>OX454417.1:57209396-57839663 GCA_949715475.1 Microchrysa polita
CCTTAACTCTTTTGCGTGCTGAGATAAGAGACCAAATAGCATCACTGATAAAAGGTCTCCTACCTCGATCCAATCGCTTCTTCACACGAAATGAAAGAATCCTTTACAAAATTCCATCTATCTTCAGTTGTAGGATTCTGAAGAGATGTTACTGCACAAGCTTTTTTTGAGAATATGCACGTCTAGTTGATGGAATTCTTAGCTTTTGCACATTAAAACGTGACACGATTCGTGCTTTATGAGATCGATGGATTTCTGCCGTTCGTAAGCGTAATTTCGAGATAACAAGATAGTGGTCGCTGCCGACATCAGCCCCATGCTTCGACCTGACGTCTAAGAGGCAGTTTCTACATGTCTTTGAAACAGCAATATGGTGAATTTGATTTTCTGTTCTGCCATCAGGGGATCCCCAAGTTAAAAGGTGGCAAGGTTTATGCTTGAACAAGGTGCCGCCAGTGACTAGTTGTCGAAAGTTACAGAACTTCATGAACATTCATTCAAGCCCGTGATTGCCCATAAGGTGTTTCAAGCCTAAGTTATCAGCACCGACTTTGGCATTGAGATCTACCATCATAATTTTGATGTCACCCCTGGGAGTCTTACCAAAGGTGTCGCCAAGTCGCTGATAAAATGCGTCCTTCGCAGATTGATCTGCATAGGTTCAGTCGGTGCGTAGCACTGAATAATCGTGATGTTGCGTACTCTGGATTTGAATCTGGCTGTGATGATTGGGTCGGAAATAGGTTTCCAGTCGATTTGAGATTGACGTGCATTCCTAGTCAACAGGATTCCAACACCTTCCTGCCGAGGAGTATTATCGTCTTCACTTCCAGAGTAGAACAGTACCGTGCGAGAGCTTAGTGATATATTCGCTCCAGACCCGGTCCATCGTGTTTCAATGGACGAATGATTACAACAAACTTAATGACAGTCTTGTATATATCAACGAGACCGAGTTCTAATCGTGCCAATAGCACGATGAGTGTATACCCTATACCCATGTACAGACCTAGAAGGCACGCAAAACCCAAAATATTCAATTTCATATTTTTTGTGGGGGAGGGAGGGGTAGATGGGTCGGACCTGACACATCTTTATTACCTTGGCAAGGCATCCAACGGCTTTGATACTAATTTGAAGTTTTTCGTGATATTCTATCGAAAGATATGGCTGAATATAACTTTGTAGGGGAAGTAGGGATAGGGGTAGTCGGACCTACTCCACTTTCCGTCAAAGTATTTGTCAGAATGAGACATTGATCAAAATTTCAAGTCGATAGCGATATTCTACCGAAAGTTATGGCCGAATTAAAATATCAAGGAGGGGTAGTTTGTATGGGAGGTAGGGGAACCCTTGGTCCGTTTTGGCCCATTTTCAATACCGTCCAAGATTTTAGCAAAACAAACATTTGACCAAAATTTCAAACCGCTAGCTTCATTATTTCGGGAGTTATCGTGCTAACAGACAGACACACGGACAGACAGACAGACATGGCTTATTCTTCTTCTTCTTCTTTTAGCGGTACAGAAAGGTGTGAACCGCTGTGTATCTATATGGACTCGTTTTATAGTTCGTCATCGTTTTCGTCCGCAATCTCCACGGACAAAAACGTGGCAGCTGCAATGGGGTTTTCCCATAGTGAGAGGGGGGTGAGATTAGTGGGTGCAGCTGGGCATTGAAACAAATGGGCTACATCGTGTGGCGTGCCAGCGCAGTTTGGGCATACGTTTAGTATATTTGGGTCTATGCGAGATAGATACGAATTTAGGCGTGAGCAGAAGCCTGACCGAAGTTGGGCTAAAGTCACTCTGGTGGCTCTCGGGAGCCTAATCTCCTCAGGCGAAATAGGTGGTGGGATCGCTGAGAGGACTCTGTTCGTACCTAAACTCGCAATAGACCTACTCACTTCCTCAGTGTGAATCATTGCAATGGCAGCCCGGTATGAATCTTCATCGAAAGGATCCCTTTTGTAACCCTGGACTTCTCTCTCAATGTCACGAGGGCCACGTTTGATGTTACGTGGGGGGGGGGGGAATTTTGTCCATGAGGTTACGATTAGGATGATCCTCTCGATAACAACCTACTAAATATTGTTTTGTAAGTAGTCGATTGTGGTCACGTATTGGCATCAAATGTGTCTCCTGATGTAGGTGGTCCTGGGCAGACATCAGAAGGCATCCTGTAGCTGTGCATAGAGCAGCATTTTGGCAGACTTGGATTTTGTTCCAGCTTGTGTTACAGAGACCTTGCGACCAAACTGGCGCCGCAAAATCAGCCGCTGCTCGACCCACCGCTTTGTAAGTGGCTAGCATTGTCTCTTTATCTTTGCCCCAGGTGCTACCAGCCAGTGCTTTAAGAATTTTGTTCCTGCTGCGCATCTTTTCACATACCGCTTCCGCGTGATGAGCTGAAGTCATCATTTTCCCAAAGTGAAGCCCGAGAATTTTTGGATTTGCAACAGCAGGAACTGGTTTGTTGCCAATACGTACCCCAACCGGCCACTTACAATCACCTGACCAGGTGGTAAGAAGGTCGCAGACGATTTGGACGCTGAGATGGTTAGGCCTCTGCTATGGAAAAAGGCTTCTAGTCGCGCTAAATATCTATTGATATCTTCACGCATGACATCCCTATCCGCTCCCGTGGCGAGTACAGTGCAGTCATCGGCATAAGAAATAACTTCAATGCCTTCCGGAGGTGTTGGGAGACCGGCCATGTAGATGTTAAACAAGGTGGGAGAAAGAACCCCACCTTGAGGAACACCTAATTTGATCTTTCTAAGTTTAGAACGACTGCCTCGAAACTCGGTGAAGGATTGCCTACCAGCTAGATAGTTGGCAATCCATCTTATCTCTTGGGTCGGAACATGCATATTGAGGAGGTTTGCCAGAAGCATGGAGTGATTAACCTTATCAAACGCATTTGATAGGTCAATCGCCACCATGATAGTTCTATGGCAAGGTGTACTGTGGTTTAGTCCGTCTCTTACACGTGTAGTGATCGCGTCCAGAGCGGTGGTTGTACTATGCATGCGTCTGAATCCGTGCTGATGGGGATCTAGCTTTGCATGTGAAACGAGTGTGGGGTGGATGAGGGCTTCCAGCGTCTTTGCTACAGGTGACAGGATCGTAATCGGTCTGTAGGAAGTTCCTAGTTTGGCACTTTTCCCTGGTTTAAGGCATGGGACTATACGACCTTGTTTCCAGATGTCGGGGATGACGAGCGTAGACATTGACAAGTTAAAGACTGCCGTGAGGTACTCAATGGCAGGAAGACCAAGATGTTTGAGCATGGCCATTGAAATGCCATCAGGTCCAAGGGCCTTAGAATTTTTTGCATTCTCAATGACTGTTTTAACCTGGTCCGGAGTATAAATTGGTACGGAGTCAACAATTCGGCTGCGAATCCGTCTTCTAATTTTGCGCTTGAGGCCATCTGACTTGGGATGTTCAATAAATTGTTTATTGAACTGGCTCGCACACTGAAGAGGATTGCTAGTTTCTTTTTTGCCGAAGGTTATGGCTATATTGCCCTTATCTTTTGTGGGGTTCGAAAGGGCACGGACAGTGGACCATAACTTACTAGCACCTTCTTTAAGGTTACAGTCATTGAGTTCCATTTGGCCTTCTTGTAGTCTTTAACTTGTCGCTGTATTCGTGGCTTATTCGATTCAGGGACCGACCTTGATCATTTATATATATATACTTTGCTATACCTCCGGTGGCTCCTTTGAGGTGTTACATAATATCGGCGTAACAAAAACAATATACCCTATACCATCTTAAGGTTATAGGGTATAAATATAAATTTGTCTTCATAGGTATATAAGTATTGAATTCCATATCCATATTAAGGACATCTGCGGACATTATTGGTCTTCGATTAAATAATCTTGTTTGATCGCAAACACTACTGTTTATCCGGCGTGATTGGTTGTAAGTAGAACTCACCTACATCGCGAATTAAGTCACACATGCCAGCATTTACTGAGGTTTTCAAAACAAATTGCTCCTACATTGTAACGCCGAGTGAACTCTGTGAATGGTTTCAAGAATAAAACATTTTGAAGTTATGTTTTGCGAAATTGCCTTGCCGGGAAGACAATCATTTGACGTCTTGTTCTCTTACTATGCTATGACGGACTCATTTTTGCAGTCAAAGTATTCGGAATCATATCATCGTGTAACATGATGATTTGCCACCAGGCACTGAATAATAATAGCCGACTTAGCAAATGCTACCGTCATGGCAGGACCAGGTTCCTGCCCTAATCTGTAATGAAAAGCCACGTGTATAGCTACTACCACCATTATTTATTAATCTGAAATTTTTTATGTATGTATTTGATTTCTCCTAGACATGACGCGAAACGATATAGAACGTTTGCCGCCGGCAATACATTTCCTAATCGAGCAGTACCTGGAAGTTTCTCGACTTTCACCACCCATTGGATGGGACGCTGAAACCTATGAACTGATTCACCGATCGGAACTAATGAATTTGGCAAAAATTCAAACATCCCATCCACAATGTAACCAACAAGTTCATAGCTATTTGCAAAAAGAAAATTCGCTCTCTCCACGCGTTTCTGCCTGTCGCGATTTCATGCCAAAATCAGAAAATTGTCGAACTGACGAGGATGGCATGGAACACATGGATACCCAATTGCTACGTCTACGTTTCCCGACCGATGTGCGAGTGGCCGAGGTGCGACGAATGCTCAACAGTTCTGAGCCGGTTCTCATTGATATAACCCAAGCGTTGGGCGTTAGCGATCATGATTTTATAGAGGAGCAAGAAAAACAATTGTATGCCTTGTGTACTAGAACAATGGCCTTGCCAATGGGTCGGGCCATGTTTACGCTGCGAACAACCACACCGAAATCCACGGAATCAATGCCGATTCCCAAACTGTGTCTGACCGGAAAGGAACCGGTGAAAGGTGCTACAATTGAAATGCAACAAATAGAAGTCCCGCAAAGTATGAATTTATGGCCATCGTTTCATAATGGTGTAGCGGCTGGTTTGCGTATATCACCGGATGCTGTTGATATTGATTCGACGTGGATTGTTTATAATAAGCCGAAGGGACAAACGGATATTTCAACAGAGCATGCCGGTTTTCTTATGGCACTGGGCTTGAATGGACATTTGAAAACCTTGTCATTTATGAGCATCTATGAGTATTTGGTGAAATGCGATGAAATGACGAGTGTGGGTTTGCTGCTGGGAATATCGGCTACACACAGAGGTTTGTATTTAATTTTATGAAAAAATTTTGATTTTCACGAATAATTTGTGTATTTCAGGGACTATGGACACGACAACAACAAAGTTGCTTAGCGTACACATTGAAGCGCTTTTGCCTGCTACTGCATTAGAATTAGACATTCCACAGAATATTCAGGTTACATCCCTAATGGGTATTGGGCTTGTTTATCAGGGAACGGCAAAGCGTCACATAGCTGAGGTTTTGCTGCAAGAAATAGGCAAGCAATTTTCGCTTGTAAACAATTATTTTACCTAATTAATGTTTTCTACCACATTTAGGACGTCCGCCTGGTCCGGAAATGGAAAATAGCGTGGAACGTGAATCATATGCCCTGACAGCTGGTCTTGCTCTGGGATTGGTTACACTGGGACAAGAAGAATCTCCTGCGGGCCTTAGAGATCTTCAATTGCCAGATACTTTGCACTATTACATGGTGGGAGGCAACAAGAGACCGCTAACAGGTAATATTTAACTGGATTGCCTATTACATACAGTATAATTGCGAATACTTGTTTTAGGATCTCAAAAGGAAAAGTATAAATTGTCATCGTTTCAAGTACGGGAAGGAGATCAAGTAAATATTGATGTAACTGCTCCTGGTGCTACTTTGGCGCTGGGTTTAATGTACTTCAACACGGGTAATAAAGCAGTTGCGAAATGGATGGATCCGCCCGACACGAGCTATCTACTTGATATGATTAGGCCGGATCTACTTATGTTGAGAATTATTGCGAGAGGTTTGATTTTGTGGAGCGAAATAGAACCAACACGTGATTGGTTATTTACGCAGTTCCCCGCATCACTGGAATTCGACATCCAGCACGGTCCTGGCTTTATAGATCCAGATGTTGATCATGAGGCAATTACGTATGGCTTGACTATCTGCTGACTATGAGATATTATTTTAGCATTTTTCCTCTTCCACAGACAAGCTTATTGCAACATTATCGCCGGTGCTGCATTCTGTATAGGATTACGATACGCGGGAACGGAAAATGACGAAGCGTTTAAAACGCTTACAAAAACTATTAAAATCTTTATGAATAACTGTCAATATGTCACTGAATTTGCATGCAAAGCTACGGTTGAGAATTGTCTAATGATGATGCTATTGGCGGTTTCAATGGTCTTCGCCGGTACTGGAAATCTCAATATATTGCGTTTGATTCGTTACCTTCGATCGAGAATTGGTCCAACAAATTCTCATGTTTCGTACGGATCTCAAATGGCCATTCATATGGCCTTAGGTTTTCTGTTTCTAGGCGCCGGACGCTATACACTATCGCGACGACCTGAGGCTATAGCCGCTTTGGTGTGTGCTCTGTTTCCGAAATTTCCAAATCATAGTAATGATAATAGGTAGGTGTGTCAAAGTGTCTTCATGAAGCCGAAATAATGACCACTATGTATTGTTTCCAGATATCATTTACAAGCTTTTCGCCATTTGTATGTTCTGGCCGTGGAGCCGCGGTTGTTTTTGCCTCGCGACATTCACACAGGGAAGCTTTGTCTGTGTAACATATCCGTCATTGAATTGAATAAAAACGAGGCCCACAATTTGGCCATGGCCCCCTGCATGCTTCCCGAGCTAAGTACACTAAAGGCGGTGATCATTAAAGATCAAAACTATTGGCCAATCACGTTCAAAAGAGGATTGAATTGGGACCGATTGGAGTAAGGGCATACTTGACTAAAATTCTATTCGACAAACAAATAATCTGAATTTACTTTGTTAACAGAAATGTACTTAAACGATGTGAGCCAATTGATATCAAACAAAGAGCGGGATGTCTGTCACATTTAGAAGATCCGGATCAACTTCGTAGCGTCCTGGTTCAGACTCTTACAGCCGAACAGTTCTCCTCGTGGAAGATTGACGTAAAGTCACTTTTGTCCTTTTCGAATGATCCACGCGTAAAGTGTTTTGTGGATAAATTTCTCGCCGATGATGAAAACACCGAGTCTATCGGTAAAGCTGAAATCGAACGCATGCAATTGCTCATCATCGTGTTTTACAATTGTTTGCGCCGGGATAAAATGCACGTGTTTCCCATTTGTTTATCATTTATTAATGTGAGTATGAGTAGTACTTATAGTTAATATTTAAAATCAAATCAATTGTGTTTCATATTTTCATCTCACACCAGGCATTACAGAATCTAACAAACAATCTGGATATATGGCAAATTAAAATCGTCAAAGCCTATCAGCGTTCGTTCAACGAAGACGATTTGCGTGTTGACGAAATATTGAATTCGATTGTGACAAAAACGAATAGTTGTGTGGAAATGTGGTCGACAAAATATGCATCGGTTTTGAAGCATATCATAACCTCACCGAATATGGATACGTTGAAACGTATACCCGATGATAATCTCAGTGAGATTACGTCCGTTATGACTTACTATGATCTCATTCCGAATATAGTGAATTCTGTGGATTTGTCGGGTTGTGTGAATTTTTTGAGATTATTGTTTGAATTTAAGAAATTGAATCTTGATACCGAGACAATCGGTTGTATTGGAAGATTGTTGAATGTTAAGTAATTATATGTAAGAAACGAATAAAAATATTATTATTGTGTATAAAACTTTTCTTTTATATTTATCGTTTTCACAATAGCCTTTTCAGCTTATAAAGCTATTTCAGGAAAGCCCTTCCTGTGGAAGGAAGGAAGGAATTCTGTTAGTTTCCTGGTCGCTATATTTTCGCCTACGAATGAATCAATCTCTAGTAGTCGCAGAAATTGTCTGTGTTGATCAATATAAAGATATTGGAACGAGATGGAATTAAAGATGCTCGCATACTCCTTTTAATTTAGTCTTTAAATTTTTGCGGTAACTGCACTCAACTCAATGCACTGAGTACTAGCTTATCTCATTTTTGAAACCCGAGCTCGTGCATCTTTTCAAATATTTTTGCTCGCCATACATGATATTTAATCCTACCATACTTGAAGGTAGGATTAAATATCATGTATGTCACAATTTTTGCAGTTCCTCTCCATTCCATTGGTAGCCGACAGAAACCTCTTCTTGAGCGAAGGCCGAACTGTGTTTGGTCGGCTGTGAGTATAGCTCTAATACAGACAAGAACCACTGCTGCTAATCGGCCTAATATACCCTGGTTCTTATTTGCTTTAGTAGCAAATAAGAACCATGGTATATTAGGTGTAGGCCGCAACATTAGATTGCAAACAAATACTCATTTGCTAAAATAAATACAATGCTTTCAATTTTCTTCTAGGTAAATCTTAATTTTTTTTTTAAATCTAGGACGTACAGGTCAGCGGGGGCGTTAGGAAACCTGCGTCCATTCGGGGAAGATGTCCAGGCAAGGCACAATGATGCAAATGTACGTGGCTAACGGATCAGCATCAGGATACCTGACACACAAAAACAGAACAAGCAAAACGGGCAACGAACGCGACCAGGCAAAGCAGAGAACATTATTTGAGTTCACAGGAGGTTTTCGCAAACACTATCCATGTGCTATTTTTTACATGGACATGTACTAAAAACAATGTCGATCTGAACTAGTAAAAAGCTAGCGTCTCAGCTGAATAGTAATGGACAGAGCTATCTGGTATATAGCCGAAGAAAAATAAACCAAAATATGGCCATCGACCGGCAAAAATCATTTATCTGGATCTGGATTTTTGCAGGATTGCATACAAAAAGACCCAACACAACTTTCTTCCGCAGTACTCGTCGATTTATCGAACAAGGAGTGCTTAGAACAAACTTCTGGTGGGCCTGTTTGTATGGAAGATACCCTTAGTTCTGATCCGATTGAGCTTATTTTTGTGGGTAGTATAATAGTGCCCTCAAATGACGGTAAATCAAAATGTAAGCTCCTGCTCCATATTTGGGGGAGTTATGAAGTTAAATTCAGTAGGTCGCGGCATCAAAAACGTTGGGAACAAATAGTCAAGACATCATCAACTTTGTAGGATTAGTCATTCGTGTCCCACAAGGGGATTATTCTGTGAGCGCGAATTGTAACTTTTATAAACCAATTAATTTAAAGTTAGTTGGACGCCCAGGACATGTTAGGCGCGATTATCATGATGCTTGAACCATGCGAAAAGGCTTCCTGGGCCCCTTAAAAATTTCGTTATGTGTGCGCCTCCTAATTGATTAAAGTAAACAACAACAATCATACGAGCCCCAAAAGCAAATAAACCAAAAGCAAATAAACCAAATTCTGGAACAGCATCATCAACAGATCCCTGATTTAGCTATTTTTAAGTAATCAACCGGAAACATCGCGAAGCGAACCGCATACCGAACAAATTACGGGTAGGGTCAATTTTAGGTTTCTTGTGGCCCTCCGTGAATTGGAACTCCCATATGTATTGGGATTTTAAACCAGGGGATATCGAAAGAATCTCCAGCCATTAAATAAAGCAGTGCGCTAAGTGTAGTCATTATGTGATTTGAGATTGCAAAATGTGGTCAAGAACACTTTTGAACTGAACATTTTTGCGAAAACCTGTCCATGTCTTTTGCGACCAAAAATTGAAAACCGTTCAATCTCAAAATTTTTGTCAGAATATGGAACTATGTTAAAAATGGCAATTTTAAATTGTCAATTGATTTTATCTAAATTCTAAATTCTAGAAAATAGAATTAATCCGTACGCGGAACAAATCATTGGCGAATATCAAGGCGGCTTCAGACCTGTCAGCGGCTTCAGAGTTCAGACTGGTCAGCTTTTTACAGTGAAGCTATTAATCCAGAAGTGCTGGGAATATAACATCAACGTGTACCAAATCTTTGTAACTTCAAGCAGGCATACGACAGTATCGATCGAAGTGTACTGTACAACATTTTGCTGCATGTTGGTATACCAGCAAAGCTAAAGGTGACTATGACTGGTACCATCTCGCAGGTCAGAGTTCAGAACAGACTCACTGACCTATTTGAAACTCGTACAGGACTAAAGCAGGACGATAAACTGGGTCCAACGCTTTTCAACATTGCACTGGAATACGTAATTCGAGCCATAAATATGGACAGCAGCGGAACGCTACTTATCAAGTCGACACAATTAGTAGCGTACGCCGACGACATCAACATCATGTCTCGAAGGGTGGGCGATGCAGAAAGCCTTCTTCATAGTCTCAATGCCGCCGCAAGGCATGTTGGACTACATATCAACCAGGATAAAACCAAGGTCATGATGCAATCAAAAACAAAAACGCCAGTAAACTCAAGCATCACAGTGAGGACCTCAATATAGAGTATGTAGACAGGAGTGAGCCCTGTGGCGCGTGCCTCCGTCTTTCCCGACGTGTCGTAAGAGGCGACTAAAGGGACAGGAGAGAATAAAACTCTCTTGAGTTTCGAACATATCTCTACAATTGTGCGCGCAGCGACTCTGTTTTGTGCGCTCAAGGGTTCAGATATGTACGAAAAACAAAACAAAAAATTTACCCCTGTGGATTTTGGGGTAAGAATTATGCCACAGCGTTCCCGGCTTGTCGAAAAAGGCGACTTGAGGAATAGGTTACGTAGGCTTGTAACCTGTGTACTTGAAACTTTCTTTACACTCGAAACATTAATCGAGCCTCGGATACCTCTGACTCAAGAAACAAGATGGCTCGGATCAAGAGCGACTCTATCACCAAGCTCTAATACTGTTTTATTGTACTCTGGAAATGATGACCAAAATGCTCCTCGGCAGGCAGGAGTCGGAATCCTCTTGACTAGGGATGCACGTCGATCCCTTATCGATTGGAAACCAGTTTCCGACCGTATTATCACCGCCCGATTCAAATTCAGAGTACTAAATATCACGATAATTCAGTGTTACGCACCAACCGAACCAGCTGACAAAGACGTTTTCTACCAAAGGCTTGGCGACACCTTTGATAGGGCTCCCAGAGGTGACATTAAAATCAAAATGGGGGATCTCAATGCTAAAGTCGGGACAAATAACCAAGGATTGGAACACCTTATGGGAAATCATGGGTTAGGCAACAGAAACCAGAATGGCGAGATGTTTATAGAGTTTTGTAACTCTCGTCAGCTCGTCATTGATGCAACTCTGTTTAAACACAAAGATTGCCACTTATCAACCTGGACCTCCTCGAATGGCAGAACTGAGAACCTGATTGACCATATTCATCATCATCATCAATGTGGCACGATAGCCCGACGTCGGGCCTTGGCCGCCTGAATCGTTGACCTCCAATTGTCGCGGTTACGTGACCTTGTCCTCCAGTTTCGGAAGCCCAGCAGCTGGTGGGCGTCTTCACCTACGGAGTTCTCCCAGCGAGCTCTCCGTCGTCCACGCAACCTCGCTCCGTCAATTCGTTGTGCGTTCATCACTTTCTTTGGCATGCGATTATCGTCCATCCGTTGTACATGCCCCGCCCATTGCAAACGTTGAAGCTTCACGATTATCGATACTTCCAGCTCATCGTACAATTGATAAAACTCATGGTTGTACCGGATACGCCATTGGTCTCGATCGCGAACGGCCCCGAAAATTCGCCGAAGGACCTTTCGTTCGAATCGGTCTAGCAAAATTTCGGAGGCTTGGGTGAGGGTCCATGTTTCGCAGCCATAACATAGCACGGGTCGGATGATCGTTTTGTACACGCGGAGCTTCGTGTTCCTATGCGCAAGTTTCGAATTAATTATAGGGAGGACCGAGAAATATGTCTTATTGGCTAGTTGTATCCGTCGCTTAATTTCGTCGGTTTCGTTGGCGTCCTTTGATAAGTTACAACCCAGATAGTTGAAGTTGTCTACATACTCGATACTAAGGTCCCCCACTGTGATGCTTGAATTTGCTGGCGTCCTTGTTTTCGATTGCATCATGGCCTTTGTTTTGCTTTCGTTGATATGTAGTCCAACTTCCTTTGCGGCGTTATTGAGGTTATGCAGAAGGCTTTCTGCTTCACCCAACCTTCGAGACATGATGTTGATATCGTCGGCGTACGCTACTAATTGAGTCGACTTGATGAGTAGCGTTCCGCTGCTGTCCATATTCATGGCTCGAATTACATACTCCAAAGCAAGGTTGAAGAGCGTCGGCGCCAGTCCGTCGCCCTGCTTGAGTCCAGTACGAGTTTCAAATAGGTCAGTGAGTCGATTCTGCACTCTGACCTGCGAGACGGTATTAGGTATTGGTATACGTCGATGTTATATTCCCAGCACTTTTGGAGTAGTAGCTTCACTGTGAAAAGCTGATCGGTCGTTGAGCGACCAGGTCTGAAGCCGCCTTGATACTCGCCAATGATTCGTTCTGCGTACGGATTAATTCTCTTTTCATGAATTTTAGATAATATCTTATAGGCCGTACAAACTAATGATATGCCCCTGTAATTCTCACACTTCAGCTTGTCACCCTTTTTGTGGATTGGGCACATTATGCTATTGCGCCAATCTTCGGGGATTTCCTCGTCGTTCCATATTTTCGGCAGTAGCACATGTATAGCGTTGGTCAGGCACGTTCCACCATGCTTCAGCAGTTCTGCTGGGATCTCGTCAGCGCCGGGCGCTTTATTATTTTTAAGCGACTGAATGGCAAGACTCACCTCCTCTACTGTTGGGGGTAGAACGGGAGGGCCTGGTTCGGCTAACTGCTCAAGAGCTGGCTCCGCGGGGGATGTTGATGATGCATTGAGGAGCTCTTCAAAATGCGAGGCCCATCGTTTGTTGACGCTTTCGAAGTCGCTGATGATGTTACCATCCTTGTCCTTACATAGGCTTGTCCTGGGTTGATATCCGTTCTTAACATTATTTATAAGTTTGTGCGCCTGTCTAATGTTCTTACTGGCTAATCTTTGGTTTATTTGCTGTAACTGCTCGTCAAAATGTTTGCGTTTCTTACGTCTAATTAACCTATTAGATACTCGCCGAAGTTCGTTGTATTTTTCTTTCTTGGCTCGGGATGCACGTTGTGTGTATTGGCGATAGGCTTCATTTTTTGCCTCAATCGAGGCCCTGCATTCGTCGTCGAACCAGTCTGCTCGTCTACGCCGGCCTTTATAGCCCACGGCCTCTTCTGCGACCCCCTTGATGCTGTCTTTGAGCTCCTCCCAGAACTCATGGATGCCTAAATTGTTGATGTCATCAAGCGACAGTTTTTCCTCTAGTGCTGTAGTACCTATACGCAGCCGCCGTGGCATCATCAATCAAATTGTCTACCTCGAAGATCTTGGCAGGGTTGATTCTCGTTAGGTGCACCGAAGAGATTCTGCACCTGTAGGTCGTCTTCACCAAATAGTGATCGGTGTCGCAGTTGGCTCCTCGATAGGATCGAACATCTAGGACATTAGAAGCCCATCTCTTGCTGATCAGTACGTCGATCTGGAGTGGAATTACGTATCTCGAATCGAGTCACTCGTTTCGACTTAATTTGAACTCGATTCGAGTTTGTCCCGATATCACCAATCTCGATCGGTGTATTCATCTGGAGACTTCCAGGTCTGCTTATGGATTCGTCGATGAGGGAAGCATGTAGAGCTTATTACCAGGTTTCTGCCGCTCGCGAAGTCGATAAGTCGCTGACCGTTGTTGTTGTTTTCGTCGTGGAGGCTATGACCTCCAGTAGTTCCCCTATGCCAGCTTTCATTTCCGACTTTGGCGTTAAAGTCTCCTAGCAGCAGCTTGACGTCGTTTGATGGAAGTGAGTCGAAGAGTGTTTCTAGGTCGTTGTAGAACTCGTCTTTAATCGCGTCTTCTTTTACTTCTGTAGGGGCATGCGCATTAATGAGCCAGAGATTAGCGAAACGGGTCTTAATGCGGATCGCACATAGCCGCTCGTTGATGGGTTTGAAGCCGATAACGTGGTCCTTGAGCTGCTTATTCACGATGAAAGCTACTCCAAACTCCTTGTTGCCCTCCTCTTTACCACTCGTAAAAATAGTGTGCGAATTGAGGTCGTTAATCTCGCTTTTGAGCCATTTAGTTTCCTGGATTGCAACTATGCTCAGCTTGTATTGTTCTACCTGATCCAGGAGGGCCCTTAAGGCCCCCGGTCTATTCAGGGAGCGTACATTCCAGGATCCGAAAGAGTAATCAGTTGTTCGTTTGCGGGGTCGTCGTTGTTTTGTATCCGTCCAATCCGAGGCTTTTGTTTCAGGTTTCTTGACTTGAAGTTTTTCTTAGGATGAGTTGTTGGCACATCGCTAAACCATGATAGGGTTTAATCGTTGAGTAAAGGCCATCATGGGCATGCCTCGAAGATGCTGCTTTAGTGGTTGACTTAAATGTTTTCTGTCACCTATCACGTTAAGTAACCTGAGACGCTGCAGATGTTAATACAGCACTCAGGCGCAGCGGTTACTCGGATAATGCAGGAAAGTAACGCCCCGTAGAGAGACATAGGAATTGGCCGAAGGCCTTTTCCTATGAAACTCCTCCTGCATAGCTAACGGTCCGCAGTTATGCCACAACTGAAGAAGATATAGGAATTAGCCGAAGCCTTTCAACCTTTATATTCCCCCTTACGGGATTGACCATATTGCTGTTTCCAAAACGTGGAGAAACTGTGTCTTAGACGTTAGGGCGAAACGAGGTGCTAATATTGGCAGTGACCACCATCTTGTAATCGCAATCCAGCGTCCTAACCGTGCAAATATTTGCCCTAGATATAATGTGCAGAAGCTCAAACTTTCATCAACCAAGCGTGCGTTCTCCACCGCTTTGCGGGAAAAAGCTAATGCACCACCACTAAATGAGAGTCCAACAATTGACGATAGATGGAAAGTCGCTAAGGACTCATTTATTTCGTGTGGCGAAGAAATTTTATGACGATTGGATCGCGGTAGGAAACCATTTATTAGCGACTCCACTTGGTCTTTTATCTCAGCACGCAAGAGAGTTAAAGAGCAGATTAACTCAGCTGCTGACGATTCAGCTAAGGAACGATACAGAGCTGAATACCGTTCGCTCCAAAAAGGCGTTCAAAGGAGTGTAAGGCGTGATAAGCGCAATAATATCAACGCGCTTTCCGCGGTGACAGTGGAACACTCTTCAAGCTTATCAAGCCATTAACTGGCAGATCTCTACTAACGGAACATCCTGTTAAAGATAAGGAAGGTGTTCTGCTCGTTACCGAAGAACAACAGCTGCAAAGATGGAGAGAACACTTTTTAGAGATCCTTAATAACACCTTCGGGCCTGCAAGTGCATCTTCATTGCCAGCAGAAGACGTCCCTCGAATAGACGGCATAAGTTCCGGTCCACCATCCAAAAAGGAACTAATAGACGCTATTAAATCAATGGACGCCGGTAAAGCCCCTGGGATTGGTGGAATTCCGTCTGAATTCTTGAAAGCGGATATTGTCGCTTCAGGGGATATTCTCCTTCCCTTAATCCAAGAGTGTTAAGAAACCGAAACTCTTCCCAGTGAGTGGAAAAAGGACGTAATTATTACGATTCCGAAGAAAGGTGACCTGAAGAATTGCAATAATTGGCGTGGGATCTGCCTACTTCCTGCTGTTTCCAATATGATGGCTAAGATTGTTTTAGGGCCAATCAAGGACAAAATCGATTTGTATTTCAGGACAGGCAGTCGAAAAAGTTGATGAATTTTGCTATCTGGGAAGTGTAGTTACAGCAGATGGCGGAGCGGATGCTGATGTAAAATCACGGGTAAACAAGGCTAGGGCGGCTTTCTTAAATTTGACTCCTTTCTGGCTAAACAACAATATTTCCAGACGCACCAAAATACGTGTCTTCAATTCTAATGTGAAATCCCTTCTGCTATTTGGCGGTTCAACCTGGAAGGTGACTAAAGAGATCACTGATAAGTTGCAAACTTTTGTTAATCAGTGTCTACGGCGCATTCTAAATATTCGTTGGCCGGAGATAATTTCGAACGAGGATCTCCTTACTATAACTGGCCAGGAAAGGATAGGCACTTCAATCAAAAGACTTAAGGGGCAATGGATAAGTCACACCTTCCGAAGAGAGCCCAAAAACGTAGCAAAAAAGGCTCTAAACTGGAATCCACAGGACTCGGGAGCAAGACGCCGTGTTGGGCGGCCAAGGAACACATAGAGAAGATCGGTAACTAGCAAAGCGAAAACGCTAAATCTTACATGGTCGCAGCTAGCGCCGTTGGCGCAAAACAGAACGAGGTGGAGAGTAGGCGTAGTTAATGCCCTATGCCCCACAAGGGGTTGACAGGAACTAGAGAGAGAGACAGGAGTGTCCAACTCAAAACCTGGCCCGGGCCAAATAGACTCTCTTCAGGTTTGGGTGGGCCGCAGGAACAAAATTTCATTTTTTTTTATTTAATCGTATTACGAAAATTGATTACAGAATATTACTTTTCAATATCCTGGAGGATATGCCTGGTGGTGATAGAGCATTCGGACAGCTATTAAAAGGACTTACACTGCGTTTCACTTGAATAGCACATTCCGTTTTTTCATTGTAATTTGCATATATACCAATATTCTTATGACTTTGCTAGTAGTTTATTTTTGTCTTCTTTGTGTGGGCTCCCCGAAATAAAAATTGTGCTCTCGAAATTAACCGTTACATTTTTTCACCAATTTACTTCAAAAGAGAGCAGATTTTTTGTTTCACTAGAATAGCACAGTTGGGTTTAAGCTTCACATACGGGGTGCACGTGGTCACAATGTCACATTTTATAGTCGTTTTGAGTATTTTAAATACAATTCGTTGATTTTAAAAAATTTTGGGTCGTGGTAAAGCCTTAACAAGCGAAGAACAAGTTTAAATAAAAACTTACAGGGATTGTGACCTTTCAGTGACTAAAATATCAAAAAAAATTGGAAAAAGCAGAAACGTGATTTACAATTTTATTAAAAATGGTGAAAATTATGAAAATATAAAAGGTCGAGTAAGCAGTGTACTCTCTAATGCAGATAAGCAATATATTTGGCGTGAAGCATCGAATTCACATGATTCTGTGGTCAAAACTCGGTTAAAAGTTGGTCTTAGCGCGAGTAAAACAACTGTATGGCGTGCTAATTCAAAAGCTAAACACCTTAAGCGTCTAAAATTAAAAAAGAAAACACCACTTAACCCCGCTCGTAAACAAGCTCGGTTGACTTTTTGTCGTACCAACATGTCATGGACCAAAGAGTGGTATCGCGATGTTTTTTCTGATGAGAAGAAATTTAATTTGGAAGGGCCCGACGGATATAACTGTTATTTTTATGATTTAAGGAAGGAGACTCACCAGTTGGACCGTTTGCACAGTCGAGTTGGCGGCGTTATGGTTTGGGGAGCCATATCCTACTGCGGCACTTGTGAACTCCAATTCTTAGACACCACTATGAGAATGGTAAGTCGTATCAAGGCGATTTAGAAAAGGCTTTTGCGACATTCGAAAGTCTCTTTGGACCATTGCCGTAAACTTTCCAACACGAGAATGTACCAATACACACTGCCCGTGCCGTAAAGTAGTTTATCGAGTCCAAAAATGTTACTCTTTTGAACTGGTCACCATACTCGCCGGATCTAAACATAATAGAAAATGTTTGGGGATGGCTGGTCAGAAAAGTTTATGAGTCTGGCAAACAGTTATCGACTTCGCGGGCGGCAGAAACCTGGTCATAAGCTCTACATGCTTCCCTCATCGACGAATCCATAAGCAGACCTGGAAGTCTCCAGATGAATACACCGTGAACCAGAGCGACCACGTACTGATCAGCAAGAGATGGGCTTCTAATGTCCTAGATGTTCGATCCTATCGAGGAGCCAACTGCGACACCGATCACTATTTGGTGAAGACGACCTACAGGTGCAGAATCTCTTCGGTGCACCTAACGAGAATCAACCCTGCCAAGATCTTCGAGGTTGACAATCTGATTGATGATGCCACGGCGGCTGCGTATACTACAGCACTTGAGGAAAAATTGTCGCCCATGCTTGATGACATCAATAATCTAGGCATCCATGAGTTCTGGGAGGAGCTCAAAGACAGCATCAAGGGGATCGCAGAAGAGGTCGTGGGCTATAAAGGCCGGCGCAGACGAGAAGACTGGTTCGACGACGAGTGCAGGGCCTCGATTGAGGCGAAAAATGAAGCCTATCGCCAATACACACAACGCGCATCCCGAGCCAAGAAAGAAAGATACAACGAACTTCGGCGAGTATCTAATAGGTTAATTAGACGTAAGAAACGCAAACATTTTGACGAGCAGTTACAGCAAATAAACCAAAGATTAGCCAGTAAGAACATTAGACAGGCGTACAAACTTATAAATAATATCAAGAACGGATATCAACCCAGGACAAGCCTATGTAAGGACAAGGATGGTAACATCATCAGCGACATCGAAAGCGTCAACAAACGATGGGCCTCGCATTTCGAAGAGCTCCTCAACGCACCATCAACATCTCCCGCGGAGCCAGCTCTTGAGCAGTTAGCCGAACCAGGCCATCCCGTTCTACCCCCAACAGTAGAGGACGTGAGTCTTGCCATACAGTCGCTTCAAAATAATAAAGCGCCCGGCGCTGACGAGATCCCAGCGGAACTGCTGAAGCATGGTGGAACGTGCCTGACCAACGCTGTACATGTGCTACTGCTGAAAATATGGAACGATGAGGTAATCCCCGAAGATTGGCGCAAAAGCATAATCTGCCCAATCCACAAAAAAAGTTAACAAGCTGAAGTGTGAGAATTACAGGGGCATTTCATTGGTTTGTACGGCCTATAAGATATTATCGAAAATTCTTGAAAAGAGAATTAATTCGTACGCAGAACGAATCATTGGCGAGTATCAAGGCGGCTTCAGACCTGGTCGCTCAACGACCGATCAGCTTTTCACAGTGAAGCTACTACTCCAAAAGTGCTGGGAATATAACATCGACGTATACCAAATCTTTGTCGACTTCAAGCAGGCATACGACAGTATCGATCGAAGTGTACTGTACAACATTATGCTGAATTTTGGTATACCGGCAAATCACAAGGATGACGATGACTAATACCGTCTCGCAGGTCAAAGTGCAGAACCGACTCACTGACCTATTTGAAACTCGTACTGGACTCAAGCAGGGCGACGGGCTGGCGCCGACGCTCTTCAACCTGGCTTTGGAGTATGTAATTCGAGCCATGAATACGGACAGCAGCGGAACGCTACTCATCAAGTCGACTCAATTAGTAGCGTACGCCGACGATATCAACATGTCTCGAAGGTTGGGTGATGCAGAAAGCCTTCTGCATAACCTCAATAACGCCGCAAAGGAAGTTGGAACATATCAACGAAAGCAAAACAAAGGCCACGATGCAATCGAAAACAAGGACGCCAGCAAACTCAAGCATCACAGTGGGGGACCTTAATATCGAGTATGTAGACAACTTCAACTATCTGGGTTGTAACTTATCAAAGGACGCCAACGAAACCGACGAAATTAAGCGACGGATACAACTAGCCAACGATTCAGGCGGCCAAGGCCCGACGTCGGGCTACCGTGCCACATTGATGATGAAACAGTTTTTAACAAAGACTGGCCTAATTGAAGCCATTCAGCAATCATGGGCTACAATATCCCTTGCTTACATCAATATTTTGTACGATTCTTTGCCTAATAGGATCTAGGAGGTTATTTCAAACGGGGAGGCTCAACCCATTACTAAAATTGCTGATTTTAATTCAAATTGATCTCAACTTGTATTCTGAACAATAATAAGTTATCCTCCCTGCATAAAAAGTTAATTAAAATAAGTTTTAAAAAAAGTGTGCTATTCAAGTGAAACATAATTTATGTGTTTTTCCATTGGTGTTTTACATTTTTTTTCTAAGATTACATGTTGGAAAAATTCGAATTCTTTTTATTTCAAATTAAAGCTAATTAATCAAATGACAAATAAAAAACACAAAATATCTGTTGTCTTAATTTTTTTTAAAGATATTAAGAAAATAAATTTAATGTATAGAGTGTGCTATTCAAGTGAAACGCAGTGTATGTACGCCGATGACATTGTGCTATTGGCGGAGTCACCCAAGAATCTTCAAAAAATGTTACAGCATCTTGAACAATATTGCGTACGGTGGAAGCTGTCCAACCTCGAGAAATCGAAGATCATGGGTTTTAAAAAGCGCTTTTGTTTGGCTAGAGATGAACGATGGACCTATAATGGCAACGATATAGAGGTGGTTAAAGTATATAAATATCTGGGTATATGGATATCGAGCAACCTCAGCATGGAAGCGCATCTCGCGAAAAAGCCAAATGGGCTATAAGTGCAACGTGGAAAAACTGCTTCAATAATAAGAATATATCACATACCGCCAAATTTAAAATATTTCAAGCAGTAGCCAAGTCCATTTTATTTTATGGTGCACAAGTATGGGGCTATTCTCTTGACGAAGTAGAAAAACTGCAGAGATATTTCCTAAACCGTATGTTTCATCTTCCGCAAAATACGCTAAACTACATGTTATCACAGGAAACTGGCTTAACCTCGCCCTTCTTGGAAACATTAAGAATTCACATCAATTTATTTAGCGAAGATCGTAAGCATGAATAACGACAGATTACCCAAGAAAATATTACTCCATGCAGTTGCAACCAAAACAGCGTTTTATGGGGACCTAATTACAATTGCAAACAGAATAGACACCGAGTTCAATTGGGATGGGACAATAGAGTCAAACTTCGTACTTACGAATCTAGTAAGCGACAAGAGACTGGCAGAAGTACAATCGACAGCGGAAAGAGCAAGAGCATCACAACATCGTCAAATATATGTATGTATGTCAATTTGCAACACGTTCTTGAGCAAAACACATATTTTCAAAACAGCTTCTCTATTAATAAAATATCGCTGATATTTAGAGCTAGAGGCGAACTTCTTCCTTTGAATTATATCCCACATAGAAGAAATGTTTCAACTCTGTGCACTTTATGTAATCTGCGTGAAAGAGAGGATACGCACCATTTTGTAGGCATTTGTCCGGTGCTAAGGGAAATTAGGAAGATGCAGTTTGGAAAAAATACCCTGAGTGCTACCGAAGTAAACGCCATCCTTGATGGAGGAAACTGGGATGCGTTGTACGAATACTGCAAAATTGCATTAGGATATCGACAGCGGATTATTAATGAGATGTATATTAATATTGATGTTATAGGTCATCAATATTAATATACATATAGTGGCTGTGAGAGCTGGGTAGATGAACATGCAGAATCTGGAGTTGTGTGAACTTCATCGCCCAGCTCTCTTATCAGACCTCTTAAACAACTCGTATAATTCTATCAACAAATTGGATTTAATATAATCAAGCAAACATAAATTAGATGAAATTAATAATACAGGATAATAATATGAAATAATAGTGTGAACAAAGTAATTCTACATAAATATAAAAATGTAAGTTACATGTAACATACAAAAAGTAAATGTCAACTCGATCGGGCAGATGGCTTTGCCATGCTCTACTGTTTTTGTATATGAATTTTGTAACTGAAATCAAAAATTGTTGAAATAAAACATATATCTATCTATTACTTTTCAAATATGGCAGAAAGTCTGGATCTCTATAGCGGCTTCGGGATTATCCGTGAGAACTTCCACCTTTCGAAAATGTGCTTCAAGAACATAAAAACTTAAAGCAAAAAGCGAAAACGTGAAAATATGGTTGATCTTCAAGTAACCACTTTTTGTTAATTACATGATTTTCGACAAATTTTGGACAGATGATAAAAAAATTGTAGCACCGGTCATCCAGGTCGCCCAAAATAACATTGGGAAGCAAAATAGTCAGATTAAATTAATTTCAGCAGAAAGGTGGCTAAAAGAGACAAACAGTTGTTATGGTTGTTAAACTAATGTACCCATACAGCTTAATAAGTATAAATCTAAAAATATAAAAATCAGGCACTACTGTAATTATTATGTTGTAATTTCACATCCAAGTGATTTAATGATTTTAATGCTTTGCCATTTTGCTAAATAAATCTCAATTCATGTTCGGTAAAGCCAACCAATTTTTTATTAACTGCATTTCGGGACAGAACAGTTTCATGAAGAGGCTTAGTATTGTCCTGTACAAGAAAGATGAGTTGTCTTATAAAACCATATTGTTTGTATTTGAGAAAAATTCCTAAAATAATCTTGCATAAGCCACAGACGAGTTTTAGTAATTTTTGTAGTGGTCCTACGGAAACTGCCTCTACGGGGCGGATTACACCCGTTTTCTACATGGAAACGGCCAAAAGTTTCCAATATACCTCCCTGGCAAGAGCCCTGAAGGTTCGATGCAGGAAGGTTGTGTTTGTCTGTGTATATGTGTGGATTCGAGTTATGTGTTTTTTCGTCATATTGGGAGCATTACATCTCGGCGCGGCTGCTCTCAATTTTATTAATTCGCGCCGGCATTGAAACAAATCCAGGCCCAGAGGTATGGTTTTGTAGTGTTTGCGGCCAACGAATTGGTACGAATGCCAGGTCAGTGCAGTGTAATTGTTGCTTGGAATGGGTACATCTCAGGTGTTCTGGCCTGAGAAGGGTTGGTCAGCACTCCACAGCATATGTTGCACCGGGATGCATAAATACAGGGCGACCAAGGGCTGCTCCTAGCCCTCCACCTCCTCCTCAGCCCCCAGCACCCCCAAACAATATGATCAGGAATGCTAGGCCTAGTTTAACCCCTGCTCCTCCTCCAGCGGTTTTCACTCCACTGTCCTTATTGCAGTTTAACTGCAACGGCATTCACCAAAAAATCACCGAGATCACTCACTTCATGAGTGTAAACAGAATTCTGATTTCTGCTATCCAGGAGACTTTGCTCCATTCGAACTCGTCTCTTAGCGTCCATGGCAATTACGTTATACTGCGCAAAGATAGACCAGCCGCCAGGAATGATTCTCACCCTGGAGGTGGACTTGCCTTCCTAATACACAAGTCCGTACATTACTGTGTATTAGATGTAGATGTCGACGGTACGGCGGAAATGCAAGCCATCTCAGTTTCATCAGGGAGTACTAATATCGAAATTTTTAATGTATATGTTCCACCACACTCTAGTTGCCCTTCTGGCTATCGTTTCGATATTGGTCCTCTCCTATCTGGAGAGCATAGGATCATTCTTGGTGACTTTAACGCGCACCATGAGCTCTGGCATTCTGACCTCAACAACGATGCCAGGGGTATAGCTATTGCCGAATCTCTAG
Organism: Microchrysa polita; assembly: GCA_949715475.1. Classification (NCBI taxonomy): domain Eukaryota; kingdom Metazoa; phylum Arthropoda; class Insecta; order Diptera; family Stratiomyidae; genus Microchrysa; species Microchrysa polita. The sequence goes on from OX454417.1 coordinate 57,232,788, forward strand.
ACGCCTCAGATTTCTGTCCACTCAATGAAGACTCGCCGACTCGAGTCACAGGCACTTGCAGTAGCTCTCCTGACTTAACTATTGTAAGTGCCAGCCTAATCAGTGCTACTCGATGGGAGACGCACACTGCTCTCTCGTCCGATCACCTCCCAATCATAATAAGAGTTGACAAACCAGCAAACCTGACTAAGTCTGAGAAGCGAACGTTTGTCAATCACAAGAAAGCCGATTGGGAGGGTTTCAAAGCATACTCGTCGGCGAAGTTCACCGAGCTACCCACACCAACTAACGTTCATAAGGCCGAAAGAAATATTAGGAACGTCATTGCCAAAGCAGCGGCACGTTTTATTCCTGCTGGACGTATCCCGAAAGTTCGACCTAATTTCCCTACCAGTGCCGCCAGATTAGCCGATGAACGAGATGACATCAGACGCGCTCACCCAGGTGATCCCAGAATTCAGGAGCTTAACTCCGAAATCAACCGACAAGTAAAAGACTATCGGAAGGCGAAATGGAACGAGCACCTAAATGACTGCAACCTCAATGAAGGTGTCAGTAAACTATGGTCTACTGTCCGCGCCCTATCCAATCCTAGGAAAGGAAAGGGCAATAATGCCATCAAATTTGGCCATAAGAGCACCAGCGAACCCCTTCAGTGCGCAAGCCTGTTCAATAAGCAATTTATTGAACATCCCAAGTCCGATGGCTTAAAGCGTAAAATTAGAAGACGGATTCGCAGTAGAAATGTTGACACTATACCATCGTATACTGCGGACCAGGTTAAAAAAGTCATTGAGAATGCTAAAAATTCAAAGGCCCTCGGACCCGATGGCATTTCGATGGCCATGTTGAAACATCTCGACCTTCCAGCCATTGAGTATCTCACGGCAGCCTTTGACTTGTCGATGTCCACGCTTGCCGTCCCTGAAATCTGGAAAACAGGACGGATTGTCCCCTGTCTCAAACCGGGTAAAAGCGCTGGTCTCGGTGAATCCTACCGACCCATAACAATACTTTCACCTGTCGCAAAGACGCTAGAGGCCCTTATTCACCCCACTCTTGTTAAGCATGCTAAGCTAGAACCTCACCAGCACGGCTTCAGGAAAATGCATAGTACCACCACAGCCCTCGATGCGATCACTACACGCATCCGTAATGGGCTAAACCACAGACGTCCTTGCCACAGAACGATTCTTGTGGCAATTGACCTAACGAGTGCTTTTGACAATGTCAATCACTCGATGCTTCTCGCTAACTTACTGAATATGCATATCCCTGCTCAAGAGATCCGTTGGATTGCAAACTATCTAGCTGGTCGGCACTCCTTCACTGAGTTTCGTGGCAAGCGTTCTAAGCTTAGGAAAATCAAATTAGGTGTTCCACAGGGTGGGGTACTCTCCCCCACTCTGTTCAACATCTACATGTCCGGCCTTCCTACACCACCGGAAGGAATCGAGGTGATTTCCTACGCAGACGATTGCACCGTACTCGCCACCGGGGAGGATAAGGATGAAATGCGCCTCCAAATTAATCGCTATCTCGGACGATTACAGGCTTTCTTCCAAAGCCGAAACCTCACCATCTCCGCGTCTAAATCTTCTGCGACATTTCTTACCACCTGGTCGGTGGATTGTCGGTGGGAGGTTGATGTACGTATTGGCAACAATCCAATTCCTACTGTTGCAAATCCTAAAATTCTCGGGCTCCATTTGGAGAACATGATGACGTCAGCTCATCACGCAGCATCCGTTTGTGAAAAGATGCGCAGTAGGAATAAAATCCTAAAAGCACTAGCTGGTAGCACCTGGGGCAAGGATAAAGAAACCATGCTAGTCACATACAAAGCGGTGGGTCGAGCAGTTGCTGATTATGCAGCCCCAGTTTGGTCACATAGTTTATGTGATACAAACTGGACCAAAATTCAGGTCTGCCAAAATGCTGCTCTACGCACAGCCACAGGTTGCCTCTTGATGTCTGCCCAGGATCACTTACATCAAGAGACAAAATTGATGCCAATACGTGACCACAATCTCCTACTGTCCAAACAATATCTTGTTGGTTGCTACCGTGAGAATCATCCCAACAACAGTCTCATGGACCGAATTCCTCCACCACGACATGTCAGGCGTGATTTGCGAGACCTAGAGAGAGAGGTCCAGGGATACAAGAGGGACCCTTACGACGATGATGCATACCGAGCTGCCATCGCTGAGATTCACACTGCAGAAGTGAGTCGGTCTATTGCGAGATTAGGTGCGAACAGAGTCCTCTCAGTGCGCCCTCCACCCATTTCGCCTGAGGAGATTAGGCTCCCGAGAGCCACCAGAGTGACATTAGCTCAACTTCGGTCGGGCTTTTGTTCACGCCTCAATTCGTACCTTTCTCGCATTAACCCGGACATTCAAAACATCTGTCCAAACTGCGCTGGCGCTCCACACGATGTGGGTCACTTGTTTCAATGCCCAGCTGCGCCCACTGACTTAACCCCTATCTCACTGTGGGAAAACCCTATCGCAGCAGCTATGTTTTTGTCCCTTGACATAACGGACGAAAGCATCGACGAACCATAACTCGAATCCACATAGATGCACAGCGGTTGCACACCTTTCTGCACCGCTAAAAGAAGAAGTAATTTTTGTAGACTTGAGTTCAACGGCTGAATTTGTCCACCTCACCAATTTCACAATTTTTGTGTTGATACACATTGTGCTGTTTCGACTTGGCTTCGGGCCGCACAGAACTGCGAGGAGGACCGCGAGTTCGACACTTCTTTGTAGCTTCACTCACCTGTGTTCCAATTTGTCAAAGGACGCCAACGAAACAGTTGAGATAAAGCGACGGATACTAGCTCATCATCAATGTGGCACGACAGCCGGACATCGGGCTTTGGCCGCCTCAATCGTTGACCTCCAATTGTCGCGGTAACGTGACCTTGTCCTCCAGTTTCGGAAGCCCAGCAGCTGGTTGACGTCTTCACCTACGGAGTTCTCTCAAGGAGCTATCGGTTGTACAAGCAACCTCACTCCGTCAATTCGTTGTGCGTTCATCACCTTCTTTGGCCTGTGATTATCGTTAATTCGTTGTACATGCCCCGCTCATTGCAAACGTTTAAGCTTTACGATTTTCGATACTTCCAGCTCATCGTGCAATTGATACAACTCATGGTTGTACCGGATACGCCAATGATCTCGCTCGCGAACGGGCCCGAAAATTCGCCGAAAGTCCTTTCGTTCGAATCTGTCTAGCAAAATTTCCGAGGGTTGGATGAAGGTACAACTAGCTAATAAAGAGTTATTTTTCGGTCCTCCCAAGAATGAAATCAAAGCTGGTGCGCAGAAACACGAAGCTCCATGTGCATAAAACGATCATCCGACCTGTGCTATGCTATGGTTGCGAAGCATGGACACTCTGAAGATTTGCTGGACAATTGGAGGTCAACCATCCAGGCGGTCAAGGCCCGACGTTGGGCTATGGTGCCATAAAGAAGAAGAAGAATGAAGTGATTAATATAGGCACTGGTGGTCAACTACTGGAGGAGGGACTAGAGTCAAACTGGTGTTGCGTTCATGACCACATTTTTTATGGGCTTATGGGGCAATAGTTGAGAGAAAGGGCGTGGTGTTACCGAGCAAGCCCAAAATACCTAAATTCTTCTTCTTTTAGCGGTGCAGAAAGGTGTGAAACCTCATTGCATCTGTGTGGGTACGATTTATGGTTCGTCAATGTTTGCGTCCGTGAGGTCTAAGGACAAAAACATAGCTGCTGCGATAGGGTTTTCCCACAGCGATATAGGGGTAAGATCAGTGGGCGCAGCGGGGCATTGAAACAAGTGACCCACGTCATGAGGAGTACCATCGCAGTTTGGACAGATGTTTTGGATGTCCGGGTTTATGCGAGAAAGGTACGAATTAAGGCTTGAACAAAAGCCCGACCGAAGTTGAGCTAGTGTTACTCTAGTGGCTCTCGGGAGCCTAATCTCCTCAGGCGAAATTGGTGGTGGGCGCTCTGAGGTGACTCTATTCGCACCTAAGCTCGCGATAGACCGATTCACTTCTTCAGTGTGGATCGCTGCGATGGCGGCTCGGTATGTAACTTCATCGTAAGGGTCCCGTTTGTATCCCTGAACCTCTCTCTCAAGGTCTCGTAAACCACGCCAGACATGTCGTGGTGGAGGAATTCGGTCCATGAGATGATTATTGGGATGATCCTCACGGTAGCAACCAACAAGATACTGTTTTGAGAGTAGGAGATTGTGGTCACGTATTGGCATTAATTTTGTCTCCTGATGTAAGTGATCCTGGGCAGACATCAGAAGGCAACCTGTCGCGATGCGTAGAGCGGCATTTTGGCAGACCTGAACTTTGGACCAGTTTGTGTCACATAGACTATGTGTCCAAACTGGAGCTGCATAATCAGCGGCCACTCGACCCACCGCTTTATAAGTAGCTAGCATGGTTTCTTTATCTTTGCCCCAGGTGCTACCAGCTAGAGCTTTTAGGATGTTGTTCCTACTGCGCATTTTTTCACAAACTGAAGTTGCATGATTCGCAGACGTCATCATGTTCTCTAGGTGAAGCCCGAGAATTTTGGCGTTTTTAACAGTAGGAACAGAATTGTTGCCAATACGTATATCCATCTCCCATCTGATGTCCTCCCACCAAGTGGTTAGAAAAGTCGCAGAGGATTTGGACGCAGACACGGTCAGATTTCGGCTTTGGAAAAATGCCTGTAATCGTCCTAGATAGAGACTAATTCGGAGGCGCATTTCATCCTTATCGTTCCCTGTGGCGAGTACGGTGCAATCGTCAGCATAGGAAATCACCTCGATTCCTCCAGGTGGTGTGGGAAGGCCGGACATGTAGATATTAAACAGAGTGGGGGAGAGTACCCCTCCCTGTGGAACACCTAATTTGATTTTCCTAAGCTTAAAACGTTTGCCTCGAAACTCGGTGATGGAGTGCCGACCAGCTAGATAATTGGCAATCCAACGGATCTCTTGTGCAGGAAGATGCATATTCAACAAGTTTTTTAAGAGCATTGAATGATTGACCTTATCAAAAGCATTTGATAGGTCAATTGCCACCAGAATGGTTCTGTGACAACGACTGCGTTGATTTAGCCCATCACGAATGCGTGTAGTGATCGCATCGAGGGCAGTGGTGGTACTATGCATTTTCCTGAAGCCATGCTGGTGAGGTTCTAGCTTCGCATGTGCAACAAGAGTGGGGTGAATAAGGGCCTCCAGCGTCTTTGCGACAGGAGAAAGTATCGTAATGGGGCGGTAGGATTCCCCGAGATTTGCGCTCTTCCCTGGCTTGAGACAGGGAACAATTCGACCTGTTTTCCAGATTTCAGGGATGGCAAGCGTGGACATCGACAAGTTAAAGGCGGCCGTGAGATACTCAATGGCTGGAAGGTCGAGATGTTTCAACATGGTCATCGAAATGCCATCTGGTCCGAGGGCCTTGGAGTCTTTAGCATTCTCGATAACTTTTTTAACCTGGTCCACGGTAAAAGATGGTACGGTGTCAACATTCCGGCTGCGAATCCGTCTTCTAATTTTGCGCTTGAGGCCGTCAGACTTGGGATGTTCAATAAATTGTTTATTGAACAGGCTCGCACACTGAAGAGGATCGCAGGTTTTTGTGTTGCAAAATTCAATGGCGTTATAGCCCTTTTCTTTCCGAGGATTGGAAAGGGCGCGGACGGTAGACCATAATTTGCTGACACCTTCATTGAGGTTACATTCATTGAGGTGCTGATTCCATTTCGCCCTCCTATAGTCTTTAACTTGTCGGTCGATTTCGGAGTTAAGCTCCTGAATTCTGGGATCATCAGGGTGAGCGCTTCTGATCAGATCACGTTCATCGGCTAATCTGGCGGCACTAGTGGGGAAGTTAGGCCGAACTTTCGGGATACGGCCTGCAGGAATAAAACGTGCCGCGGCTGTGGTTATGACGTTCCTAATAATTTTCTCGGCCTTATGAATGTTGGTAGGTGATGGTTGCTCGATGAACTTCGCCGACGAGTATGCTTTGAAACCGTCCCAATCGGCTTTCTTGTGATTGACAAACGTTCGCTTCTCAGACTTAGTCATGTTCGCTGGTTTGTCAATTTTTATAATGATTGGGAGGTGATCTGATTTGAGGGTGGTACGTACTTCCCATCGGGAAGCAGCGATTAGGCTGGCACTAACAATAGTTATGTCAGGAGAACTACTGCAAGTGCCCATGACTCTAGTCGGCGAGTCTTCATTGAGTGAACAGAATTCCGAGGCGTCAAGTGGTTCGGCGATAGTTATACCCCTGGCATTGTTGTTGAGGTCCGAATGCCAGAGCTCATGGTGCGCATTAAAGTCGCCAAGGATGACCCTGTGCTCTCCGGAAAGGAGAGGACCAATATCGAAACGGTAGCCTGAAGGGCAACTAGAATGAGGTGGTACATATATACATATTAAAAATTTCGATATTAGTACTCCCTGATGGAACAGAGATGGCTCGAATTTCCGTCAGCAACTACATCTAACACACACACACAAACGCATCAAACGTTCATGGCTCTTGGTCTTGCCAGGCAGCAACAAAATACTAAGAAGAAAGAAACCTGACAGACAGCAACAATTAGAGGGTTATTTGGGTCATTCAAGGATTTTTGAACATAACAGCTAAAAATCGTATTTGAACGACTCAATTGCCACATAGCTACATTCAATGACGAGAAGCAGATTGATTTTTCTCGGGTACTGCTAAAATATGGTAAATTAAAAATAAACCATTCTTCCATCATCCCTCAAAAGAGAACAAGTTTGTTCCTTTTAAATTTTTATTTCTTGCATTATATAACATTCATGACATTTTATCTTAAACAATATTAAATTCCATCAGCGCCACTAAGTCAATGCCCTGTTACATATGATTTATATAAATATTATCAACATATTTAACACTTGCTATATTCTCTGAATATTCTTTTGACTAGACATTATATAGAGCCACACACTTTAAACTTTATGAGTATGTATGTGTGTTAAGATATACATCTAAAAGTACATGTAAACAATATACTACACTAATCAATAAATATGTATATAGAATACATTATCAAAAATAACAAATAAAATTGTATACAATAATTCTTTTGAATAAAATAAAACCAAAAATTAAATTTCTGTTTTTGTTTAGATATCATAAAATTTCTTTGCGCGAGAATTAAAATGTATTCTCATAATACGTTGTGGAATATTGGTCTTTAGTTTTTTATTTGTATGAAAGTATGAATCAACTAAATCGTGAATTAATGAAATTTCTACGGAATGTTTCGCTGAATTAAAAACTCGAGAAAATAGCAACCGAGTAAGAAGTTTGAGAGTTATTTTGTCTGATGCATTCATATTCGCTGATCGCAAAGATCGAAACGATTAGCATATTGGTGGAAATGTTTTTTTTCCTTCAACTGTTACACTATATTTACAATATGATATCAATTTTGAACTGTCCTATGACTTACAACATCGATTCCACATCGGAAAAATCGCGTAATTGCTGAATTTATAAATCGAATTTTCACCAGAATGCTAGCCACTGTGATACATGCTAATAATAATACTAAATTAAAAGCTGAATGATTGGGATCTAAAAGAAATCTTGTTTGTCTTTTTCTAGTATGATTACATTCGGTTGAAATTAAGTATGATGTACCATTGAAAAATTACATTTTATTTTTAAACACGAAAACATTGCAACATCAACACCCCAAATCTATAAGTAATTTCCCAGTAAAGATTACAACCAATTTACTTTTAGTATTGTTTTATTTTCCCTTGATTTGCCAAGTTCGAGCAATCGTTCTGGTCAAGAAGACACTTACTTGGTAACACATTTAGCCTGTGTTTTGTGATCACTTTCATAGCGCATAGAATAGTGTCATCTATTTCGAAAGTGCATGATTTGTATGTTTTATGGTGGTTGTTGGTTTAAGTTGCCGTATCTCTGGAAATATCTCCAGCATCACAATTTCGAGTAAATCCTGAAATGAAAACAAAGATAAGATTTTATTGAATGCAAAGTATTAATTTTAGTAAAAGTTTGACGGTATTTGTCCTTCAAAAATTGTATAGTGTGGATTTTCCAAGAATTTGTTAATTACGTCACGAGCATGAAATATCAGCCGTCGTCTTAGTTGTGAGTAATGTAGTCGTAGTGCGATGGTATCATAGAGTCAACGAAATACCAGACTATATGATACCCTTTTACAAGTCAACAAGGCTCCTCCACGCTTGGTGACCGCTGGAAGCTGCATGTGAATATTGGACGTAAAAAATCTCTGCATAGGTGGCACACGGTTACTGGTGACTGAGGAGAGAAGCTTAAATGAACAAACAAATAAACCTGGTCCAATAAAAATCTGACAAAAATAAAACAGTGATGAATTGAATACATAGGTGCTCCTTTCTAGCGAATTGAGAACTGCGGTCTACGGATATTCCTATAGAGCGATATTAGGGCTGGCGATTTTCTTGGATGTGGTCCGAAAACACGAAACCGAAAACCCAATTATAAATAATACAAAGAATGTTCATTTCAGAAGCTGTGCACAGTTTCTGTCAGAAAAGACATTGAATCGTTGCTTTTATTGTATTTACGGCGCGTTGAACGGGGTTATAAAGACATATGGCCGCTGTAGGAACGGTAAAGCGTCGTGGAGAGGTTAGCTATTACAGCTACTCCGGTTGAGGATAGTATTGTCCGAACGGGCAATGAAACTAAAATCAACCAAAAGCTGGCTTGCCGACTCTTATGAAGGTTCAGGATTGTGAGTTGATAGTCTCCCTCTCTCTAGGGTGTTAATACAGAAAGAGAGAGCTGGAGAAGACTACGATTTGTACATATTGGATATATGTGTACAGTTGGGGACTGGATAAATTAGTGCGGGTAGAAAGAGAGATTATTATTGATAAGTAAATGGACGCTAGCAAGAACTTAGTTTTTGCTCGGAAGAGAAGTGATATGGAAAGGAAATGTTCCCTGCTCCCTGCTCAGATTGGTATGTATTTCAAATTAATAGGTCTTAAGGAGGATACGATATTTAAATTACCTTGGAAAATTCTTCCAGTAAACTTTTTCACTGACGACTTAGTAGTAGCACTGTAGGAGCTAGACGGAGACTATCTGGTACAGTTCTTAACGAATCCAGCAATTTTTTCGCTATCTCTCCAATTGGTGTATTGAATTTAAGAAAGGTATTTTGTGACTTAAATATAAGTGCGACAAATAAACTTTCTGGCTGATGAAATGAAGTCGACGCTTCCCATTATAGTCTAAGAAAATTGGGCCAAAATATGGCCATCGAACGGCAAAAATCCTATATCGGAAATTATTTTTGATTATGGTTGGGGATGGTCCCCAGATGATGGCATAAAAAGCCCCAATCGATTGGGGGTCCGCAACCTTAAAAATGGAGAAAAGGTTTTTTTTTTGTTTTTTTTTTTTGCGATTATTTCAAAAACGGCAAGAGATACAGAAAAATGGTCTGAGGGCGAAAAAAACTACATAAAATTATCTTTGCAATGATATATAACACATTCCGAGTTTAATTGAATATTTCGGGGTTAGACTAGAAAATAAATTAGAATATTTTCATTTTAGACCTTTTTTAAAAAACTCCATAACTTTTGAAAGAATGCTAGATCAGCCGTATTCACAATAAGTTCAAGATCATTTTGAGGTAAACATTGAGTCGCTCCGGTCAAGGACCCCCATTACCCACCATTTAAATTTGTCAAAACGGAATGTCCATAATTCCCCCCAAAATTGGAGCAGAGTGCTAAATTTTGGTTTGTTGCGATTGGAGGTCATAGTCACCCCACCCACCAAAAATCAGCTCAATCGGATAAAAACTAAGGGTATCTCCCATACAAAGTGACCCATCAGGAGTTTGCTCTACGTACTACTCATTTTATAAACTGTAGAACAAAGTTGTCTTTGTCGATGAAAAACAGGATGGAGGCGACAATAAGAGCAAGGGGTGGTAATACAAAGTTGAGTTTACTTTAAGAATTTTCTGTGTTTCACTTTGAAGAACTTAATAAATAGGCCATTAAAAAAGTGTTGAAAACAGTCTGTTTTTGTTTTTAACTCTGTAAAATCAATCAAAAAAAAAAACAAAAAGTGCCAATTTGAAACGTCTGATGAAACGTCTCTTTTTAGATTATGAAACTGTGTTAAAACTTTTTCCTTTCCAATTTCAGTTTTTGAGTTCTTGTGTTTTAAAGCACAGCGTTTGGGATGGGTCGATTTCTTTGTTCCCAAGTGTAGTTAGACCGGGAAAGGGTTGATATCCCAGCAAAAGAGGCATCAACGATAGAATTATTATTTTTTTCGAAATTTGGATTTCACAACATTTGAAGCTTGCTTCGCTAAAATTCCCCTCCCAAGGGTATGCGAACCACCTCGCAATCACGCGGCCACTGGCCAATTTGAAGTTAAGTTTTATCCGATGTTTGCCAATAGGCTATGCTTATAGCACTCACAACATTCAGGAGATCCAAAAGTGTATGATATCGATATAGAATTTAACAGCCTCCACAAAATATGTGTCTCCCGGCAAAATGGATAGGTTTTAGTACTAGATCTGCTTACTCTAGTCTAGACAGTAACTAGGACCACACGCTTCGAATGCTTCGGCATTATGCTATGCTCCCTTTAGAGGAGGGAGAGGAGCATGGGCCAGCTCAATCAATTTATCAAAAGAAGTCGGTTAGATGATTTCATCTAACACACAATGGGCAATGGCACAATAGACAAACGGTCGCAGTGCCCAGGGCCACCTAACAGCCACAGCCCATACTAAATCTAATCTAGGACAACACAATAATAAACGCAAAAGTAATAATAATAACTTACATAGAGCAACTGCTTATTGTACGTTGCATTTTGTACCGCTTCAAAAACTTTCAATGCTCCATGTCGCGCCGTTTGTGCTCCAACTAGATTACATAAAACTTCGGGTATATTATCAGTGAGTAAAGCTTTAGCTGCATTTGTTGTCATCTCCTTCATGTCGTCTGATCGCACCGGATACGACGAAGCCAATACGCCGCCCGGCCAAAATGATTTCAATGCTGTCGATGCGTAAAAATGAAGCATCGACTCGTCAAAAAATGAACTGATCGATTCGCGTATTTGTCTGAAAATCGAATAGAATAAAATCAATCAATTAAAACGTTTCTCTGAACACCAACAATTGAAAGTAATGCTCACCTATTTATTGTTCGCCCATACGTAATTTGAACGAATGATATTAAACTTTTTCGAAGCCACTTGAACAATCCACCCATATCAAAAATTTCACCCATTAAGGCATACATTGGTTCAGCTATTGAATCCTTACTATCTGCATCTATGTGCAATTTGGAATTGTTCTCGACATCGAAACCGTCCAGGTACATTGATATGTCATCTTCGTCCCGTTGTCCGGTTAGACCCCAAAACGGATCATTTTTATTCGCTTCCGTTTTGGCCGAATCACTTTTAAAGAGAGTTGATAATGAGAATTTGGATTTTTTCGGCGATGGAGTGGTTTGCTTCAAATGTTCCGAACTGGGACTGAGAAATGTATAGACAGCTTCGCTGCCGTTCAAATGATCATTTTCAAGAATGAACTGTGAGACAAGTACAAACACATTGTTAGCGTAATGTTATGATGCATATTATGAAGTGAAACGGAACTTACACTCAAATATTTTTGAATTTGTCCTTTGACCTTATCTAAGGTAGTTTGGTCATTTTTTAGAAAAAATAATTTAAATGTATTTGGTAAATCAAAGGATTTCAGGTCATTACACAGTGGTCGCAACTTTCGATGAAGCTCCTGTGAAACAGGTGAAAAATTTAATTATGATGCAATTTGTTATATAATAAAAATATTTTACGTGAAATTGATTTAATGATCTCAACACGACCCATCCGCTTGATATGCTGTCTGTCTCGGCTCTTCCATTCGGCACGTTCTGAGAATGATTTACATTGATATCTTCATCGACATGCACCAATATCATAAACTGTAGAGATTCCTTATCGTCCGGCACGTCAACACTTTGTATACTCGCTTTCCACTTTCCCATATGCTCGCTCCAAGCTTCGGTTCGTACCAAATGGGCTTCGATTTGCCTCTTCTCGCCTCGAAGCCAATCCACCTCCTTTTCGAGTATGGACAGCACCTTGGACTCTGGTTTCACCGATGATTTTAAAGCCTCTAATGCTTGATTCTTATTATCTAATCGCTCCTGCAGTTGATCCAATTTATTACGTGCATACGTTGAACTTGTTGTAAAATCCAATGTACACTCGCCCTCAAAATTTGTTGTTGCATCGTCTGGACTTTCCTTGATGATTGATGTCAACGAAATGTCTTTGATATCTTCGGTTGACATGGCCTCTTTCAATTGTAGATATTGATCACTAAGCAAAAACGAGGGATAGTATTTTTCCTCTAGAGTTTTCAATACGTTTTTCTGTAGATCGTAAAGCACCTCAGCGCCGGCATCGCCCAGAAGAAATGTTTCGATTTTCTTGCGTTCAGCTTTATCAACTGTCATTTCGGGCATCGGGCAACGAATGTATGTGTAAAATATTTCAGCACCAAGTTGATGCCACGATGATTTCGGCGCATGTTTCAACTCTTCGACGGAAGAATAGAAACCGACCAATGAACTAGCTTTCAATGGCTCTAGGAATATTGTGAGGTAGCGACGTCCAACGACTGTTGACAATATGTCCGGCATAGTCAAATTCTGCAATTTATAATATTGATCACGATCAGTTAACAAACATTTTACAATTCTGCAATCGACATTACCAAATCGTTCGTAAAATGTCCATCCCATCCTAATTTCATCAAATTCTTCTCGCATTGTGTTTTAGCAAAAGTCAGCTGATGAACGTATCGTTTCAACCGCACCGCCGCCGATAATTCCGATCGTGAAAGACAATTTTCCTCACTATCGGGATCAAGTCCTTTGGCTCGTTGCAAGTTTTGCATTGTTGTCGCATGCATAAGATCGTTTATAATGCTAGTTCTAATTTGTAAGAGTTCTTCCAGATTTTGTGAGGAATGAATGATTTTCAGAAAATCTTCGAAACTGGCTGCATACTCGTAAGTACGTTTATTGATAGCGGCCGTAGCCAGACGCGTTTCAATGTTTTGAACAATTTTCTGATTGATATAGTCCGGAGACGTGATCATCTTAATCATGGGGAAGAAAACTGAAAATATGCATTCGAAAGAAATTGTGAACGGGTTTGAAAACGAAATAAAATTGATTGTTAGTACTTTTGTAAGATAATATTTCGCTGAGTAAATTCTTGAGTGGTGAAAGTGAATATCCGCGTGGCAGTAATAGAATTATCATTATTTCACTTAGTTTCTGTAAGAATTCCATTTCACGATCTTCGGTCTGCAGGTATGAGTTTACGGCAAATGTAGGTTGTGTGCTTGCCTCTAAACTGCAAATTTCACATATTTTCGGTTAGACTCTTAATAACAATGAATGATAAAATTCCACTTACGCTCTAGCCTCGGCTATTCGTATTTTCTCCAAATGAATGGTCGCTTTCGTCACCATATCGACAGCAATCATTTTAGATGCATCAACCTTTACGGCACGTTCTCGTAATTTGTGAATCGCATTCCAAACATCTTCTCTGAGGATGTTGATAAAAAGTTTTGGCCTTGTGACAACATACCCCAACCAGGGTGAAACAAAATCCCTGAATGTATATTCGATAATTTGCTGTAGCTGTAAGTCTACCGTTTTGCCAAATATCAAGGGCAAATTCGATGGATTCTTGATTGGATTAGGTGGGTCGAAAATACTGGCCCTGTAAAAGTTTAGAGCGTTATAATAGTAAATTTATGTGGCTTTCTAAGTATTTTGGTTGTGTACCTTGTGGCATTGTAGAGAACATTTGATGGCAAATGATTTCTGGCCGGTGGTGACTTCGAAGATAAGCAGAAATGTATGTAAATGGTTCCGAATATAGCTGAAAAGACATAATGCGAAACAAATATAAATCTCAAAGGTAAGGCAAATTGAACGATATTATTGTTCGAATATTAGAGTTTTAGTTCCGTTACCAAGATCTAATGCCGATCCCACACTGATCGGGGTTCGACGAACTGCGCCGTACAAAAAAAAACATAGTTGTGGACACCACACGACTGGGAGAGACAGAGGCGATGCAGGATTTAAACGAACGTTATTTGTTTGTTGATTTCCCCCATCTCCGCTGTGTAGGGCCGGCATAATAGAAGTTGAATTGGAGGACTATGCAAAATTACTCGAGAAAGGTGTTCTTTTAGATTAGGGTGAACTTCAGTTCCAATAGAAAACTCGTAAGCTGAGGCAGCAGTTGCAACGGAGCGATATCCCCAATAAGTACCTTGAGGAAGGCCGTATGAGAGATTGTATGCCCAATTACTATATACGTTATTGACTTTCACACATTCTTTCCGCCCCGATAAGTAGCTAGCAAGAAGTTTTAATGGCGTACCTATTTGTTCCAACTTAGTTGTCATAAGATCATCGAAGGCTTTAGCCAAATCCATAAAGACCCATTGTTTTTCGTCATTTTCTAGCTGAGTGTGTAGAAAACCACAAAGTTCGGTTATGGTATTTTCAGTGTTCATTCCAGGTCTAAAGCCGAATTGATTAGATGAAAGGATTTGAACTTCATAAAGGAATTTTTCCAGACCTTTCTTTAAACATCTTTCGAACAGCTTAGAGATAACCGAGAGCAAAGCAATCGGTCTGAAATTCAAAGGGTTGGTTTTTACCCCACTTTTATACAGGGTGTCCCGCATTAGGTGGTCAAAACTGTAAGGGTTGATAGCACAACTTATTTCAGCAAGAAAATTACCAATACAATAGGATTTTTTTTACCGTTACCCTGCTATCGTTCTTTTTGTAAAAGTCATCGAAAATCGTGACTTGTCATGCAAAATCATAATTTGCAGCCCTCCTGATGACTAAATCGAAGATTTGATTTCAGTTTCAGAAACTACAAAAAATTTCACAAAAACTGACGTTTTTCCTGTTGCCAACATCGCCACTTTCAAGATACAGTTACTTAAACTTAATAGAAATTTTAAAATCGATTTTTCATCGAAAATTCAAACAGTAATTTCATAACGGTGCTTTATACGTACAACTCTGCAAAGTTGATAAAAGTTGCTTAAACATGTTGGCTTTCTAACGGTATATCACTTTTCATATTTACATAGCAGAATTTTAGGAAAACACGCATTGAATGGTAAAAATCAAGGCTTCAGTGGAATCGCTAACAATTTTCCCTTTACTCGAAAAAAGACAAACAAAGGCTATTAGAATTCGGGATAGAATCTCGCTACATTATTTTGACCAGAACCACAGCCGAATAAGTACACCAGAACTGTAAGATATTTGAAATCTTGTTCATTGTTTGCCAAAGTAACGGTACTTATAACAGTTAAAATTTAATATTTGCTATTTATAATCGAAAAGCTATTATTCTTTCTTATGTTCACTTCGCAAGCGTAATTGTTTTGTTACTTTTTGGCGGTTAGGAAATTCAGGTATAATTTTGTAAATAATACAATTTATTTTTCGAATATAGCCCTCATTTTTAGACCAATTAAATAAAATCGCGATGGTGGAAAACCAATTCTCCGATAGAGAGTATGCGGATATGGTGTTTGTGTATGGGATTGCACTCGGCAATCTCGATTTCAATATGAGTTTCGTGTCAATGTTTGGGTAGGTCTTGTGGGTGATTATTGGCCCTTTGATACTTCCCCCCTCGACTGAATTCCAGAAGCTTTCTCGAATTATTACAAAACGAATTATTGCCCATAAATCAATCAGGTGCCTCAGCGTGGTGAAATCTGGTGGCAGACGGACGGGTGTCCCGCTCGTAATGCGAGACCTATCAAATATTTGGAAAACGAATTTCCCAGAAAGTGAATTGGCAGATTTGGGACAGTTGTGTGGCCTGTGAGAAGTCCCGACCTTACTCCCCTAGATTTTTATTTATGCAGCGAATAAATGATGCTTGTGACAACATAAAGGAAAACCCTCCTGAAATCCTTCGGACCGTTTCTTCCATGCGCCGAAGGTGTCGAGTCTTCATACAAAATGGAGGATGCCAATTTAAGCAGCATTATTTCAATTCATCAAACAGATCCATTTAATCATTAGTTAATACTTTTTGTTTATTTGTTCTTTCTAATATTCAAAACTTTATTTTCATTTTTATTTAACAAATTTTCAAAATTGCGAAAAATAAATGAATAAAATTTCAATTTGAATTATCCCATGAGAAAACAATTACCTCGTTTTTTTTACAGCCATATGTGTAATTCCAAAATCCCGCAATGTAAATATGAAAAATGATATACCGTTAGAAAGCCAACATGTTGAAGCAACTTTTATCGACTTTGCAGAGTTGTACGTATAAAGCACCGTTATCAAATTACTGTTTGAATTTTCGATGGAAAATCTATTTTAAAATTTCTATTAAGTTTGAGTAACTGTGTAACTGTATGAAAGTGGCGATAATGTTGGCAACAGGAAAAGCTTCAGTTTTCGTGAAATTTCATGTAGTTTCTGAAACTGAAATGAAATATTCGGTTAAGTCATCAAGAGGGCTGCAAATTATGATTTTGCATGACAAGTAACGATTTGCGATGACTTTCACAAAAAGCGCGATAACAAGGTAACGGGTAAAAAAATTTCCGATTGTATTGGTCATTTTCTTGCTGAAACAAGTTGTGCTATCAACCCTTACAGTATTGACCACCTAATGCGGGACACCCTGTATATTAGTGTTATAACTGCTTCCTTCAGTATCGACGGGAACGTCCCTTCATTAATGCATTTGTTAAAGATTGTTGCCAATAGAGTTTTAATCTCATGCTTAATAGCTTTGAGAATTTCGGAACTAATATTGTCTATACTTGGGGAAGACGTATGATTCCTTCCTGAAATTTCGTTCACAGCTTGCCATAAACGCTGGGTGAAATTTTTGCTGTTTATTGTAGCTTGCACATAGTTCCTTTTGGCTACTTTCATGTTCATGGTTAGTTTGTTCCTATACATTTTGAAATAATTCACAAGGTTAGTGTAATATAATATGGACATATTATATTACACCAACTGTCATAATCATAACAAACCAAAACATCTGTGATATTTCACAAGGTTGTGTTGAATGGTTGGCGATCTACTTGACTTTTTAATTTGTCTCGTTTCCGTATCGATCGGATGATTGACTCAGTCATCCACAGTTTGAGTGGCTTAAATTTTGACTGTCTATGATCAAAAGTTTTAGTTTGTAATGGAACTTTCTAGTGCTAATTTCAGCATTGTCGTTTGGAGATATTATTTGAGACCATTGTATTTTTTCTCTTAATAGGGTAAGGTTGGTTTTTGTTTTAATGTCTGGCTATCTACTTGAATTCCAGTTAAGTATTCATTTGATATTTCGCGATAGTTGAAAAATAATGAGTTCTTGACGTATGTATATTACGACTCCGTCGTTTTTATTCTTGTTAGATTAAGGATTAAAGGATTTCGAAATTTCGTAAAATTTTTCAAATTCAATTATGTAACTCGAATGTTGAGTTTCGGACAGTACAATAACATCAAAGTTGGTATTTAATTCATGAATTAAAATCAGTAGTTCGTCAAAGTTCTTTTTTATACTACGGATGTTCAAATGAATTATTTTGAAACTTCGAAAATGATGGCTCAATAGTTGGTTGCAATTGATTGTTGACTGTAACTCTAAGGTTTCAATTACGTCTGAATTGATAGTTTCAATCGGAAGATTAATCATGGTATGAACTAATGAAATAAAACTTAAATTTGGACAATATATCTAAACATATGCTAATTTATTCGCGCTAAGTTCGTTGTCGTGGGCAATCGTGTATATTTTGCTGGCTTCGGTTTTCCTAATGCAGATGTTGTTGTTTTTTACCCATACGAACTTAAAATGGTTCTCTCGTGCGAAGATTTTTGTTTTATGCAGCAATACCTTGTACGCTCTCGTGAGATGAGCATTGATAAACACTTTCTCTTGCATGAAGCTGCTGTAGATCTTATCAGCAGTGAGATTTACTTTTTTCGGCTTAGTTGTATCAAGCCATTTGTTGCGGTCGGCTGCTGAATGAAATTTGATAATAATATTTTTCGACTTTCCTTCGCGCATTTTAGACAATTTTCGTACATATTCGACTGGTGGTACATTGGGTTTAATTTCCAGTGCATTTTCGATACGGCTAAATATTTCTGCGAGATTCTCATTTTTTGTCTCAGGTCTAGTTATATAGTTTATATAGTTTTTGTTCAATTTTGTTGACATGAGAATTTAGGTCTTGAACTTGTAATCGTAATTCATTATTCTCTTAAGTAAGTTTCTCACATAATTGTGTTAAAGTGCCTATTTTTGAGCAACATTGTGAGAGTTTAATGTCAAGGTCGTCGACTTTTCCACAGCAGTACTCTAAAGATTTGTGATATTCTTGCATGTCATTCTTGAATGAAGTTTTCATGTCAAAACTGAGATTTTTTATTTCGTTCATGATGTCTATAGCTTGGCGATTGTCTTCATTAGTATTTTCGACAGTAATTTCGGCATATCTTACATGTGTATGATTTCCTTCGTTCTTTGGATAGTCTTTTAGAATCTGGTTCCGAGTATTCAGTGCAGTGAATGTGGCATGATTTTTTGCAGCGTATACACTTGATCACCTCGGTTTTATCCGCGATTTTTTCATTGCAGTGAAGACAGTTCAATATTGTGGAATTACAAATTACCTCGATTGATGAAAATTATGGGCCTCAGCGGAGTGTCGGTGTTGATGCTGACCAGTCGGTTGTGAAGATGTGATGTTGTTAGCAAAGCAAAGTAGCTCGGATTGAAGGAATCTTTCGATGGTAATGTGGGGAAGCAGATTTTGAAAAAGTAATGATAATGTTGTTGCTAATTGCTGGATTTGGATATCGTTTACAGGAGTCCCAGCGAAGTGTCAGTCGTAATGGCTGCCTGTCAGTTGGCAAGCTAAAAATCCTTTTTCTGCGATGCCACGGAGCAGTTCGGATAAAACGATTAATTTCGGTGGGAAAACGTATTGAAGGTCCTTGCTGTCTGTACAAATTAACTGCTAATTGCCAGACTAAAACAATCGGATTATGGATTTTTACAGAGCTTATATGAATTGCGACTATCACTTAGTTTGACGTTTTGAACATGTCGAACTACGGCAAGAGGTCCGCCTATTGTATGGTCCGCTGGGCGATTTGGTTAGCCGGCTTTCAGGGCAATCCTACTGAATCCAAATTCCATTGAGGATACGGCTGTACAAAGAACCGCAAATATCGTAGAACAGTAGATGTTAGTTTTTAGTCCCCAGTATCTTCGCCGCGAAGACGTTTCGTGTACGCGACGTAAATCTCTCCGTGTGTGGTGGCCCTTGATATGCAAAGAGGCCATCTCCATGTTGAATGAATGAATTCATATGAAATTTGTCCCTCCATTTGTTCATTTGGTTCACCCCCCATAAATAAACTTATTCGTAAAAAAATTGTTCGTGTTAGGCCGCACACACATGGAGAATCCGGATACATTTTTTGGATTCTTCTTCTGTCAAAATACAAATAAATGTACAATTTTGACAGAACGAAGAATCCAAAAAATGGATTCGGAGTCGGTGTGTACGGCATTAGATTTTTAAACCTTGGGGTTTATTCCCTAATAAACGCATTGGTCCCGATGACACGATCCAAGATAGAGCTACCTGTTGAAATATGCTGAGATATTACCGACAAAACGGGCGATGTGCCTACACCGCAGGTCGAGCAACGCGAAACCATGGAGCGGTATAAAGAACGAGGTAAGGAAGAGGAAGAAAAATAGCTGAGCTCTTTGCTTCATATTTCAGTAGCAACTACGTCATTATAAGTTCATCATCCTTTCACTTTCGATTGATTCTCATCGGGTGTTCCTAAAATCAATATTTGCTTGCAGACTATTTCAGAATAGTATATACCTTAGAGTTTCTTATGGTTGCTTCGGTTGGTATTTCATTTGCCTCCTCGATATCAACAGAAGCGGTGGTCTTCAGCACTTTGTCTGAGAGAATCGTTGGCTCCGGTGGTCCTTCCATTTGAGTTTCCAGACCTTTCCGGACAATTTTACTCATTTTTGTAATGAGTCACCCGACTTGCTATTTCGACATAATAGTCGTTCACAAAGTAATAATGTTGCCTTTGAATATCAGGCAATTTGAGAATTTTTTCATTCGCTTTTTTAAAGATTGTCGAAGCTTTGTGGAACTGACTTAGCTTATCTGCATAATATTTATGGGTCTTCTGAGTTGCGGAATCCCTATTAAAATCTTTAATGAGTTTTGTGAATGAAATCGCCGGTAACTTGCTGCAGCGCGACTAATTTCTCAAAAGTCTCCATTTCTTTTTTTTGCTGTTTTGTTTTTTTTTCCATAGGCAGAGCTTCCCCTGGCTTAGTAATGTCTGTGTAGGTCGCATTGTTGACCTATCCAGCGGAACGTATTTGTGGAACTCTCCTAAGAGAGTTTCCACCCTTGCGTAAACCCCCGTCCGTATCTTTTAAATAAAGTGATTAAAACCAAAACAAGTAATCGCAAAATTAGATTTAATTTATGTACAGTAGATATCGTTTATAATGACATCGAAGGAATCGACTATTTTATATGTCGTTATAGCCGATCGTCGTTATATCCGCTCATATCGTTTATAACGACCACTGTCGTTATATACGTTCATAGCGTCCAGTCGTCGTAATAAGCGATCATAATGTAATGTAAAGTCAAAACCCGTTTTAGACCACGAACTTACGGTGGTCCACTTTTTAAATGTACGTATACGTTTGCCGACAGAGGTAATACGTCCTTGTGTGACACACAAATGAACGAAATAGCTGCTTCTGAATTTTGCTTAAATTATTTTTCGGAAATAAGAAATACAGGAGAATATTATAAATACCAATAATGGCATAAATGGAAAAGTTGCCAAATTGTGGTTTTGTAGTCTTTTTTCCAACCCAATTGCGAGGAATTTTCTTAGACCAATCGTTAATCTTTTAAACGTATCAAAAAATTCTCAAATAGGATTTGATTTTCTCGTCGATAGAACCTGAAGCGGCACCTATTTTGTTGTAAACTCTACAGGGTTGCACACAGGAACTAGACGGTTCTTAAAATGTTGCAAAAATTAAGCAAATTCAAGTTTCAGAATGTACCAAAGAATTGTGTACTTTTTCACCATTAAACTTTTGGAGTCATTTTCGGCAACTTCAGTCCACTTTTCACAGCAGATAAACTTAAATTCTTCGGTTCACTCTCAAACTCTTCACACTTAATTTTTCTCAACGTGCGTAGTATATTTTTGTAAATGCTTGATTTCAAGGGCTTAAAAGAATAAAGTCAGAGCTGGTAAATCAAGAAACCGACTAGGACGTCGTTGAATCTTGTATCACGATATGTCCCTGTCACAAAGCAAATTGCAGAAAACTAATTTTGAGGCGCTAATAATATGGAATAATAACTGCCCCCCTATCTTGGACATTCGTTGGTACCGAATTGATGTGGATCCGCTACATAAAGTTTAGGGCAGATTCCGAAAAAGATGTTTAGTGATGAAAACGGGCACGATTTTCTGGCGTAACATGAATTTACTATTTCTTACGACGTTTTAAAAACATTCAGGTTGAGTGCGATTACGATCCGATGTCGTACAATTTTTTAACTTTTTTTAGGTATGAGTGAACGGCACTGAATTTAATTTCCAACTCGAACTTGATCTTTGCATGCCGGAAAAGCAATCATTTCACATACAACAATGACTTGGGTGGAGCGTTCGTCGTTATATCCGTTCATTTTGTCTCTCGAGTTGGAAAAATTCAGTCGTTATAGCGATGGTCGCTATATCAATCAAAAATATTACCGCACGAGCCTCTTAGGTCTCGGGACTTGGAATTTCCGTCGTTATAGCCGATGCGTCGTTATAACCGATGTCGTTATAAACGATATCCACTGTATTTTATTTACTTTAGATGTGACAATAAACTTGTTGCAACATCACTTTCCAAATCTTGTCATCTCGAAAAATGGTAACATAAAACGGTGGCCATTTTCGTCTGATGTGACGGCTCCAGACTTTTTTCTATTTCACATTTCTCGAGTTTCTATGGGGCTACCTCAAAGAGAAGGTCTTCGTCAACAAACCACAGACTTTACCGGAGTTAAAAGACAACATTCGAGCGGAAATTGCGCAGATCACAACGGTCACACTCCAAAACGTTACGCAAAATGTCGTGAAAAGTTTTTTGTGGTAACGGACAGATTACCGAAAATATAAAATAAGTGTTTTTTTTATATTTGCCACAAACAAGGACACATATTAGTTATATTTTAATGTGCAAATAATTCTGAATGCTTCCCCGTCTGTGTCG
This sequence comes from Microchrysa polita, assembly GCA_949715475.1. Lineage (NCBI taxonomy): Eukaryota > Metazoa > Arthropoda > Insecta > Diptera > Stratiomyidae > Microchrysa > Microchrysa polita. The sequence continues at coordinate 57,255,314 of OX454417.1, forward strand.
CTAAAACAACAACAATATTCGCGTTGGTGTGAACATCTTCATTCAACGCAGTGCATTACAATTTGGACAACGCGGAAAATTCGTCGCGAATGTAAGAAGTATGTTTTGATTTTGATTAAAAAAATAGTAATGCTTCCACTGTAGATACGAAATTGTATCTAGACGAATTAACGAATTTACGAATTAAAACTAAAGTTTGTCGTTAGAACCACTTTAGTTTTATATTTTACGATCTTTAGCTGGTCCAATGTTTATATTTTGATTTTCGAGTCAGCAATTTATTGATTTGTATTGTCGATAAGAAAGGAGTGACTTTAGAAATATCTCCTGAGGGAACAAGCAGTTATTTGTGGAATAGTCCCATAGAGTGGCAGAGGTCAAGTGTTTGATGTTAAGTTTTGCGTTTGTCCTCACTTGGTAAAAAAAAGTGAGTAGTTTCTCACTAAGTTTTGAAATTTAAGGGCATTTTGATCTATTCAAATTCAAGTGTAAATATGGCGTGAGTAGTTTCTCACTAAGTTTTTGATATTTTAAGGAAAATTTTATATTTTACGGCATTGTGATATTTTGGCAATTTGGCATGTTTCTTTTTAAGAGTAGATATATTTTATGGCATGAGTAGTAGTTTAGGAGAAACGGTTGGTGGAACCTGCTTGTTTTTGATTTATGTAAAATGTAAGTCAAGGGTTCGGTGAGTGTGATTCCACCCAAAGACCTTGGCTTCATGAGATAGTTTTGTGGAATAAGGAAAGTAAGTCAAGGGTTCGGTGAGTGCAATGGGACCGAAAGAGCTTGGCTTTGGCTTCCTGTACTTATTTTGTGTTTTGTAGAATGAGGATTTTTAATACGACAAGGACGCGGTGCGTGTGATGCCACCGTGAGAGCTATCGTAAACCTCAATTAAGTTGTGTTGATGTGAGATATTATGTTGATGAGAATTTGTTAGATGTGATATACACGTGAGAGGTTCCACATGTTTTCTCCGATTTGCTTGTGTGTCATGTAAGTACGAGTGAGATTAATGGTTTGTTAAAGTATTTGCGAAATCTGTTGGTGGAACTATTTTTATACTCGGAATATTGGGACAAGGGTGCGGTGAGTGCGACGCCACCGTAAGAGCTTGACCTAGCGTGATATTTTATTTGTGTCTCAGGTGTCAGAATTTTTGTGCAATAAGGGCGCGGTGAGAGTGATTCCACCGTGAGAGCTGTTGCACTTTCTGACACCAGCAAAAGGGGTGCGACTTGTGCGATGCAGTCGTATGAGCCTTTGGCTGTAGTTTGTTTAGAAGATGGATTAAGCTTTAAGAGTGCGTGTGATTGAGAATTATAAGTTCCGCCAGCAGACCAGTTTTCTTATGCTTTTGCATGTTTTGTAAGTATCAAAACTTACAGTGTACTTTAAAAAAAATACAGATGATCAGAAATCAGAATACAGTCGGACAATGGCAGTCTTGAGGGAAACAGCATGTGAGTAGCAAAAAAAAAATCATTGCCCAAATTTTATAAATTGTCTTAGACGAATAATTCGCTGACGCACCTATGTGAGGGACGCTTAAATGTATTCTACATCAAACATAATGGTAAGCAGATTTGTTTACTGTCTAAGCGAATGCTTATACCATTACTAAGTTTTGAACATTAATTCCATTCTTCATATTTTTCCAATAATTTAACTGCTGTTTGTATGTTTTGTCGCGAGTGCAGCGATCACACGATTATTTTAATACATAATGTGAAGAGTACAAAAATAATCTACATAATGAAGTGGTATGTATCTAATATATTTCTAGTGCAAGAATTCATTCAATGTGGAAGTTTTGGTATTGCTTTGATAACAATAATATAAAATGAGACGCTGCGGCATATTTGCTTACTTTGCCCACCAGCTCAGCTCACAATGAACTTGAACACAAATCAACTAGCAAGTATGCAATATCATCATAATCACATCCATCATGACTAACTGTTGAAACTCTGTTTCCATATTAAAAACAAAACCAATTGAAATCATGCAAATTGATAATGTCACTGTAATTATGGACCTGAGATTTGCGTTAGCAACAAAACGTGAGACGAATATGAAAATCTGAAAATCTTCAGAGTAGCGAAAAACACGGTGCATGCAGTGCGTATGTACTTTCCAGCTACAAAGTAGGAAGATAATAAATTTAGGACAAAAAAGTTGACGTGCAGATTAACAACACCACAAACGTCTGTAAACAAGGGAAAAATACGAAGACCGCTGCTCATTTCAGATTGATGCTGAGAGTATCTGGCTCTGGTAAGATCTTCAGAGATTATATTTAAAAATGTTTGAACCTCAAGTAAATTAAGGAATGATCAAACTGAGAAGATTTCCAACTTTTGATATGTTCAGAATGCCTTAATTTGATATTATAAATGAACGAATTATGTAAATAATACTTACCACCAGCAACCAAAATAGCAGAATACAGAATAAACAGAAAAATATAGAAAAACGCTGGATAATAGTAAATGATAGCCACAAGAACAGTCAAAATTCCGCTGAACCAATAGATAAGATTCATTTCCGTTTTGGTCTTATAGTTGGCTCCTGGTCGGATGGGTTCTCGTATCGCAGTTAATTGGTTTCCCTGATAGTGAGTTAAATCTGGTGGGCGACAATTTGTTGCTTTGGCCACTCGATGTTGCCGTTCGGTCGATAAACAAATCCACTTCGGCTTCACTTCACATGTTTCATCCAAAACATGGCACACCGCACTTATATGTTAGCCCGATTGGTTTGCACCAACTTTCGCTCGTGAATTTCCGGCGATCTTAAGTAATTCCGATGCGTATCCGTAGACAGAAGAAATAAAAATGCATCACGAATCGCGGAAATCGGAAGCGCACACACAATTCGTGCCGTATGTTTTGCAAAAATTGACAAATTCGGGTTTGTTTGACGTTTCATGGGTGGTGTTTTGTTCCGTTGTGCGGCAATGGAATAGAACAAGTTGAAATGGTGCAATGATGTACTAGAATGGATGTATTATGGGGAGTACCCTACCGTTGAAGTGAATTTGTCGTTGATAAATGGAGCTTATTCAATTTTATTAGTATGCAAATGAAAAAATGCAGTTGAACAACACTAAAGCAAAACATTTCCGAAATATTTTGCGGATAGCGAATCGTTCGCCTCAAACCGTAAATTTATAACTCGTGAGCGATCCATTTGCTTCGAAGGAAAATTAAGATCGATAGGCCTGTTACTTAAATTCCAGTGCCAGTTTGTACTTAAATTCCAGTGCCAGTTTCCTGTTTGAACACCCGGTAGCAAACCCGGTTCACGGGCACCGGCAGGTTTGTTCCAACACCCAATTTTTTCAGTACTGTATTTGTATTTCTATACGCCGGCATTTTTAGGATTCATTTTTAATCTGTTTAAAAATGTCATTCATTCTTTCAGAAAATAAAAATATCAACAATTACTTTAAATCCTTGGAGGTTTCAACATCAGCAAATCGTGTGAGCTTCGGAGCTGGCGACTGCGACTTCGCTTAACCCGAGCCTCCAAGGGCTAGTTAGGGAGAATGGCCTTGGTGGAAAATGCATACGCGCCTATATCTAACTAGTTTGTGGATTGATAACCCGAATCGCATTACCGACTAGTAAACTGAAGGGGCCATCCTGGATGTGAAAAGCAGCGCTACGAGTCTCCTTTAAGCAGATAAGTAGTCACAGGTCCAACGAATCTGGGATATGCCCGCCTGAATGTCTACGTGAGGCTTAACCAATAGGACGATCACACAAGCTATAGGAAAGTCTTTAGCGAATAGTGTACCTCGGGGATGGGTGTGCCCAGGAGACCATGGTCCTTGCCCATCAAGGTGTTGACTTCGAGGTGGCTGGAGGTTGTTAAGCAAGACAACGAGCTGGTGTTGCAGCCCCGGTGTTGAGTTTCTGAATGTCAGTGCATTCACTGGATGGAGAAATCCCCATTTGACAATAAGACCATGTCAATAAAAAGCCGAAGGGCCAAAACTCTCAAGGGACCGGGAGATAAGGGCGTAAGGCCTAGGTGCTCCCCTGACGGTAAAACCGTACATGGTTAACTTGTCACGTATCACGGAGGCTGGAGGAATGTGACGAAAGTGACAGTGACTGCACTGTTGCGTCTGATGAAATGACGGTGAGTGGAAACATTTCAAAGTTGAAGGATACCAGGGATGTTTTTGAGAAGGTCTTGAGGTGAGTCAGATTCTTACTAATTTAGAGGATAATATAATGAATCTCATTGCTGAGAATGCCAGGCTTAAGGGGCGTATCCGCCGATCACCGATAGTCAGCGTTAAGGAGCCATCTGTCGTGACTGTGCAGCCGGACAAACCGAAGGTAACTGCGCAGCCTGCGGTGGCGAATGCTGCTGCTTTAGTAGATATTCAATTCAATTCAATTTATTCGGTTCAATAATACAATCAGAGTTCTACATTCTAATGTTTTTTTCTTAACCTACATCCCTCTGAAAGCTTGCTTGGGGTGGAGGATGGATATCTAATTTGAAGCTAGTTACATTACATTATATTTATTTACTTATAAGAGTGAAATAGTTAGAAAAAAAATATTCTTGTAGGCATTGTATAGAATAAAGAATAAATTGCATGTAAGAATAAACAGGAACTCATTAAAAGTCTTACGAAAGGTTGACAAAACTAATTTGTTCTTCATTCTTAAAAGTACATATATTTCATTTGATTTGTTGCGGCATAGTCTAGCCGCCAGGAAACTGCCCATTATTTGTCGGCCAGTACATTAGAACGCACATAAAAGAGTGAATCGGAAATTCATACGAAAGGTGAAAGCATATTAAATGTTGTAGCAGTCGATGTCTTAAAGCAGGGGTTCCCAACCTTTTTCAGTGCATGCCCCTCTTGCAAGGTTAGCAGAATCTGGCGCCCCCAAAGAAAGTTTTGCTGAATAACAGAAGAAGGCATTTTTCAGCTCATTCTTTTTCTTTTGTTAAGAATTCGCCACGTTGGCAAATAATTACAAAAAATTTGCTATCATTTGGAACAATCTCATAGAGATTTTGAACTAATCAGATCAGCTTGAATTATATTTTCGCAATTCAAATTTATGGGCAGATTCAATTTAGCTCATAACGCCAAGAATTGAGGCCGCAAAATCATGAGACGGTAATTACGCTGAAAATGTTGCCTAAGATCCGATTTTCGACCGAAAACTAATTTTCCCTGGCTAGGTCCATTTTTTGGCTCAGTGGTGCGTCAACACGCCAAATTGAAGTTATTGGAGTTTAATTTCATTCGAGTTTTTTTTTCCTCGGTCTCTATTCCTAAAACAATTTCAGCAATCATCATCAAACAGACTTTGGACAGAGGCTCCTCGCTTATACATTTTATTGTTTTTGCAGCGATTTATAAATTTTGTCCATGAATCAAAGAATTTTGCCAGCTCATGGCTGTTGTAATATAATCGATCACATCTACACTCAAGTTGATCCCACGCCCCCCTTTGCCAACCGTCACGCCTCACTAGGGGGGCGCGCCCCACCGGTTGGGAAGTACTGTCTTAAAGTATGATTGGCCAAGCCTGGTTCTTGCACTAGGTACAAACCAATCTATGCCATTTCGCCTAGTGACATAGGTATGAGCTAATGGTGAAAACAATTCTCGCTCTAAAATAAACTTGGTACACCTGAGAAAATAGAGCTGCCTAACTTTTAGAACAGGAAAATATTCATAGAGTTCTTGATTGGGAAAGCGTTTGTTAACTCCTAAAATAACCCTCAATATCCAGGCTTGAGTTATACCCAGGTGGGGTTAAGAAGCCGACCGAATCGTGGTCGGCTGTTGTTGATGGGTCAGGAATATAGTTACCCAGGAAGTGGAAAAGATGGTGCATCACGTGATAGCGTAAAATTACACCATTAAAGTCTAGCAAGGTAATTATTCAGGTCCCTCCGACTCCGAGTCAGAGAGGACTAAAGTCCTTGCGAACGAAAAAGAGTGCGGACTGGGGGCGGCACTCCGGGTAAGCGTGGACACAAAGTGGTGCTGAAGATCGTAGATTTTAAGATACCCTTATGACAGAGATCTACGAGAGTAACCTCTCTCAGCAGAGAGGGAGGAGTATAAGAATGGGATAACGATTATCAGTCCACCGAGGAAAGAGGGCCCTGAAGCAATTGCAGATGTGGTTCTGGAAGCGAAGCCAACGGAGGCAATGATCGAGCAGGAGCGTCTGTATGTGAAGTACTGCGTTGCCTATCGGGAGCCGTTGTCGACTTGCTGAAGGTGTGTTGGCTTTGACCACCTGGCACGAAATTGCAAAGCGAACGACATTGGGTGACGTTATAAAACACAACGTTACCTTTAATTTAAAATCAACCGGCCGTTACGGATCAGAAACTTCTCCCTACAAACAGATCCCCTAAGCGCTTAGGGGATCTGTTTGTAGGCCGAAGTTTCTGATCCGTAAATGCCGGTTGATTTGAAATTAAAGGTAACGTTGCGCGAACGTTGTGTTTTATAACCTCACCCATTATGTGTAGCCACTGTAGTGGGGATGGAAACCGTGCCCGATCCTGTTCAAATGGGCCACACTGCCGTAACTGTGAGTTGAGAGGGTTACCAGCTGACCATGTCCTGAAGTCGCCACTGTGCCCCGTTCATAAGGCTTACAGGATGATATGTATATATATATTGTGATGTATCTAAACTATACGTCAACCCGAATTGTATTTCCGTACTTGGCACCAGATGGCGCTAGTGTCGCTAGCGAGAATAGGGTTGACCGATAAGACAACAACAACGACTTTCTGGAAGTTTCCGGAAAGTGTGACACCGAAGTTTCTGGAACAGTGGAAACGAGTATATAAGGGCGTCGACTAGTGTCGACGAGTCAGTCTAGTTTTAGCCGTGAATAATGTCGAGTCAATAATTAGTGAAGTAATTAATAGAAATTGTAAACCGTGTATATCCGTGTGGTTGTAATAAATAGTGTTACAGTAAACCGAGTGTTATTCATTATCATGTACCTACGCGAAAATCTATCGAACCCACTGGAACGCCTAGAAAAGACGAGAAATATATAACAATATATATATATATATATGATATGGATGGGGTGGTGCTAATCAGTTAGCAGCTACCTTTATTCTGGGCGCAAACTAGGACAGTAGTTACGTTACGTGCCGTTCCTTTCCGTGCCGTGACAATTATTAGATGGTCACATACGTTCCGTTTCGAAGCGTCAAATGTCAAAATTAAAATTAAAAAGGGGAATAAAAATGAAAAGCAAAATGGAAGGAATCGATTTTTTTAAGTACGAAAGATATAAAAAAGAAATAAATTGGTATAAATAACATTATCGTAAGTATGACAAGCAAACTGACATGGATATCCTTGGAATTTGGCATTTCGTATAGATTTCCGAAAGCTTCCGTTCCGTTACGTGCGTTCTGTGCAGTTGCCCACAGACTCCATTGAATCGTCTTTGACAGGTGTTCGGCACGTAACGTAACGTAAGCGTTCTGTTTTGCCCTTTAGCTGCCACTGGCATTTGAATATTTTTGAAAAAAAAAAAAACATTTTCTTGAACGACTTAAACCTCATTATCTCCAAAGCTAGACTAGCTAAAATAAAGAAATAAGATGATTATTACAGCCAACAAATTTACCTAAAAAATAAAACTAACCACACTAAACTCGGGTAAAAGGTTTGATTTTTACAGAGCTTCAAAGTCAATTTTTTGTGATTTGACCAAAAAGGTCCACTCCACACGAAGAAAGAAACATGGTGGTGGAACACCGAAACTAAGGAAGCATTGCTAGCCAAATCGAACGCATTTAAGGCATGGACGAAATGTGAGTCAAGCAGTGAAACCGAACGGGTTCAACTTCGGGAAAATTATATGCAATGCCGGAAAATCGTAAAGCGCTTGGTAGCTCAAGCAAAGGCGAGGGCAGCTGAGAAATTCTACCAAGAATTAGAAACTCAGACTGCGACCGAAGGACCGTCTTTGCGCTAGAGACCTAAGCACGACGCCAGGATATTTAGGTTCGCAGCCCAAAGGAGAAGGAACGCTCGGGAAATACAGGCGCCAAAGTACGTGGAGGACTCGCAAGGAATGTTACTGATTGACGATACGGCAATTTGTAGCAGGATGCGAGAGTATTTTGACGAAATGAAGAATTTCCTCGAGTAGCTTTTCGAGATGTTGAGCCGAATACCACAAATATTGAAGATATCTCAGAGGAAGAGGTGATGGATGCAATGCATCAGATGAAACGCGGAAAGGCAGTCGGACCGGACAAATTCCCCGCGGAATTTTGGTTGAAAATGGTAAATGTCGGGCTTAGTTGGCTCACAGTTCTCTTCAACAAAATCAAAGGTGGGCAACCGATGCCTGATGCTTTCAGGGAAAGTTTTCTTCTTCCTTTCTATAAGAACAAGGGAGACTCACGCAAACTCAACAACTATAGGGCTATAAAGTTAACACACCTCATACACTGAAGATCTACGAGCGAGTTGTCTGCACTGAAAAAAAAATCATCATAATATTAATGAACTAGGAGCATAGACTTTTTTCATGAATGAATTAGTTCATAGTAAAAAAACCTTCGCTTCCTTAAGATAATACAGAGTTCATCTATTTTAGGAAACACCGGTCGTTAGTATAACGAAAACAAAACTTCAACTTAATGTAAAGCGATCATGAACACAATGAACTTCCAGTAGAATCTAATGCATTGTACATTCCGGCTATGAACCCATATATTAGCCGCAATGTAAGTAAATAAAACAAAATTTGATGTTATTGTTCGTTAATCGTTCATAGAAATATGTACTACTATGAACGATGTCATTATCGCTTTAAGTGTATTTTATAAACCGTCATCACGTATAGTCTACGTGGTGTAGTAGGTAGGGCGTCTGTCTTCAAATCATAGGGTCCCGGGATCGATTCCCACTGTAGGTAGGTAGGTAATTTTTATGGCTTTTCAGAGCAGATGTAAAATGTAGAATGAATGTCGTCAACACTTATGAACCTGGATGCCGGCCTGGGCCAGTTTTTTTTTGTTTTAATTGATGAACTCAGTAATTATATCAATGAACAAGTTGTTAATTTTATGAATTAGTTCATAATTTTAATGAACTTTTTGTTCGTTGTTTTGATAACAACAAATTCATAAGGCTGATGAAAGCCGTCTTCGGTGAGATATCGGTGTAAATATTCATTACTTTAATGAACAATTTCATTGTTTCAGGGTACCTTTTTTTTCAGTGTGCAACCGGTTGAGAAAGATTGTGCGGTTGAATGACAATCAATGCGGCTTTGTTGAAGGTCGATCTACAGTCGATGCGATTCAGTGCATTCGTATTGCGATGGAAAAGTCCGTTGCTCTTCAACATCATCATGTGCTACTTACTAACACGTGTATCCGACGGCCTAGAAATATCTCTTCTTTTTGCCGATGATATAGTCCTCAGTAGCCCAAACATCGTTACCTTGCAAGCTGCACTTACAAAATGGTGCGACATTCTGGAGGAGCATGGGCTGAGGGTAAGTATAACAAAGACTGAGTTCTTATGCTGCCCATTCTCAGACCCAGATGCACCGATACCAGATATGTACGTCAAAGGAGAGCAGCTTAAGTCTTGTACCAAGTTCAAGTACCTTGGCTCGATGGTGAACAACGGAGCTACATGCGATGATGACATCAAACATCGCACAAAGGTTGGGTGGATGACGTGGCGAGAAAACTCTGGAGTTTTCGGCGATAAGAAAATGCCACTGAAGCTAAAAGGCAAGTTGTACAAAACGGTTGTACGTCCCGCACTCATGTATGGATCAGAATGCTGTATGAAGGTTACGCGAAAGAAATGACAGCGACTGAAATGAAAATGTTACGCATGTCAGCTGGTGTTACGAAAAGGGACCACATCAAGAGTAGCTACATCTGAGGCAGCTTGTCCATAGACCAACCAATCACCGAAAAGCTCGAAGACCGACAAATGGATTGGTATTGCCATGTTCAACGGCGTCCGCCTGAGAACCCCGCAAAGAAAGCGATATCAATGGAAGTTCCCCTTGATGGACCCAAGGCCAGAGGCAGACCGAAGAACACCTGGATGTGTCAAATAAAAAAGCAACAACAACGCATTGGTCTCGGCGATGACACGATCCAAGATAGAGCTGCCTGTAGAAATATACTGAGATATTATCGCCAAAACGGGCGATGTGCCTACACCGCGGGTCGAGCAACGCGAAGCCATGGAGCGGTATAAAGAACGAGGCAAGGAAGAAGGAAGGTTGATAGCTAGGGCCTCGAAAATTATAGCAAATATATAAGGCTGCTACAGTGTCCTACAAGTTTAAAAATTTGAGAAATATCTACTCACGAATTTCCGAGTAATCGATTTAAAAACACAAAAGCTGTACTTTATCCACATATACTTGGCATTCCCAACGAGCTCTCGTCTTCACAATTTCCCTTTTCTAGACATTTTACAATATGATTTATTTTAATCCCTGATTTCCGGCCAGAAAAGCGGCGATGCTCGTAAGAAAGCCAAGAGTATCCATGCAATATTTTCAGGACTCAGTTTTTTTCGCATGGCAAAATTGCTATCTGTTTTGCACCAAAATTTGCTAAAAAAAACGGCTAATTTGAAATTTAATAAATACAGAAATTGTTATTCTGAAACTTTAATAACCGTAGAAATGTAAGTAATCTTGCAAAATGATCCCTCCCCTCTCTGAAAAGCTATCTACGCCATTGACTGGGGCGCAACGGTGCTTCTTCCAAATGTCGCATTACAAGTGATTTGGTTTTACCACCCTGGGTGTTATGTTTTCAAAATACACACAATTAAATACTTGTTTTAAAAGAAACCACCTTTAGATTTTATTCCAAATTTGGGTTATCTACAATTGCATGTAAACTAGCTGCCGACGCTTTCTTTTCAGCTTCACCAAAGACGAACTTCAGTTCTGCATCGCATTGGCTTTTGGCTTCAATAATTTCATGGCCCGATTCTTGCTCATTATTAGTTTGCCTCTCTATTAAGTAGTCTTCCAGTGAAATTTTCAGTTTATCCGATAAAAGATTACACAAAAAGCTGCCCACATCCGGATGTATCCTTTCAAAATGTCCACATTTTTTGAGTAACCGAATAAATTCTTGATCATACTCCTGTCTTTCACATTTGTAGCACAATCGATTTCTTGCACTATAATAGTTACCATATTCTTTTATATCCTTTTCACAAACCATATTCCTGTTTTTGTTGTCGCCTTCTTGTCGTGCCGTGGTAATTTTACTCGTATTAAAGTATTGTCTAGCAAATTGATTTCCAAGATGCCGAGCAAAATCCAAACGCATCCGACATTCATCGTTTTCGTTGGTTTCAGAAATGATTCGTTTGTAACACTTCATTCGATCATAATCTGCTTCGAGTTGTTTTCTGGCATATTCAGAATATTCGTTTCCACGCTTTTTGGCATTACGCCAGTTTTCAAGTAGTTTCTGTTCAAGTGGAACATCGGCGACGTTGACTTTCCTTTTCGGCACTATATTGGTGCGTATTTCATTTATTCGTTTCGAAAGATTTCTTAAGCGAATTTCGCGTTTACGAGCGTCAAGTAAAGTATCCATTAATTGAGATGATTTGTTAATTTTCACATATTCTTCTTGCAACGCACTGAAGTTATCTTTACATTTTAAATACATTTTAGGTGAAATTTGACGAACGATCTTCACTATTGAAATTTACATATAATACTAGTAAAAATGAACATGCCTCCTATCTTGTCAAAGTCAGTAAATCTATAAAGTGATTTCAATGTTTTGAAAAAAAAAATCCTGGGAACGCTGCATTTTGTGCTATATATTGAAAAGTAAAATGGTTTGTGATGTGCCGGACGGACGTTAAAGCGCGAGGTAAATTCATTTTGAGTGTTTCAATTACATATTTAGCGAAAAAATGCCCTGGCCGCTAGTCTTTAAATAATCTAACTAAAATAGGAATAACGAATCAATCTGCAATTTAGTGCGTTTTTCTACGGCACAATTATTTAAACTTGACGAAAAAATGTGTTTGATACCTATTTATCGATTTATCTGAAAACCAAAACACTTACTTTTCGGGTTGGGTTGCAATTGATAGGACGCGGTGAACATTTTAAAGTGAATAGAAGAAATTACATTTCATTTTCAGTCACTTTTTTTTTAACCAAATGTAATATATTTCTTCGAGTATTTTAGTTCAAATATGAATTATTTGGAAAAAAAATATTAGTGCGCTCCCTTAATGGAAGATTAAGATAAATAATGTGTTAATTTAAATATTTGCAGAGAGGTTCCAAAAAAGAATTGAAAACGAGAGTAATTTCTAATCGATGAGAATATACCCCTATGGCGGAGGAGGCTGAAACAGTATTTGTGTTGAAAAACATAAAACTTTAAATTTACAGTTTTTATACCCTTCGCCCTGTGGCATGGGTCAAGAATAGTGCTACCGTCTTTCCCCACGTGTCGTAAGAGGCGACTAAAGGGACAGGAGAGAATAAAACTCTCCTGAGCTTCGAACATCAAGAGACGCGAGAGCGTCTCGCCCGCCAAGGAAAAAGAAAAACGAAAGCGAACAAGTCTATGATTACCGGAGACAACTTGCTTTTTTGTTTGATCAGGCTACAGCCTTCCAGGCAACAGCCCCCAAAAAATTTTTTTACCAAAATATTCCACATATCCTGTTCTAGTGCCTTTTCAAGTAAAATCTTCGATCGGCACAATAGCGGGTAAGATATATGCAATAAACTGTGAAATTTTCACCCTCACAGACTTAAGCGAGTAACCCAATTTCAGAATGAAGTCTACAGTTGCAGAAAGACTTGCTTCTACTGTCTCTCTTCGTGATGGAATTTTTATGAAATTTGGAACGAATGATCCTCTGGTGGTCCTTCTAAAGAATCAATGTCTTCAATTTAGATAAGTGGATGGAATAACGGTAAATTAATAGGTAAAGTTAACAAAAGATTTCCAACAATTTCGTCTATCGGCTCATCGCATTGACCATTTTTTAAAACACACTGCGGCATTGGGACATTTGGATATTGGGACACCGGGAGACTGGGAGACTAGGATCTTGGGGTAGTGGGATATTAGGAAATTGGGACATTAGGGTCTTGGGACATTAGGACATTGGGGCATTAGGCACAATGGGGAAACAGGGACGTGGGGACATCGGCATATTGGGGCATTGGGACATCGGGATATTGGGGCATTGGGACATCAGGATATTGGGACAATGGGACATTGGGATATTGGGACATTAGGACACTGGGAGACTGGGACATTAGGACACTGGGATATTAGGACATTGGGACATAATGGCCTTGGGACAATCGGACATTGGGACACTGGTACATAGGAGCATTGGACCACTGAGACATCGGAATGTTGTGACATTGGGACATCGGGATATTCGCACATAGGGGCACTGGGATATAAGAACATGTGAACATTAGGGTCTTGGGTCATTAGGACATTGGGATATTAGGACATCAACACATTAGGACATTAGGTACACTGGGGAAACTGGGACGTGGGAACATTGGGGCACTGGGACATCGGGATATTAGAACATTGGGACATTGTAACATTGGGATATTGGCACATTGGGATATTGGCACATTGGGATATTGGAACATTGGGGTACTGGGACATTAGGGCACTGAGATGCAGGGACATTGGGGCACTGGGATATTAGGACATTAGGCTATTGGGACCTTGGGACACTTGGTATACTGCGACATTGGGACACTGTCCACTGGTACATTAGGACATTGGGCCATTGGGATATTATCACATTAGGATACTGGGACATTTGGGACATTGGGGTACTGGGATATTAGGAAATTGGGGCATTAGGACCTTGGGACATTAGGACAGTTAGACATTGGGATATTAGGACATTAGGTGGGAGACTGGGACATTGGGATATTCCGATACTGGGACATTGGGACACTAGGGTAGTGGGACATTCGGACATTAAACCATTGAGGGGGCATTAAGACAGATCAGTAACAGAACGTTAACAAAGCGTTGGTAAGGCAACAACAGAGCGTTAGCAGATCGTTAACAGAAAATTAACAGAGCCTTAACAGAACGTTAACAGAACGTCGAGTATCGAGTAATAAAAGAAAGGTAACAGACCGTTTATAGAGCGTTAGCCGAATGATTAAAGAGAATTAAGAGAACATTAACAGAACGTTAACAAAGCATTAACGAAAAGATAATAGAGTGTTAAGAGAACGTTAATAGAGCATTAACAGAGTTAACAAAAAATTAACAGATTACTTACAGAATGTTAGCAGAGCCATAACACAAAGATAACACAAATCTATTTTGCACAAAATACATATTAATAAACTTTACCCATTTCCTCCTAAAATTATTTTTAAAAAAGCTCAGCAACAGCCATTTGTGGCGTATTTGCAATTGCGTTTGCAGTATCTATTTATTTTAAAGAAGACCCTGCGAATATAACTTATGATATTAAATTTATGGAATATGCTGAACAAAAACCTATTGAAACTTTTCCCAAAACAAAAATATTAGTTGGCTATTTAAGTATGCAAAAATATATGATATCTGACCAAAAACAACAAAGTTGTAAAAGTTACCCCGCCAAAGAAAAATTCATCTGCCGCAAAAAGAATACATATCACTCCAATCCGCTGCTCATATCTAATTTTGTTTGCTGGATGTACTTTTGTTTTAGGTGTAAATGCTGGAGAAGTTTAAATGTACAGGATTACTTCTTAAATTAATTTGGAGGGAGCCGTCAAAGTGGCACTGAATAAAATGTTAAAGCTCCCACCAAATTACTTTAAGAAGTAGTCCTGTACATTTAAACTTCTCCAGCATTTACACCTAAAACAAAAGTACATCCAGCAAACAAAATTAGATATGAGCAGCGGATTGGAGTGATATGTATTCTTTTTGCGGCAGATGAATTTTTCTTTGGCGGGGTAACTTTTACAACTTTGTTGTTTTTGGTCAGATAATATATACAATTGTGCGCGCAGCAACTGTGTTTTGCGCTCAAGGGTTCAGATATGTACGAAACTTAACAAACAATTGACCCCTGCGGTTTTGGGGTGAGAATTATACCACAGCGCTCCTGACTTGTCGTAAAAGGCGACTTGAGGGATAGGGTATGTAGGCTTGTATCCCGCGTACCTGAAATTTACTTTACACTCGAAACATTAAACGAGCCTCGGATACCTCCGACTGACTCAGCGGCAACGACTTTTGGCTATAAAAAACGGACTACGATCGGTTTTTGGAATTTTTGGATGAAGTGGGGTGAGTGTAATAACCAGTGTTGCCAATTTAGCCGTTTTCCGGCCAAATTTAGCCAGAAACCGTGCTGTTTAGCCGAAAGAAATTTCTAATTCCGGCCGGCCGGAATTGATTTTCATCGGCCATTTTTCCGGCTAAAATTGTTTTATGATTTTTTTTTAATTTGAAGTCGAAAAAGTTGACGAATTCTGCTACCTCGGAAGCATAGTCACAGCAGATGGCGGCGCGGACACTGATGTACAATCGCGGATCAAAAAGGCTAGGACACCCTTCTTCACTTTGACTCCTTTCTGGCAAACTAACATCATTTCCAGCCACACCAAAATCCGAATTTTCAATTCTATTGTAATATCTGTGCTTCTTTATGGCTGTTCAACTTGGAAGTTGACCAATGAGATAACAACTAAGCTGCAAACTTTCGTAAACCAGTGTCTACGGCGCATCCTACAAATCCGCTGGCCGGAGATTATTTCCAATGATGATCTCCTGAGTATCACAGGCCTGGATTGGATAGGCACTTCTGTCAAAAGGCGAAAGTGGCAATGGATGGGTCATACTCTCCGAAGAGGGCCAACAAATATTGCAAAACAGGCCCTAGATTGGAACCAACAGCCTATGCAAGACGCTTTGTTGGACGACCAAGAAACACGTGGAAAAGATCGGTTAATAGCTGCTTAATTAACCCATTAACGACGAGACCTTAAAATCTTACCGATTGAGCTGAAATTTGCCACGTCGGCTTAAAATGGCTAAAAACACATTTTGTAGAAAAAAAATTTTTCCCCGGATGCCGGGTTCAGGCTCCCGGCACTGTTACATAATATGTAACATCAGGCACTCGAAGTACTCGAGGGTGTTACATATATGTAACATCAGGCATGATACGGGGAAAATGTATTCAAAGTATATTTTTGATTTTTTTCAAAAAGAAAACATTTTAGTACATTTTTTTTAATAAAGCGAAAAATATATGAAAGCCGATATTTTACATGAATTTTGTAATGTAGATAATGCAACAATAACGTAGAAATAATACGAAATGTGTGCGAAAATTGAGCAGCCCTACAAAAATATTATGCCAAATATTGTATTATTTTATTTTATTATATATACAATACAGATTTTGAGGATTATGGAAGATTTGCCAGTAAATTATAAAATTATTGTTTCAATTTTTTTGTCAATTTGTCCATCCGCCCAATTTGTCTAAAAAGGACTAAATAAAGAGCCTATAATTCCTCCTTGTCTATAATTTGGTCTACATTAGAAACCATTTCTTCTTTTGTAGCTCAAAATATATCCTTTTAAATATTAAATTAGCAGAATTAAATAGAATAACTAATCCTTGGCTTCATGGAAATAAAGCCTTGACTACTTGCTCCGGATATCCTTGAATCCGGCTATCATTTTAATCCACATAGGACAACTATTGTATCCATATTCCGGATTTCTAGAGCAATTCTAATTCCGACTCTTAATATTTTTGGTATGTTATGCCAAATATGGCCGCTCAATTTGCCAGTCAAGAAGACACAAGGGTCTAGAAATCATGTGACATGACTAATTTTAAGGAAAACCTAATTAATAGCATTTTTTTCTTTTAAATTTTAACATTTATGAAGACTATTTATGCTATTTTCCTAGATAAAAATGTCTTGTTAAAATCCGGAATTTTCGTTAATCCGGATTTTTTGAGAATCCGGACTTCTTTTTTTTTATAATTTATCCGGACTATCGCGTCAATAGTGTAAAAAATCCATAATATAAAAAAAACACTAAAAAAGTACATACTCATACACCTCGTATACGAAGAGTGCACTTTCCCCATATCAGGACGGATGTTGTTCGTTTGCGAGGTCGTCGTTGAGTTGTATCCGTCCAAGGCTTTCGTTCCAGGTTTCTTGACGTCGAATTTTTTACAAGGATGAGTTTTAGGCCCATCGCTTAACCATGACAGTATTCGTAAACGAAAGAGGTCCATCATGGAGGGGCCTCGGAGGTGCTGCTTCGGTGATTCCCTATTCAGTTTTTGTCACCCTATTACGTTTAGTAACCTGAGACGCTGAAGTTGTTAATACAGCACTCAGGCGTAGCGGTTAGTCGGATAATGCGGGAAAATAACGCCCCGTAGAGAAACATAGGAATTGGCCGGAGCCGTTCACCCAATGAAACTTCTCCTGCATAGCTAAGGGTCCGCAGTTATGCCACAACTGAAAAGGATATAGGAATCGGCCGGAGCCTTTCAACCTTTATCCTCCCCCTTACGGGAATTTACATCTGGGTTTATAATAATATCCTACCCGTTATTCCAACGGCAAAGAGCTGCTACACCCCCTTCGGTTCAAGAGCACGAAAGCGCTACAACAATAACAATAATTATGATGCTCACACGAACGCACTTCGGACGGAACAGACTCTGCAAACAGAACAAGCCACTTGTGGGATACAGGAAAATGCAATAATGCACAAAAGTATTGTAACACACTCAGTTTTACACAAATGTAGCTGTAATTTTTTAGACCAAAATCGTAATATTACATGAAAATATACACTGAAAATGTAAAGTTACACAGAAATAAAGTAATGACAGATCTTCACACCAAATGTGGTGTAAAATTACACCAAAATAGAGTACCTAATATTAAAAAATCAGTGTAATACTACACTACACTGGAAATTTTGTTTAAAAATAAACGTTTACTGTAATTTTGCGAGAAAAAAGGTATAAAATTCAATGAGTTTTCGATGTAAAATTCAACCTTGTTTTTACAGTGTAGCTAGTGTTGCACTCCCGGGGTTGGGCTTTTGAAGGTGAGTGCATTCGCTGGATGAAGAAATCCCCATTTGACAATAAGACCTTGTCAATAAATGGTTGGCATTTATTGACAAGGTCTTATTGTCAAATGGGGATTTCTTCATCCAGCGAATGCACTCACCTTCAAAAGCCCAAAAACTCAAACGAGGGACCGGGTTCAAAACTCTCGAGGGACCGGGAGATATGAGCTTAAAGCCCTGACGGTACACCCGTAGATGGTAAACTTGTATAGCTAAGGGTCCGTTGTTTTGCCACAACTGAAAAAGATAATCGGCCGGAGCCTTTCAACCTATATTTTACCCCCTTATGGGCAAGTTAGTGAATAACACTTGCTAAAATTTGATTAAATTTTCTTTAGCGGTTGCTAAGATATGCATAAATGCACAAAGCTTCAATTTCACATAGGAATTTGATGATTTGATTCCGAACTTTGAAATCGATTTTCAGACTCATTTTCGAGTTTTGGTATCTGCGGTTTTCACCATCGGAAAGAGCATAGTCTTTTCTATGGAAATCACTAAAAAAGTGAGGCTTGTTCTGCTATCCGTTCTCATAAGGAGAACTTTACAGTTTCCGATATTGTCCGTTACATGGTGGATGGTAAGGTAAGTGTCGCTAGTATCGATAAAAAGAAGAAGAAATTCTTCTTTCGAGAGCGAAATATCGAAATGTTCCAAATAGCTCCATTGTGATTCATTCCAATTGTCAAAAAATCAATCCTCCCTCCGATATTTTGTGTCGTTCCGCCCCTGACCCCAGGAATGTTTACGTGCATTTAAATGGGCACGAGGCTCCTGTCTGTGGCGATCCATCTTCTCTAGATATAAAACAAACATGTAACTTAGACTTTTATTTTGGAAATTAGATTTAAAGCCAATTAAAACTTATTCAACCAGAAAAACTAATATTTTGTATATTGCTGTAAACTCAAAACTCTATTGCATATTGTAAGTTTCGTTGCTACCGGCTATTTAAATTTCAATTCGATTATAGAATTTACAAATCATTTTATGACTTACAACTTGGTATGTGTGTGTTTATGAAAGAGGTAGTATACAATAATAAGCGTGTTTTTGTAAAAAAGGTGCAGGTTGGGGTATATAAGCACAAAAAAAAACGATTTGGGTTAAAAGCTGTTTAGATCTATTGCACCAACTATGAACTTTGTAAAAGGCTGAAGTTTCAAAGTTGTGATAAATAAATAGCCAGTAAATTAACATGTCTTACAAAAACAACAATGAACATTGCGGTCGGTTTATCGCAACACTCAACCTCCCACCCGTAACATTTAGCTCATGCTTTTTCGTGTTAGAGCGCCTCTGGTTGTCACATCTGTAACAATTCTTCCGGGTTAACTTTGGTAAGAATACGTACCCCCGATACATTACTGGGTTTATCTGGGTTATGTTGTTATTGTAACCCCATGTAGTTACCCTAAACTAACCTACACGCGAGCACAATAAAACACGCCTAATACTATTATCTTATCGTCATCGCACACATTTTTTATAAATGACCGCGGGTACAAAGTGAGATATTGATAAGAGCTGATAAGATTGTTCAAAAAATGTGTACTAAGTGCGTTGCGCATACCGTGCGTTTAAATCAAGAAAATACTGTTCTATAACGGATAGAAGAACAAGCCACAATGTTTTTGTTGCTTTGTTTAAATGTCTTGGCATTACACTCGATAGTAGATTAAACTGGAATAGCCACTTGGAAAATGTTCTTAGCAGGGCTACGCGTGTCATGTGGACTTGCCGAAACTGCTACGGGAAGACTTGGGGTCTTTCGCCCAAAATGACAGAGTGGTTATACAAAACTTTAGTACGACCTGTAATCACTTATGCTTCTCTAGTGTGGTGTCCTAAAACACAACAACGCAACGCAATTAAGAGCTGTAATAAGCTCAAACGACTTGCCTGTCTTGGCATCACTGGTGCTTTTAGCACTACATCTACCCTAGCCATGGAAACTATATGGGGAATGACGCCACTGCATATTTTCATACAGAAAACTGCAGCATTGAGTGCTTTGAAAATCAACCTATCAACTGATACTCGTATCAGTGATCGGCGACACATGCGTATCCTGCAACAAGTTCCTGGCCTATCATTCTGCCAGGTTTCAGATGACATGATCACGGAACTGCGCTTCGGCAGGAAATTCGCCCTTCACATCCCAGATCGGGCGAAATGGGCTAATGGCAACACGTGTATGGATCCTAGAAGCATCACTAGGTTTACCGATGGCTCTAAGACCGCTCACGGTGTAGGTGCTGGAGTCTTTGGACCCAATACCAGGATCTCGGCTGCAATGGGCAAATGGCCCAGCGTCTTTCACGCCGAAATTCATGCCATCGAAATCTGTGCCAGGGAGATCCTGGGACGGGGTCTCCGTGGCGCACACATCGCCATTTGCACTGACAGCCAGACAGCAATTAAGGCGCTGATTTCACACAAGTTTACCTCGAAGATGGTCAGCGAGTGCTTTGACCTCCTTCAGAGCCTCTCCAGCCGTAACTCTGTTACCATCTATTGGGTTCCGGGTCACAGAGGCGTTCAAGGAAATGAATACGCGGACGAATTGCAAGAGAGGGCTCATCCTCCACACTCATCGGTCCTGAGCCCTTCTGTGGAATTAGCTGGAAAGCTGCTAGAGGCGTAATTGGTAACTGGTCCTCGGACCTGAGCCATAACTACTGGACATCGCACCCTGGCTTAAGAGTAACTAAAGAGTTAGTGCGACCCTTCAGCTTCTCCGATATTAAATGTCTGCGCAGGATAGAGCTGAGACTATATTAATAGGCTTTCTTACGGGGCTTTTTGGGCTCCGCTACCATCTTCATAAAATAGGCCTATCTCCATTCATTTATTACTGGAATGCCCGGCGATCGCCAGGTCCAGGAGATCGCTCCTTGGACGTGAATTACTCAGCACTAGTATGATTAGGTGCTCCTCTCTAAAGGATCTTCTAGCCTTTATCAAACGGGTTGATGACCTTCTAAATTAAAGGACTATGGCACAATTTACATACCTTTTAGGTAGCAGTGCCTACCTCTTTGGTCAAGTCCAATTTGCTTATTATTATTATTAAAATAAGAATTCGACAAACAATATTTTTAACATGAATTTACAAACAATATTTTTGACATGAATATTCAAACAAAAACTATTTTTTTTGCACACACTTGTGTGTTGCATGTAAACTATGCCTTCGAGCATTTCATTTTACAATTTAATTTTAGCTTGTCATTGGAAAACGTACTAGAAAACAATTGGGATTGCATACATTTAGGCGACTTTTGGAAAGCTCATTAAAACTGGATAGCAGTATAATTTCTAGCCTGAATAAAGTCACAGGTTAGCGTTTGTATGAAAATTACCCCGTATAGTGGCCGTGTTTTTTTTTATATCGGGGGCAGGTTTGCTAACCCAGACGCGCAAAAAAAACTATCGAGGGTAGCATCCAGGTTAAATTTCATATTGTCACGTAGGCATTGCCATTAATTTCAAAACATTGCTCAAAAATATTAAAGTCCCGTTTTCACTTTCCAAACGCAAAAGTTAACATGCAATTTTTTTTAATGAAAACATATTTTTATGTAGGAATCATAATTTTGTTAGAATAAGAATTCGACGAACAACATTTTTAACATGAATTTACAAACAAAAACTATATTTTTTGCACACACTTGTGTGTTGCTTGTAAACTATACCTTAGAGCTTTTCATTTTAAAATTTAATTTTTGCTAGTCATTGGAAAGCGTACTAGAAAATAAATGGGATTGCATACATTTAGGCGAGGTTTGGAAAGCTCATTAAATCTGGATAGCAATATAATTTCTAACCTGAATAAAGTCACAGGTTAGCGTTTGTATGAAAATTACCCCGGATAGTGCAGGTTAGCTAATTAAAAAACACGGCCATTGATGTTTTCAGTTTTATTTCAGCATTTTAAGAATGCTGTTTGATTTGCTCGAAAATAAAATTAGTACATTTAAATAAAAATGATTAAACTAGCAAAGAACAGCAGTACATATTCATTAACAAAACACCCATGTATTTAAATGAATGTCGAAACGCAAATACATTTTTTTTGCATAACAAATATGTATAAACAATAAAGCATAGTTCAGTAATATCGTGTCGATTTAGTACCATTCCGTGAAAAAAATACAGAAGTTTTTTTCTCACTGTTTCTTTATGTATTTTGGGGCGCTGATTCCGAATATCAACTTTGCACCCTAAAAAACGTGCCGCAACCTTTAAAAAAGGGGGGAAAGGGGGGGCATTTTTTCGGTTTTTTGCGATTATTTCCAAAACGGTAAAAGATACAGAAAAATGGTCTGAGAACGGAAAAAACTACATAAAATTAGGCTATGTGAAGTTAGCCAGTCATGTTTTTGAAATTAGGTCCTTTTGCTCGGTGAACCGTTTGTTCTACAGCGGCTACGTTTGTTCTTGATTGTTAACCAATTAATATCGTTTGTGCTTCTCTAATTATTTAATTATAGCAACTTTAAAATTGTGAGTGTGAACTTAGCCAGTCATTTTTAAATATGGGTCGGAAAGGTATAGGTTTGGTATCAATCAATCAAAAGAGATTAGTTGTGACGTCATCTTCACTCAACCAACGCCATCTACTCAGCTCAGCTGTACGATGATGGTGTGGATCTTGGATAAATTGTTCGCGGGACACGGGTTGCCCGTACAGCTGAGCTGAGTAGATGGCGTTGGTTGAGTGAAGATTACGTCACAACTAATCTCTTTTTCCTTAATAATTCCTGTATCCTTCCGTTTCCAGGATGAACAAACGCCCTACAAAATTAACAAACGTCTGGCTTTCGATTGATACCAAACCTATACCTTTCCGACCCATATTTAAAAATGACTGGCTAAGTTCACACTCACAATTTTAAAGTTGCTATAATTAAATAATTAGAGAAGCACAAACGATATTAATTGGTTAACAATCAAGAACAAACGTAGCCGCTGTAGAACAAACGGTTCACCGAGCAAAAGGACCTAATTTCAAAAACATGACTGGCTAACTTCACACAGCCATAAAATTATCTTTTCAATGATATATAACACATTAGAGTTTAATTGAATATTTCGGCGTTAGAATAGAACATAAATTAGAATATTTTCATTTTAGACCTTTTTTAAAAGCTCCATAACTTTTGAAAGAATGTTAGTTCAGCCGTTAAATTTTGTATAAGTACTCATAATAAGTTCAAGATCATTTTAAGGTAAACATTGAGTCGCTCCGGTCAAGAACCCCCATTATCCCCCCATTTAAATTTTTCAAAACGGCATGCCCATAACTCCCCCCAAAATTGGAGCAGAGTGGTAAATTTTGGTTTGCTGCGATTGGAGGTCATAGTCACCCCACCCATCAAAAATCAGCTTATTCGGATGAAAACTAACGGTACCTCCCATACAAAGTGACCCAAGACAACTTTGTTCTACAGTTTATAAAATGAATAGTACCTACTCGTTCGTAGAACAAATTCCTGATGGGTCACTTTGTATGGGAGGTACCCTTAGTTTTTATCCGAATGAGCTGATTTTTGGTGGGTGGGATCACTATGAGCTCCAATTTCAACAAACCAAAATTTAGCACTCTGCTCCAATTTTGGGGGGAGTTATGGATATGCCGTTTTGAAAAATTTAAATGGGGGGATACTGGGGGTCCTTGACCGGAGCGACTCAATGTTTACGTTAAAATTATCTTAAACTTGTTGTAAATACTTATACAAAACTTTACGGCTGAACTAACATTCTTTGAAAAGTTATGGAGTTTTTAAAAAAGGTCTAAAATGAAAATATTCTAATTTATGTGCTATTCTAACGCCGAAATATCCAATTAAACTCTAATGTGTTATATATCATTGCAAAGATAATTTTATGTAGTTTTTTCCGTTCTCAGACCATTTTTCTGTATCTTTTACCGTTATGGAAATAATCGCAAAAAAACGAAAAAATGCCCCCCTTTCCTTCCTTTTTAAAAGGTTGCGGCACGTTTTTTAGGGTGCAAAGTTGATATTCGGAATCAGCGCCCCAAAATACATATAACAAAATTGAGAAATAAACTTCTGTATTTTTTTCCTGACGAAAATACGATATTATTGGACTAATATAGTTAATAAGCAGATTCGTTCTATATCTGCTTATACTAAGCCCCCTAGGCAGAAGCAATACACATAACAGAATATTAGTGTCTTTGCCGAGCCCACCATTATATTATATGCCGGGACTCTATCCTATTAGCAGTGGGCCTCGATCTTGAACTTGGACTAATGTCCGCCCAACACATCTCTATCTTCACTCCACAAACTGATATCGTTGATAATCCTGTTATCACTACACTGCAATGATGAATGCTAGAAGTTGGAGTGACGAGTCTTCTGATTACGACTGTAACCTTTCCACCAGCCGATTATTGGGTCGAATTTCATTTTGTTTCGAGATACGTGTCGTTCGTTACGCTATATCGCTGCTATTGAGATCTGCATCTGGTTTTATTCTGAGTATTACAAAATAATTTATCAGTACATTTCGCGTAGCCGGATCGTGCGGGAGTCAACATTGAGTTGATCCTCGGAGTGAGTCGTTTCAGTGTGTAGTGTTGAATTATTGTGCCAACCCAGAAATATACAAGAACACTTTATCAAAGCAACTAGGATATCGAATTTAGTTCAGTAAACATGGATAGCCAAGTGTAAGAATTTATTCTGTGAAAGTACTTAGTAGTATTAGTATTTACTTTTTGGAACATCAAAAATAAATAATTATCTCGCACGAAACATTGCGTACGAAGACATTTCACGTATCGTGGACATTCAAAGAGAGAGTAATGCTGATGAGTGAAAAGCAAATGTTCAGCGTGTCTAAAATTAGTCGGAAGATCTGTTCTAAAGGCCATCCGCTAATTGACCCTTGTTGTTTTCAATCTTCATCCCAACGATCGAAGTCTTGTGTGTTTTTCTTATTTTGGACATTTTGGGTAGGGTAGGACAGGAACATTTAACACGAGTTGCTGGTGATCTGTAGATTAAATAATAATTAAAATTTTAACGATTTAATAATATTGTGTAAATATAAGTTCTTATCGTTGCATAAACGTAATTTTTAAAATTTAAGACAAACAAAGCGGATGGGAGTATAGAAGGAAGCTCAAACAATTCGAGGGTTCTGTAGTACAAATTCGGAAGTTTAACTATTAGGCTATTTATTAGGTGATTTCAGATTGCAAAATGTGGTGGCTGGTGGAGAAATGTTTTTTGTTTCTTAAATATTTTTTTGAGGCGCTGACCACGAATCTGGGGCTTTCCACCATAATATTTTGCGGTGGAATTAGTACAAACATATTTTTCCTTTATTTTCTTCTTTTTTTCCTTTTCTCTTTACATGGCGTATATCTAGTAGAAAGTTTGACCGCATTTTCCAATTCCAATATCTTTGGGGAAATATGTTGCGCTTTGTTGGTAGATTTTAGCCCAGTATTAAGGTTTGCGTTCGTAGAGACGACTCATAGGATCATCGCTCAGCGATCGAATTTAAACCACCGGTTTTGAGCACTATTTGGGTATATTTTCTATACAGACATGTTCCATTAGTCTACAGTCGATACTAGGAACAAAATTTTAAATACTGCTCGAAGTTGGATGCAAAACTACGATCGCTGAGCGATCATCACATGAATTGTCTCTACGAACACGCACCTTTAGTCTGCAGATTTAGGGGAATAGGAACTTCAAGCGAGAAATCCCTTCATTCTAAATTTTTCGGAAATTCCTCGATCAAATCTATTTAGAAAGACAAGTCACTCATACTTAGGCCCGTATTTATGAACATACATTAACTCAAGGAGACCTTGACTCAAGGATGCCCAAATTCATCAAATTAAATGTAATTTCCCATAGTTTTTCATAGAAATCATTTATATTCAGGAGTCAATGCATCCTTGATTTAAGGCAAAACTCAAGAAGACCCTAAGTTTTCAATAGACTTGAAATATAATACATATTTCAAGGTAGATGGGTAGCTACCTTGACTTCAAGTGAGGTTGACTATAGAACATTTTAAGGTCTCCTTGAGTTTCTCCTTAAGTCAAGGATGCATTGACTCGTGAATATACATAAGTGATTTCTATGAAAAAGTTTGGAAAATGACATTTAAGTTTTTTAATTTCGGCATCCTTGACTCATCCTTGAGTTAAAGTATGCTTATACGTACGGGCTCCTTACTATTATAAAGGAAATAAAACTAATTTGAATTTCCTAGCATCAAATCTCAGTTGATTAGGTGATGTTATAAAACATGATCAAATTAGGCATACCCATTTTCCGAATTTCACGGCTTCTTAAAGAAAAATCTCAGAATTTTTGATTGTTTATAGTAAAAACTGAATTTTAATGACATTAAGTACGTTTTTTGTCATCCCGTGTAGTTTTGGGTAACGAACTCAATATAAAAAAAAATGCCAGCTGTCATTTTTTATATGAAGTTTCGTTACCCTAATGCTGGAAATAGATTGGACGCATCAACAGCAACATTAGCATCAACATTTAAATTTAGAACACACGCAGTGGCGTAACGTTTTTCGAATTCCTTGTGTCGAAATTGGAATGGGGGCACCCCATGTATACGATTTTAAAACCGCAGGAAATATTGACAGAACCCGCATTTACAGCAGTCGGCAAATAAGCAAGAGAAACAAAAATCTTTTGTTTAAGCAATATGTTGAAACAATTTTTAATTTGAGACAAAAATTTAAATTTGAATAAATATGGTGGACAACTTGTAAAGATCATCTACATATCCTATTTCATTATTTAGCACTAAGTTAAATAGAAGCTACGAAAAAACACCACTTTGAAGAGTGCGCGTACATGCCTGTTTCGTATAACAGTCATTGATCCTAGACTAGAAGTATTTACCCTAAATATGAGGATCACGTCACCTACCAGCTTTGACGATACTGGCCAAGTTAAGCCACTGGCGTAGTACATGGCGAATTTAATCGATTGAAATGGGTTTCAAAGATAAATGCGTCTTGTAGGAGAAACGAATGATCCGTTATCTGGACAGAAGGGTTTAGCGGCAGGCATATATTTCTTCATTTTATGAGTCCCAGATAAAAAAAAAGCATTTTGACTTTCATTGAACGATCTTTCGGCCAGTAGATCCACAACATTGTGAACATATTTTCCTTGATGCAGCAGTCCCTTTTCCATCAATATTCAAACACTCACTCACAATGGCTCAATTTTGCGCAAGAACCTTCAAGATAAGCAATCATTTTTGCAAGTCGAACCTTTGTATCTCTTCAATATTTTCGTGACCAAAACCCAAAAAAAACTGATATTCAAAAAAATCTCCACTCAATAAGCTTGTGAGGCGCTTTCGGCGACTCTAATATGTTAGAGACGGCATACATTAAGGTCGCTATAGACAGTGTGATTAATTGAACAATCAAAGCTCGTTTCTGTGGAGAAAGCTATTCTCTTGCGAATTTGGTAGATTGTTCAATTAATCGCACTGTCTATGGCGACGTTTAGGGAACTTTTTGACTCTTCTCGCAACGATTTTATCCTGCAAAAGGAATGCGAGAAGAGTAGGTAAACAAGTACGTATTTTTAAAAATTGAAGCAGCCTCCTTTTATGGTGAGCAAACTTTATAACTAGGCTACTTTGTTTGTTCACGTTTAGGGTGGAGACAGGGTCGGTTTTAGGCTTTCGGGAGCCCGGGGCTAATAGTGAATGGTCCCCAACAAAAACCAAAACTGTAAAAGTGAATCTTTTGAAGTAACTTAACGCTTCGATTATGTATGTCAATCTCCTGGAAAATGAAAAATTCCGTTTTTTGAAACCTTTCTATGCTTAACATATTTCAAAGGAAAATTTGTTGTCAACTCCTGCAAACCCAACGTTTTCCAAGATAAACAAAAATAGTCTTAGGTGAATTTTTTTCTAATTGCATTATATTAACAGAAAGGCATTTAAAACAAGTTCGGCTGGTGTCGAAAAAGGAGATTTTTCGAAATTTCCTTGGCCCTCATCTTGACCGATAATTTGTATATCTAACATGTTATTCCGTACTAAAAGGGAAAAGAAGAAAGCAAATCGGAATGAAAGTGAAGGTCTATTGGATAACATTTATCCGCGGAGAGGCCCTAATTTAACTTCAAACTTTGGGAAACGTTACGTCTCTACCTTACTGAAAAACAAGTTTTTTTCCAATTTGTGATAAAATTATTTTGAAATTCCATATAATTTGCAATTAGTTTCTATAAAAAATACTCTGTTATATTGTATTAGTAGACGTAGATGAGTCGTCAAAATTAGTTACCGAGAATCAAAAATACGTTAAATATGCGAAGTTTTGCAAAAGTTAAAATAAATTGCAATAAAATTAAGCTAATCTCATGCCAAGAAAGAAAAACTAAACTGCTAAACTGCAGCTCCTTCCGCCTCACCTAAGCCCAGGACTGTGTGCAGGGTGTAATAAAACACGCCCTCTATACTGTCCATTTACTGAGTATTCTATTATATTTTATAATATGTTCAGAGTGCACGAAAACATATGATTTGGACCAACTTTCGCATGTTTTCGTGTGAAAACACCCCCAAATTATTTCAATTCCAATACAAATTGACACACTGAGAACAGCCTATTTTGCGTGTTTTCTATTACGTCTTGATTTTTTTTAAAATGAAAACGTCACCCAGGTTTCAAACCTAATTTCCACTATTCAGCACATTTCGACTCACTCCGATATTTTAACTGACTATGGCTATCGGTGGCTGCAGCATTGCAAGTTTTTTTTTTACTTAGAACGATTTATAGGCAACATAATATTGTCGGTTGTCATATGAAATTACGAATAGTGCACATCTTTCCGTGATTTCTGAAAACGTACGGCAAAATCGATCGGTTTTCGGCCACTCTGAACATATTATTAATTACGAATATGTTTATTCAATGTTACGGTTAAAGTGTAAGCAAGCCCCCTAGAACAATTTGCCTACCTACACTTTTGTGTTTTATTTAGTATGTAAGAATTGCGATAGTGTCAAAAAATATTCTCTCTGGACTAACGCATAGTATGCGTTACTATGTTTTCTCTAAGGAACAAGTACAAAGTAGTGTCGTAAAACGTCTTAAAGCATCTGGATCATTTTAGGGATTTCCTCGACTCATAATGGTTTTCATAGTGCTCGTAGTGTAGTTACTACGGGATTTTAGATTGCAAAATGCGGTAGAGAATTTTATTTGTTGTTTCTTATGTTTTTTGGGGTGCTGAGCACGAATCCGGAGTTTCGCACCAAACAGGGCCAAAACCGCATAAAACCCATCATTTTCTGACTTTTTCCGTTTTTTGGCTTATAACTATGAAACTGTACATTTCTGCGGAAACCTGTCCATGAACATGTTAGAGAAAACACGATTGTGGGTTCAATGCAACATAAATTTTCAAAATGCGTTAAGCGGTATCGCTACAATTAATAGTCAGTTTTACTTATGTGAAGTTAGCCCTCCCACATTCTCAAATTACGCTTGTAATCGTTTGTTCGGCGGCGGCTACGTTTGTTCGTCAATTAAAATCGTGGAACATTACGCTATCAGCTCTCGTAAGAAGAATTTTCTTGTTCCTCTTATCGACACTAGCGACACTTATCTTACCGTCCGCCATATAGCGGACACATAGCGGAAAATATCGGAAACACAAAATTTCCCCCTATGAGAACGGATAGCAGAACAAGCCAAAATCGTTTGTTCGTCAATTAAAATCGTTTGTTCGTCTTTAATTATTTATTAATAGCAGCTTTAAAATTCTGAATGTGAATTTAGCCCGCCATCTGTAAATATGGCTGGAGCTGTGTAAATTTGGTATCAATCGAAAGCCAGACGTTTGTTCGTTGTTTTCTGCGTTTGTTCGTCCTGGGAAACAAGCAATGGTTTGTGTCTCGTCTTCTGTTTTTCCTTAATTACTCCTGAATCCTTGCGTTTCCAAGACGAACAAACGTCTGGCTTTCGATTGAAACCAAATACAGTCGAACTTCCCATAAGCGGACACCAATGGGGAATGAGATTTTGTCCGCTTGTTGGAAGTGTCCGCTTATGAGAATATTTCACAAAGGTAAAACATTTTATAAAACTAATTTGGACTGCACTGCGAATAAATTTAAAACCACGATGTCTCATTTCAACCGTGTTTTTCCAATTCAATTTTTTTCGAGATCGACAACACTATTTTTTCGTGAATTCTAAAATGACTTGTTCTTGCATTTTTTCTTCAATAGGCTATTTTTTTTTTTTTTTTTTATTAAAGAAAACTAGAAAACTGCACGCTAAAATGCTGCGACATAAATTTAACTCATGAATCTCTAGGAAATTCCACCTACACGGAGAGATAAATAAGATTTGTACAGCGATGTCCGGAAAGAGAATTTTGCTTTACGCAAAAGACCGATTTTCCGGTAATTTCAAAACGTCTTCGCTCGAAACACAATTCTGTAATGGAAGAATTTCGAATTTTATTTGTGGAACTGTCCGTTTATTAGAGATTTGCTTGTTCAGAAAGGGTATAAAAGTACTGTCCGTGTCCGGTTATGAGAGTGTCCGGCTATTGGAAGTTATTTTTCTAGTAAAATATATATTTTTCTAGTAAAATAACGTTGGGGAAAATAAAAGTGTCCGTTTATGAGAAATGTCCGGTTATTAGAAGTGTCCGTTTAGGGAAGTTCGACTGTATACCTATCCGACCATATTTGCAGATGGCGGGCTAAGTTCACACTTCTTATTTCAAAGTTCCTATTATTTAAATTAGAGACAAACAATCGATTTTAATTGACGAACAACCACGAACAAACGTAGCCTTCGCCGAACAAACGGTTACAAGCGTAATTTGAGAATGTGGAAGGGATAACTTCACATAAGTGTTAGTTTTTGACTTTTTTTTTGCGATTTTGACCATGTTTCGCAACGAAATTTTGGTGGGAAGAGGGAAGCTACGGGTTCGTATCTACACCTCAAAATACATAAAGATCAAGAAAAATGCAACTTTTATGACTAAAAATGCAAAACCGTTCAATCTCATTTTTTTTCAGATTATATACATAACTATGCTAAAAATAGCAAATTTTAATTATCTATTGTACAGGTTGGGCCACGAAAGACCAACCATTTTTAAACGCGTATAACTCTTGTAATTACCAATTGTTTTATTTAATTTTTTATATATATGAAATACATTTTATGGAAACTAAGTATGAAAGATGACATCAGACAAATGTGCAACATTTCGCTCGATATAGAAATGGGCTCTTTTTAGCGCATTTTCCATTGCAACACGTAATGTTTCTGGTTGCAGGCTCCGTATTTCGCCTCGAATATTCTGCTTTAGTTGTCTAATAGTCTCGGATTTATTAATAGACACTTTGTCTTTTAAATATCCACATAAAAAAAGTCGGGCGCAGTTAAATCTGGTGAACGAGGGGACCAAGGGAATTTGAACTCAGTCGCTCCATCTTGTTGAAACCACAAATTAGGGTGCTCTTCCACCATTGACCGCAAGAAGTTTTCGATCATTGTTCTGTAAGAAGCCCCGAAAATCGTTTCTGGCATTTCATCTCTATTTGCGAAGAAATATGGGCCGATAATTTTTTCGGCCATAACACCACATCAAACAGTGCATCTTAATGGATGTAACTGATACTGGTGTGTTGCCCTTGTTGTGTACTGTATGAACTGTAAATTTCCAATAGTTAAATTATAATATGTAAAAAGAAAAAAAAAGAAATAAAAAAGAAAAAAGATATACGCGTTTCAAATTGGTAGGTCTTTCGTGGCCCACCCTGTAGTAATACCGTTCAACGGATTTATGTCCTTATGTACGCGAGATGGAGATGGAGATTTAGAATTAGGGGCCAAAGAACGGGAAAACAGCGAAAATATTGTTTTTTTAGCGCAACGACATTTTGGGGTTTTCATTTGCTTATTACACTAAAGTCCTTGAGCAAGTGAGTACAATGGAGATAAAGTAAAAATACCACTAACGAAATTTAGTGCTCAGGACTCTTCTTGAAAAAGGAGATTACATACTACGGATATATAATGTTCCTTTTATTATCGGGATTTTAAAAGACATTTATGAAAACGAGACCGAGGCTAATTTCGGAAGCGGGCGAAGTTTTGAGAAGTTTTGATACCCTTCACTCTCCTTCTGCGTCGATAAAACAATATTTGTGTGAGATTTGGTTGGAATAAGTGGGCTAATACAAAAATTTTCTTAGAAAACTTTATTGGGATTGTATGGCACCCTCATGACTCCATGGTGCGCTTCCATTCACTTTTACAAATGTTTTGTGGCATCAATAGAAATAGGTTTGGTTGAAATTAAAATAACAGGCGCGACAATCCAACATTGGACTAAGGCCGCAGGATGTGTTAGTGACATCCTATTTCCAAGATCTTATCTGCTTTTTGATGAGGTAATGAGATCAGCATCACGCTTGGTTGAAATTGGTGAACAAATAAAAAAGTTTTTTTTCATATAAGAACTTAATTTGGGGGTTGGGTTTGTATAGAAGCCCCATTACCCCATAGTCGGATTCCATTCATTTTTACATATGTTTTGTGGCATCAATAGAAATACATTCTTATGAGGTTTGGTTGAAATTGGTGCACAAATAAAAATGTTGCTCATAGAAGAACATAATAGGTGTTTTTTTTTGTATGGATGCCTCATGACCCCATGGCCCGATTTCATTTATTTTTACATTATATTTTGTGGCATCAATAGAAATTAATGTTAATCAGGTTTGGTTGAAATTAGTGCAAAGTTTTTCTTTTAAGAACTTAATTGGGAGGGGGCTAGGTTTGTATGGAAGCCCCATGACCAGTTTCGGTGATTCGAACATACAAGCACCTGAATATGATCGCGTTCCAGTTGAATTTTTTAAATATGCTACTCAGAACCTAAAAGAGATTCTCACCAGGGAATTTAACCAAATTTTTGACAACGGAAACGTACCTAATGAATTCAAAGAGTCTGTAATATTCCCTGTTTTTAAAAAAGGCGACGCGAATGATCCAGAATGCTACAGAGCGATTTCTTTTCTGAATGCAACATTTTCGCAACTCTTCTACAAAAAAGGTTTGCTACATGGCTAAATGCGAAAAACATCATTTCGGAGAATCAAGCTGGCTTCAGAAAGGGATTTTCAACGAATGATCATATCTTCGTAATTCACAACTGGGCTCAGCATTTCATGGAAAACCAACGCAAACTCTACGTACTGTTTGTAGACTTCAAAGCGGCATTCGACACAGTGGATCGACAGAGGCTCATCTATAAGCTATATAATAGTGGAATGTCTTATAAATTTGGAAGGATTTTTGAAAAATTGTATCACGGCACAAAAGCGATGATATGGAATGGGGAGCAACTCTCTAAGACATTCGATACAAATGTTGGAGTGCGGCAAGGCTGCAAGCTAAGCCCTGATGCTTTCTCAGTATACATAAATGACATCCTACACGATATACCTGGCGGTGCGCAAGCATTTGATATCACCTTTAATGGCTTACTTTCCGCAGACGACATTGCATTATTTGCACAGTCACCAAAAGATCTCCAAAAAATGATTAATCATCTGGAAATGTATTGCAGAACGTGGAAGTTGACCATCAATCTGGACAAAACGAAAATAATGGTGTTTAAAAAGCGTTTTATTCTTGCGCAAGACGAAAAGTGGTTATACGCTGGGCGGAATATTGAAGTGGTGAAAACTTATAAGTACCTTGGGATACATTTTGCAAGTAATCTGTCAATGGAACCCCACCTCAAGGAAAAGCTCAAAGAAGCTAAAAGGGTAATGAATGTTATTTGGAAGGGCTGCTTTAATAACGAACATATATGTCACACGTCGAAATATAACATATTCAGAGCAATATCCAAATCAATATTAATGTACGGTGCACAAATCTGGGGAGGAAAGGAGTACGAAGACGTCGAAAAATTATACGAATATGAGCAACGATAGATAGGCTGCCGAAAAGACTTATACTCCACGCTGTGGCAACAAGGCATGTATTCTACAACGACTTACACACACTGGCAGGCGAGCACGGGATCTCTTGTTGCTGGAATGGTACACCTGAATCAGCGCACGTGTTGCACAGGATGGCTGCCGATATTAAACAAATATTAGCGCAAAAAACAGCTGAAAGTGCCTTGGCGTCGCAACACCGAGTTACCTATCCACGACTGAATCACAACTTGCAGAGAAATACATATTTCCAGAATCAATATAGTGCCAAGAAAATATCTTTAATTTTTCGTGCCCGTGGAGAATTATTACCATTGAATTATGTGCCACATCGTCCGGATCTGCCATCGACATGCTCTGTGCAACATGATGGCTCGAAAGGATACCCGTCATTTCATTGGTACGTGTCCGGTTTTGAAGGAGACTAGGTGAAGCTGCTTTGGAAAGGATGCCCTCACCGACATCGAAGTAGTACATATTCTGAATGGATCCAACTGGGACGACCTATATTAACTATTGTGAAATAGCATTGAAATATCGCCAACGTATAATTGATTGTAATTTCTAAATGATCGAAAAGGTGGGATTGCTGGGTAGACGAACATGCAGAATCTGGAGTTGTGTGAACTTCGTCACCCAGTTTTCTCACCAATTTGTGAAATAAAAGCAAACTTAAAATTTATATAAAAAAGAATATATAATATATTTTACAAGGTTCATCTAATATTATAATTATTAAAAAAAAAACAAATGAATAATGAACTAAACAACTATAACATAAGTCTAACATAATACATTATACATTATAAAATTAACCAGATCGGGCAGACGGCAATAAAGCCATGCCACATATTTGTTTTAAAATTTACTTTGTACTTGTATTAATCATGAATTCTAAATAAAACACACATCTATCTATCTATCTATCTACAAACAGCCTGAAAAAATAATAAGAACGTGTGCTTGCTATGCCTCCTTTAATGCGTAACGAAGTTCATGACAATGCTAATAAGCCCTTACACTCTACGAGCAAAGGGTATAAAAATTTAAAATTAGTAACATCAAATTCAAAAAATGATGTAACCAAAATGAAATAACCCACTACCCTACTAGCCATAATCGGTGAACGATAACTCCAAAGAGACGGGGGAATGCAAAAATTGTCGTAGTGTTCGTGAAAACTCTCTCATCCACACGCGTTGTCTTATGTACTTCGACTGAATCTCCATCACCCGATGACTGTCTCGATGAAGAATCGGTGCCAATTCATCGAGAGACATTTTCTTGAAATTTCGGTCAGTTTCGCTTCCTTGTCGTCATTTTGCGCCGATGGGTAATATTTTTCTTTGTATAGCGGAACCTTTTTCACTTTAAAGTTGACCCTCGTAGTGTGTGCCTCAGCATCGAGTAATTTGAATAAATGAATAAATTCTTCTTCTCTGTACCGTAACCCGTTGTGGGGCATGGTGCGTTCACCCAGCCGTTTATAGGCTATTTCGAGTCAACGTTACATTGCTTCGGAGTGCTTGTTGCAAGCACTATATATTTCCTATCCGCACATGTACGGAAATTTTGGAACACGCCGAGATTTGATCTCCGGACGTCTAAATTACTAGCGTCGTAGAGTGCGACTCAACCAAGTGAGCCACAAAGCGTGCTAAATGAACAAATTACTCATGAAATAATTTAATGAAAATAATCGGCCTTTTCGTATTTTGTTCCTTTAAGAACGCATGAATGAAATTCAACGATTACTTCATTAGGGCGAACTTGATGAACTCTTCGAGGAAATACATTAAATTCGCCATCAGTTCCAGCATGATGAATTCGCCAGTGAAACTCACCGTAGTTTTCATCAGTTCCTTTCTGATGAATTCATTGATGATCCGCACCGAATCTATCATCAGTACCTCTCTAATGAAATCATGAGGAAAAGTCATGTTTGGATTCACGTGGTCTTCATGCAGTCGTTCACCATATCTTTGAAAAATATATAAGGGAATTTAGTCCCGCGGCTAGAACAAATGGAATGATTCGTTTCATCCGGAGATTCATGATGCCGGCATCGATGCATTCCTTATGCCATGGCTAGTAGGGTAGATTCTTCAAAGTCACGCACCTAATGAAATCGATTATTATTCTCGAAATTAACGAAATCATCGGCTAAACTTCATAAATATGCTCACATGCTTAAAGCCTTTACGAGTATATTTCAAACTATAAAGGTGGTCCTGTCTCTTTAAAAACTAATATGCATAAGTACTTAATGTTTGAATTTCCATAATGTCATGTCAAAATTTACAAATAATGTTGCTCATTTGTACTTTTAAAGTAATAACCGTAATAATCTTTCTTTTCCGTATAATAATTATTATTAAGCTGTTTCATCAGTACATCCGTATACTATTCTCAAAAATACTTGTTAAGTATTAAGTGTTGAAGGTTAAGTTTTATTGGGTCCAAAAATCTTTTCTTAGTGCTATCGTTGTCTATCATTGGTTCGGTAAGATAAGAGTATCTTATCTACATACATACATACATATTTCCGTATGTACATACATACTCGTAATATGCAGCTGTTATTGAACTTGAACTTCAAATGGACTGAATCATGGAACCCAACACACGAGCATATTTTATAATTGTTTTTTTGGGTAGGCTTAAAATCAAATTTTTTTTAAATTGACCAAAGGTTACGAACGGTCATATCTATTGAAAAGTCAATGTATTTTATCAATTGAATTATTCGATGCATTATTCTCACTCTCGTAGTTAAGAAGCAAAAGTGTTTTCGGTAAAATATTAGTATGTACCTAGTTTCTAATGCTAAATATAAAATTTTATAGTTTTTATTTTAATTAGTTTAATTTGATGTGTTTGGAATTTTTATTTTACATAAAATTGCACGCCAAATTAAAAAAGAAAATATATTTAACATTGAAAGATACAGGAACATGGCAATTACGTATACATATTTATATTTTATCAGTTCACGGCACGTTTTTTCAGCGTATAACTAAAGGGATTTCGATATTGCCCTGAAGTATCATTTTTATTTATCCCCTTTTTTCTAGTAAGCAAACTGACCATAAGTCATAGGAAATGCCCACTAAATGTACAAAAGTCTAATTGCATTTAATTAACGACTTTAAAGCAAAATGCAGACAGTGAATGATATTGCATTTTAAGTGGAATTCAAAACATTTTGTGTTTACATATTTGGTTATAAATTATGAAAAAACAAAAAGCATATTTCTGCCATCATGCGTGCAAGCAGCAATGTCAATAACGTGCAGCTAATTTATACTTTCATTCTAGAATGAATGCTATTGTTTTCCTAGTATGTAATGTCAACGTCATAGAGTGTTTAAAATATCCATAGTTAAGATTAGTATCCGGTGAAACGGATCAAAATACTCATATACGAGCAATGTATACATGTCTGTAAAATGTTCAATGATTCTGTTCCAGAGAACATCTATGTATATGAAACAATGTGATTTGAATAATCATGCTATTTGGATTTTGTTTGTATTTTAAAAGTACCATACAGAAATCTTTTGTACTTTAGAATAATAATATGGAGAATGACATTTTAATTACTAACATAAACCAAATATACTTACTCATTAAATTAATTCAAGTACAACCCAGCGAGCATTCTGAATTCGTACTGAAATCAAAGTGAATTCATTTCGTGAACGTGAATTCACTTGAGCTTCAGTTTGATATTACATCGGATTCACCTACGAATGCAAATTTTTACGCCGAAATAAAATCATTTGGTGGATTCAAAATGAATTCAGTAGATGAATCCCAACTGAAACCATCATAGGGTGGTTTCAAAACGAATTCAGAATATGAGTCTTAAATGAAATCAGTATCAAGGAAAAGCAACTTATATTAAATGATTCCATTGTGTCTCCTGACATAAGAGCCCACGCAAGCTTTCCTATGAGTATTGAAGAAGTATACTTTTGCAGCTATTCAAACGTTTAACGCATTCATAGCAAGATACCGGATGGTTCAGGAACGCGATATGCCACACAAGGGGTTAAGGCAACTTTGTAGTGTGGACGTCCTCAATTACCGAAAGAAACCATAGAGGCGCATGCCGAATGCGTATTATGTACCTTGGAAACACGACTGTTGTTTTATCAGAGACTTCCCGAGAGAGTCATGCGATATGGCTTTCTTTTTCACTCGTTAGAACATATTCTTATATATTTCTCGTCTTTTCTAGACGTTCCAGTTCCATTTATTACAACACTTACGGATATATACACGGTTTAAAATTTCAATAATTACTTAAGTAGTTATTGGCACGACATAATCCACGGGTCAATCTTTACTGACTCGTCGACACTAGTCGACGCCCTTATATACCCGTTTCCATTGTTCCGGAAACTTCGGTGACGCACTTTCCGGAAACTTCCGGAAAGTCGTGTTTGTTGTATCTATAAGTCAAGACGTCAACCTTATATCTCGCTAGTGACATCAGCGCCCTCTGATGTAAACCAAGGCAATTCGATTTGCGGTTGACGTATCCTAGACCAGCGGTTCCCAAACTTTTTGGATACGCGGAACCCCTGAGATCGTCGAATTCGTTCGCGGAACCCCTAAAATGGGACGTTAAGACAAGACGAGCGTTGATAGAAAAGACAAAACGTTCATAGTACCCATATACAAGGAGAAAAATGTGTTATTAGAAAAATAAGTATCAACATTTAGTTGAAGTATGCTATTTTCAAAAAATGGAGCAATTTAATGAGAAACATGTGCCTGGTGATTTTTACATATTTCAGTGATATTAGGTCGAATATATGACAGAGCCACTCGCATATCTTCCTCCAAGTTTCTGAGACTGCCAGGTTTCCTTTTTTTTATATTGAGCATAGTTGAAAATCAGATTTCACATAAATATGAAGTTGAAAACAATAGCAGGATATTTACAGCTTTTTTTTACAAAACAGGGAATTTTTCCTTAACGGATATCAAAAATTCTTCTGGCGAACATTTTGCAAATTTTTTTCTTAAACCTCGATCAGAGGAAAGCGACGTTAATTCTTCTTCTTCCGGCAAGGTGAAATTTGAAATATTGCAAGCCACAAAGATATTTCTTATCCAATGAAACTGCTGTGCGTTTAACAATAAAAATATTTTTCAACCGTTTTAGGTTTCCAAATGCTGGACTATTAGATTTTTGATTTTATCACTTGCGGTATTGAGGGATATTTCCAGGTTTGCCTCGGCATCATGCCTCTTCGAAAGTAATAGTTTGCCATGGCACTTATTTTATCAGTATACGTCAAAATATTTTCGTCCTTAAGCCTAGTACTGACATCGAGAGTGAACATTTTGTTCGTTGCGACTTTTTCAATGAAAATGTATTCTAACTGTCGTGGAATATGTGGGAGAATGCTGGGGAATTCCATAAGCAAGAATCCGGAAACAGTTCCATAATTTTTTTCGGCCATTTTATGTATTTTTTTTTGCGATTCCACGGTTATTTCATCGTGAAATGTCAAATGACCGGGGAATCGAAAAATAATACATAAAATGATCGAGGAGAATTATGGAACCGGTCTCGGATTGTAGCTTATGGAATTCCCCACCGTTTGTGACATATTTCACGTCAGTAAGTATGCATTTTATTGATAAAATCGCAGCGGGAAAATGTTCTTTCTCGATCTTAATTCAGCCCTTTACCTTGAATTGACCGACGTGAAAAAATCAAAAATGTCTGCCAAATATGTCAAAATGCCGCGGTAACTTTCATCCTGAAGGTATGCCATGAAACTCTCTAAAAGAATGAGCAAGTAAACTTATATGTACAACGGTTTTCTATAGTGTGTCGGTGTACTATTACAGTGCTTGTCATCAGATTAGCACACCCCTTCGCATGAATAGTTTCGGCTGATTTCCAACCAAACTAAAAGAGCTAAAATGTCAAAATTATAACTGTTAATAGTCTATTCAATTCTGAGTTAATTAACACAAAAAGTATTGGGTTCACATTTTTTAATATTGTTTTATAATTGTTTTTCGAAAAAGAACACACAAAATAGCAATTTAAAATTTGTCATCAGGATAGCACATGTAATTTCTTTTTTGTCTATATTCCACAATTAAAGACGTAGGACCCCCAATTTTTTGTGGTTGTTTGAGTATGATATTGACTTTAATATGAATAAGGAAAAATCATTATCTGCGGGAGAGGGACCAAAATTTAAGGCATACAAGGAGTCAAGGCGGTCAACAAGTGAAATTTCGAAAAAATTAATAAAAGCTGATAAGTTGAATCCGAATTTGTGTGTAATAAGTAGCATTAACGTAAGAATATTAGAGGCGATAAGAATTGAGTACATGGCAATCCTTATGAGAGAGTAATTTTGAGAGAAACATCTAGCCCTCATGACTCGGTCGCAAGGATTAGGGTAAATTTTGACATTGAGGCGAGCCTATCTTTTGTTCAAACAGTGATAATAAAACTCCACATTTCAAGAAACTAAAACTAAAGAATAAACTCCAACTTAACTTTCCCCGAAGGAAAATACGTTAAAATTAATCATGAGAGCACCTGACACGGAACAAAGAATGGCGGTATGTTATCTTTTCGGATAAAAAGAAGTTCACTTTAGAAGAGTAACACAGTTATAATGTCTACTTCCAGGATCTTTGCTAGGAAGGACACCATTAGGATCGCATTCATTGTCGGAAAGATTGTGTAATGGTCTCGAGGGCCAAGTGATACTGTGAGATGATACTTCTTTTCATTCGAATAGACAACATAGCGCCATTCTTTATTACATGTCAAGTT
This sequence comes from Microchrysa polita, assembly GCA_949715475.1. Taxonomy (NCBI): domain Eukaryota; kingdom Metazoa; phylum Arthropoda; class Insecta; order Diptera; family Stratiomyidae; genus Microchrysa; species Microchrysa polita. The sequence goes on from OX454417.1 coordinate 57,296,367, forward strand.
CTCTCGAGTTTTATTTAAGCATATTTTCCTTTAGTTTTAGTTTCTTTAGTTGTGGAGTATTTTCGTATCACTATTTGAACAATAGGCTCACCTTAATGTCATAATTTACCCTAATACTTGCGACCGAGTCATGAGGACTGGATGCTTCTCTCAAAATTACTCTCTCATAGGGATTGACAAATACTCAATTTTTATCCCCTCTGTTATTTTTATCTTAACGCTACTTATTACACACGAATTCGGATTCAACTTATCAGCTTTTATTAATTTTTTCTCGAAATTTCACTTTTTGACCGCCTTGACTCCTTGTAAGCCTTAAATTTTGATCCCTCTTCCGCAGATAATGATTTTCCCTTATTCCTATTAAAGTTAATATCTTACTCAAACAACCACAAAAAATTAGGGGTCCTACGTTTTTAATTGTGGAAGATAGACAAAAAAGAATTTGTATGTGCTATTCTGATGACAAATTTTAAATGGCTATTTTGTGTGTTCTTTTTTCGAAAAACAATTATAAAACAATATTAAAAAATGTAAACACAATACTTTTTGTGTTAATTAGCTCAGAATTGAATAGACTATTAACAGTTATAATTTTGAAATTTTGGCTCTTTTATTTTGGTTGGAAATCAGACGAAACAATTCATGCGAAGGGGTGTGCTAATCTGATGCCGAGCAGTGTATGTCTCATGTATTTATACACAAATTCCTTAAAACTGCCACATACAGTTAATGCGAATACTGACGGCAATAATTTCAGAATTTATTTGTGTTTGCAGTATTATTGAAATTTTCAGAACATCATATTTTCACAATTTTTCGCGGAACTCCTGGGCTGGTTTCGCGGAGCCCCAGGGTTCCGCGGAACCCCGTTTGGGAAGCACTGTCCTAGACACACGACAATATAATAGACAATATCGTGGTTTAAGCTCAGTAAATCGGCTGGAACAATTATATCATCCCTGCGCAATAGAGTTCAATAGAGTGTTGAAATAACTTATTATGGATTCCGAAAATGCGTACAAGTCATTGCGCGTCCTAAAGGCGTTTGGCCTATTAGTCTCTTTGAGCGGGGCATTTGAGGAAAACGTGCGAGGCTGATTTCTCGCCTTCGTTGCAGAGGCAGCATAATTGGTCTTGTGTGTAGATCCCTATCGTATGCAGATGTTTTCTGAGGGTACAATGACCGGTTATGAGGCCTGTCACTGCCCTGATGTTCGTTTTGCTGAGACTGAGGATTTCAGTGCAGCTGGTATGCCAGTTGGATCCCAGCATACGCTTGCTGTGTCTGAGCCCTTCAGCGAGTCTCCATCGGTCATGGAAATGATCCTCGGTCCATTGCCTGACAACTGTTCCAGCAGTGGATTTGCTAATACCATTTGCAGGTTCCGGGCCCTTGAGGGGTTGTTCGGAACCCTGTCTTTCTCGTTTCCTTCGATCCCTTTATGACCTTTCACCCATTTCAGGGTTACATTGTTTCGTGTTGCTAGGTCTTTGAGGTTGGTTTGTGACTTGCAATGGCCTTTATCGCTTGACTGTCGGGGGTTTAATAAGAATGAAGCTACTAAAGAGGACTCTTATTCAGCGCCCGCTCTAAGTGGGGGCAAGCCGGGCAGTCGCCCGGGGCGCCAAATTTTAGGGGCGGCTTTTTGGACAGCACTCGAATAAAAAAAAAGATTAAAAAGTTTCGTTACCCAAACCTACACGGGATGTAGTAAAAAACGAACCTAGAATGTCATTTACAACAAAAACCTTAGATTTGATCAAATCGAATCTTATCATTTCAGAAGAAGACAACGATCCAACTCTGACGATGGCGGCAATATGGGAGTGCGAGTCTACAATTTAGTTATCCTCATCGTGGATATCCTAATGGTGAACATTAAATTCTACATTGCTGTAATTGAAGGAATATATCGTACTTTCTCACCACCCCCACCAGAAGATATCCGCGGTGAAATCGTTCTCGTAAGTATCTTCTGTACTCAATTTCCAAGACACCATAATACATAAAATAACAAGTGCGACAATCCAGCATTGGACTAAGGCCGCAGGATGTGTTAGTGACATCCTATTTCCAAGATCTTATCTGCTTTTTGTTGAGGTAATGAGATCAGCATCACGCTCAGCAGTGTTATTTATCCCCATAAATGAGTACTCGTTTAACATCTGAGTGAGATCATAGTCCGTCACAAGCTTGTGAGTTCGAAAAACACCATGATCCACGGTGAGATTCGAACTCATGACCCTGTGCACCAAAGGTGCGCGCACTAACCGCTACACCAGCCATACTACATAATACATACTAAATCGAATTATGAATTAAATTTTTATGAATATTTCAGGTCACAGGAGCTGCTCATGGCATCGGAAAGGAAACAGCATTGCAATATAGCAGACTGGGAGCTACAGTTGTATGCTGGGACATTAACGAAAAAGGAAACAAACAAACTGTCGACGAGATCAAGGCTCAAGGTGGAAAGGCCCACAGCTATGTGTAAGTTAATTAGATGTTTCGACTGAAATGTTTTCTATATAAAATTTCATATTTTACTATAGATGTGACGTAACAAGTCGCGAAGCTATCATTGAAGTCGGTGCTAAAGTGAAGAAAGAAGTCGGTGTCGTGTCGATTCTAGTCAATAATGCTGGTATCATGCCATGTCACTCGCTTTTGGAACACACCGAAAAGGAAATCACTCTTCAGTACCAAATCAATGTTCTTGCACACTTCTGGGTAATTGAATATATTTCAGATCCTTATCCTTGATGCAAATTTCCAATTTTAACTTCAGATGATTCAAACTTTCTTGCCGGACATGATTGAAAGAAATCACGGACACATCGTTGCTCTATCATCCTGTGCCGGTCTCTTCGGTTTGAAAAATTTGGTTCCATACTGCGGAACTAAATATGCTGTGCGTGGTATTATGCAAGCTTTAGGAGAGGAATTGCGTACTGATCCAAGAAATCTTAAGGTAAGAAGAAAACGTTTTTAATATAATTTTCTCTTTTACTAAAAAATTTCACTTTTTGGATTTAGATCAAATTGACATCCATTTATCCGTACATGGTCGATACTGGTCTTTGCAAGAAGCCACGCTCACGTTTTGCCCACCTTTTGGAATTGGTGAAGCCGGAAGACGCTGCAGCGGCTATTATTGACGCTCAAAGACGCGGTATTGAAGAAGCATCGATTCCCAAACGTTATCTTTACTTGGAAATGATTGGACGAATATTCCCGCGCAAGGCAATGCAATTGTTGTCCGATTTCATTGATACGGGAGTTGACTCTGATTTGTAAATGAATGGTGCTCCATTTTGTTTTTGCTAGTATGCCAAGTGTTTTTTTTTAATTTGTGTTAATAACTGGAGAAGAACAAATGTACTGAGTTTGTAATACATTTTTTACGGAGTATTACGGTTGCTTTTACTTGATTTATTATAGGTTTAAAAAATTAAATTTCCGTTTTATTAAAAGTTATCACAAAATCCAGAGCGAATTAATTAAATGAAAAACACTAATTTTCATCCCATAATCCGAAAGGATCAAAGATCATTATGCACGTTAAGAATGGCCAGTGCGTAGGGACAATTTTTTCCCCAGCGTTCTTTTCAAGAAACATTAAATTTTTGAATGGTAGTATCAAGTCGCATATTGAGAACATATTGAAGACAGTTTACTACCCATTATACAATATTATGGAGAAGAAGTACTATTGAAACATTTTTTTTTAATGTTATGCAACGTTCGTGAGTCTATGTCTCTTTGATACAGTTTACATGAAAACATAATTTCACATTGGGTGGGGTTATAAGACACAACAGCTCCATCTGTTCCGTTTGTGTTTCCGATCCATAAATCGCTATTTTGCGTATAAGAAATAATCTCCGGTTCTTTTTGTTTACATGTTCCACAAAGCCAGACAAACGAAAAGAACCGGAGATTATTTCTGATCCGTAAAATGGCAGTTAGGCCGCGCGCAGACTAAAGGCGTATTGGAGCGTAGCGTGAAATTTGTCGCCCAATATAACGCTTGTAGCGGATCAGAATGGCAAACATGTTTGCGGAACAGACGGAACTGTTATGTTTTATAAGCACATCCATTGTTATATAAAATTATTAAAGCTGTTTTGCGACGCCAATTACTTTAGTTTTCACTGTCAACATAGAGATCCGTCTGGGCGTAAAGTGCTAGTGTGAGTATGATTACATGTAATACTTCGGGCCATATGATACGAAACTGGTGCAAGTTCATCCCCAGATTAAATTGCATCTCTGCGCAACAGTGAATCTCATCAATTGGCTGCAAAATACATTTTAATCATAGATGTTGTTATTTAATCACATAAATTCATTATAACACTTTGACGATGTTAGTTGGATAAAAACAACACCTCGCAAAAAAAATCCTAAAATGAAAGAGGTTTTTTCTTCACAACAGGGATTATTTTTAATGTTTGCCTAATGCATAACTTACCTTTCAAGAGCTTCTTTTGTATCGAACGCTGAGTCAAAGTATTTATACAATTAAAAGTACCGAATAGGATATAATTCCAATAATACAATACACAAGATATAAGAAATAAAAAAGAACTTAAAAACAATAATTACGAAATAATTCAGAATAATTAAGATAAGATAAAAAGAAAAGCTAGATATGCGAGTCAATAATAATTATCATCATGTAACACTGAAACTAAAATTCATACAATAATTCAGAGTTAGGGATTTCTCTCGAGTGCTGATATCGAAGAGGGTAGATGACCAATCTCCAACAAGTCATAATTTCTCATTAACCTAAGCAGCGGAGAATTGAAGTATACTCATAGATCAGCATTCGTCAAGAATTAGTCTTCGCTCCTGTAATGACTGCAAAGTTAAAGCGATCATTATATGGAAGATATGGCAAGCTAAACTTAAAAAAATAGGGGCTTGGTAAATCTCCTTTGAACTGCCTCTAATGCATCAATGTAACGGTGGGGCGTGGCGCCCACACGGCGACCATACTACAGAAGCATATTCCAAAACACTACGAGCCAATGAAATGAATAAATTGACTAGGGTTGACGTCGAGCGAAAATCACTTGAGCACCTAAGAACAAAGCAAGCGACCTTAGATGACCTGCTAATTATTTTACATAAGAATTGTGTTCTGTAAACTTAAGCTTCGCATCAAATGCTACTCCAAGATCTTTACTAGAGTTCACACACTTGACGGGAAGTGAATGTACACTATATGTCAAGCAAATAGGATCTGGTTTTAGGGAATAGGTAATAATAGAACATTTGGCCACATTCAACAGTAGCCTATTTGAAGAACACGACGATGCCACGACATCCAAATCCTTTTGTAAGGATAAACAATCTACTATAGATGCTAGGATCTGGTTTTAGGGAATAGGTAATAACAGAACATTTGGCCACATTCAACAGTAGCCTATTTGAAGAACACGACGATGCCACGACATCCAAATCCTTTTGTAAGGATAAACAATCTACTATAGATGCTACGGACTTGAAGATCTTACAATCATCAGCATACAATAAAGATCCATTATTGAATAGCGAGGAAATCTCGTTTATAAAAAAAAAAAAAAGAAAACAATAAAGGTCCCAGGATTGACTCCTGAGGCACACTCGACGAAGGACAAAAGGGCGAAGAGAAAATTGTATTATAAATTACACTCAACGATCTATCAACCAAGTAGGATGAAATCCAGGATAAAACCCTTCCAGGGAAATTAAAGGATAACAATTTGTTTATAATATACCATGGTGGACAGAGTCGAAGGTTTTCAAGAAATCTGTGTAGATGATGTGTTTATTAAACGATTTTGTGATAAAGTTTACGATTTCAACGAGATTAGTTACAGTGGATTTCTTGTTCTGAAAACCATGTTGATTGGGACATATTAGGTGACTAAAGTTGACAGTAATGTAGGTGGATACTATTTTTTCTAGTAGTTTAGAGCAGGATGACAATAGGAACACAGGACGATAGTTAGACACGCTGCTATCAACTCCCTTCTTAGGGATCGGAACAATGTGGGATCATTTCCACTGTGAAGGAAATTTTCCTTTTCCGATGCTTTTACTAAAGATAATGGAAAGCGGAAAACAAATAGAGCCAGATATTCTTTTTAGAAACAAATTCGGTATTCCATTAGGAACTCGAGAAGGAGTAGCCTTAAGAGAAGCAATTAATTGCTCGTCATTTGAACAACTATTAGATGGAACAGAGTCAGGATGTGCAGACTGTGTACGAAAAGGAACAGTAGAGTCAGATTTATTATACGTGCTAGCGAAATAAGATGCAAATAACTCGCTCATTTCATTTGGGGGTGTTAGCAACTTTATCATCCCAAGAAAGCTTCGCAGGAAATGCGAAGGAAGATCTAATTTTATTCACGTAAGACCAAAATAACTTAATTTCGTGATTTGCGAAACTATTCTTAATACCAGCAACGTAGGCAAATCTAGAAGCACGAATTAAATATATTTTCAAAAAAATTTTTATTAAATTAGACAAAGGAACAGAAATATTAGCATTTATTTTAAAGTCCCGAGTCTCACCCTCTGCTCATATTAGGTGTATTTTTGTACTCCGGTGTAGGTTAGTAACTACATGGGATTACAATAACAACATAACCCAGATAAACCCAGTAATTTATCGGGGGTACCTACTCTGACCAAAGTTAACCCGGAAAAATTACCAGGGGCGCTCTATTATGAATAAATTCCGTACAACATTAGCTAATAACACAACCATTGGCTAAATGCCACGGGTCGAGTAATGTCGCGATAAAACGACCGCCACACTCATTTATTAAAGCTGCAATTTTGCACAAATGCTTATTTTTGCTGCAGGCAGTTTGCATGTTTGAATCGCTAAAATCGGACAATGGAGTCATGGGGCTCCCATACAAACCCAACTCCCCAAATTAGGTTCTTCTAAGGAAAACTTTTTTATTTGTCCACCAATTTCAACCAAATTTCACACAAACGAGAAACACGTTGACATAAAACATATGTAAGAATGCATCAAATCGAACCATGGGGTCATGGGCTGCCATACAAACCAAACCCCCAAATTAGGTTCTTCTAAGAAAAACTGTTTTATTTGTGCACCGATTTCAACCAAATTCCACAGAAATGCATTTCTATTGATGACACAAAACATGTGCAAGAATGAATCAAATCGGACCATGAGGTCATGGGGCTGCCATACAAACCCAACCCCAATTTGGGTTCTTCTAAGAAACATTTTTTACACCAATTTCACAAAACATTGAATTAATGTGTCTATCAAAGCAACAAAAAAGGTCAAAACAAATGGAATCGTACTATGAGGCCAGGCCCGTGCGCAGGGGGGGGGGGGTTTGGGGTTGAACCCCCCCCCCCATTGGCAAATGTTGCCAGAATTTCTTATTAAATACTATTGTTCTCATAAGGCAAAAATTTAACTTCATAAAAATGTAAACTGGCGTTGTTAATTTATACCTTGCCAAAAGAATTTTCTCTCGCCGCTAGACACCATCCAGTTCCGGACAGTTCAAGCACATTCGTGGTAGAAATTCATAAGTGTTGGTATGCAATCCGAAAAGCGGTATTTTCCCTATACCGAACGTATTGTAATTCAAAGATAAATGTAACCGCGCGGCATGTGTAGATTGTAGTGGGTGAACTATTGTAGGGCATTGCAGGGGATTTGTTGTTGATTGCGACATTTCAAGGCTCTAGCTGCCAAGGTTTAGAGGTTACATCCATCAAAAGATGAGATTTTAAGATGAAAAAATCAGCCATTGTACTCAATTCCGATTCCTTTATCAACCTCTATAGGAAAATGCATACTAATGAAATGACTCAGCATGGGTTTTAGGTAGTTTTTTCCCAAATTTCATTAAAATCCATTTAAAACGGCGTGGCCATGATTGTTCGGTCACTACTCTGTGATATAGAGATTCATAGAGAGAGAGAGAGTTTCTAAACTCGTCATGACCCGCCGCAAATTTATTATTCAGAAGAAGATGATAAGAAACATTCTTATTGTAGAATAATAAACTAACAATGCGACTAATAAGTGGTATGGCTGACAACCGTATCACACTCCGAATTTTGTTGTCTTTGTAACGTTGACGATTAAACATGCCACAAGGTAGTCGCCAACGCACCATCCTCCACTAGGAGTTAGGGTAAATCAAGGTAGGTAAAAGCCTAGGGGAACGACATGGCATCCCTATCGTAACTATGAAGAAATCCTTATTCTCCTCGTGAAATATTGCCACCAGGTTTAGATAAGATTTATACCTCAGGCTCGTCCTTTGGTATTTGGTTTACTATAATTCGGTGACTCACCCCTCGCTCCGCTCAGATCTCACACTGTCAGTCTTGCATTAAGGTACGTGTTCGTAGAGGCGACTCTTGGGATGATCGCTCAGCGATCGTAGTTTTGCATCGAATTCCGAGCCATATTTGCATATTTTTGTAATGGTGTTACTTTCCATGTGTCGACCATAACATGTCTGTATAGAAAATATGCGCGTATAGTGGTCAGAACCGATGGTTTAACTGCGATCGCTGAGCGATCATCACATGAGTCGTCTCTACGAACACGTACCTTTAAGGTTTGTGTTCGTAGAGACGACTCATGGGATCATCGCTCAGCGATCGAAGTGAAACCACCGGTTTTGAGCACTATATGGGTATATTTTATATACAGAAATGTTCCTTTAGTCCATAGTCGATACTAGGAAAGTAGAACCATTCAAAAAATATTTAGATACGGCTCGAAATTGCATGCAAAACTACGATCGCTGAGCGATGATCCCATGAGTCGTCTCTACGAACACAAACCTTTAGAGAATTCGCCAATATTTTTGCAAAGCAGTGCTGTTGCGAAATAGGATAAGACGAAGTGCAAGCGCAGCGAGCAGTGAGCTAATGGAAAGCAATTTGTTGGATTTAGATCTCTGGCTCGTTCATACATTTACTCAAATCCTATAGGTCGTCTGTTAACTAAGATCTCGCTGTCTGTCGCCCTTTTCACAATTCGCCAAAAAGTTGATACGTAGCGCTGCTTGGAAATAGGATGAAGCGAGCGCAACAAGCGGTGAGTTAATGTCAGGCAATTCGTAAGCTTTATATTTCTGACTCGTCCATACATATACTCAGACCCTGCACCTCGCCCTTTACTCTGCTCAGACCTCGCTTTATCTGTCTCGCTATTTAGTATTCGCGACGTAGTGCTGTTGCGGAACAAAGTAAGTCCAGCGATCGGTAAGCCAATGGATGACAATTCGTAAAATTTAGACCTCTGGCTCGTCCTTAAGTTTACCTAAATCCTGTGCCTTGCCCTTCGCTTCATCCAGACCTCGCCATGCCTTTTGCGCTTTTCAGAATTCGCCTAAATTTGCGACGCAGTGATGGTGCTAAGAATGATAAGGCGACGTGCAAGCGCGGCGATCGGTAAGCCAATGGACGCCATTTCGTGAAATTTAAACCTATGACTCGTCCGTATAATAGTCCAATAATATCGTATTTTCGTCAGGAAAAAAATACAGAAGTTTATTTCTCAATTTTTTTATATGTATTTTGGGGCGCTGATTCCGAATATCAACTCTGCACCCTGAAAAACCTGCCGCAACCTTTAAAAAAGGGGGGAAAGGGGGCATTTTTTCGGTTTTTTGCGATTATTTCCAAAACGGTAAAAGATACAGAAAAATGGTCTGAGAACGGAAAAAACTACATAAAATTATCTTTGCATTGATATATAGCACATTAGAGTTTAATTGGATATTTCGGCGTTAGAATAGCACATAAATTAGAATATTTTCATTTTAGACCTTTTTTAAAAGCTCCATAACTTTTCAAAGAATGTTAGTTCAGCCGTAAAGTTTTGTATAAGTATTCACAACAAGTTTAAGATAATTTTAACGTAAACATTGAGTCGCTCCGGTCAAGGACCCCCAGTATCCCCCATTTAAATTTTTCAAAACGGCATATCCATAACACCCCCCAAAATTGGAGCAGAGTGCTAAATTTTGGTTTGTTGAAATTGGAGCTCATAGTGACCCCACCCACCAAAAATCAGCTCATTCGGATAAAAACTAAGGGTACCTCCCATACAAAGTGACCCATCAGGAATTTGTTCTACGTACGAGTAGGTACTACTCATTTTATAAACTGTAGAACAAAGTTGTCTTGGGTCACTTTGTATGGGAGGTACCGTTAGTTTTCATCCGAATGAGCTGATTTTTGGTGGGTGGGGTGACTATGACCTCCAATCGCAGCAAACCAAAATTTACCACTCTGCTCCAATTTTGGGGGGAGTTATGGACATGCCGCTTTGAAAAATTTAAATGGGGGGATAATGGGGGTCCTTGACCGGAGCGACTCAATGTTTACCTTAAAATGATCCTGAACTCATTATGAGTACTTATGCAAAATTTAACGGCTGAACTAACATTCTTTCAAAAGTTATGGAGCTTTTAAAAAAGGTCTAAAATGAAAATATTCTAATTTATGTTCTATTCTAACGCCGAAATATTCAATTAAACTCTAATATGTTATATATCATTGCAAAGATAATTTTATGTAGTTTTTTTCGTCCTCAGACCATTTTTCTGTATCTCTTACCGTTTCTGAAATAATCGCAAAAAACCGAAAAAATGCCCCCCTTTCCCCCTTTTTTAAAGGTTGCGGCACTTTTTTTAGGGTGCAAAGTTCATATTCGGAATCAGCGCCCCATAATACATAAAGAAACAGTGAGAAAAAAACTTCTGTATTTTTTTCACGGAATGGTACTAAATCGACACGATATTACTGAACTATAACCTGTAGCTCAGAATACTCTGCGCGCTCACACTCTGTCTGTCGTGCATTAAAAAAACAGCAAACATGTTTGCGACATAGACCTCGGACCTGGAACCTATATATATTATGGTTGAATTAGATATCCCGCGTCAGCATCAGCATCGGCAGAGGCATCGGCATCAGCAGAAAAATTTCAATTTGGAACACACGCATTTGCCTTTGATGAGCCACATTGACAGCAGCGGCAGAAGCATCCAATCTATTTCAACTATTACTCTGGATTTGCTTGACAACCGAATTCCGCTAGTTTGTGTACAGCATTGGGCTTTTGGGAGTCTGGTCACCTTATTATAGCCTGTATATTTTAAACTTTAAATATACCTTTCAATGAAAAATTTGAATATATAAGTTAAACCCCCCCCCCCCCCCCCCCTTGGATGATTCCTGCGCACGGGCCTGTATGAGGCCATGCTCCCGCATCCCCCAATACAATTTTTAGAGTAAGTATTTTTAATTGCCGACTTATTCCAACCAAACCGCACACAAATATTGTTTTGTCGACGCAACGGAACTTTTTTGAAGACAGAAGGAAAGAATTGGGGGGAGGGATTAAATACAAGTCGTAGGTACGCCCGAAATAAACTTTCAGCCCGAGGAGAGCGAAGGGTATCCAAATTTCGGCCGCGCCCGAAATAAGCATCGGTCTGTTTTTTTTTTAGGTATAAATATGTAGATAAGGTCAGCAGCTTTTGAACACTCTCTAAAATCGCAAGAGCGGCAATTTTGTTTTAATGTTTCGGATTCTTACAACAAAAAAGAAGCATCTAACGGCACAAGTAAACAGATGGTATGGCTCTAAATTTCCTGGCGTATAAAGGAGAAGACCCTCCTAAGGCTAGAAACAGATTCGACGCGTTGAATGCTGCTAAAGAAAGCAATGTGTTTTCAGTGGCGGCTCGTCACAGTGGGCCAGGTGGGCCCGGCCCACCCAAATATTATTTATTAAACATACCACTAAATATATTCCAAAACACATACCTATATTTAAAGCACATACTGTTTAAAAATCAATCAGGGTGCTTCATTCATTCTAAATTGCTATTAAATCCCATATAAAAAACGTTCCACGGCTTTTATCCTTCTTTTGTCATCATGAAACTTTCTACTTTTTTTTTATCGAGAACACTCTTTAAATTGTTTGATTTTTTTATAGGGTTAAAACCTACGTTTTTCTATCTCACCCAAGGTCGTCTTCTTCGTTCTACTAACGCCATCTAGATGGCAATGGTTATACGCAAAATCCATTGACTTTGAAAGCTTCGAGTTGCATGAAATTAAGGACACTGACTGCAAGTGACCATCTGCTTGCATGCTATTTGTTGGATGCAAGGGAAATTTTGCATGGAAATTGTTGGTGTGATTTTAGACAAATAAATGCCACATTAAACCGCCTCTTGGCCGGCCCAAAAGCTCAAGAACACAGTCGAACTTATAGAGTGCGAGTTTTATATGCGTTAAAAATGAGAATGTCATCTCGTACATTGTCTTTTTTCTCGCATACAAAACTCGCACTCTGTGATTTTCGAATTAATAATAGAGAGAGGTGTGTTAGATCGGACTTTTTTTAGGTTAGTGAATGAAAATAAATACATAGCTGTTTTTTCATTCATAGGAAAATAAATGCAATTATTATGGGGTTAAATTGTGGATGAACTTTTTCCTTGCTAAAAATTTGGAAAGGAATATTTTATGACTCTTACCCCATTTTTTGAAAATAATGACTTCGATGATTTGGATTTCAATTTTGGCCGCTGTTTTCGGTTAAATTAAATTGAATCGTAGTGTTTAGCCCTTTTTTGATTCTTGTGGCGCCCAAGCATTTTGTATTGTCGTGCACGGATTTAACTTTTGAATAATTTGCAAGAAATCAGATTGTAGTGTCGTGCATAATCGGTTTTTAAATTTGAAGGTTTGGTTTTTAGTCTGTTTTTGTGCCATTCCGAAATATTGTGCCTAGTGCACGAACGGGAAACTTTTGTTGAATATTTGTTTTAGCATTTCCTGGATTGAAAATACATTGTAGTGTCATGCATGACCGTTTATCCTTTGAATTTGTGTTTTGTAGGTTTCTAACTACTTTATAATAATAACATATAGGGTTTTCCAATAAGGGCGGCGGGTAGATATTGAAATGGACTAAAACAAGCTATGTATGAGGTATATACGATTCTTTTATTCTATTTGAAAGATGCATATATGTACCATTGTGTGGGTAGGGAATTTAACATCATTCAAATGTCCGCCGTGGCTTGTCGCGGTGGCAGGGATCCGAGTGACTCTGCCGCATAGATTCTGCTGAATTTCAGCGAATGGTTGATTGATATTGACTTTAAGGGCATCGGTCGATTGCAACTTAAGAAACCCCCACAGAAAAGGTTTAAAGGGGTCAAACCACATGATCTTGGGAGCCAATTCCCGCAAAATAGGCGTAAAATTTGTTTTAACGAAAACTGATTTTGATAATAAAGTTTTGTCACTTGAACGCGCTTCTCAACCGTGTAACTTGCCATGAGTGAATAGTAAATAACAGAAATCAGTAAAGTGATCAATTCTCATCCTCATGGCAAAAACGCTCTAGACGTCTGCGTTGGTTCTTTCTGGACAGTGCATAACTATTTATTATAACCCTGATTTTTATAATTTAATATTTGATAGCCTCATGAAATGCCTAAAATTGTTCACAATTTTAAAATTCAAGTTGGTATGCTAACTAACTATTTTTTTATGCGTATTCTTATTGTAGTTTGCAAGATAATTTAGGACGCAAATGTATTAATTCTTACAATAGTATACAGTAATATTTCGAGATATATTTCGAACAATATTTGAGCTCATTTTTTTACTGTTTTTTTTAGGCGGAATCGGTATGGGGGAATAGGTATCAATACTTTTCTTAGTGGCCCACCCAGATTCGCAGAGCACGAGCCGCCACTGGCTGTTTTGTTGTGGCTGTTGAACAGCAGCAGCAAACATGCCAGTCATTTAAAATTCATAGTGCTACTTTCTTCGGCAGCATTCAACGCGTCCAATCTGTTTCCAGCATGATAATCACTCTATTCTGTTGTCACCTATTCTCCTTGAGCATAGTTGCTCGTACGATAGTTTCGGATTGATACACTTGGACGTAAATTGAACATGTAATAATATATATTTAAACTAAACTATAATTACTACGGTAATCAAATTACACAGCATATTGAATAATCTAAGCACCTTAAGTGAACGAACTAGCACATTTCAACACAATACAGATTACATACTTTCTACAACGTAGTCAGAAAAGACTGAATTGCTGTTTCGCTTGGAAGACACTGTCCAAAAGCCTCCACAAGCAACGGCTCTTCGGAAACGGTTTCACAAAAATCTTGAAAAGATACCTGCAATATTGTGAGAAATGTGAATTAAATAGTCATTTTAAGTTAACCAGATAGGAATCTCACCTTCCCATCTTTATCCACATCGAATTTTTTCAAAACAATTTCCACAAAATCCTTAACACCCTCGTCGGGATCCTCGTCCTGGGGCTGCTTTATCAAACAATTTCGTAGCAAAGTGAACATCTCATCTTTCGTTATGAAACCGTCCGAATTTAAATCGTAGACACGAAAACAAAAGGCTGCTCTTTCGGCCGGAGTTCCACGGAGGAAAACTGACAATCCAATAACCCAACCCTCCAGCCGTATTGGCAATCCTTCATGTCCTCTATCCCAACTAGAGAAAATCCTTTCCATCAATGTTTCCTCGGTAACAATATCGAAAGTGCTGTGTAGCAATTCGCGAAAAACAATTCGGTCAATGCCCTGTGAAGAATAGTTATATTGGTCTAATCAATCTCAAGGAAAGGTTAATTTATTGAAACCAGCATGATTTTTTTGTTAAAGAAAATATCTAAATACAAAGACAAATAAATGTATCGCCATTGGGGAGGGGCCGTTTAAAAAAAAGCATAATTGACTTTGTGTCCTTGTTAATATGTGAAATTCCAGTTAATATTGGTATTTTAGTGTTGAGTGTTTTAACCGACACATTTAAATTACAAGAAAGGCTAATTTCCTTAAGTTGAATCTTTCGCAATTATCATGTTGTGCAGAAATCGTACGCCATAAAGGACGAAATGTAAAGGAAGAAAAAAGTATCATTCATAGGTTAAATTAGAAGCCAACTAACTCACAGTCACTAACGACTGTCAGTCATTTGAGTCTGGAAATAGAAAAAACGCAAGAATATGGTTATCCTAATGTGGAATGAAAACAAATACTTCGCGATAAAAAAAAAACAGCAAACACTTTCTCGCACTCCGTGAACTCAATACCTACGGTTTCTACCACCTGGTGTCTACAAATAATAAAATCAAATCTCCAGGGCCTGTCTACACGCGAACCAGAACAAGATGAAAACCGGTTTTTTTAGAAGAAATTCGTGAGGAGCAAGGCAAGGAAAGATTCAATTTTCATATAAAAACCGGTTTTGTTCTCGCAATGTTGTTCCCGTGTAGCTACACACCATGATTACACCAGGCAGAAACGAAACAAATGCTGCTGTAACCCTCTACTCGTAACTAATAAAACAAAAAACGACATTTCCCAAGGACCTACCTCAACCATAGCATGTGGCTTCGCTATTATGGAGCTAGGAGTATTGGCAGCCAATGCTCGCGAAGTAAACTGGCAGTTGGATACCAGTTTCTTGTAAATGCGACACAACGACTCGAGCTCATCCCTGTAAAATAAATCGTTGATTATTTTATTAGTTCTCCAATCCTGCACATTATAATATCTAAAAAAAATATGGGTAAAACTCACCTGGTGAAATGCGTTCGCTTCTTTAGCATGTCCACCGTTTTAGGGTTCAACTTGCCGGATGCATCCTCCATTTTCGAGCGTTTGTTACCCTTTGTCGTACGACCAGCTTGTCCCTGAGTTCTTGCTCCGCCTGACTGTCGGTTCTGATTAGACGCTCGTCTACCGCTTGCCAGAAATATGGAAACGCTTTTCATGACCATTGTTGCACCCTTTTGGGAGAGAGTAGGCGTCGACGTAGGCTTGGAAGGGCTCCGGGTGGCATCACGTGATTTCGCATTCATGATTGTGTTTTGAATTTGAGATATATGTGTATGACCTAGTAGGATAATATACAACGTAGTTACGTTAGACGTTATTATTGAATAGGGTGCTGAGGAATTCAGGCGAATAATGTTGGCGGAGAAAACAATATTTTTAGGAAAGCTTTTTATTTTTAACCCTGGAAGGTCATGCTTCGTCGAATCGACGACGCATAATCACATTTATCCCGTTTTTCTTGACAATTTTCGTTATTTCGAGCTGATTTTTCGTACAGCACTTACCGTGTCGATGTAATTGGTGGATACATTGCGGCTAATCGAAGTAAGCAGGGTAAGTTGGATTTTTAGAAATTGGCGTCGTCGAAACGACGAAGGATGAACTTTGTGTAACTTTTAGAACTCCAGAATTTCTTATGGCTGGTTGTCGATTCGACGATAAGTTATTGTGTCCATACAACTAGCTTGTAACAAATATGTTTGTTTTTGAAATGTGGAACCTATTTTTTCGAAAATTATGAAAAAAAAAATTGCTAGGACAAAAATAGGACAAATCAGGAAAATGGGTCAAAATTGTTCCTCATTTTAGAAAGATTGCATTTCGAACTCATAAAAATCACCTTCAAGGCACTCAATGTCAAAACCAGACATCATACATAGAATAAGATTCAATCAAGGGAACTCGGGGAGAAGAAATTCCAAAATTTATTGCAAATTATTCTTAAATCTACTCTAAAAACTGGAACATGCGAAGTGAAAGAAAACCCGTGCTGGGACCCCAAAATGGATCGCTGTGCCTCTTGTATATAAAAGAGCTTCTCATTCAATAAACCCAATTTCCTATTAAGTTTCCATTTTGTGATTTATAACATTGACACACATACATATCTTCGAATGACACAAATACGTCATTATGACAAAAATTTACCATCATTACAAGCTTGACACACTTAACTTCGAATGACGCAAATACGTCATTATGACGAAAATTTACCATCATTACAAGCTTGACACACTTAACTTCGAATGACGCAAATACATCATTATGACGAAAATTTACCATCATTATGACGAATTCCAAATTACACATTTGGACCATCATTTGCTCAATAATGACAGGTGACGCCATCTATTGCAAAATTGAAGAACAAGAATTTGTGCAAAAATATTAAATTTGTTATCAATCTTTACACATTTCTATTCAAAATCTTCAAGAAAAGTGTGTCTTTAAATTATTGAACAGAATATTCATCAAAATATCGCTGTTGTAAGGGACATTTTCATCGTTTACACAAACGTCAAAAGTAAATGACGAATCCTAATGACGAAAACATATGTGTCACCTCAATTTCGAACTTTCATCATTATGACGGATTATCGTCATAATGATTTGGATATCTGTCATAGGCATTAGCACGAATTCCAAATTACACATTTGGACAATCATTTGCTCAATAATGACAGGGGACGCCATCTGTTGCAAAAATGAAGAACAAGAATTTTTGCAAAAATATTAAATTTGTTATCAATCTTTACACGTTTCTATTGAAATTCTTCAAGAAAAGTGTGCCTTTAAATTATTGAACAGAATATTCATCAAAATATCGCTGTTGTTAGGGACATTTTCATCATTTACACAAACGTCAAAAGTAAATGACGAATTTTAATGACGAAAACATATGTGTCACCTCAATTTCGAACTTTCATCATTATGACGGATTATCGTCATAATGATTTGGATATGTGTCAAGCTTGTTAATCACATTTTTTTAATTATATTATCGTCAAGTGTTTATTTTTCATTTTTAAATGTAATGTTTCATATTTTCGGCTAAATAACATTAAATTGAAAAAATTGGATTCGTAAATCAATTTAATTACCATTTTACTCAAAATTTTTGTTTTTCCATTCTAAATAAACTAAGGATTGAAAATCTGTCAAATTTTATAAATATTTTGCGAAAGGGTGATTTTTATGAGGCCTTAAAGTTGAGCGTCGTCGATTCAACGAAGCATGACCTTTCCGTACTAAAAAAAAGCATGACCTTCCAGGGTGACGTACCTACGCGCTTTTTTATGAAAGGTTTATTCACATTACTTGCCATTAAAAGTACCTACGCGATGTTTTTGCCGTTCCTACCTGATGTAGTTATGGTCATGGGCGTAGCCAGTGGGAGGCAATCTTACTGCTGTGTGTTATACTCTATATAAAAAATCGCTAAACTAATGTTTGAAGGCGTAAAAATGCGGTTTGGACACCATAGCCACCTCCGAAAATTGTCTGCGTCTGGGACTGTAGTCTCGAAGACTAGTATCTATATTTAAAGTTTTCAGACCTTTGATATCCGGGAATGCGCATCCCATCTCATCGCATTTTACTGACTGCCATTTGGTTGGCCGTCCAATTTCGATATTCAATATGGCAACTAAAACGTATGTCACCTGATACTTTGACAACCGCTTGCCGAATTCAAAGTGCCAATTTTGCAGCTTTTGTTCGTTTTTGTGTGTGTTCTTGAATGGCCTAACAATAAATTTAAACGCGCAGAGTCAGATTTTGTTCATTAAGTAAAAAAAAAAACTTCAGAATGAAAGTTTGGTTAGTTTCACTCTAAAACAGCATTGTAAATTTAAACCCATTTTACACTTACTAATATTTTACAAATACACGAAGATTTAAAGAATTTCGTTTCAACCTTCGGAATTAAGAAATATTATTATTAAAATTTTCAGGGATCAAGAAGACCGCCTCCGACCCAGCTACAATATGTATACAGAAGGTTACAAAAAATTGCTTGATGTATTAGAAGAAATGACCAACGATTTTCTTAAATAAAGTGTGATTACAAAAAATAAATATGTTAATATTAATAGTTAAAAAATGTTTTGAAGAATATTGTTATATTGAGGTGGTGTTCGTGAAACAGCTGCAAAGGCTCATGGGCCCATTGCGTATGTATTTATGTTTGTGAGTATTATGTACATACATGCTTATGTGGCAATTTGTATTTTTGGCAGAATATATTTTGACATAGAAAATCACATTTTGGCGTTAAATAAAGCATGTTTGTCATTAAAAGTGTCACTTTGACATTTAAAATGTATTAAAACTCACTTTGATTGAATGGTGAATAAAATCGAGTCGTTCTGTGTACTTGATTTGCAATAGCCAGATTACGTAATCTGTGGCTTAATTAGGCCTCAGATTACGTAATTTGCCGCAGATTACGTAATCTGGCGTAAGTGTGAAAACCTCCTTACGCAGGAATAGTGTAATTAACGAGTTTTCTAGGCATTTTGTGTGTAATATTTTACTTGATTTATAGAGACTTGCAATAATTTATATTGTATCTCATTTCCATTTTGAGTGTGAAGTGATACAGTTTAGTTGGTGATTGGTGAAGAAAGTGTAGAGTTAAGTTTAGTTGTAATAATATATTATGTATTTAGCATAAGTACTCTTAACAAAAAATAGCGATACAATAAAATATATTGAAAATGGACATCGCTTCGTTTTATTCAATAAATAAATTTTCAGATATCTTATCATTTTCCTTTTCAGATTTGCATGGAATAGATTGATAATTGAAAATTTTTTGTCTCTCACACTTTTCAGGAGTAAATTGGTGACCACAGGAAAAGTAGGTAAGTCGAAAATGATAATTTTTCAGGCCAACCACTTTGAGGAATATAGAAAACGTGCATTCGTATTTTGCGTCTAAAAGTGTAATACACAATTTTGT
Organism: Microchrysa polita; assembly: GCA_949715475.1. Taxonomy (NCBI): domain Eukaryota; kingdom Metazoa; phylum Arthropoda; class Insecta; order Diptera; family Stratiomyidae; genus Microchrysa; species Microchrysa polita. The sequence continues at coordinate 57,316,045 of OX454417.1, forward strand.
GGAAAGTAAGCCTCAAAATAGCTGCCCTGAAAAGTTATTTTTTTCGAACTTATCTACATCTTTCCTGTGGTTATGGAAATGAAAGATTGAATAATACTCATATTCTAGTTGAAAATTACACAATTCAATGTAGTATATTAACGACAGAATTACTCTATAGATACCTCATCCAAAGACGCATTAATTCGTCCAAAATGTGTAAAAACACACCATTGATTAGAAACCACTTCAAAACAATGCCAAATTTACACAAACTGTTGCTTAAAATTAGACAATTCCTATGCGTATTTTCTTACGACCAAAATGTGTAAAATACTGCGTTCCGACTTTTGTGTAAATTTACGGTTATAAAAATAGGAAACTAGTTTCCTAGTATTTTGCGTGGCCAAATGCAGCTCGCGGTGTCAGTTTTTTTAAACGAGATACAGCTTAAATAAATCTTGCAATCTCGCGTTTCGTCTAATCTCCCTTAGGTTCTTTCTGCGAGGAAATTGAACTTTAATATCCTTTTTACAGAACGCAATGTTTACCGTTAAATTAAAAGATATGTCACATGATGTTCTCTCTAGGAAATTATTTTCTTTTTTATTTGGATGAAGTTTATTCAAACCGTAAACCGTATTTCTAAAAAAATTATTCGAAAATAACTGACGATGCTACTTTGTTTTGTTAACCCTCAGGAGTGTGTTCCGGAATTAACTATAGTCGTAGCTGTAGTCATCGCATGACTATTGTCGTAGTTATGAGCGTTGTGAGAGAGCTCTCAGGGAGAACATAAAATGGAAATGTCACAACAGCCGTTGAATTCAAAAATATGTTTACAAAAAACAATTTATAACTCGATGGCATTCATAATTAGTGCTTACATTCATGGAAATTAATCTGCACGATTTGTTTATTAACTTTAGTGTCGATTAGAAAGCAAACATTGCCTAAATAGTAATTAATAATCGCAACATTTGATAATAACATCAACAACTGACCCGACATAACCTCACATACTTGAACTGGCCAACGGACATTTTCCATAGCTATCGATAGATCATCTCGAGAGTGCGAGTGAAAGTAGCTATCAACGACAGTGGACCATTTGAAATGTGAAACGTCAAAAGTTGACTCGGAGAGATAGCTATTTATGACTATTGGAGTTTTGGAACAACGGAAAGTGAATATTAGTAACTATTTTCACTCAAATCGTATAAATGGAACGTGCTCCGGATGGTTCAGGTAGTTTTCGCTTACGCCATTTACTGGTTTGTTGGTCTCCGAGACCCGAAGCCGAACATTTTCCTAGAAGTTTAGTTTGGGTTTTTGGATGCTTTTGTTTTAACTGGTGCTTACTGCCAGGCCATTGGATAAAGTTGAAATAAAAATAATCCAGTATCCAGTTTATAGTTTGTGACAGAAATAATTAAATCGGGATCAATGATTAAGAAAATAGAAAAGGATAGGTCATAATCGTGTATGTGACTGTACGTGCAAGTAACCAAAACTTGGGTTTCTTTTTTTTACAAAACAATCACCTGTTTGTAGTTACGTGACAGTTCGAGTTGTTGTCGCCCCATAGTCAAGTGAAACAAAAACACATGGCCGATTGGCATTGTATTTACACGACAGTGGCGTATCACGGAACATATAAAATGGGGAGGTATTTTGCATTTATATCGTGCAGTGTGTCTTTAATTTCTAACTAAGCGTGCCTTACCTGTTTTCCTTTGGAAATTAATAAATTTAAAAGCAATGAAAAAGACACAATTAACTTATACATATGGCCAAACAATTAAGAGGAACCATACGAATTTTTCTTATTCCCCTGTAGCCAAGTAGTTAATTCAGTACATGAAATCATTTGTTATAAAGATTTAAATATTTAATTAGCGAGCAATCAAATAATGTGTAAAATAAATAACAAATATTTTATTTGCCTTGAAAAAGTACGCACCAACTAAAAAGGATGGATAATTACATTGACTAAAACTGATTTTTATTAAAACATTATGTTCTGATTTGTCAGGAATTCGATTTTGGATATTATTTCGCATTAAATTGTTCATTATTTTGAAAAAAAAAAGTTTTTGTTAACCCTCTAAATATCATTATTACGGCATGTTCAAAAATTGGTTTACTTCTTGTATTCTTCGATTAATTTTTCAAAGATATTCAAATTTTTGAATATTTTCCGCGAACATGATCAATTATGCCAAGAGAAATTTTTTGCCATAGTGATAATAAAATTGACAGTTATTGAGGTCCTTATATGGACTTAACCGCATTTAAGACTGATTTTATTTAGTTAATAAATTACACAGTAAATTCAATGTTTAGCTGGATTACTTCGTTATTGGGCGAATATTCTGTTTTGCAATTTTGAAGTTTGGTACCTAAAATGCGTTTTATGCCTCTTAAGTATTTTGTTTGTTTTTAATTTTACGCTGGTTGCATACGCAAAGTTGTTGTGAAAATATGAAAAATGAAACGATAGTGTCCTTATTATTTTGACAAAGCTGAATATCCACTTCAAAGTTATTATCGAGAGCAATTGAGGGAGGCCATTTAGTTTTTTTTTGGGTCCGTTAGCATTGTTGTATCGTAATTAATAATGGCTGTCTATTTCGATTATTACAATTTTAAAAAGGCTATGAAAATTGGGCATAAAAAGGTACATGAGGGTGTACTCTTTTTTTGTCTTATGTTTATATGTCGATAAATGAGCATATAAGCACCGTGCAACAAATGTTTCTCAAAATTAACATCTTAAATTATGAAATATTTGGCACCAATTTGTATTGCCCCTACCGCGATAATTGTGTCATGTCACTGGTGGGTTATATTAGTAGTGGTAAAATGCACACTAGTAAAAGATTGGTTACCATTTCTTTCGGTAATGCTACTTCCTTGTCTTCTTATTCATTGATCGGGATCCAAAGTTGGTACATTTTTAGAGCGTTTTTTTTTCACAAGCATTTTCCCCATGGGCTCGTTGTGCCAGTTACATAAGAACTTTGAAGTAACCCCCATTACAAACACCATAACTTCTGGGTTTCAATTAAAAAAAAAACGCTTATTTATATAAATATAGTCAAACCTCTCTCACTTACTAATTACGATCTGCCCATACAAAGTGTTCGATTAAGGGAAAGTTCGATTAATGTTGTTTAAGCGTGTAGCCACCAAATAAGAGTTTTGTATCTATTCATTCCGTAAAAAATAATGCAATTAACAATATTGGACTCATATATGAAAGGTTTTCCCCAAACTTATTACAATTTTCATATCAAAACAATGTGTTTAACATTCAGCCGAACAATTTAGTCTATCAACAATTTTCCTGAACTGATAAATTCCCGCAAACAGATTCTTATTTACTTTCTTCTTAAATAACGTGAAATGGAACTTGGTTCGACTTAGAGGAAGTAAAGAAATTGCATATAAGAAGTAACATATTGTTTGAGTTAAGGAGGTTTCGACTTAAAGAAATTCGACTTAGAGGTTGCATTTTATATCCGAAACTGACGGGAACGCCAGTGAAACCCTAAATTTGTTCGAGATAAGAAATGATTATACATGCCCTGTGGCATGGGTCGCCAATAATGCCACCGCCTTCCCCGGCGTGTCGTAGAAGGCGACTAAAAAGGGACCCTAATACAAGGTGGATCAGCATGCGCCGAGGGATGCATGGTCAAGAGGGTGCTTGGCCGCTAGTATGCGAAGGTCGCAGGCAACCATGACATCTGAAGCCTGAGGCACATTTTAACATCAACAAGACCTCCCATAGGTTAGTGTGTGTGTGTGTATGGGTTGCCGTGTCTGGAGATAACTGGCGGACGTAAAAGGAAAGTCCATAAATTTACTTCGTTCCACTAGTGCCAAAATACACAACCTTTCTCCAAAAGGTGTAAAAGAATGGAAGGCCTTATGGAAATTAACGCAGATACAAGCAATACCCTGCTGGGCACTACTTCTGCTATGCGGTTGAGTGATCCCGGTGTGAACCTAGTTCGCGCCAGAGCTCAACGGTTTCGGGGGCGAGCAATATAAGGCAGTCCAATTACATTGTGGAGAAGCTGAGGGTTGCAAGCTGGAATGTCGGTTCCCTGACGTCAAAGAACGAGGAGATTGAGGATATCATGAAGCGCAGAGGGATATACATTATGTGCGTGCAAGAGACGAAGTGGCGAAATACCCATATCGACAGAGCCCGGTTTCTTACGAATTCCATGAAGTACAAATTGTACTACTATGGAGTTACAAACCAAAGAAACGGAGTTGGCATTATTCTGGCGTCGTCTTTACTTGGCAGCATAATAAGTGTCGCGAAGAGAAGTGATCGCTTGATCAGCATCAAATTGGCTATCTGCGGAAGGGTGTGGAACGTAATAAGTGCCTACGCTCCCCAAGTGGGACTGCCACCAGAAGAAGAAGAGGCATTTTGGAACGACGTTGACACCCTGATTCAGACCATTCCAGATACCGAATTGGTGTTCTTGGGAGGAGATTTAAGTGGCCATGTGGGTGAATCAAATTATGATTACGAGGATTGCCATGGTTTGTGAAAAACGAGAGACACCTGATCACCTACAGTAGTGGACACGGAGATAGGAAATACGAAACGCAGATCGATTACCACCTCTGCTTCGATTTTATGAGAAGGTGGGTAAAAGACTGCAAGGTGATCTTGGGTGAATCTGTCGTTAGCCAACATCGTTTGCTCCTGTCAGAATTTATTTTGAAAGTAAGAGGAGCAAGAAATAGAAAAACTCCCAAGCCTGTCGAAAAAATCAAGTGGCACAATCTCACAAACGACAACTTTGACCCTGTAGTAACTCCATTCATTGATAAAATGACGGAGTGGTTTTAAAACAACACCAACTGCACCGAGCACAGTCCAACACAAATGTGGAATAGTTTCGCTGAAATGTCAGTAGGTGAGGCGGAAAAGGCACTTGGAGTTTCGAAAGGTCCACTCCACACGAAGAAAGAAACATGGTGGTGGAACACCGAAACTAAGGAAGCAGTGCAAGCCAAATCGCATTTAAGGCATGGACGAAATGTGAGTCAAGCAGTGAAGCCGAACGGGTTCAACTTCGCGAAAATTATATGCAATGCCGGAAGAAAGTAAAGTGCTTGGTAGCTCAAGCAAAGGCAAAGGCAGCTGAGAAATTCTACCAAGCATTATAAACTCAGACTGCGACCGAAGGACCGTCTTTGCGCGAGTGACCTAAGCACGACGCCAGGATATTTAGGGTCGCAGCCCAAAGGAGAAGGAACGCTCGGGAAATACAGGCGCCAAAGTACGTGGAGGACTCGCAAGGAATGTTGCTGATTGACGGCAATTTGTAGCAGGATGCGAGAGTATAAAGTTAACACCTCATACACTGAAGATCTACGAGCAAGTTGTCTGCAACCGATTGAGAAAGATTGTGCGGATGAATGACAATCAATGCGGCTTTGTTGAAGGTCGATCTACAGTCGATGCGATTCAGTGCATTCGTATTGCGATGGAAAAGTATAGAGCAGCAAGAAAGGACTTGCACTTTGTAATCATCGATTTGGAAAAGGCATTCGATAGAGTACCTCGTGATCTGATATGGTTGGCCTTGAGAGCACTTAATGTCCCTGAGGCATACGTCAGGATGATACGAGACATGTATGATGGAGCTACGACTAAGGTTAGATGCACAGCCGGAGAATCAGAAGAAATTCCGGTGAATGTCGGATTACACCAGGGCAGTGTATTGAGTCCGTTGCTCTTCAACATCATCATGTGCTACTTATTAACACGTATATCCGACAGCCTAGAAATATCTCTTCTTTTTGTCGATGATATAGTCCTCAGTAGCCCAAACATCGTTGCCTTGCGAGCTGCACTTACAAAATGGTGTGGCATTCTGGAGGAGCATGGACTGAGGGTAAGTATAACAAAGACTGAGTTCTTATGCTGCCCATTCTCAGACCCAGATGCACCGATACCAGAAATACGTACGTTAAAAGAGAGCAGCTTAAGTCTTGTACCAAGTTCAAGTACCTTGGCTCGATGGTGAACAACGGAGCTACATGCGATGATGACATCAAACATCGCACAAAGGTTGGGTGAATGACGTGGCGAGAAAACTCTGGAGTTTTCTGCGATAAAAAAATGCCACTGAAGCTAAAGGGCAAGTTGTACAAAACGGTTGTACGTCCCGCACTCATCTATGGATCAGAATGCTGGACCATGTATGAAGGTTACGCGAAAGAAATGACAGCGACTGAAATGAAAATGTTACGCAAGTCAGTTGGTGTAACCAAAACGGACCACATCAAGAGTACCTACATCCGAGGCAGCTTGTCCATAGACCAACCAATCACCGAAAAGCTCGAAGACCGACGAATGGATTGGTATTGCCATGTTCAAAGGCGTCCGCCTGAGAACCTCGCAAAGAGAGCGATATCAATGGAAGTTCCACTTGATGGACCCAAGGCCAGAGGCAGACCGAAGAACACCTGGATATGTCAAATGAAAAAGCAACAACAACGCATTGGTCTCGGCGATGACACGACCCAAGATAGAGCTGCCTGTAGAAATATGCTGAGATATTACCGCCAAAACGGGCGATGTGCCTACACCGCAGGTCGAGCAACGCGAAACCATGGAGCGGTATAAAGAACGAGGCAAGGAAGAGGAAGAAGAAGAAACGATTATACACTTAAGGAGGTTTCGACTTAGAGAGGTTTGACTGACTCTAGTTACACAGTCTCAACCGTACATGACCACTCACTATTGCTAGATTTAACAGTTTTCTAATTAATATAACTTGAAAATTGATTGGTAAAAATGAAAAGGAAAGAAGCCATTTACGGTTAAATGGCGTAGAGAAGATAATTCTCGATTGCCTTTTCTTTTAAATTAGCTCTAAAAATGGCCAACAATATTTTTCCAACTATTACACCCCCTAAGAAAATCATCATGTTGATAAAAATTTGGGCCACTCTGTACACATCTTGATGGCAAAAACGGTCGGGAGATGAGAAAGCTACTTCAAGACTTTGTAAAAAAAAACTAATACACTGCTTATACCCCACTTGCCTAGAGGAAAGTTAACCTTCATTTCATTGCCAAGCAAGGCAATGTTCTAAATTAACATTTATATGTAAATCTCTATGTAGATAGCAAAAAAAGAAAACTTTGTGCGATGGCGCGCAAGTAGTTAATGCGCTATAATCTACTATCCATCAAGAAAATAGTATCAGGTATTGTGATTTTCCTCCTAGTCACCCTGTGTTCCGAAATACTTATCGCAAATCCATCCAGCCATGCATGGTAAGCAAACTTTTCATCGAGTCATGCAATTTACAGGTTCCTCTTTGAATTACCGGAGACAGGTAAAGTGCAACAATTAGCACACCCCAAGCTACTTGGGATAATTTAACGATTTGATTGCGAAGCATGATTTTCATTTTTTCTTTTTGTTTTAGTGAATAGCACCTAAACAAGGATTTGAAACAGTCATTAAAAGTTTTTCCCACACCTACTCCTTCATCGCCTAGTTTAGAGTTTCGAAAAATGTTTTACTTATTTCACTCATTTCCCACCAACTATGCACAGCATACAGAACATTATGATTTACGATAATGTTTGGTCGATTTATTCATTTCGACATTTTCCGCTCACTGGCGGATTGGTTTGACTCTGCCAGGCAAATCGCAAATTTATCATCTTTTTATTTAGTGCTGAAGCCATCAATCTTTTTGCCGTTACAATACGGTACAGTCGCGCGTCGCGGAGTCGTTCCACGTGACTCGTATGGTGTGGTTGATGGTGAAAGGACGCGAAAAGAACAAACACGCGATTCACGAGTAGGTATGTACATACGTATATGAACATGAAGTTAGCCTCAGGAATGCAGACAGGTGAATTTGTTGTGCGTTTTGTGTATAACATGTCGAATTGACTAGACAATAAACCAATTTGTCATTCGATTTGAGGTTTTTGTTTTGCTGGTTCGACATCATGCACAACATGTAAAAAGGATTATTTATGATATTGAAAGTTATTTGATGACAATATAAGGATATTAGGCAACCCGTCGTGGCATGATTTGGTGCCATAGCGTGGCAAATTTTTCTGTGGTTTCGTCTGCACGAGTTTCAATTTAGACGTAGTCGGGGTGATTTTAGATTCACAGTTTGACGGTGTTATAGGAAGTTTAAATTGGATTTTGACATTGACGAAACCAGCATATTATGTAGGCAGCACACTATGTCACTCTTAATCCATTTTTTTTTTACGAAAAGACTATTGTTATTCTTCTATAGAGAAACTAAATACATACTCATAAGCAACTTCCCACTAGGAAAAATTAGAAGTCCTTCTCGAAGAAGATGTTTTGAAGGTCTTTTTCATTCCAAGGGAGCAAATAAGGAGGTATTTAGAATGACTTTAAAAATGAAATGAAATCCTTCTCGGGAAGGTATTTAGAAGGTGTGTAGAAGGTAATAGTCATTCCGAGGAAGTAAATATGGAGGCATTTAGAATGAGTTCAAAAGATAATATAAAATCATTTCCGGGTAGGTGTTTAGGAGCGAATTCGAAGGAATATGCCGTTTGTTTTACCGCTAACTTTGCGACGTACAATTTCGTATATTGCTGGAAATCATTTCCTGCGCAGTTCGTGCATAATTTTTGTTGTGAGTGGTGGATTGATTCAGTTCGTAGCAGAAAATTTCGATTATACATAGTTTGAAGTTTATAAAGTGCATTTTTAACCAATATATATTTGGTACGTTTGCATTACTTTTATTTCTCGACTGTATAACTATATATCTAATAAGAATTTCATCCTAAGATGCTGTGAAAACTGAAAAATTTGGATACTTAAATTACGTGGAAGAGATGAAGGCGGAATTTAATGCAGCAAAACAAAAATTTTACAAAAAGACGCGTAATGTTGTCAATAAGTCTTGTTAAAAATCTGAATTTACCGAAAAAATATCAAACTATTTCTTTTTTTACAGAAAAAATTCTAAATTTCATTTTTTTGTCTATACTAAAAACAGCTGAGTAATCTCATATACATATTAGTTTATTTACTTAAAAATAACGAAATTGTTTTTTTTTTCTTTTTTATTTTAAAAATGTTAAGAGTGTGATATAATAAATATAATATAAAAAATTCTACATAAATTACTAAGTTTTTTTTTTCATCATCAAGGGGCGCTATACGCACGGCGACGCCCGATTGGAGAGTTCTTAGAACTCGTGAGATGCTGATCTATCTCTTTCGTAAGCAATGTTTGCTCTTCTTCCTCCTTGCCCTCTATACCATTGCGTCGCGTAGCCCGACCTGCGGTGTAGGTACGTCGCCCGTTCTGGCGGTAATGTCTCAGCCTATTTGTACAGGTAACTTACTCTTTTGGATCGTGTCATCGCCGAGACCAATGCGATAAGTTTGTTATTATCAATAAATGAATTTTGTTCCTTTCTGAACGGCGATCTCAACTCAAAAGTAAAGTATCAACTTAATTTGCATCATTTTAATACATTTTTGGACATTGAGTGCGGGTAGGTGGTATTTCCAACATAAAATATAGAAATATAAAAAAAAAATAAATAAAAATAAATATAAAATAGATCTTAAATAAATAATAACAGTAACTTCTTATAAGGTACAAAGTCCTTCCCATTTTCATTCTAAAGAACTACCAATAAGGCCTTTCAAGAAATCCTTACTATTTCCTTCCGAAGTACTGAAAAAGAATCCTTCTTAGAAGTTCTTACTAATTCATTCTGAAGTACTGCAAAAGAAACCTTCCTAGAAGACCTTACTGATTCATTCTAAAGTACAGCAAAAAAAGTCTTCCAAGAAGTCCTTTTTATTTCATTCCGAAGTACTGGAAATAAAACCTTCCTAGAAGTCATTATGGAATCATTACATAGTACTTCCAAAAGATTCCTTCTTGGAATTACTTCTTTCCGCGGACATGGCTATGGAAAATTGTAGATATAAAGGTAGGTAAAAAGAATGAATTCTTTCATTCCAAGAAGACCTTTGGAAGGGCTTACTTCACACTCTTTTTCCTAGTGGGTCATACACCGTGTGTATGTGTATACTAAAACCAGAGGTAGCGATTCCTGTAGCCTTTCCGTGTTGCAAACGTAGGGCTAGAAGTAGCTTCACCCCTCGATTGACATGATGGACAACCAACCAGATACGAGTTTTAGGCTTCATCATTGCATACAATGATGACAACTCGGGTTAACAGAAAAAGAGTACATTCTCCACCATAGAAGTTTAAACAGGCAGACAATCGAACATTTCACACAAGCCATACAAGGAATCTCGAAAACCATCTAATAATAAGCAAGGGACTCAGTATTACAAAAAAAATGTGTTTCTTTTAAATTCTGAAGGTCCATCTAGCACAGACGTGTCAAAGTCGCGGCCCGCGGGCCGCATGCGGACCTCCTGGCAGTTCTGTGCGGCCCGCGGGCATGATGAAGCAGCACAATCTGTATCAACACAAAAATGGTGAAATGGGTAAGGTGAACAAATTCAGAAGTTGAACTCAAGTCTACAAAAGTTACTAAAACTCGTCAGTGGCTTATGCAATATTATTTTGGGATTTTTTCTCCAAATACTACCATCAATTTGAGGCTGGTTATTTGATTTTATAAGACAGCTCATCTTTTTTGTACAGGACAATACTAAGTTTCTTCATGAAACTATTCTGCCCCAAATGCAGTTAATAAAAAATTGGTTGGCTTTACCGAACATGAATTGAGATTTATTTGGAAAAATGACAAAGTTTTAAAAACTACGGAAATCTTGGAATTGGTGCATAAATCACCTGGATGTGAAATTCCAACATAATAATTAGAGCCCAAGTACCTGTTTTTTAGACCTATACTTATCAAGCTGTATTGGCGCATGAGTTTGTTTAAAGCCATATCACAAACAACGTTTGTCTCTTTTAGCAACCTTACTGCTGAAATTAATTTATTCTGACTATTTTGCCTCCTAATGTTATTTTGGGAGACCTCGGTTGACTGGTGCTAAACATTTTTTATCATCTGTCCAAAATTTGGCGCAAATCATGCAATTGTGGTTACTTGAAGATCAATCATATTTTCACGTTTCCCTTCTTGTCTTAATTTTTAATGTTATTGAAGTACATTTTCGAAAGGAGGAAGTTCTAATGGACAGTCCCGAAGCCGCTATAGTGATCCAGACCCTCTGCTATATTTTAAAAGTAATATTCTGTAATCAAATTTCGTAATACGATTACAAAAAAAATTTTGAAATTTTCCTCCTGCGGCCCACCTAATCCTGAGGAGTCTTATTTGGCCCGCGCCAGGTTTTGAGTTTGACACCCCTGATCTAGCATAACAATCTTAAGTTGATAATTGATCTTATCAACGAGGATATACATAATTGAGTGTATAGTATCCCTCGCAAATGGGACAACTAAACTTTTAAAATAAAATTGTATTTATTTGTAATTGATACTCGATATTAAATAAGAGCCTCAGTTAATTTAAAATTAAGTCCTACTGGGTCTTACAGTATAATTAGAGGTGAGGAAAGAGGCTTCCTATCGATTTTGATTCAATGGAACTGGGTTTAAACTGTGGTGCTGTTTAGTAACTGAGCATTACACAAAAGTTTTGCAATTAAAATTAAAGCTCCAGAACTCTGCTGTAATTTTGAAGAAATTGGAAGTCAATTTGTCAATTTTCTCTCGCCTTCAAAAATTAGGTAATCAAGGTAGATATTTTTTATATAGAAAAATGATATAGTTTTCTTTTCGCTACAGACACTTACGATTCAGTTAGGTTATGAAGATTCAAACCTTTAAATTTGCTTTAAACTTTTAAAAAGATCCTATAGAGCTCTTTGACAATTACAGTTAATCTGATGACTATAGGATATCCACTCGCGCAGAACTTCCTAACCAACGCAACCTCCTCCGAAATATTTTTCTGCGTACAACCCTGCAAATAGAATTCTAAGCAGTCCCCTTAATAGGATAATTTTTTTTATAACGTGTGTTGGGGCCCCACATACGAATCCATGAACTTGAACCCATAGATTTAATTGGATTAAAATTCAAATACACCAATGACAGAATTAGACTTTATTTTAATTCACCTAAGTGGGATAACGGTTCTAAAATATCTTGTGTTCAAAATTGAAATGTTATCCTACATCCACTAAATTGTCGCAACCCCTTGAGGCGCATAGCACGGGTCGAATGTGGGTTCTTAGATAGTTTAATTTTCAATAAGCAAAAACTTCTAAAACCATGTTTTTGGTCCGATCACAGTTTGTCAAAATGTCCTACTACACCCTGTAGAAACAGAAACAATTCTTTAGATATCAGTAAATCTAAAATCTATCCAAAGAAAAGCAAAGAAATTTGACGAAATCTAAAGTGAGAAGCAACCAAGAATATGTTTACACGACGGAACAAGTACGGGTTTTCGGACCTCTGTAGCCCGGACCCTGGTTGGGCCCAGTGGCGTATTTAGAAAATTCTCAAAGGGGGGGGGGCACAGAGTAGGGGGCTAATTTGTTACATAAAGTTTTGGTGTGGGGATACCCGAGAGCAGCTACATAGGATTTAAGGCGAAACTCAAGGAGACCTTAAGTTTTCAATAGCTACCTTGACTTCAAGGTCTCCTTGAGTTAAGGTATGTTTATAAATAGGGGTCTGAGAGTCCTTTGCATTTCAGGTTTATTACACCAAAAGTTTAGTTTTCCTGACAGATCATAGAATCTCTCTCTTAATTACCGTAACTCCTAGTGGAGCATGGTACGTTGATGACTACCGTGTGTAGCCATCAACGTTACAAAGACAACTGAATTCGGAGTGTGATATGGTTGTCAGCCATACCACTTCCTAGTCGCATTGTTAGTTTATTCTACGATGAGAATATTTCTTATCATCTTCTTCTGAATAATAAACTTGCGACGAGTAGTGCCGAGTTTGGAAACTCGTTTCTCTATGGGTGTCTATTTCACAGAGTGGCGACCGAACGATCACGGCCACAGAGCACGATCTTAGAATAACACTCATTAACTGCTTTTGTTTTTTATTGAACCAAAATACGGAGGGCCTAAAAAAAGTTTGCGTAGTGTAGTTCGAAGGAGCCTAAAGCCGAAAAGGAATTTTACGAATATGTACTTAATTGGCTATGGAATTAATGCAATGACCAAAGAGACTGTTTCCATATGACAAAACGGATTCCAGACGGAACACTTTTCTTTGGAAGAGAAATTTCATACATCGTCCGAAATTCTGCCAAATTTCGTCAAAAAGTGGTTCTGCTTACTTTTGAAAGAAACACAGATGAAAAGCTGATACAACAAATTTTGGCTGACATTGTAGTCTTGAATTCCATGGCAAGTTTAAGCGAATTTGAATGCAAAATTAGGATTTACTGAAAAAGAGGTTTTTGTATGTTTTGGCAAAAATCTAGTAACAGATTCCGTAAAATCGTAACAAGTGCCGAATAATATTTTACAAGTCCAATACAGAATACTACACGGTTGTAAATTTTGGTGTAAACCGGGAGTAAATTTTATAAATAAAATAGTATAACTCCTATCTATTCCAAAACTTGAATCAAATTTGACCCTTTTCAACTTATAATTTTAGCTTATTCAAATATTATATTAATTATAACCGCTACAGAATAAAACTATCCAAATACCCTTTTAATATTATACATTTTACACCATTCGGGATAGAATAAATTGCATTCAATGTTGTTATAACATAAAAGGGTAGAATCAACCCTGCTATGTTATCAAATCTACACTATCAACGCAAGAAACCCATTCAATCTAGAAATCTATTGATTTGTAGTCTGTCTGGTTCAGTGAGCAGCGCGCTTGCCTACAAATCACAGAATTGTGGATTCCAAGCCGACTGCACTCGTATTACAATTTTTAATTTTTCGAGCGGTATGTATAAATTTGCTTATCAATTATTATTATACTATCGATTTATACTTTTAATATAGTTCAATTATACTTTTGGTAAAGTTTTTATATGGAAATATTTGAATATATTTTTTTTATAAAAATTACACCAAAATTTTCAGCCGTGTAGGAACTTTCCGTGGCATAGAGCCGGGAAGTGATAAATCGATTAATTAAAATGAAGCAACAAAAGTAAGCAGGAAGGTATGATTGTTTGTTATTTCCATATGTACTACACTAGCTTCAAATTTATAGTATCTGCAATACTTTTAAAACGAGTCCTAGATGGTAAGCTGAAGCAACATGCTTTAACAAATCAATTACGAAATAAAAATGAGAAGGAATGGCTACGATGATGTTTACTTCGTGAAAATTGAAGCGTTGAAGAAAGTACCCCAGGCAGGGCACCACAGACACCGAACCGTAGGAATTCGAAAATGTATGCTAAAAATGCTTTCCCACCAAAACACTTCAATTTTTAGCATTTTAACAGAAAGAGAAGCATCTAGTTTAAAGACCTTTACAGCAGCCCAACACGAATTTACCGCCAAATTAAAATACACAAGCCCGATCGAAAAATCAGACCGATTGCTTCAAATATTTATCAATTCAGCGGCTTCCAAGCCATCGATACCGCAACAACATCTCCTCAACTTATATCAACATACACAGCAAATTTTATTTCCAGTAAAAATGCAACTAGACGAAATCCAGTGATTTTTTCTACTGATAAACCAGCAAAAAATTAAATTTTCACTTAGATTCTACTAAAAAAAACTAGATTTCTAGTTTACACCTGAAATCTAGAGAAAAAACACTAGAAAATCGACTAAATTTGCTCCGCCACCGCTTTTCCAGTCCGAACCTGGTCTGGGTTTCTAGTGAAAAGCTAAGATAACTAGAAATCCAGTAAAACTGTTTAGAAATGCAGTGAACTAAAAGTATAATCTAGCGAAATCCGAAAAAAAACTTGACTTTCAGTTATTTTCACTAGACTTTCAATTCAACATCTTAGAGTAATGAAAAAAAAAAAACGTTAGGAAATATATTTATGGAGGCTATGCTACTCCCTTTCTAGTTCCCAACATCCTCAAAATCTAGTGAAAACAATTCATTTCAGTTTAAAAAACGAAATATAAATTAATTTCTAGTGATTTTCACTAGATTATCAATTCTTAAAATTTATCGCTGGTTTGTTCAACTTCGTGCACGGTCTTGTATCGCATTCGCAGTTTAGCCGTCACCGTGCGTGTAAGTAACATTGTGCCCAACATTCCTTCCCTGTTCGCGTTCGGTAGA
Source organism: Microchrysa polita (assembly GCA_949715475.1). Taxonomy (NCBI): domain Eukaryota; kingdom Metazoa; phylum Arthropoda; class Insecta; order Diptera; family Stratiomyidae; genus Microchrysa; species Microchrysa polita. The sequence continues at coordinate 57,331,308 of OX454417.1, forward strand.
GTGCTCAAGTGGTGTCGCCATCGCCAATTTGCCAGTGGACGATCCGTGCAACAAGCGGTATGAGATTTGTGATTTGTGTCACCGTGTGTGTTTTGTGTTTGTGTTTGCTCGCGTTAAAAAAATTTGAAATTTCGCCATATTGCCGGTGAACATTGTGCGTAATATTTCTTCCCGGCTCGCGTTCGGCAGAGTGCTCGACATCGCCACATTGCCAGTGGACGGTCTGTGCAAAAAGCACACAGATTTGTGCATAGTGTTGACCGTCACCGTGTTTTGCTCGCGTTCAAAAAATATATGAAATATATGTATGAAATATATGTATGAAATATATGTAATTAAAGCATTTTTCTATGTTATTTTATAGGTAAAATAAAAAAAAGCAAATACTTTATAAGTAAAACTGGACTATTATTTTCTACTACTGAAATTCTAGTGACTTTGAGGCTTCTTTCTCTAAAATTCCAGTATGTTTTCCCTGATTATTCCATTTATTTTACTAGAATATTGTTTCTAATTAGGGAGATTCTAGCGATTTTTCAGTTTCATTCACTGGAATATTGGTGTTTAAACTCCTTATTTTCTAGTTTATCTCACTGAATTTATGCGGAAGCCCTACTGTTTATTCCGTTCACTTTACTAGATTTCGCTTTACAATAAATCTTCTATTCTAGCAAACTCAACTAGAATCTCTATAAAATTTTACTAGAAAACCGTGAAAAAACAACACAGAATTCTAGCAAATTCAACCAGAATCTCGTTAAAAAACAACACAGAATTCCAGTAAACTCAACTAGAATCTCAATATAATTTCGCTAGAAAACCGTGAAAAAACAACACAGAATTCTAGCGAATTTAACTAGAATCTCGTGAAAAACCAACACAGAATTCTAGCAAACTCAACTAGAATCTCAATACAATTTTACTAGAAAATCGTGAAAAAACAACACTGTATTTCTAGTTGAACGTTTTTCACTAGAAATTCTAGCGGTCATTTTCTAGTGACCTTTTACTAGAATCTAGTTGAAAAAAATTTAGTGTGTAAGATGGGGTCACTTCACACATGACGAGACTTTCAATAGCAGTCCTTGTTTCCGAACAGATTCATGTCGAGATTGGGCAACGTTTCATGACCACCAATCATAGCTTGTACTTATTCTCTGAGAGTTCTTGTTCTTGAAACCACGCGTCTATGAAAATAAACTCAACCCGTTCGAAAAACGGAAAGGGCTCATCAACGAGGAGATCTGGCCCCTGTGCCCCCCCCCCTGTAAATACGCCACTGGTTGGGCCTGAGTGTTCAAACGCAGGTACAGGTTGTCGCTCCCTCCGTCTTACGAAGTGTAGAAAATTTCAAGAAGGTCCGATGAAAAACACCGGAGAAAAGTTTGAAAATCGCTTTTTTCGAAAATCTTGTCCTCGTTGTTTTCGTTGTTCTTGTTGTTTATTGACAGGGCTACAGCCTCGTAGAGAGCATCTCGGGATTTGCTTTCTTTTCCCATGGATAGAATCTGTCCTGAGGGTGGGCATAGGCTATCATTTGCTCAGATCAGTAGAAAAGAAGATACAGCGTATGGTCAACCGCGGCGAAAATTATTTCTTACATTCTGACACGTACCGCTACCGCTCTGCGCTTGTTTGACGGAAGCTTAAATATGGGGCTGGTGCACCAAACCAGTTTTGACTAGACCAACGGTGTCTTCTGTGAAAATTAAGGTATTTGGAAAATCGCTTTTCCAAGGAATTCTTGTTAGTAAATTTTAACAAAATTGGGCATTTGTAATTCCACTAGAAATATTCTCATCGTAGAATAATAAACTAACAATGCCAGAAGTAGTAGATATGGGTATTTAAAAAGGGATAATGATGAAACTTGGATAGATATTGTTAGGCCGCAGTTAACGTTATTGTTAGCGTTAAATGTATCCTTACATGGCTATCAAGGCCATCAAGGTTACCAAGGTTACTAAGGGCTTCTAAAGTTACTAAGGCGACCAAGGTTACCAAAGGAACCAAGGTCACTGCAAAAAAAAATATTATATCTCACAAAAACAACTGTATTGTAAAAGATTTCCGCCGAAGAAAAAGTCGTCAGCCGCAAAAAGAACTGATATAAATACAATCCCGCCAAAATACTCGCATCTTCTTTCAATGATACGCATATTCAAAAGTGATTGAATTAGTTAATAGCTTCCATCAAACCAACGCGGTGCGGTAGCGGTACGTGTCAAAATGTATGAAATAATTTTCGCCGCGGTAGACCATGCGGAATTTGCCAATTCGTGTGGTGTGTGTTGTGTGTACCGCGTACCGCTCCTGCGCTGGTTTGGTGGAGCAAATTCCGGTACATTACGCTTTCAGGTCCCCAAGGGAAATTTTTGATGTTTCCGATATTTTCCGCCATAAAGCGGACACATAGCTTTATGGCGGACGGTGTCGCTAGTGTCGATAAGAAGAACAAGAAAAATTTCCCTTGGGGACCTAAAAGCGTAATATACCAATCAAATGAAAGATACAAGGAATTATATGACTAACCGATGGTTCTACGAGTAATAGCAAAAAGGAGAGTGTTCGAAAATATGTTAAAGGGCTGAAATTTGAAAACTAAATTTTTCGTAGAGGACAAGTAATAGAAATTGCAGACTGAAAAATCAAGAAAATATAAAAACTTGTAGGAATTTTGAAAGAATTTTTGTTTTGGTTTTAACCGGATGGACAAAAACGAAAACAAACGAAAATAAACCGGTTAACCGTTCTAAAAGTACCGGTTTTCGGACTAACCGTCCGGTTTTTGACATCTCTACCCTGTATACATTGCACATGTATAAAAAATATAAAATAAATCAAATTAAATTCGTAATTTTTAATTTAGTGCAATATATGTAGCGCTAATTGCCCCCTTAGCCAAAATATTGGAGGGGCAGTTGTCCTCGCTGCCCCCCCCTGGTCCGGCGCCATTGGACGCCTAATCTAAACCCAGAATAATGACAGTGTGGAACCTTGACTTGCTTTTGCTAAGATTTTTTATTTCACATAGAAAAAAAGAGTCCTGCACCATAGGCGGCATCAAAGTGGTGAAAGATCGTTTCCTTAAAAAAAAAACTACTTTATTTAATTGCTATAAATTTGGCGGTGGTCTGTAAAGTTCAATTTGAAGCTATGTGGTCCGCCGACATCTATAGTGGTTTGACCCCTTTATAGCTTTGAGGGGGTTATTGATGAGGGCTTTGCATTTTAGTTTGAGAATTGATTTGGATTTTTTCTTTCCATAAAGTGCACCAGATCAAAAATTGCATCAGATTAGGTGCTCCATACATGGACACGCTTTCCATTGGAATATCACACCACCCCATAAATCGTTTCAATTTGGTAAACATTTGCGTTTAGGGATGTTGCATTCGCAATGATAATACGGTAATTGATTTTTCGCTTGATTTAATTCACGTTAGCAGACGGCATGATTTTCTGTCGGAAGTGTCTCAATGTATGGGCTGTTTTACAATTGTTTGACATTTGAAACAATTCGAATATTTTTCTTCTTAAACACATGCATATACAGGGTGTCCCGAAAACTGCCGCATAACCGCACCGGATTGTGATTCCCTATGTGATTTCCAGTAAACAAATTGTACGGAGCATACCCCCAATTCTTAGCCCTTTAGCTGCCACAGGCATTTCAAGATTTTTAAAAAACCATATTATTGTACTACTAAACCCTCAATATCTCAAAAGCTAGACTAGTTAGAATGGCAAAATAAGATGATTATTACAGCCAACAAAATGACCTAAAAAATAAAACTATGCGCACTAAAATCGGATAGAAGGTTTGGTTTTTTCCAGAACTCCAAAGTCCGATTAAATGAAAGGTTCCATCACTTCCCCTAAAAGATCTTACTTTACCAGAAAAGGGTTTTAGTTGCTCGTAATTCGTGAAGGGAAAAGTCGTTTATTTCGGTATTTGCATATTTTTGTTAGGAAGTTGGACTACATATCAACGAAACCAAAACCAAAGCCATGATGCAATCGAAAACAAGGACGCCAGCAAATTCAAGCATCACAGTGGGGGACCTCAATATCGAGTATGTAGACAACTTCAACTATCTGGGTTGTAACTTATCAAAGCACGCCAACGAAACCGAAGAAATTAAGCGACAGATACAACTAGCTAATAAGACCTATTTCTCGGTCCTCCCTATAATTAATTCGAAACTTGTGCACAGGAACACGAAGCTCCGCGTGTACAAAACCATCATCCGACCCGTGCTATGGTATGGCTGCGAAACATGGACCAAGTCTCCGAAATGTTGCTAGACAAATTCGAACGAAAGGTCCTTCGGCGAATTTTCGGGGCCGTTCGCGAGCGAGATCAATGGCGTATCCAGTTCAACCATGAGTTGTATCAATTGTACGATGAGCTGGAAGTATCGAAAATCGTGAAGCTTCAACGTTTGCAATGGGCGAGGCATGTACAACGAATGGATGATAATTTCATGCCAAAGAAGGTGATGAACGCACAACGAATTGACGGAGCGAGGTTGCTTGGACGACCGAGAGCTCGCTGGAAGAAGTCCGTAGGTGACGACGCCCACCAGCTGCTGGGCTTCCAAAACTGGAGGACAAGGTCACGTAACTGCGACAATTGGAGGTCAACGATTCAGGCGGCCAAAAGCCGAAGTCGGTCTATCGTGCCACATTGATGATGATGATGATAAGGTTGTATAATATCAAATGCAATTTCCAATTCAGAATATCGCGTTAGGGACTAATGACACAATAGTCAGCTGTTACCGAAGGGGGAAATTTGGATCCGTTTGCGTTTTACTTGGACAATTATCCTGTCCGTCCAAGTCGAAAAGCACTATTTATAACTTCATTTTATTGCTTTTTGACCCTAGTTTGATGTGTTTCAGGAATACGTCGAGTTATCATAACACAGTATAACCGCATCAATTGAAGATACCCCTTTGAACCGAGACCACGTCTAATAAATTATTGCATACACTTTTCGCTCTGTAATAAATATTGAAGAACGCCCTGGATATACGAAGAGGAACGCTTGAAGCTCCTGCCGATCAAACTACAACAGTAAAACTTCAATTTAGAGCACACACATTTGCCTTTGAGTGTGTCGAAATATGTTGTTGCTGTTGCTGCAACCATAGTTTCACGCATCATTCTATAGCAGGCAGCATACATCTCTTGAATGACAGGGTAATCGGGCAGCCATAGAAACCTACCCTAAAATTTACTTCTTATAAGAAAAATGTTTTCTTTATTTTTTTAGGTAGTTTTTATTGTGGTATATTCCAATAAACCAAATACGATTACGATACTATGATACTTAAGGTTGGCGTTGAAGAACCATCCAGAGGAAAGCAAAGAACTTAAGTCGGCGGCATTGACTGGACCAAGTATTTGTAACTCATACCTCATACAGTTCACAAAAGTATGATACAGCCAATTTGAAAATTCTGCATTTTCAGTGCAAGCATGTATGCGAAGAGGCATTCCCCAATAGTTTTTCTATATACATACCTACATGCTATCATTCTGGGCAAAATTAAATAAATTTTTTAATTTACAATACTCACAATACGAGTATAGGAGCTCCATCACAATTATTGATCAAACTTATTCATTCGCCATGCATCGAATTCTCAACGAATAATACATGCACCCCTTCTATTGGACACATACTAAACATATATCGGGCCTGTGCAATATAAAACCTAATAAACCACACTTATGATCCGTTTCCATAAAAATGGTAGTCTTTGTTGATTTCTAATCCTGACCATACATGTTATTTTTTATAGTTGCTCTGGGCGAAGTACACATACCAACAACAAGGACTCGAGTAATATACATATGACAAATCGGGTAGTTAAACGAAAAGCCACAAACTAACCTTTTTATGAATGTTGTTTTATAGAAAGTCGAAACTGCAATCAACTTCAACACAATAATAAACCGCTTTCTTTTATTATTTTCACTCAAATTTTATGGAAGAGAGAACAATAATTGGTCGTTTATTTAAAAACACAGGAAATTGAGAAAATGGATTTTATTCTTTCACAATTTCTTTCCTGACTAGGACAACGATTGTTGATTTATCGTTGTCAAAGGAACAAAGATTTGTATTGATTTTACTCCTGAATAACATTATTTTAAGCATTGGTGACACACTATTGGATGGAATAGGCGAAAGGCTGATAGTAATCCTAACTTTTAGCATTTTTCTATTGAGGTAAACGAAAAATGAAGCTAGTTTCAGTGAATCACAGTCAACGTAATCATTATGAGTCTTTCTTTTAAAATATTTCCTTAACAAATTTGGGACAAACTAATTTTGGATTCCAAACGTTCAGGAAACAATCTTCTTTTATATCCAGTATGAAGTGTTATTGCTGGTTCAGTTTACAGTTATAAAAGCCGTTGAATACGGGTTCTATACTAAATCCACAAGTCAAAATCCAAAAGTCATAATCCATAAAGACAAAATCCATAAAGACAAAATCCACAAAGTCAAAATCCATAAAGTCAAAATTCATGAAAACAAAATCCATAAATTTTTGTATGAAGAGAACCATAATGCTTATTGCGTGGGCTACGATTCGGTGGTGTCAGTGCAGGTTTTGTTTTTTTTTTCAATAATCCTTCTATATATAAAAATGCTAACTTCGGAAATGGAAAAATCTGATGAATGTTCTGATTGGCTACGATGAATCCCGAATGTCGATAAGTATAGCATGCAAGAACGAAAAGCAGTCAGTCAGTGCTGCGAGCGCGCAGCGCGAGCACGTCAGCTCCTAGCCGGGAGCAGACGTTGGCTGTGGCAGGGCGTGGGCGGTGGAGAGGGTGGCAGGGAGGGGGGTTGACGAGCGTAGCGAGCAGGGGGCGAAGCCCCCTAGTAATAATAATTATGAAATGGTCCAAAACGATAATTTCCTGTGGCGGAGCTTAAGAAAGTTCAGCGTTTTTTTTTAAGTTAAGAGATTGGAATTTTCGTTTCCCGGGAGGTGATTAAGATTCTTCTACTGTATATTTGTAGTATTTGATCAATGATCAGCAAAAAATCAGGTCCGGACACTTGGAATATTAGTTTTATACTTAAACACCACCAATATTTTTAATTTAGCCAAAAAAAAACAAACGATTCAAAATATGAGGTCATTCCATGCAGAAGAGGGGGAACTAGATATTAGGTGTGTTTTTTTTTGGTTATTCCGTGTAGGTTTGGGTAACGAAACTTCATATAAAAAAATGACAGGTGGATCAGCTGGCATTTTTTTTATATGGAGTTTCGTTACCCAAACCTACACGGGATAACCAAAAAAACACACCTATAGAAACATTTTTTGGCTATATAGTATAGTGATTTTAGCTGAAAAAATGATGAAACCCAAACATCCAAAAAAAGAGCTGACTTTGTTACCAAATTGTACTATGGTCTGACTGCATGACGCAGTAAAAAGTAACACTCTTTTGCGCGTCAAATTTGGGGGGAGGGGGTGGTAAAGGGGTGAAATTATTATTTTTCCTAAATATCTTGTTAACTGTAATAATTACATCAAAATGTTCTGAAAACAATTTAAACTACACCAAATTCCCTTTCTAATGATATATAATACCGTATACCTTCTCTTGGCAGATTATATACTAGACTTGATAGTTACATTTGTCTCTCTAGCTCCTGAAGTAATTTAATTGGAGCCATGGTCATTGGGATAACTATTCCTATCAATATATAGCTGGCCCACACGGAGAGCCAGGCTGCTCCGACAAAGCCTACCCATATTTCCCCTATTAACATTTTTCAAAAAGACATGCCTGTAACTTATGTATATCCAAATCACAGGCAAACGTTAAGGCTAAGGGCGCTATTACACAGTCATATATTGGTAATATATATTATAATAGATATTATCATATCCTTAAGCCTACTCGATTTCGTTGAGTGCACATGTAAAATTGAATCCGAATGAATCGAGTAGGCTTGATTATATGACTAGAAATATGAATATAAATATGACTGTGTCATGGAGCCCTAAGTCCCAGTAGACCTTCCACCAAATATTATTTCGATCTGATTAAAACAAAGAGTACCTTCCATACAAAATCACCCGAAAATTGCCTACGAACAAAACTTTAATTTTGGTTGACTTGTTCCCTTATTTCTTTAATAAACTAGTGGCATTGAGTGCATTCAGCGAGCACATATTGGAAAGAGCTACTGGAAAGTGTTCTCTCCCCGCGTCCCACTCACCCGCTAATCGGTCCGTATGCGATGTATCGAAAATTTCCCCTATTTAGCGTTGAATTGGAATGCTACATTTAGATGTGTAGCTGCTACTTGGACTGCTCGATCAACTGTCACGCACAGCTGCTCGACCATCAATACTGGAAATTGTTTATTCACAGCTCAGCAGAAAAATGTCATTTCTGAGCCAGGTTTTAGTGAACGTTATAATATTGTGCGATGAGAGTACGTATTTTGAAAGAAAAGTTGCAGTTTTAGGTTTTTTCAATTTTTGATTGCCGCAATGTCTGCGGATGTATCAGCTGGTTAGAGAGAACTGACGTTTCATGTAGCAAGTCCATTCAGCGAACACAAACTTAGCAGTTTTCCAATTTCTTGTGGTGGGGATATGTAGCACATCACAATATGTGCTCGCTGAATGCACTCATTGAATTTGAATAAACACTCATAGAGAAACGAGTTTCCAAACTCGGCACGACTCGTCGCAAATTTATTATTTAGAAGAAGATGATAAGAAATATTCTTATCGTAGAATAATAAACTAACAATGCGACTAGGAAGTGGTATGGCTGACAACCTTATTACACTCCAAATTCAATTGTCTTTGTAACGTTGATGACTACGCACGGTGGTCATCAACGCACCATGCTCCACTAGGAGTTACGGTAATCGAGATAGTTGAAATAGATTGGATGCATCAGCATCAGCATCGGCAGAGGCATCGGCATCAGCAGAAAAATTTCAATTTAGAACACACGCATTTGCCCTTGATGACCCACATTGACAGTAGCTGCAGCGGCAGAAGCATTTTTATACCCTTCGCTCATAGAGTGAAAGGGTATATTAACTTTGTCATGAAGTTTGTAACGCATTGAAGGAAGCATCTCCGACCATATAAAAAGTATACATATATGATCAGCATGACGAGATGAATCAATTGGGCGATGTCCGTCTGTCTGTCTGTCTGTCTGTCCGTCTGTCCGTCTGTCCGTCTGTTGCAGTGCGTTTTTCTCGGCCACTATAAAAGCTACGGAGCTGAAATTTTGCACACGTGCTTCTTATTGTTGCAGGCTGTTTGTATGTTTGATTCACCAAAATTGGATCACTGGGTCATGGGGCTGCCATACAAACCTAGCTCCCCCATTTGAGTTCTTCTAAGAAAAACTTTTTTATTTGTGTACCAATTTCAACCAAATTTCACACAAATGTGTTTCTATAGATAACACAAAATATATGCAAGAATGGATCAAATCGGACCATGGGGTCATGGGGCTGCCATACAAACTTAACCCCCCAAATTAGGTTCTTCTACAAAAAACTTTTTTATTTGTTCATCAATTTCAACGAAATTTCACACAAATGTACTTCTATTGTTGACACAAAACATAGTTAAGAATGGATAAAATCGGAGCATGGGGTCATGGGGCTGCCATACAAATACAACCCCCCAAATGAGGTTCTTCTAAGAAAAACTTTTTTATTTGTGCACCAATTTCCACAAAATTACACACAAACGAGTTTCTCTTGATGACACAAAACATATCTAAGAATTGATCAAATCTGACCATGGGGTCATGAGGTGGCCATACAAACCCAACCCCCCTTTTGGTTCTTCTAAGAAACATTTGTTGCACCAATTCCACAAAACCTTGAATTAATGTGTCTTTACCAAAGCAACAAAAAAGTTAAAAACGAATGGAATCGTACTGTGGGGTCATGCTCCCGCAACCCCAATAAAATTTCCGAGTAAATATTTTTATTTGCCCACTTATTTCAACCAAGCCCAAAACTTTTGTCAAGACGGAAGAAAAAGAATGAGAAGGGGGATTAAATACAAGTCATAGGTACGCCCGAAAAAACTTTTAGCCCAAGCGAAGGGTATCCAAATTTCTGCCGCGCCCGAAATTAGCCTCGGCCCCGGGGGTTGGCGAGCGAAGCGAGCAGGGGGCGAAGCCCCCTAGTTTCTGCTTCTGCTGTCAATGTGGGTCATCAAAGGCAAATGCGTGTGTTCTAAATTGAAATTTTTCTGCTGATGCCGATGCCTCTGCCGATGCTGACGCATCCAATCTATTTCAACTAAGAGAGATTGAATTTGAATAATTTGTATGGGAGGTATGTTTTGGGATAACCCCAATGACCATGGCTCCAATTAAATTACTTCAGGAGCTAGAGAGACAAATGTAACTATCAAAAAATTGGAATTACATCGGATGTTTTTAGGTCTAGTATATAATCTGTCAAGAGAAGGTATACGGTATTATACAGGGTGTCCCGTTCATGGTGGAGAATCTTTTAATGGTAGATAGTGTGGCTCATTTGGGGAAAATTAATGTTCTACGAGACACCTCTATTTTGAACCGTTACAATGTAAAAACACTTTTTGTAAATTGTGTCAAAATACCTGACTTGCCGAACTAAATCAAAATTTGCCAAACCACCAAACATGTCATCCGAGATATGACTTCACTTTCCGAGACTACATAAAATTTCCTATAAAACGACACCTCGTCCGTGACAAAGTTGCTCGTATCTTCCGAGATACACCAGTTCAAACTTTGAAGAAATTTTAAAATCGGTTTTTCATGCAAAATTCAAATGATAAAATCGTAACGGTACTTTGAACTGACAAATCTGCAAAGTTGAAAAAAGTTGCCTCATTATGTTAGCTCTCGAACGACATATAAATATTAAGGGCTCACGATTTGAAATTTTGCGAATTTAACGTTTCAAAGGTAAAAAAATGTGGTTTTCGTGTAATGCAAATCATCTGATATGATGAAGATAAATTTGTACGATCAACACAGTTCATTTTGTTGGGCGAAAAAACTTTACATTGAAAATGTTTCGGGCCAAAAATGTAACAGTTATTTTAACCGTAGATCTGATTTATATTAATTCTAAATAATAATTGCACTTATTCGCAAGTTCTTTCCCTCGTCAGTCAGTTTGTGAGCTATTATTACTACATAAATTAATTAGTGTTTGTACTAATATTTTACCAGGTAACATTATTTAAATTGTTATTAGTGTTATAATATTATAACTTCGAACTTTTAAAAGTATAGTGTTGTTCCCGAATAATAAATATGGGATATACTGTTGATGAATACATCGATATGGTGTTCGTATATGGCGTATCTAACGGGAACGCATGTGAGGCAGTTCGTGAGTACAGTAGACGTTTCCCCCGTAGACAACTTCCGGACAGCAGGACGATTGCAAGGACATACCAGGCCAGGGATCAAACTGAACGGTCTACAAGGAATCAATACGAAATCCTTAGACACTTTGATACGCACCCCGGTACGAGCACGCGAAGGGCGTCGCTTCGCCTGAATGTCCCGCGTATGGCGATTCACCGGGTATTCCACGCCGACGGTCGGTATCCGTATCATTTATCACGGGTCCAGGATTTATTACCTGCAGACTTCGAAAGGAGGACAACCTTTTGTAGATGGCTTTTGGATCAAACTTCAACAGATCGAAATTTTCCGAGAAAAGTGCTGTGGACAGATGAAGCAACGTTCACACGAAGTGGCGTGTTTAATTCGCGAAACACGCACGTTTGGGCACATCAGAACCCCAACGCAACTAAAACTTCTTGTTATCAACATGAAATTAGGGTGAATGTGTGGATAGGTGTTCTCGGAGATCGCCTTTCCGAGCCCATAATTCTTCCTGAACGGCTCAATTCAGTGGCGTTCCATAGCGTGCTGGAAACTGAAGTCGGACCAAGTTTACTTGATGCTGTTCCAGTTGCGGAACGATCAGAAATTTGGTGGCAGATGGACGGATGTCCTGCCCATAATGGAAGAGTTGTCACAGAGTTTTTAAATGATAAATACCAGCAGAAATGGATTGGACGATATGGGCCTATTCCATGGCCTGCAAGAAGTCCTGATTTAACTCCTCTTGATTTTTATGTTTGGGGAAATTTGAAAAATCGGGTTTATAACGAACCCATTACGTCGCGGGAACAACTGATTCAAAAAATTAAAACAGAGTGCAACGATTTGAGAAGAAATAGGGAAGAAGTTCTCCGCGCTGTTGCATCAGTTGCCAGAAGATGTCCACTTTGTATCCAACAAGAAAGAGGACATTTCGAACAATATCTCTAATTTTTACTTCGAAATTATTTTAAAAATAAAATAGATTTCGGTTTTGCTTCTTTCTCCTATTTGGTAAGCATAAAACAAAAATACATATGAATAAAATTCATTTGAAAATAGCCTAAACGTCTTTTATATGAAAACCACATTTTTTTACCTTTGAAACGTTAAATTCGCAAATTTTCAAATCGTGAGCCCTTAATTTTTATATGTCGTTCGAGAGCTAACATAATTAGGCAACTTTTTTCAACTTTGCAGATTTGTCAGTTCAAAGTACCGTTACGATTTTATCATTTGAATTTTGCATGAAAAACCGATTTTAAAATTTCTTCAAAGTTTGAACTGGTGTATCTCGGAAGATACGAGCAACTTCGTAACGGACGAGGTGTCGTTTTATAGGAAATTTTATGTAGTTTCGGAAAGTGAAGTCATATCTCGGATGACATGTTTGGTGGTTTGGCAAATTTTGATTTAGTTCGGCAAGTCAGGTATTTTGACACAACTTACAAAAAGTGCTTTTACATTGTAACGGTTCAAAATAGAGGTGTCTCGTAGAACATTAATTTTCCCCAAATGAGCCACACTATCTACCATTAAAAGATTCTCCACCATGAACGGGACACCCTGTATATCATTAGAAAGGGAATTTTGTGTAGTTTAAATTGTTCTCAGAACATTTTGCTGTAAATATTACAGTTAACAAGATATTTGCGAAAAATCATAATTTAACCCTTTTACCACCCCCTCCCACCCAAATGTGATGCGCAAAAGAGTGTTACTTTTTACTGCGTAACGCAGTCAAACCATAGAACAATTTGGCAAGAAAAGTCAGCTCTTTTTTTGGATGTTTGGGTCAAGAGCTAAAATCACTATACTAATAAAAACACCGAATTTTTCCAAGGAACCTTTTAAGAAAAAACCTAAAGTTTTAGATTGATTTTCAGAAAAGTCGCTTAACTAGACAATTACCAAACCCCGGAGCATATGCGCGCTACCTAAAGACACGGAGAAGGATGCACCCGGAGCATATGCGTTTTAGCTGACTTTACCTGCAGCGCTTATGGTCCGGGTGCATTCCTCTCCGTGTCATCGGCTAAATCGTATATGCTACGGATGAATCCTTTTCCGTGTCTTCAGCTAAAGCGCATATGCTCCGGGATTTGGTAATTGTCTAGTTAACGTAATAACGTACATACATAAATATTCTCAATAGTCAATTGTAATAAGCAAACTGATGTAAATTCTTGCTTCTACTGTGAATATAAATTTTATGTTTTTTGACTGTTTGGATTTTCAATTTATGAATTTCGTCTTTTTGGATTTTGACTTTTTGAATTACGAATTTATGGATTTTGTCTTTGTGAATTTTGTCTTTATGGATTTCGACTTTGTGGATTTTTAAATTTTTTTTTGGATTTTGTCTTTTTGGATGTTGTATTTTTGGATTTTGTATAGAACCCGTTAAAAACATGACAAAGTGCAGAATTTGATGTCACAATGAAAGTGAACCACATAATTGTTTTTTTCAACGGTAAAATTTAAATAATTTATTTTTGTTGAATTTAGTTAAAAAATTTTAAATTGTGTACTAAATTAATTAAAATCCTAATGATTTGCACCAAGGGAAATGTTTGAAAATCGGTTGGTGAAGCGTTACTACTACATAGAAGCTTCACCAAGAGGGCTTAAGGGGGTTTATCCGTTGTGGAACAATAATAGGTATGTTTTTTTGGTAATCCCGTGTAGGTTTGGGTAACGAAACTTCATATAAATAAAATGACAGGTGGGTCAGCTGGCATTTTTTTATATGGAGTTTCGTTACCCAAACCTACACGGGATTACCAAAAAACACACCTAATGTATTGTTCCACACGGATAAACCCCCTTGTCAATGCAGCACATCATTCGAAGTTTTTCTAGAAAAAAAAATATTGCAAATAAAGCTCAAGGAAAAGCTATACGGATGCCATTTGAATCAGAGATGCGGTTCTTCTGGTCCCCTATATTCTAAGGATCCCTCACCTCAGTGCTCCTAAATTGCATTATCAAAACTCAATTCGATATACAGGGTGGCCCATTTAAAGTGAACTAGTGGAAACCATGAATAACTTTTTTATTTCTGAACCGATTTTTTTGAAATTTTCACATAAAAAAATAGACACTTGGGAGATATGTTTACACTATGTTCGAAAAATTATATCTTTTAGATGACCGCCGTGGGCGGCTTCGCAAAGACGGGATCGTTCTAGGTTGTGTTCCATTCATCATCATCAATGTGGCACGGTCGGGCCTTGGCCGCCTGAATCGTTGACCTCCAATTGTCGCGGTTACGTGACCTTGTCCTCTAGTTTCGGAAGCCCAGCAGCTGGTGGGCGTCGTCACCTACGGAGTTCTCCCAGCGAGCTCTCGGTCGTACTCGCAACCTCGCTCCGTCAATTCGTTGTGCGCTCATCAGTTTCTTTGGCATGCGATTATCGTCCATCCGTTGAACATGCCCCGCCCATTGCAAACGTTGAAGCTTCACGATTTTCGATACTTCCAGCTCATCGTACAATTGATACAACTCATGGTTGTACCGGATACGCCATTGATCTCGCTCGCGAACGGCACCGAAAATTCGCCGAAGGACCTTTCGTTCGAATCGGTCTAGCAAAATTTTGGAGGCTTGGGTGAGGGTCCATGTTTCGCAGCCATAACATAGCACGGGTCAGATGATCGTTTTGTACACGCGGAGCTTCGTGTTCCTGTGCGCAAGTTTCGAATTAATTATAGGGAGGACCGAGAAATATGCCTTATTGGCTAGTTGTATCCGTCGCTAAATTTCGTCGGTTTCGTTGGCGTCCTTTGATAAGTTACAACCCAGATAGTTGAAGTTGTCTACATACTCGATATTAAGGTCCCCCACTGTGATGCTTGAATTTGCTGGCGTCCTTGTTTTCGATTGCATCATGTTTTGCTTTCGTTGATATGTAGTCCAACTTCCTTTGCGGCGTTATTGAGGTTATGCAGAAGGCTTTCTGCATCACCCAATCTTCGAGACATGATGTTGATATCGTCGGCGTACGGTACTAATTGAGTCGACTTGATGAGTAGCGTTCCGCTGCTGTCCATATTCATGGCTCGAATTACATACTCCAAAGCAAGGTTGAAGAGCGTCGGCGCCAGCCCATCGCCCTGCTTGAGTCCAGTACGAGTTTCAAATAGGTCAGTGAGTCGGTTCTGCACTCTGCCCTGCGAGACGGTATTAGTCATCGTCATCCTTGTGAGTCGCACTAACTTTGCCGGTATACCAAAATTCAGCATAATGTTGTACAATACACTTCGATCGATACTGTCGTATGCCTGCTTGAAATCGACAAAGATTTGGTATACGTCGATGTTATATTCCCAGAACTTTTAGTTTAGAGTAGTAGCTTCACTGTGAAAAGCTGATCGGTCGTTGAGCGACCAGGTCTGAATCCGCCTTGATACTCGCCAATGATTCGTTCTGCGTACGGATTAATTTTCTTTTCAAGAATTTTCGATAAAATCTTATAGACCGTACAAACTAATGATATGCCCCTGTAATTCTCACACTTCAGCTTGTCCTTGTCAGCTTGTCACCCTTTTTGTGGATTGGGCAGATTATGCTTTTCCGCCAATCTTAGGGGATTACCTCGTCGTTCCATATTTTCAGCAGTAGCACATGTACAGCGTTGGTCAGGCACGTTCCACCATGCTTCAGCAGTTCTTATGGGATCTCGTCAGCGCCGCTTTATTATTTTGAAGCGACTGTATGGCAAGACTCACCTCTTTTACTGTTGGGGGTAGAACGGGAGGGCCTGGTTCGGCTAACTGCTCAAGAGCTGGCTCCGCGGGGGATGTTGATGGTGCATTGAGGAGCTCTTCAAAATGCGAGGTCCATCGTTTGTTGACGCTTTCGATGTCGCTGATGTCCTTGTCCTTACATAGGCTTGTCCTGGGTTGCTTCAATTCGTGAATTGTCCTTGGTTTATTAATGTAGACTTTCTCCTTAAGGTATCCCTAAAGAAAAAAATCTAGTGGAGTTAAGTCTGGAGATCTAGCTGGCCAGTTAATTGCAGATCCTCTGGAAATTAGTCTTTCGCCGAAAACGTTCATTAAAATCTCCATTGTGGCTGCAGCGCTGTGACAAGGCGCTCCATATTGCTGAAACCACATTTCTGGTCGGTTCTGGACAAAAGGACGAATAACATTGTTAAACATCTCACGATATCGTTGACCTTCTTCGGATTGATGTTGTTCGATTTGATTCGACGCTGGCTTCCAACCGCTCAATCATTTCATCCGTCCTCGCACTTCGTCTCCGGGCTCGTCGAGGGCTATTAACGGTTAATTGTTCTCGAAAACGGCGAACAATTCTGCGAATCGTTGGTCTCGAGGGAGCAACTCTTACATGGAGCGTTCTTCCATACTCGCGCTGTGCCGCGACAATCGAATTATTATTCTGCGTGTAAATTTGTATTATTTGAACTCGTTGCTCAACCGTATATCTTTCCATGTTGTTTTTTTTTCAATACTAACGCATATGGATCCTTTCCATTTTATTAATTCAATGTAATTTTATAAAAACTTGATAATTTTGAGCACAGAGGTTAGTCGATAAAAATAGCTACTGTAGCCGGAGTCGCAGGTGGTCGCAGCCAAACTGTGGATTTTTATTGATACCATTAATTGCGGAATAATATGGTTTCATTAATTTCCCGGCCAAATACGGCCATTTTTTGTTTTTGATGAAATAACAAAAATATCAGGATTTTTGGCTAGTATCTTTAAAATTTACCGCTATGTTCCTTGTTAGATACGCAAATACCATAACAAGGCCTTCCTATCCGAAGGCCTAACGTGAAAAGTATATTTATGTGGCATTGTATTAAGTAAGGTGGTTGGTAAGGGTATTTGAAATGTTGGTGGTTAATGCTAAAAAAGCATTTCTTATTAAACAAACATGTCTGTAAAATCAATACCGTTACAATTAAAAAAAAATTAACAATGGTTTTCGATAGCTTATACTTTAAAGTGTAAAACCATAGTAGTCAAATCTGCAATATTTAAATTTAGTTTATTGGCCTATGTTAAGCTGACCAGACGTACAGCATTTTGCTGTACAGTACAGCATTTTTACCTGTCGTACAGCATTGTGAAATGTACACCAAAATGTACAGCATTCCCAATGCCACACAATGAATCCTAATTCACTACATCAGCGGTCGACAAAGGGCGTCTCGGGAGCCACATGCGGTTCTTTGACTCATTTAGTGTGCTTTAATGACTCAAAGCATTTTCAAACTCGCGAACACATTATTCTAAAAAAAAACAATATTTACTGTTATCTGCTTAAAATGTATAGCCCTGAATGGCCATGGTAGTATAAAAGTCAACCCATGTTCCACTATCTGTTTGGTTTTTTGGTATAAATTCGCTGAATCAAGGAACTCACAAAGGCGTCCATTACAAATTAGATTTTAACTAGGGGGCGAGGCTAATTTCGGGCGTGGCCGAAATTTGGATACCTTTCGCTCTCCTTGGGGTAAAAGTTTTTTTCGGGCGTACCTATGACTTGTATTTAATCCCCCACCTCATTATTTTTCTTCCGTCTTGACAAAAGTTTTGGGCTTGGTTGAAATAAGTGGGCAAATAAAAATATTTAATCGGAAAATTTTATTGGGGTTACGGGAGCATGACTCCACAGTACGATTCCATTCGTTTTTAACTTTTTTGTTGCTTTGGAAAAGACACATTAATTCAAGGTTTTGTGAAATTGGTGCAAAAAATGTGTCTTAGAAGAACTAAAATGGGGGTTGGGTTTATATGGCCACCCCATGGTCAGATTTGATCAATTCCTAGATATGTTTTGTGTCATCAAGAGAAACACGTTTGTATGTAATTTTGTTGAAATTGGTGCACAAATAAAAAAGTTTTTCTTAGAAGAACCTAATTTGGGGGTTAGGTTTGTATGGCAGCCCCATGACCCCATTATCCAATTTGATTAATTCTTAAATATGTTTTGTGTCATCAAAAGAAAAACGTTTGTGTGAAATTTGGTTGAAATCGATGCACAAACAAAGAAGTTTTTTTCAGAAGAACCTAATTTGGGGGGTTGGGTTTGTATGGCAGCCCTATGACCCCATGGTCCGATTTGATTGATTCTCACATATGTTGTGTGTCATCAATAGAAATACATTTGTGTCGAATTTGGTTGAAATCGGTGCACAAATAAAAAAGTTCTTCTTAGAAGAACCTAATTTGGGGGGTTAGGTTTGTATGGCAGCCCCATGACCCCATGGTCCGATTTTACCGATTCAAACATACAAACTGCCTGCAGCGAAAAGAAGCATTTGTGCAAAATTTCAGCTTCATAGCTTTTAAATTGGCCGAGTAAAACGCGTAGCAACAGACGGACAGACAGACAGACGGACATCGCACAATCGACTCCGCATGTTATGCTGATCATATATGTATACTTATTATATGGTCGGAGATGCTTCCTTCAATGCGTTACAAACTTCATGACAAAGTTAATATACCCTTCGTTGACTCTACGAGCGAAGGGTATAAAAATAACGCATGATCCAATTTTGCTGTTGTAGCGGTCCTAATGATTAGTATTCTCTTGAATCAATGGAGCCTGGCAATTTATTGAAAAAAAAAACGCGTGTCCCCCTCCCCCCGTCCTCTATATCGGCCGATTCATCCCCGCTCTATAAATAAAATTTCGAAAAATATACCCCCATTGCTCTTGGTACCTATGGGGTTCTGATCACTCATCTAACCGATTTAAAATTATCCTGTGCGAAAAATGTCCTAATTGTCTTCTGTTGGGCTCCAGGACGTTACCATTTTAAAATTACATTGAATCGAATGCTGGTCAAAGGTCAATGGTGCTTTAGAATTTCGACACTTAAAATTATCATACTACAAATTGCCGTTATATTATGTTGAATCATACCTTTTTCCTATGGAAATTATGTCTCCAATCTGTGTCTGTTTTATTCGAAAAGTTCATCTTGAAGCTCTACAAAGTTCTAGTCCTATAGCTGTTCTCAGATAATACGTACCGTAATAAAAAAAAAAACAATTTGGCTCTTTAAATGAATACTAAAGGGTAAATTCTCAAATTTGCTCTTCTGGCTAAAATGTTGTAAACCACAGCACTAAACAATAAATATGATCAGTCTTGTTTGCTTTTATCCTGTAAAGTTTGACACTCGTACGATCGATATTTAGCTAAATAATATTCTTTTATGTCTGACAATCGCTCATTTTCAATAACTCAGGAACCCCTTGACCGACCTTTCTGAAATTTGGCATGCTTGTAGAGTTACTTGGCGCTCACATTTTCTTATAATTTCAAGGTCCTACGCGTTCATAAGTTACAGTGGCCAAAATCGCAGTTTTGTTTTGTCTAATTGAAAATTATTATCCATAACTCGGAATTTCGTGAGCGCAGACTTGCAGAACACCGTACTGCCCATATTTGGTGAAAATTTCAAGGGGAGCATTGAGGACTTTAAGGCTGCCGTATGGGACCAGTTTAGTACAATAGAACCCTGCACTCACAAGGTTCACCACATATTTCCCAGAATATGTGGTACGGCTCAATTCTGTTTACAGAAATGAAGGTAGGATAATATGAGGCTGGGACGCACAGTGGGGCGGTAGAGGCAAAAATTCGAAAAATGTATACTATTGGAGAGCTTTTGTGAATGATTTATCGAATAGTAAACATTTTGAAGTTTCTTTCTACAAAAAAATTCGGACCGATATCAGTCACAGTAAGAAATCAGCGCAGGCCCGTGCGCAGGAATCATCCAAGGGGGGGGTTTAACTTATATATTCAAATTTTTCATTGAAAGGCATATTTAAAGTTTAAAATATACAGGCTATAATAAGGTGACCAGACTCCCAACAGCCCAATGCTGTACACAAACTAGCGGAATTCGGTTGTCAAGCAAATCCAGAGTAATAGTTGAAATAGATTGGATGCGTCAGCATCGGCATCAGCAGAAAAATTTCAATTTAGAACACACGCATTTGCCTTTGATGACCCACAATGACAGCAGCGGCAGAAGCAGAAAAATGCTTCTGCCGATACTTCTGCCGCTGCTGTCAATGTAGGTCATCAAAGGCAAATGCGTGTGTTCTGAATTGAAATTTTTCTGCTGATGCCGATGCCTCTGCCGATGCTGATGCTGACGCGGGATATCTAATTCAACCATAATATATATAGGTTCCAGGTCCGAGGTTTATGTCGCAAACATGTTGGCTGTTTTTCTAATGCACAACAGACAGAGTGTGAGCGCGCAGAGTATTCTGATCTACAGGTTATACCGACGAGTCATAGGTTTAAATTTCACGAAATGGCGTCCATTGGCTTACCGATCGCCGCGCTTGCACCTCGCCTGATCATTCTTAGCACCATCACTGCGTCGCAAATTTAGGCGAATTCTGAAAAGCGCAAAAGGCAGGGCGAGGTCTGGATGAAGCGAAGGGCAAGGCACAGGATTTAGGTAAACTTAAGGACGAGCCAGAGGTCTACATTTTACGAATTGTCATCCATTGGCTTACCGCTCGCTGGACTTACTTTGTTCCGCAACAGCACTACGTCGAGAATACTAAATAGCGAGACAGATAAAGCGAGGTCTGAGCGGAGTAAAGGGCGAGGTGCAGGGTCTGAGTATATGTATGGACGAGTCAGAAATATAAAGCTTACGAATTGCCTGACATTAACTCACCGCTTGTTGCGCTCGCTTCATCCTATTTCCAAGCAGCGCTACGTATCAACTTTTTGGCGAATTGTGAAAAGGGCGACAGACAGCGAGATCTTAGTTAACAGACGACCTATAGGATTTGAGTAAATGTATGGACGAGCCAGAGATCTAAATCCAACAAATTGCTTTCCATTAGCTCACTGCTCGCTGCGCTTGCACTTCGTCTTATCCTATTTCGCAACAGCACTGCTTCGCAAAAATATTGGCGAATTCTCTAAAGGTACGTGTTCGTAGAGACGACTCATGTGATGATCGCTCAGCGATCGCACTTAAACCATCGGTTCTGACCACTATACGCGCATATTTTCTATACAGACATGTTATGGTCGACACATGGAAAGTAACATCATTACAAAAATATGCAAATATGGCTCGGAATTGGATGCAAAACTACGATCGCTGAGCGATCATCCCAAGAGTCGCCTCTACGAACACGTACCTTAATGCGAGACTGACAGTGTGAGATCTGAGCGGAGCGAGGGGTGAGTCACCGAATTATAGTAAAGCAAATACCAAAGGACGAGCCTGAGGTATAAATCTTATCTAAACCTGGTGGCAATATTTCACGAGGAGAATAAGGATTTCTTCATAGTTACGATAGGGATGCCATGTCGTTCACCTAGGCTTTTACCTACCTTGATTTACCCTAACTCCTAGTGGAGGATGGTGCGTTGACGACTACCGTGTGGCATGTGTAATCGTCAACGTTACAAAGACAACAAAATTCGGAGTGTGATACGGTTGTCAGCCATACCAATCATTAGTCGTATTGTTAGCTTATTATTCTACAATAAGAATGTTTCTTATCATCTTCTTCTGAATAATAAATTTGCGGCGGGTCATGACGAGTTTAGAAACTCTCTCTCTCTCTATGAATCTCTATATCACAGAGTAGTGACTGAACAATCATGGCCACAGAGCACGGCTTGTAACGCCGTTTTAAATGGATTTTAATGAAATTTGGGAAAAAACTACCTAAAACCCATGCTGAGTCATTTCATTAGTATGCATTTTCCTATAGAGGTTAATAAAGGAATCGGAATAGAGTACAATGGCTGATTTTTTCATCTTAAAATCTCATCTTTTGACGGATGTAACCTCTAAACCTTGGCAGCTAGAGCCTTGAAATGTCGCAATCAACAACAAATCCCCTGCAATGCCCTACAATAGTTCACCCACTACAATCTACACATGCCGCGCGGTTACATTTATCTTTGAATTACAATACGTTCGGTATAGGGAAAATACCGCTTTTCGGATTGCATACCAACACATGAGTTTCTACCACGAATGTGCTTGAACTGTCCGGAACTGGATGGTGTCTAGCGGCGAGAGAAAATTCTTTTGGCAAGGTAGAAATTAACAACGCCAGTTTACATTTTTATGAAGTTAAATTTTTGTCTTATGAGAACAATAGTATTTAATAAGAAATTCTGGCAACATTTGCCAATGGGGGGGGGTTTCAACCCCCAAAACCCCCCCCTGCGCACGGGCCTGAATCAGCGGCTCTCAAAGTGTAGAGAATTGATTTTGCAGTTTTTTCACATTTTTTCATAATAAAGTTTCAATGAAAACCCTGACTATAAATTCGTATAAAACTTTGTTTTATGATTTTATTTTCAATTTTTAGGTTATAATAAAAATGTTAGCATAAAAAAGTAAGCAGTTTTCATCCTATTGAACTAGTTGTTAGTATAGAGTATAAAGGGACTCAGTTTTGGCGTTCAGCCCTCCCTTCCCCCGGGGAGGAGCTATGGACGTGTCGACTTGAACTAGTTCTAGTAGGCAAATCAGGCGTGTCCTTGGTGGGAGCAACTCAATTTTTGGCAAAAGTCAGCTTCATTTTATTAAGAATATTTCCCTAAATTATCCTGGCTCAACTAGCAATTCTTTCAGAGTTAAAGTAAAAAATGTAAATGTCAAAAAATTATAATATCCTATTTTATTTTTTGGTCTAGGGTATAATTTATCCAAATAAGTCAATTGTTTTATATGTCGTTGCAAAGGTAATTTTGTGTAGTTTCATGTGTCCTCAAACAATTTTGCTGTAACTTTTACAGTTTTTGAAACAATTAAGAAAAACTGAAAAATGATTCCCCCTCCCCCCTTAAAATCCAAATAACTTCAAAACGGCTGATCCTATCTGCGTGAAACCTATTCCATTCGATTTAGAATGGCCAAATTCATTAAAATTGACATGTTTTTATAATTTTTTCAAAATTCGGGTTTTTTGCCCCACTGTGGGACGTAGCCACGATTGTGTTTCGGGAGTTTCAGAAATTTTAACATTATTAGAAATAAGAATGTTGATAACTGTAGAAACTTGTTTCGGCGTTGCTCCATTGCAGGGGGTAGTGTGGCTGAGAATATGTCTGAAAACAGAATTCTGCAAGTATGTGTACAGCATTGGGCCTTCGGGAGTCTGGTCACCTTAGCCTATATCCCAATTTTTGTTCTAATCGCCCCACTGTGGATTTGCTGGACACATTCGATCGAAACTTTCTCCGAATTATCTTCGGGACCGTTCGCGATCAAGGTCAATGGCGCATTCGATACAACCATGAGTTACATCAGCTGTACGATGAGCTACATATATGTGCGGAAAACTGTAAAATTGCAGCGACTGCAATGGGACATGTACAAAGGATGAACGACGATCCCAAAGAGGTGATGAACGCGCCACGAGTGGACGGAGCCTGATTGCGTGGAACCGAAAGCTCGATGGGAGTAGTTAGTAGGTGAGGCCGGAACTGGAGGACAAGGTCGAGTGACCGCGACAATTGGCGACCAAGGCCCGAAGTCGGCCTATCATAAAGAAATAGGCAGGTTGTGGAGGCAAGAAAGTGGCCGTGAACAAAATATGTTTGAGCATAACTATCGTATAGAGTATGTATAACAACATGCCTGTTTTTTTTTTAAATTATTTGCCTCGATTTGCCGTTTGGTTCAATCACATTTCGGAAAATGATGGATTGACTTTTAGCCGTCGCTCTGCAAAAGAAAAGTGGACTTTATGATGACGTCTTAACATATGGAATACTAACTGCGAACAACTGCTTCATAAAACCCTTGATAATGCCTCTTAAGATCTCAATAATATGCGGGTTCTGGTCTTCGTTCCCTTGCGTAATGCAATGCAATGCATTCAGTCGATACTAAGACAAAGTTCATATCTCGATGATAAGTTCACGTGATGGATTACATACTATAAAGTACATAAATAGCAAATAATGAAAGTTCGATGATAAACCATTTTTGTCTAAACATCTGCAAAATCAGAAATCATTTATAAAGTCCATTTATTAAAATTAATTTCAAATTTTATTTCCAGTTCTGTGTTTTCCATCACTTTCATCATAATTTGTTGTTTGTGTTTTTTTCATCTTAAATGTATCGAAAATAACGCGCGCATTCGCTTATTATTTTTAGCCAGGAAAAATGACATAATTTTGTTTTCCTCTGAATTACTTGTTTTTTTTTTTATATTCTTGCATGTATTTTTTACAATTATTTTTTTTTGTTCATCACCCGAGAAAAAAGTATTAAATATAGGATTCCTAAATGTTTGTGTTGTTTTGTTTTTAATCTTAATCCAATTACAAATGGTGTTTTCAAAATACACTGATTTTTTTCTCCTATATATGCTCTTTTAGTTTGGTTGTTGTTGTTCATTGCTGTTATTTTCTGATCTTATTGCAAACCATCATTGACTCGATTAATGCATTTTAAATACATACAGACATTTGTTTTTCTGTTTGTCTATCACAAGACAAGAGTATGTTGTTTGAGAGATAGTATTCGTGATTGGTGAAAAAATAGGAGAATTGTTGCATTTGATAGAAAATTATACCGGTACATCATACTAATCCACTATGAACCCACATTGCACTATCTTGCTAAACTCAATATCGAAAATTTTCCTATTTTTCACCAAATAGAAATTCTTTTAGTTTCATGCCACATTATGATTGAACTTAAACCTTATCAGTTAGTTTTACATCAACAATACAATATCTAATAATAAAAATCGTTCTTGTCATTTACGTTTCATTTAATTTACCGTGTTGCAATTAGACCCAAATAGAAAAAGCGGTTAAAATACGGATAGGAGTTTGCGATATGAACTATTTTATTGTGCGGAATTGTGTGTACACAAAATATTGGGACTAGGGAGGAATATGTTGAAGTTTGAGGTGTACAGCTTCAAATCATCCATAAATGTAAGAAAAGCAGAGAATCCGAAAGAAATCAATTTTTGGAGACAATGCTACGTCTATTGCGAACATCAATCATCGACTGGATGGTAAGTTTAAAAGCAGTATGTAAAACAAATTTGGTTCTTGGCGGCTATTTCAGAAAAAAATATCAACCTTTTTTCTTCATTTAAAATTTTCTTATTAAAAGGGAATCTAAACGTTTTGCACGGTAGTGAAAATATTTTTACAACTAACAATAAATATTTGTAACACTTAAAATTTGATTTATTTGTAGGATCTCGAAACATGCAGTTTTTCATGAAAAATTAAATTGAAAAAAATTTAGGCTCCACCGATTTGGATTTAGAAAAATAACATAATTATTGGCATTCGCAATAGATGCACA
Source organism: Microchrysa polita (assembly GCA_949715475.1). Lineage (NCBI taxonomy): Eukaryota > Metazoa > Arthropoda > Insecta > Diptera > Stratiomyidae > Microchrysa > Microchrysa polita. The sequence goes on from OX454417.1 coordinate 57,357,065, forward strand.
TCAAATTCATTTACAGAAAAGTTGAAATGTGTACAGTATTATACGCGGCTAGGTTTATGGGAAATGTAACTTTCATCTCCAAATCGTGTCTCGAAATTTCTTAAAACCTCACTACTATCGCGAATATGGAACATAAAAACAAACAAAATTGTGAAAACCAGGTCAATGTCTTATCTGTTGTTGTCCGTTATCTACTGCAGAAACTCCTTTCAAATTCCCGTCAGAACCTGACATGTGCGGGTGCACTACGAACGATTGACCGAGACTCGATTTATCAATAAATGTAATTACAAAAAAATATATATTTTTACAATATGCTATATCAAGTAAATTACAATATTATCATTATTATTAATATTTATATTATATGTATATATATATAAAATTAGAACGAAGTAAATCAAATTAAAATCGCCATCAAAAGCCGATATTATAATTCCATATCGTCGGCTTCATCCTCACTAAATTGTGACATACTCGACTCACTGTCGGAACTTTCGCGATCCTGTTGTGCCGCTCGCAATGCCTTTTCCGTGGCATATTTTTGCACATATTCGCCCACCTTTTTCTTGTACTCCTCCGGTTCGTGCAGATACAGTGCGGCCGCATCACGATTCAACGGATCGACTGGATTTGGATATGTTAGGAGTTGTGGCAGAAATGATTCGAAAATATTGGACAGATCGTAGAGGGCGGTCCAGGCTTGATTTATGACATCCAAACACACCGTGCCGGATGATTCGTCAATGTTGGGATGATAGATTTTATTTACAAATCCTATACTAGGCGATTTGAACGGATAGTTGTCGGGCAAATAGACACGAACTTTCCATACGCCACCCTCGTAGGGGGTGCCTTGTGGTCCGAAAAATTTCACATGGAATTCATTGAGTCCACCTAAGATTGTCACTTCGTGTTTACTCTCGATGAGTTTGATGACATCATTGTCCATACGTCGTTTACCAGCACTCGGTGAAGACATTTCTAAAAGAGAAAAATTATATTTTCATTAATTAATGGTTTCAATAAATCAAAGAAATTATGATCATAATGTAGTAAATGATAAAAAGAGGTGCAAAACATGAATATATAAATATATAGGTTATTAACTTAGAGAAAGCATAGCAACCCACTGCATGCGTTAGTCCAGAGTGGGCATCAGAAAATAAAAATGGCACCATGTTTCACACTATCGCAGTTCACACATCTAAACAAAAACTTAATTTATATGTAAAATTTTTGTTTGAGAATATAATATCCGCGTAAAATTGATTACTCTCTCAAAATGCCAACGTGATAATTAACCCTTCGATTGTCACATAGACCTAGACAGATTAAACTTAGAACGATTTATAGGCAAAATACTATTGTCGGTTGTCATATGAAATTACAAACAGTGCACTGTGAACACTTTTCGGTGATTTCTGAAAACGTACGGCGAAATCAATCCGTTTTCGTCCACTCTGATTAGAATATAAAACTGAATGTGATGTAGAGAGTATACCAATATATATATTTTGCGTTTAAAATTGTAGAATATTATTGTAGTCGCAGCTCAAAGTAGAAGACACGCTTGGGAAATACAGTTGCTAAAGTAGGTGGAGGACTCGCAAGGAATATTGTTGACTGGCAATACGGCAATTTGAAGCACGATGCGAGAGTATTTCGATGAAGTTGTAAATGAAGAATTTCCTCGGGCAGATATTGCGCCCAATACCACAAATATTGAAGATATCTCAGTGGAAGAGGTGATGGAAATGCATCAGAAGAACCGCAGTCGGATCAGACAATTTTGGTTGAAAATCCAAAAAAATCGGGCTTCTTTGGCTTACAGTTCTCATCAATGCCAAATAGAAAATATGTACATATTGCACATCAATTAGCTAATTACGGAACATATATACAAAATTACCAAAACTATGTTCAATAACTCCTCTGGTTTTTTGTGAGCACGATTGAATCGCTGTTCGGCTGGTTCAGTAGGGTTGTTTCGAAGCGGTGGAATTAGCCAATCCTTCAGAGGATATGCGCTATCGCTTAAAATAATAGCACCAGGAAATGGCCGATATCCTCCTTTAAAGTTACTGAAAACTGCGGAGATTCTCAGTACCAATGAAGAGTGGCTGAATAGGGCTCAAAGTCAAAGCATTGTTCCGTGCAGTCGGAAATGCCAACCATCCCCGAATTCTTGACAACACGTACTCGATTTCGGTTTTGGTTAGGCGAAAATTTTCCAGAGTGCCTAAGTCCAAATTATAGTTAATACGCGGCGAAACAACACGTTCAACAGAATTTTCTTCAATAAGTCGTTTGAAATGCAACATTTTTTCACTATATACTTGTTTAACGCGCTAGCACTACTAAACTACTTTCTTACTAAAAATTTGGCTAAATTATCAAACGCAAACGGTAATTTTAAAAAACTAAAAGTTATTGGTGCAACAACAATTTGCAAACGATTCGATGAAATGATTAACTTTTCGCTTACAGTTTGAAAATAATCATTTACGCATTCTCGCGTTGGTGCAACAGAAATGGAGTCTCTATGAGTATTTTTAACCTTTTCAAAAATCACTGGAGTGCTTTTCATTTGGCGATTTAGTGCAACATAAATTTAGCAAAAAATTGATGAAGGCCGAGGTGTCAAAAATAGCAAACTCAACCAATTTTAAAATTTTGAGTGGTACAATCTCACAAACAAAAATTTTGAACCTGTCATTGCTTCATTCGTTGATGACATGATGGAGTGGTTTCAAAATAACACCAATTGCATGGAACACAATCCTACGCGAAAATTATATAGAATGCCAGAAGAAAGAAAAGCGCTTGGTAGCTAGAATTAAAAAATCATACAGACAAACATCATTGCGCGAGAGGCCTAATCATGACCGCAGATCATTTAGGGTCGCATCCCAAGGAGAAGGAGTACTCGAGAAACACAGGTTCCAAGGTACGTGGGGTACCCGCAAGGAAAGCTGCTTGTTGACGATAGGGCATTCTGTAGTAGGATACGAGCTAGTAGTAGGACACGAGCTTCTGAATGAAGAATTTCCTATAGAAGGTATTCGCAAGGAAAGCTGCTTGTTGACGATAGGACATTCTGTAGTAGGACACGAGCTTCTGAATGAAGAATTTCCTAGAGAAGCTTTTTAGAAAAGATTTTTCGGAGGAAGAGTTGATGAAGGCAATGCATCATATGAAACGCAGTTAGACTGAATAAGACACCCATAAAATTTTTGGCTGAAAATGAAAGACTCATAGTTCTCTTTAAACAATTTAAATAAAGCCACATTCTTCTTTTTTAATTTCCATAAAAATAAGGGAGACTTACGCGAACTCCAGGGATATAAATTAACATCTCATACACTAACTTCAGATCTTTGAATCTGAAAAATTTCCGGATACTAAATATCGTTGTCGAGACCTTTGATATGAATACTATTCGGGGTGTGAGGCGTTCGGTGGCTCAGTGGTAGAGATGCCACTCTATGATTGAGTTGATGGATCGTTTGTTCAAATCCTGTGACCATGAATATTTGCTTTGTCTTAAAAAATAATGATATGGCAGATGGTTGTAGGATTAAATCGTCCCGGAGATACCAGATATTACTACAATGGCCAAGAGCAGCCAAGCCCTCCATTCAAAAGAAAAAAAAAAATACCGGCGTACAGAGGGCTGCGCCCGCAATACGAGGGTTTTTTAGAATTTTAATGCGTAGTGAATATTTTTTGTACATATATTTTATAAGCAATAAATAAGTATTGTGCATAACATTAATGAAATGCTTCCTGTAAATCTATTTTTGGATTGTCTAAATAAAGGTGGAACAGAATGAAAGGCGCTAGAATTAGACCAATCCAAAAATAGATTTACTATTTACCCAGTTTGTATAAAAGTACTCCAAGGCAAATCTAAAGGCAACGATTTAAGATTTCTGATGGCCTTTGACCAAAAAGGAACACGTAAGGATGGCTTGGCTTTATATATGAACTGAATTATTAGCTGTAAATCTACTGTTACTGTTTTTTAATCAAGGAAAAGCAACCTTATATAAAATGATTCCATTGTGTTCCCTGTCATAAGAGCCAACGCAAGCTTTCCTATGAGTATTGAACAAGTATACTTTTGCAGCTTTTCAGGGACCCCCTGTTAACTTGGTTCTACTAACTTCAAAAATTTTTGTGGCGAACACTATTACCATTCTATGGGTATTCTATGGGGCATTTGGTAGCTCAGTGGCAGAGATGTCTATCTCTGAGTTGCCGGTGCGTGGGTTCGACACTGTGACCCATGGATGTTTGTGTTGTCCATAAAATGCTCCTACGGCAGCCGGTTCTTCGATGTAAATCGTCCCGGAGCTACCCGTTGCTAAAAACGGCCAAGAGCTGCCAAGACCCCCTTCGATTCAAGAGAAAAAAAATCTCTTGAATCGCTACAACGACGACGACGACCATTCTATGCATTTCCACCAAATTTCATGTTCATTGTTTCATCAAGTTAAAAGATATACATTGAAGAAATGGTTAAGAGGCTTGCATTGTGAAAGGCTCTTACTAAATACTTATTTGGCTATATTTCCGGTTTGGATACAGTTATTCGAATGAAAATTCGTAGACATATTCTATATGTAATTTTCTAAAAACCCTTAGCAGCATTTCCATATTTGGAAACCTAAGGGGCTACACACGAACAAATTGAAATTTTACAAATTTACTGTTATTTACTTTTCCTTTGCAAAAGTCAACAGTCTTAATATTTAACGTATATAAGGCCCTACCGACCAATCTTTGTGCAAAGTTTCATATCGATCCCTATAACGGTTTAGAAAAACGGAGCTCGAAAAGGAAGTTTAACTTTAAACGCCAATAACTTTTTTACCGTTACTCGAAACTGGAAAATTTTAACTGATATGAGGTGTACTCGTTTAGATCTTTGATTTAAATACCCATACGTCAATCTCCGATAAAAACTAAAAAAGTCGACTTTTTTCAAAGGTTCGGGACACCCTGTTGTCTTCTTCCTACCAACTTCTAAGGTATATGTGCCAAAGACTGTAACCATTCTACACATTCCTACCAAATTTCATGACAATTGGTTGAGCCGTTCGCGAGTTATTTAGTGAACAGACGGACAGACGGACGGACGGACAAAATTGATTTCATAAGGGTTTTTTGAAAAAAAAAATTTCTAAAAAACCCTAAAAACTATTGAGTCGCTACTACTACTACTACATATGAGGACCCACTCAGTCGTCTTAGGCGAATAATAATAACAGCCGATTTGTCATCTATTCAGCGACACTCTGTTGACAACTACAACAAACTTCAAAAGTATTCATGCCAAATATACCATTTTATACATTCCTATCAAATTGCATGTTATTGGTTGATCCGATCAGGAAATATTTAGTGAATAATTGGATATACGCTAGCCATTGCAAAACACCCTTACCAAATATAAGGCAATTTTGTAGACGTATTCCATATATCCTTTTCCAAGAATCGCTATCGAAATTTGGATCATCAGGATTGGAAAACCTAAGGGAGAGCGGGACTACATACGCATAAACATAAATTTTACAGCATTTAAACTTTTTCGTTTGAAATTTAACTCGGACGCTAAAGTCGATTGTTTGGCGAGTCAGCTAACCCAGCCCCCTAATTTGAAATACACAGCCCATGATGTAAATGAAGGTATTTGCATGTAATACTAAGGAATACATTTTATAGCAATAAATCGAGCTTCAGATCCTTTAAAGAGAATAACTGTTGTTCCTAATTACCACCCACATTTATACCTTTATACGATGGGAAGATCAATGAACTTGCATACTAATGCTGGATTCTAAAAAAGGTAGTTTCAAAGCAAGCGCATAACAAGATAAGTTTTGGCCCCGGCATTGTAGCCTGGCTGGTGTAGTTGTTAGTGCGTGCGCCTTCGGTGCACAGGGTCGTGGATTGCAGTTTCACCGTGAACGAATTCAGTTTATGGTGTTTTTCGAACTCACGACCCATGTGACGGACTATGATCGCACTCAGATGTTAAACGAGTACCCATTTATGGCGATAAATAACACTGCTGAGCTTGCTGTTGTTCTCAACACCTCAACAAAAAAGTAGTAAGATCTTGGAAATTGGATGTCACTATCTGCGGGCTTACTTAATTTAACGTTGAATTTGTGATTTTATGAAATACATACATTGGCCGTGTTTTTTCAACAGCTAACCTACACTATAAGGGGTAATTTTCATACAAATGCTAGCCCGTAGCCTTATTTAGGTTAGCAATTCAAACCAAAATAGCAAGCTATTGGCTGAATTCAAATTGTACGAAAACGACCGGACGGGTAAACTTGCAAGACAAGAAACATCGTTCGTACAATCTGAATTGCACAATGCTTGTCTGCTGGCCACTACAAAAGCTCTCGCCGGGTGTTTGTTTGTGCTAATAAACGGACGGCGAGAGCTTTTGTAGTGGCCAGCAGACAAGCATTGTGCAATTCAGATTGTACGAACGATGGTTCTTGTCTTGCAAGTTTACCCGTCCGGTCGTTTTCGTACAATTTGAATTCAGCCATTCAGTTTTAATGAGCTTTTCAAAATTCGCCTAAATTTATGCAATGCCAATCTCTTCTAGTACGTTTTCCAATGGGTCAATTCACATTGTAAGACGAAACCGGACGGGTAAACTTGCAAGACAAGAACCATCGTTCTTACAATATGATATGCACAATGCTTGTCTGCTGGCCACTACAAAAGCTCTCGCCTTCCGTTTGTTTGTGCTAATAAACGGACGGCGAGAGCTTTTGTAGTGGCCAGCAGACAAGCATTGTGCATTTCACATTGTAAGAACGATGATTCTTGTCTTGCAAGTTTACCCGTCCGGTTTCGTCTTACAATGTGAATTCACCCAATGACTGGCTAAAATTAAATTTTAAAATGAAAAGCTTCTAAGGTATAGTTTACATGTTGAATGCTTTACATGTTGCATGCTATTTATTGCACAACCTTGGGTGTAAATTCATGTTGAAAATGTCGTTTGCCAAGTTCTTAATCTGAAAAAAATATGGTTCCCGCGTGAAAATATGCTTTTATGGAAAAAAATAGGATTTAAACTTTTGCGTTTGTAAAGTGAAAACGGGGCTTTAATATAAATGAGAAAATTTTGAAATAAATTGCAATGCCTACGTGACAATTTGAAATTTAACCTGGATGCTACCCTCGATGGTTTTTGTTGCGCGTCTGGGTCAGCAAACCTGCCCGCCCCCTATGTTGGCAAAACACGGCCATTGAAGGAAATATCGTAATTCTTATTGTTATTGAAATATTGGAAAAATGTATGGTGCGACCACGACCACCACTGTACATTTGTGTGAAGTTTGGTTTAAATTGGTGCACAAATAATATTTTTTTTTAGATGAACCCAATTTAGGGGATTGGGTTTGTATGGCAGCCCAATGACCCCATGGTGCGATTTGACTGAAACTCCATATAAAAAAAATGACACTTGCCCAGCTTTCATTTTTTTTATATGGAATTTCGTTGGGTTCCAGGAATCCATGGATTCCGTGCGTGGCCGCCCTATTAAACACAGGCTTTCATCAAGTGATGCTGAGATACGGTCAAGTGTCAACCCAAATTGTGATTGAAGTACGCAGTCTTAGGACCGAAAAGGAGAGAAGAGATGAAAGATAATAAACCGTGCTCATCCGCGAAGCATACATACACTGCCTTTCATAACTATAGCCGCACCAAAAACAGACGGGAAATTTAGATTTTCCTTTACAGATAAATAACGGTTGGAAATATAAGGAAAATTCTTGTGAATTTATTTGTCTTTTTAAAATCTCTTATGTATAGTATGTGGAATAACTGTGCTCTCTTTAAATTTTAAATGATAAGTCTGTTTTATGTTGCGGGTATAGTTATGACATATATTTCTACGGGTTCTCATTCAGGCAGACTACGCACCAGCATAATGGACCGCGGTGTGATCCAGTCGAGAACGGTGTGTAAAGATACGCGTGTATCTGCTCAGAGGGGGTTTCAACGCTGTGGAGCGAAACCATAGAGCGAAACATTATAATTACTGCCTCTGCTTATTCTCTCTCGATGTGTACGGAGGGCGCTCAACTACTACTTATGTATGTATAGGGTTTTCCAATTAGAGCGGGTAGATGTTTGCAACCTGTAGCGGCTTGTTTTGGTGGCGTCGCACAGTGGGGCGACTAGAATAAAAATTTGGACATAGGCAAATAAACTAAATTCAAATATAGGGTCCGCCAATAAGCGCGCTCGAACTTTAAAATGAAATAAAGCAAGTTGTGTGAGAGGTATAAATGAAATTTATTTTTTGTTTGGAAGAGTATTCAAAGGCATTATGTATGGAAAATAACATCGTTCAAGTGGCCACCTCGGCTTCGCTTAGTGGCGCGCATACGAGAAGTCCAATTTTCAATGACTCTGGCGCACAAATCGGGCTGTATTTCATCGATGGCGTGGCGTATGTTGACTTTGAGGTCATCAGTGTTTTGTGGTTGGTTTGCGTAGACCTGCGATTTAAGAAAACCCCACAAGAAATAGTCTAGTGGGGTTAAATCGCACGATCTCGGTGGCCAGTTGATGTCGCCGCCGCGCGAGATAACCATTCCTCGTGCAGAAGATCCATTGTGGCGCGCGCTGTGTGGCTCGTAGCGCCGTCCTGCTGAAACCACATATCCTCGACATCCATATTGTCGATTTCATGCCAGAAAAAGTTCGTTATCATGGATCTGTATCGTTCGCCGTTTACGCGCGGAACGTTGCTCGAACCGATGAATGATTTTCGTAATAAGTTTTAATGATTTGCACATGTTGCTAGCGGCTGAATTGGTTCATGGTGATTTGTGAAGATACACTGAATAATAACAACTAGGTTTGATAACTCTACCACAAACAACATGGCCGCCATGAGCTGTCAAAGATCGAGCGTGCCTATTGGCGGACCCTGTACATATTGCAGATTTGACTTCTATGGTTTTACAGTTTATAGTGTCAGCTATCGAAAGCCATTGTTAATAATAGTTTAGTTAGTTGTTAGCTGTATCGTCAGGTTTGTTTCATAAGAAATGCTTTTTGGTCATATACATACCACCAAAATTTAAAATGCATGTACCAGCCGCCTTACCTAATAAAATGACACACAAATATACTTTTCACGTTAGGTCTTTGGATAAGAAGGCCTTGTTATGGTATTTGCGTATCTAACAAGGAGCATAACGGTAAATTCGAAAGATACTAGCCAAAACCCTTGATATTTTTATTATTTCATCAAAAACAAAAAATGGCCGTAGTTGGCCGGGAAATGAAAACCTATTTTATACTGCAATTACTGGAGTCAATAAAAACACAGAGTTTGGCTGCGACCACCTGCGACCCCGGCCATAGTAGCTATTTTTATCGACATGTTCATGTTTGTCTTTTCGCATAATAACTTTCACTCTGGTGTTGCTCTTGACTTTAAATTGTGTTTTAATGTTAGCAATGTTATAAGCTCATCTGGTATTAAAAATGAAGCAAATCGGAGCAAAAGGTCCCGCACCTCCCCTACAAATTGTATTAAGTAGAGCCCGGATTTTCGTGCAGTAAAAAACTGAAAAACGTGCAGTAAAAATCTTGAAACGTGCAAAATCGTGCACAATAAATTCTCAAATGCATTTTGCGTGTAATATAAAAAAAAATGTTTTATATGCTTTTAGAAGCTCAGACTTTGGAGCAGTCGACGAAGGAAAAGTATACTTTAAGGCTTCATGCACACGACGCGAAAACGGCTCGCAAGCTCGACACATCGAAATGCATTGGCTCTTATGGGAAGCTCATGACGAGCGACAGCCAGCGAGAGCCATGCACAATCAAAACACGGCTCGCGAGCCGTGAATTTGCGGATTGTGGTGCACGATATGTGAAAACACGTCTCGCTAGTTGTGATTTGACAGCGGCACGGCTCTCGCTGTCGTGAGCTTCCCATAAGAGCCAATGCATTTCGATGTGTCGAGCTTGCGAGCCGTTTTCGCGCCGTGTGCATGAAGCCTAAGACGACTAGCTCTAAAAAATTAAGTAATTTTTACTTAAATACACTTCCAATACTTTAACTTTACGTAAGCTTCTCCCCATAAAATGCTCTCTAGATTAGCTAATTTCAATTGGATTTATTAGTTTAGGATCCATCGCAGAGCCTTTGACTTAATCTAATACGAGAACGAATCGTTTTCTGGGGCAGATGTTCCTATTTGTATTTAAGGTTAGTTAACCACCAGTTAATTAACATGCACTCCACAAACAACAGCTGTAAAATTGTATGAAAATCAACTTGTATGAAAATCAACTTTCTCATTGATTTTATTCTCTTCTCTGTCTGTCGAAAAATTCTGCACATTTCCAAATTTATGGAAAGAATGTCATGAAAGAGGCTCAAAAAATGGAAATACATATGCGTTTTCATTCAAAAACTTTAAAACGTGCAAATTCGTGCAACATACCCTGAAAATGCAATTTCGTGCAATTGCACAAGAATCCGGGCTCTAGTCATAACCCATGGCTAAATTTCACAAATTATTCTGAAAAGTTTTTAATCGAATATACTTCGACAGGATTAAATACAGGTTCGATTAAATCAAAGGGTCCACCACCTCCCTATAAAAAAATCTTACTTTACCAGAAAAATGGTCGTAGTTGCTCGTAATTCGTGAAGTGAAAAATCGTTTGTTTGATTGTTGATTACAAACTCTTTAAAATCTTACATAAAAGAGCAAATTTTTCTGAAATATCCAGATTTAGCCGTTCAAAGAACCCTTATGATATTAGAGTTTGCATTTTCAATATAAAATTTTGTAATTCTTCGCAGTTTGAATTACTATATCTTCGAAATAACAGTGATTTTTTCAACAGGAGAACAGTCAAATTACATCAAATGTATATTTTTTTATGACCTTAACCCAAATACTAAATTGCACAAAGCAAGACGGACTAAATTTGGGTTTTGTTTGGTAACTCTAGCTTTCATACGATTTCATAAATAATGGTGCAGTTTTGTAACGTAAATGATAAATGAGAGAGCATCATGGTCTCATTATATTTTGCTCTAATTGATACATACTATCTATTAACATCATTTGTAACATCAAAAAGGAAAAACGGTAAATTATCTACACTATCGAATTGGTAAAGTATCCTTAAAACCGCTATATCTTCTTTCGGACAGGACATGTATTTGAAAATGGAGTCCACCATTCGATTTAGCACAAACAAATTCAACTTATACTTGAAATAGATTACGCGCATCAGCAGCGGCATCGGCATCACGAAATGTCAAGCGCAATGCATTTTACATTGCTGACAAAAATCTTGAGCAGAAGACTTGGCATTCAGCATATTTGTCAGCTATATGAAATTTTGCCGATGTGCGTATCTATTTCAACTATTATAGCCATTTACAAGGCATATTTTATAACAGGACTTCTTCGCAAATATGCGATGTCCGAAAAATCATAGATTTTGCCCCACTGTGCGTCGGTCTAGTCTGTTGTTTACTACTCATGTCAAATCAATTACAGAACGATGAATTCTTCTTGCAATTTCGCGGTTCCTCAATTGCATTTCTTTGAAGGCGTTGATTATTGCAATTTCTCCCCAGATAGTCGCTTTCCTCTTCCCATCTCCTAAAATAGTCATTAACTGTAATTCAATTCTTCCAATTAGAATCAAAACATTCTTCTTCTTCTCCTTTATGGCACGATAGCCCGACGTCGGGCCTTGGCCGCCTGGATTGAAGACCTCCAATTGTCCCGGTCACGCGACCTTGTCCTCCAGTTCCGAAAGCCTAGCATCTGGTGGGCGTCCTCACACACAGAATGCTCCCATCGGGCTCTCGGTCGTCCACGCAATCTGGCTCCGTCCACTCGTTGCGCGTTCATCACCTTTTTGGGCATGCGATCGTCGTTCATCCTTTGTACATGTCCCGCCCATTGCAGTCGCTGCAATTTCACGATCTTTGACACCTGTAGCTCATCATACAGCTGATACAACTCAAGGTTGTACCGGATGCGCCATTCACCGCGTTCACGAACGGCCCCGAAGATTCTTCGGAGAACCTTTCGCTCGAATGTGTCCAACAGGTGTTCAGAGTTTTCGGTTAGGGTCCATGCCTCGCAGCCATAGCATAGCACAGGTCGGATGATGGTTTTATACACGTGGAGATTCGACTTCCTGTGCACCAGCTTCGAATTCATAATTTGGAGGACCGCAAAATAACACTTATTAGCTAGTTGTATCCGTCGCTTTATCTCATCTGTTTCGTTGGCGTCCTTTGACAAATTGCAACCCAGGTAAGTGAAGTTGTCTACATACCCTATATTGAGGTCCCCCACTGTGATGCTTGAATTTACTGGCATTCTAGTTTTTGATTGCATCATGACCTTGGTTTTAGATTCGTTGATATGTAGTCCAACTTCTTTGGTGGCGTTATTGAGATTATGCAGGAGGATTTCTGCATCACCCAATCTTCGAGACATGATGTTGATGTCGTCAGCGTAAGCTACTAGTTGAGTGGACTTAATGAGTAGCGTTCCGCTGCTGTCCAAATTCATGGCTCGAATTACTCCAGAGCCAGGTTGAAGAGCGTCGGCGCCAGCCCGTCGCCTTGCTTGAGTCCAGTACGAGTGTCAAATAGGTCAGTGAGTCTGTTCTGAACTCTGACCTGCGAGACGGTATTAGTCATCGTCATCCTTATGAGTCGCACTAGCTTAGCCGGTATACCAAAATGCAGCAGAATGTTGTACAGTACACTTCGATCGATACTGTCGTATGCCTGCTTGAAGTCGACAAATATTTGGTATACGTCGATGTTATATTCCCAGCACTTCTGGAGTAAAAGCTTCGCTGTAAAAAGCTGATCTGTCGTCGAACGACCAGGTTAGACCGCCTTGGTACTCGCCAATGATTTCTTCTGCGTACGGATTAATTCTATTTTCTAGAATTTTAGATAAAATCTTCTGAGAACCCCGCAAAGAGAGCGATATCAATGGAAGTTCCACTTGATGGACCCAAGGCCAGAGGCAGACCGAAGAACACCTGGATGTGTCAAATGAAAAAGCAACAACAACGCATTGGTCTCGGCGATGACACGATCCAAGATAGAGCTGCCTGTAGAAATATGCTGAGAAATTATCGCCAAAACGGGCGATGTGCCTACACCGCAGGTCGAGCAACGCGGAACCATGGAGCGGTATAAAGAACGAGGCAAGGAAGGAAGAATTCCACATAAACAAGCGTCGCATTCCTGCCTAGCAAACGTGAGGAGTCATCTGGAAGTGAGAATACCCGTCGGCTTTAAGCAGATGGGTAGTCACAGGTTCAAAGAGCCTGAGCCTGCCAAAGAATTGGACATTAGCGAATAGTGTACCTCGGGAAAAGGCGTGCCCAGGGGATCATGGTCCCATCAAGGCGTTGAACTTGAAGTGGTTGTGGTGTTAGACATGTCGACCAGCTAGAGCCGCAACTTATTGGGAAGTCGGAACAACAGTAATTCTCGCAAGGGAGGGAGGTATGGTCGATGGCTCAGGTACTCTCTTTTGTGAGCGCAGTATTTATTTCCTGTTTCCCAATTAAAACAGATCATTGGAAATGAAAATAAATGAAACTAACAAAAAACAGCGATGCCACAAATGTGTTTCCAATCGATGATGCGCACAATGCATTTGTAACAAAAAAAAATAATCCATTCGCGCGACGTACACCTGAAGCAACTACCAGCATGCGTTTTCTGTACAGCGCCTTTCACTTTCAACCGGGCCATGACTAAATTTTTGGAAGTTACGAAAGAGACACATCTCGTGGCTCTGGTTCCACTGACATGCTTCCCAATTGGATTGTGACCCAAATTCAGCAGTGCAACATGCACTCGATCTCGAAGCGGAATGAATGCACCGCATCTTAACAAGCCATTCAACCGCATCTACGACGGAAGCAACGTGCTCGTGCATTAATTAGCAACCGACAGACGACCCAACTGAATTTTCTTTGTTTGCAACTCACGTTCCGCAGAGTGGCCATCAAAAACAACTTTTCTCGCACCATTAGCTTCGGTCGTGCGTTCAGACGTTAGGTGCGGTGCTAGTGTGTCTTATTGCGAAAAAATGCATTACAAAGTAATGTGACAAGGTCCATCGGCCACCACTTGTGATAAATAGACACAAACAGTGAGAACTGTACCACCGCAGACGTCATCGCCACCCCCAAAATATCGTGAAAATATCTTTGTTTTCTGGGGGAGTACGCCAACGCTGCTCACGCTCTGCCAATGGGTATTCGCTGCGGGAGCAAGTTCATTGTCGAAGTTGAGGCAGATAAAAGATAAAAACAAGTCCAAAGAGACTCACAGGCAAACAGATGTAGAGGTAGGGAGCTACGCAAGTGGCGAGACGCGACGCAAATAGACACAACACTGTTGCAAGCAGATGGAAAGAAAAAATAAAGTTACCTCAGCAGTTGGTGACAGACGGAATGTACAAATTTGCCTAATTCCACCGACTGTCGCTTTCGAAAGTTCCAAATTCCTGCGTCGCTGATAAGACGTGCCAAATGGAAGCACGCATGATAAGCCAATGACCCGCGAGTTGCGGGACACCGGAATCAAGTCTGCTTTCGCCCACAAGTTGGTGGCTGGGACTGCTTCGAAATTCTTTTATCAGAGCGCGGAGATAAGACGACCACCACAATCAATTTTGATTATTGTTGACAACTGTCTTTACTGGCAGCAGCGCAACTTTGACAGATCACACTTGCGTGCAATTTGCAACATTTTTTTTCGTCGTGCACAAATGACCTCGGTGTCTCGGGTCGATATTTTCTCTACGCAACAAAGCACAGAAGGGGGCCCTGATATGACACGGATGACCCCGACCAGGTGTGCAATGTGCATCGGGGGCGCGCGGGTTGACTAACATTTTCTTTCTTCTTGTTCACCGTTTTTTACCTATGGCTTACTTGCTGCTGATGCTGGTGGTGATGTTGAGCGATGATGGATGGACTGGACGTCGATTGAGGAAGGATCGCTTCTGCTGAATTCGATTGGCGAATTGTCGTTATTTTTAGCTGTGCTTGAGCCCACTATGTCGCACACGCAACTGGATGCAGACGACACACGAATGGAACAACAAAACACTCAACTGCTGTTGGGAAACGCTCGCGCAGCACCACGAAATCGCGGCAGTGTGGTACGCGGTGCAATAGACAGCAAAAGCAAAAACTCGCGGAAGTGATTTCTCGATTTGGATGATTATTTATTTGAAATGAGAAAATATTCGAGTGTCTTGTTCTTGGTGGAACAGTCAGATGACGAGGTAGTTGGGGAGGCGAGTTAGCATGTGAAAAGGTACTAATTCACAATAGAGAGCTAATGCGATTTTCATTTACAGGGTGTAGCTGTGTTATGTGTACTACGATGAAGAAAGTAAGGTCGAAATCGAAATAACAACTTTTTGAGTTCCCCCTTGAGGGGACTATTTCATTCAAACAAAAATTAAATTGTTCCAAATACGTTATATTTTACATGAAATTTTGTTGTTTGGTGAGCAGTTTTAGAAGTCGTAAAAACCGTTTTCGGATACTTCTTTGATACTTAATATTTAGGTAGTATGTATCAATATTGTCGATTGCTAATTCATTACGTTTCTCTGTCACAGAGATTCCCAACCTGTGGGGTGCGCCCCCTTAGGAAGTCGTGAATATTGGCCAGGGGGGCGCGGGCACAGTTCAAATGTTGCCATATAAGGCGAACGCCTTCTTCCATGGTCCTCCCTGTGGGCGCCCCCTGGAAACGGTAGTAGGTAAGACCACTAACGGCTGGGTCATTTCATTTATTATATGACATTTGGAAGAAGACCCGCTGCGCCTGAGTGCTGTATTAGCCCTATTCGACTCACTGGATCATTTCCAGATTTATTGGAAATCCCATACAAAATGATAATCCTGGAAGTTGATCCAGGGTATCATTCATTCATTCGGATTGGACGGATACAACCCAACGACGATTTCGCAAACGAAAAACTGATTACTCTTTCGGAATCTGGAATGTACGCTCCCTGAACAGGCGCGGTGGCCTTAAGGACACTCCTGGATTAGGTCGAAAAATACAAGCTGAACATAGTTGCACTCCAGGAAACAAAATGGCTTGTAGCGAGATTGACGACCGGAGTTCGTACACAATTCACAAGTGGAAAACCTTCGCGCCACAGGGAGTTTGGAGTGTCGTTTATTGTGCACAATCGACTGATGCTGCATGTAATCGACTTTAAACCCATAAACGAGCGGATGTGTCCGGTTCGCATAAAATTCCGGTTCTTCAATCTTTGGCTCATAAATGCGTCAAAGAAGACGCGGTTAATGATGAGTTCTACAACCGCCTAGAAAATATCTTCGATTCACTTCCATCAAACGATGTCAAGTTGCTGCTGGCCGATTTTAACGCCAAAGTCGGAAATGAAATTTGACATAGAGGGATTACTGTAGGCCACAGCCTCCATGAAGATTGTAATGATAACGGCCAACGACTAATAGCCTTCGTACAACGATGAGTTGTATTAGCTGTCCGAATATATGTCGAAAATGGACAATGCACATGTACAAAGGATGAACGACGATCGTATGCCCAAAAAGGTGATGAACGCGCAACGAGTGGACGAAGCCACATTTCGTGGACGATCGAGAGATCGATGGGAGCAATCAGTAAGTGAGAAGGCCCACCAGATGTTGGGCTTCCGGAGCTGGAGGATAAGGTCGCGTCACCGCGATAATTGGAGGTCAACCATACAGGCGGCCAAGGCCCGACGTCGGGCGATCGAGCCATAAATATGAAGAGGAAAGTTTCCTATCAAGAGGCCCTTGAGTTATAAAGTAAGACATCTTTATATTGGGTTTTAATATTGTACCCTCGTGTAGAAATTCTCGGTAAGGTACGTGCCCAAAACAATCCGTCAATAATTATTAAACATCACAAGGAGCGATAATCCTACATTCTCCCGAGTAGCTGACTATACTAGAATTTAAAAATTTAAGGCACAGCTTGCGTGTCAGAGCAACCAATAGCTAGGGTTATACATACAACACAACAGTTCCATTTGTTACCAAATCGTCATTTTGCGGATCAGAAGTAATCTCCGGTTATTTTTGTTTATATGTTCCACAAAGACAGACAAGTTATTTCTGATGCGCAAAACGGCGGTCAGGAGATCAGAACGGCAAACATGTTTGCGGTGGTCAGTTCGTGAGATGGTAGTGCTGGAAGCGCTCACAGTACCTCTCCGCGGTGGCCGCTAGTAACTTCACTCTTGTGAAGGCCAAACTTTGGGGACCGGTGGTCGTAGGATCTATTTTTGTTTTTTGACAAGACTCAGTATTCAACTGAGTTTGTATTCAGGTGCATACTCAACCGGCGAATCGGGATCCCAAAATCACTGCATACATCAGATGTTCTCAGGTTCTGTAATCATACTGTTTCTGATGATGTCCATGGTGTTAGATATGCCTAAATCCCCGGGGTGATAGGTGACCCGTGCCCATCGAGGGAAGGTGATCAGAGCGCAAATGATCATCACTAACGGAGCTCCTTGAATATCGGGTGATTGCTATAACATTAACGAAGTAAAGCAGGGCACTGTTTCGGCGGACTTTATTTTCTCGTCGGATCAAAACATGAAACCGATAAAAAAACAAAAGCAACACAACAACTAAAAAAAATCAGCACTCTCGAAGCAATGGTGGCATCCACTGCTTTGGGATGGCAACGATCAAGCCACCCAACGTAGCGCCCCAGAGGAGCTCTACCTCTCGGACATTGACCAGGCCCATCGAACATCAATAGAATTAATCCCAAACTCTTTGAGCCAGGAGGCGTCAAAGATCCCCTGAGAAAGGGACTCAGCGGCGCGGGATGTAAGCGCTACCTCAAGTTCCATGCACAGGAACATGGGTCAACAAACGCAATAGAGCTAGCGGCGACCTCATATAACCCCCCCCCCCTCCAGATTGCACCTCAAGCGACAATGCTCCACGAACGAGGTCCCACCTGTCCTTACGCTAGACAGTAAGAGGTCCAAGACCAATGTAGCGCTATCCCGATTGTAGGCTGCATCGGAGGAGGCGAGAGGAAATCCGCTTTTCTGCCCTCACTGGAGGCAAAAGAAAAGCGAAGGAGGCTTTCTGGGCGTAATCTCCACCAACCCGACTGAACTGCTCACGTCAGAGCAAAAGACAAAGATTCAGAACGTGCTGTTGGCGGAGATTCTCTCTGAGAGCGCTAAGCAAGGCCAGGCCACATCCTAATTGAGTCCGAGAATGGAGCTACAGTGGCTCATTGAGCTAGCGGATGGAATGGAACAATGGCCGGGAGCATCACTCAAGGCAGTACTGGGCAGCCATATTCCGCGTTCCGTGAACGTTTTCTTCCCGCGCACCACGGAGTGCAATACGGAGAAAGCGCTCAAATACCTGGAGAACCAGAACGATGAGAGGGTGCTTCGCGAAACACGCGAGGGTGAAACATCTCCTTCGGGGCAGTTCTCAAAGAGGAATTTAACTTAACAACAAGTTCAGCAGGGTCACCCTCCCCCCTAAGACTTGAAAGCGCGGCGCAGCTGAGAAACCTCCAGCTGCTGCTGAGAGCTCAGCCGCATCGCGGAGCCCACCGAGCAGGAGATTGACGTACCACCAGCAGACGAGGATCTCGATTGCACAGAGGACGATGATGTTCAATCTCCTCTCTCAGAAAGCGTAATCCATATGGAGACTGAGGAAGAGGATTCAACCGAACAAGAAGGACACATCAAGCACGGGGACGACACCGATGAACCCGACGACTAATGTATCCCTGGGCGTGCTGCAAGCTAACCTGCATCACGCCATCACAGCCTCAGATACGGTTATGGCCAGGTTCGCCAGGGTGGGCCTGGGACTAGCTCTTATTCAGGAGCCCTGGTGAGTACGCGGAGAAATAAAAGGACTCAAGGTAAGCGGGACCTCAGTCATATACGTATGGTACTAGTTCGAGCAGACTTCGAATCATATCAGGTTTGAACTTACAGTGTCCACACCAAGTTTGCGAGAAAGGCGCATATCTCAGCTAACTAAGTGGGAATCTACAAAATCTCTGTACGAGACGACTGTTTAACAGAGCTAAAAGGACAGGGGAGTGCGTCATGTATCACTCCCAACTTAGTGAATACAACAACAAAATCAGGTCTGCCAAATTGAACTCGTGGGGCAAACTCTGTGAAGGTGTTGAATGCACTAACACAGCTGCTAGACTCCATCGAGTTTTGGCTAAACAGGACAATGAGCACATAACCACCATAAAGCACCCTGATGGGCGCCACACGACTGACGCCTTGACGACAGGTGAGCTACTACTAGTACCCACTTTCCGGGATGCCACATACTGAGGGGCCTTCAAATGAAGACAGTCTGCACAGAGCTAATTCTTCACACTGGAGAAGAGCAAGACTAATCTTTACTCAAGAAAAAGTGAAATGGGCTATAGGCTCGTTTGACCTTTTAAATCCACCAGCACCGACGGGATCTTTCCAGCTCTCCTTCATAAGGGTCTGGAGCTTCTAACTCCTGTGTATCTTCAGAAGCAGCTTTGCGTTGGGCTACATACCTCATGGATACTTGCGAGAATAGTCTTCATTCCTAAAATGGGAAACCGGCCCAAGGAGGATCCCAAATCTTACAGACCAATCAGTATTACTTCATCCATGCTCAAATCTATGGAAAAAATCATTGACGAGGACATCAGAAAAATCACGCTGATTAGTAACCTTTTCGCCACACAAAAGGCAGTTTGCTTATCAACCAGGTAAATCCAAAGAATACGCGCTTCACGGCCTTGCAGGGAGATCGAAAGGACCTTTGAGGACAAAAATACTGCGCTTGCTGCTTTCTTTTGAAGGGGCATTCGACAGTACTGCCTTCAATGCAAGAGAAAGAGCAAATTGGACTGTATTAGCAGCATGCTTTCATCCAGAGAAGTCGTCTGCGAAATCAGCGAGCTAACTCTCCTTGCTGAGGTTACTAGAGGCTGCCCACAAGGAGGTGTACTTTCGCCCCTCCTGTGGCGCCTGGTTGCTGACGAACTTTTGTGGAAGCTCACATCTGTGCAGGGATATGCCGGCGATATGGTTATAGTGGTAAAGGGTTTATTTGAGGAAACACTACCTGATTTACTCGAACTAGCACTAAAAATGGTTCGAGAATGGTGTGATGGGAACGGGCTCCGAGTAAGCCCATCCATAGCGATCATCCTACCATTCTCCAGGAATAGAAATCGGGCTGAACTCAGACGTCCGGTAATGTACAACACCCCTCTACCAATTGGGAATCAAGTCAAATACCTGGGAGTAACCCTCGACAGTAAACTTAATTGGAAAAAGCATGTCGAAGCGGCGGCTGAAAAAGCCACTAGAATCCATTGAATATGCAAAAAATTCGTAGTGAAAACCTAGGGTATGAAACCCTCCATTATGCTCTGGATCTACATAGCAATAGTTAGACCTACTCTAGACTACGGTGCTGTGGTCTGGTGGGAAGACTACGAAGGGTAAGTGTGTGTTAGGCAAGGTACAGAGACTAGCATCTCTAATTACCACCGGTGCACTCCGATCCTGCCCTAGCAGCACTCTAGAGGTGTTACTTCATCTACGCCCAGTTGACAAACACCTCGAAACCGAGGCAAAACTAGCACTGGCACGACTCATTGCGAGAGATGCCAATCTGGAGCTTACTAAGGGGCAGCTAACATGCCTTCCGACCACCTTGCAAATGCGGCCACCGTTTTCAGTCTGAAAGATGGAACAGAGAGGAGTGGCACTCTAATTTCGCTGCACCCACAGACCATAATATAGCTTACTGGCGGTTCCAAAACAACCGAAGGTTCAGGAGCAGGTGTGGTTGGTCCAGCGCATAGGCTATCTATACCTATCGGGAATCATACGTGCTAACTATGTAAACAAACGAAAAGCGATCTTCTCAAACAGCCAAGCGGCTATTAAGTCACTCCCTAAGTACACCATCACGTCAATGTTGCCTGAATGCGCTGAACAAACTAGGCGTAAATAACAGATTGACACTCTTCTGGGTCCCAGGTCATATGGGCATCACAGGGAACGAACAGGCGGATGGTGGGGCTTTTCAAGCCTCTTCGGGGCGGACCACGCCCGTTTCATCCAACGAAAGGGCCAACAGTTGCCAAAAGACCCCTCCATGGCAAGAACCATGAAGGTTCGATGCAGGAGGGATGTGTATGTCTGTGTGTGGATGTGTTATTTCGTCAAATTGGGTGTATTTCATCTCAGCGCAGTTGCTTTCAATTCTCCTAATCCGCGCCGGCATCGAGACCAATCCAGGTCCCGAAATCTACATCTGCTGTGTATGCAACCGACGAATCTTCGGGAATGCCAGGTCCTTGAGGTGTACCTGCTACAGAGAATGGTGTCATTTCTACTGCCCAGGCCTAAGAAAAATGAGACATTATGACGAGTTGTCCTTTGTTGCTCCAAGGGGTCTGCACGCGGGTCGGCCCCAGCCACCCCAGGCCCTAGCTCACAAGCTTATGGCCCACCACCACCACCCGCAGTCAACAATACAACAAGACATAATCGCTCAAGTCTAACACCTGCACCCCCTGCAGCAGTGTCCCGAAATAGTCCCTTTCATGAGTACGCGTAGAATTCTGATAGCGGCATTTCAGGAGACAAAGCTCCAACCTTCAACTCCCCCTTCAACTAACATCCGCGGCGATTGCATATTTTTTGAGGCGCGATAGTCGGCAGGCAGCGTCCTACTCCAGGAGGAAGGCTCGCATTCCTAATACACAGAACCGTGCAATACAGTGTATTAGATCTTCGTTTCAACGACGGCACGGCGGAAAAGCAAGCTATTGCATACCAATATCGAACTTATAAACATCTATGTTCCACCAGCATCCAGCTGTGGCTCTGGCTATAAGTTCGATATTGGTCCACTCCTCACAGGACAGCATAGGATCCTACTTGGCGACGTTAACGCCCATCACGAACTCTCTTCTCGCAAATGAAGCCAGAGATATAGATATCGCGTCCACATTAGACCCATCAGACTTCTGCGCACTCAATGGAATTTCGTCTACACGCGTCGCTGATAAGTGAAACCCGATGGGAGACAACTAGGTCTCTTCAATCCGATGACCTCCCCATTATGATAAACCAGCCGAACTGACGACGTCAGAACGGCATACGTTTATCAACCACAAAAAGGCAAATTGGGAGGATTTCACTGCGTTCACTTTGACGAAGTTCGCCGCGCTACCTACCCCAACGAACGCTAGGGAATCCGAAAAGAATATAAGGAACGTCATTGTCCAAGAGGCAGCTCGCTACATTCCGGCAGGGCGTATCCCCAAAGTTCGACCATATTTCCCAACTGCTGCCGCAAGGTTAGCCGACGAACGGGACGATTTAAGACGCGCAAATCCGGCAGACCCCAGAATTCAGGAGCTAAACTCAGTGAATCGGTCTATTGCGAGCTTAGGTGCGAATAGAGTCCTCTCAGAGCGCCCACCACCAATTTCGCCTGAGGAGATTAGGCTCCCGAGAGCCACTAGAGCAACACTAGCTCAACTTCGGTCGGACTTTGGTTTACGCCTTAATACGTACCTTTCTCGCATAAACCCGGACATCCAAAACATCTGTCGAAACTGCGATGGTACTCCTCATGATGTGGGTCATTTGTTTCAATGCCCCGCTGCGCCCACTGATCTTACCCCTATATCGCTGTGGGAAAACCCTATCGCAGCAGCTATGTTTCTGTCCTTAGACCTCACCGACACAAACATTGACGAACCATAAATCGTATCCACATAGATGCACAGAGGTTTCACACCTTTCTGCACCCCTACACCGCTAAAAGAAGAAGAAGGGGCTAAACTCCGAAATAAATCGACTAGTCAACACCTATAAAAAAGAGAAATTGAACGAGCATCTGGATAGCTGCGACCTCTCATAAGGTGTCAGCAAACTGTAGGCTACGGTCCGCGCCCTATCTCACCCAACCAAAGACAAGGGCAGTGAAGCCATCAGATTCGGTAAGAAAACCACCGCAAATCCAAAACTCTGCGCGAGCTTCTTCAATAAGCAATTCATTGAACACCCCAAGACCAAGATGCTCAACTGCAAGATAAAAAGAAGGATTCGCAACCGAACGGTTGACATCATCCCTACCTATTCAGCGGACCAAGTTTCAGCAGCAATCAAGAATGGGAAAAATTCAAAGGCCATTGGACCAGATGGCATTTCAATGGTCATGCTGAAACACCTAGATCTTCCGGCCATCGAATACCTAACGATGGCTTTCAACTTGTCGATATCCACGCTTGTCATCCCTGAATTCTCGAAAAAGGGACGGTAAAAGCGCGAAACTCGCCGAATCCTACCGTCCAATCACAATCTTATCACCCGTTGCAAAGGCGCTCGAAGCACTCATCCACCCCACTCTTGTATCGCATTCTGAGCTAGCTTCTCACTAGCATGGCGTCAGGAAAATGCATAGAACCACAACAGCCCTGGATATGATCACCTTTCACATCCACAATTGCCTCAACCAGAAACAGCCCTGTGACAAAACCGTCCTAGTGGCCCTTGACATGTCGAAAACCTTCGACACGGTCATTCACTCTGCGTTGTTGGTCGATCTCCTAAATATGCATATTCCTGCACAAGAGGTTAGGTGGATTGCCAACTATCTAGCTGGGAGGCTAGATAGTTGGGGCAGTTGTTCAAAGCATAGAAGAGAAGCAGGAAGTTCCACAAGGTATCGTACTCTCTCCTACATTGTTTAATATCTACCTGTCGAGCCTTCCAACACCACCGGAAGGTATCGAACTAATTTCCTATGCAGACGATTGCACCGTCCTCACCTCGGGGAATGATTTAAATGGCATGTGTGCTCGACTGAATGACTATATTGAGAAACTGGTGGAGTTCTTCAATATCCGCAACCTCGTCATTTCGCAGTCTAAATGTACTGCAACTCTTCTCACCACCTGGACGCAGGAATTTTCGGAGGTGCTTGGGATCCATACTGGTAAGCAAGCTGAAGACGTTGTTCCTACTGTTACCAACCCCAAGATCCTTGGTGTCTATTTGGATACCATGATGAAGTCGAAAGATCACGTCGAAGAAGTAGGCGGCGGAATGCAAAGTAGAAACAACGTCCTAAAGGCACTAGCCGGGGGTTCCTGGGGCAAGGACAAAGAAACTATGTTGGTCACCTATAAAGCAATAGGTAGGGCAATCCCTAGCTATGCAGCACCGGTGTGGTCACAAACCGTTTGTGACAGAAACTGGAATAAGATCCAGGCATGCCAGAACGCCGCTCTACGTATCGCTACAGGTTGCTATCTCATGTCGTCCCAGGAGCATCTTCATCAAGAAACCAGCATGTTATCAGTGCGTGATAACAATCTCCTCCTGTCTCTACAATATCTGGTCGGTTGCTAACGAGAAGATCACCCAAATCATCATCTCATGGACAATACTCCCCCTCCACGACATGTCAGGAGTGGAATCAGAGATCTCGAGAGAGATGTCGTGGATTTTAGTACATATTTTAAAATCCACTTCATCAAAGTGGCATACGATAAAAATGTAAAAAAAATCATTTTTAATAATAATTAGTTTGTGTCAAACGTTTGCACTAATAAAATGTATTTTTATATTTCTAATTTATCAAATATAAACAAATATAATAAAATATAGAGATTTAAAATAAATATAAATTAAAAATAATTCTCTATAAGACGTCCAGAGATACAAACGGGTACCTCCCGATATATTCGACAACACAGCATACTATGCGGCCATCGCAGATATTCACACAACCGTTGTGAATCGGTCAATAGGGAGAATAGAGTCGTCTCAATGCCCTCACCACCCATATCGCCTGAGGAGACTAGGCTCCCGAGAGCCACAAGAGTGACACTAGCACAGCTTAGGTCGGGTTTTTGTTCACGCCTCAATTCGTACCTATCTCGAATATGCAATCTAAATCCAAACTGTTCATAGCAGGATACTCCCATAAAAGAGCGGCTGAGCTACTTCAGCTAAGCAGAAATAAAGTGGAAGTGTTGGATTCTTACAGGACACTCGCACAATGTGGCTCTTATAAGACGCGAGCTGTCGATTCTGCGAAGATGACGAACCCTCAATCCACGTCCTGTGCAGATGTGATGCTCTGGCCTAACGCCGCTGGATACAATTTGGAGCGGCCTGTCCGAACGACATAGCTTCGACGTAAATTAGCAACCTTCTTCTTCTTTTCGCGGTGCAGAAAGGTGTGAAACCTCTGTGCATCTATGTGGGTACGATTTATGATACGTCAATGTTTGTGTCCGTGAGGTCTAAGGACAAAAACATAGCTGCTGCGATAGGGTTTTCCCACAGCGATATAGGGGTAAGATCAGTGGGCGCAGCGGGGCATTGAAACAAATGACCCACATCATGAGGAGTACCATCACAGTTTGGACAGATGTTTTGGTTGTCCGGGTTTATGCGAGAAAGGTACGAATTAAGGCGTGAACAAAAGCCCGACCGAAGTTGAGCCAGTGTTACTCTAGTGGCTCTCGGGAGCCTAATCTCCTCAGGTGAAATTGGTGGTGGGCGCTTTGAGAGGACTCTATTCGCACCTAAGCTCGCAATAGACCGATTCACTTCTTCAGTGTGGATCGCTGCGATGGCGGCTCGGTATGTAACTTTATCGTAAGGGTCCCGTTTGTATCCCTGAACCTCTCTCTCAAGGTGTCGTAAACCACGCCTGACATGTCGTGGTGGAGGAATTCGGTCCATGAGATGATTATTGGGATGATCCTCACGATAGCAACCAACAAGATATCAATTTTGTCTGCTGATGTAAGTGATCCTGGGCAGACATCAGAAGGCAACCTGTCGCGATGCGTAGAGCGGCATTTTGGCAGACCTGAATTTTGGACCAGTTTGTGTCACATAAACTATGTGTCCAAACTGGGACTGCATAATCAGCGGCCGCTCCACCCACCGCTTTATAAGTAGCTAGCATGGTTTTTTTATCTTTGCCCCAGGTGCTACCAGCTAGAGCTTTTAGGATTTTATTCCTACTGCGCATTTTCTCACAAACGGAATCTGCATGATTCGCAGACGTCATCATGTTCTCTAGGTGAAGCCCGAGAATTTTGGGGTTTGCTACAGTAGGAACAGAATTGTTGCCAATACGTATGTCAATCTCCCATCTTTTATCTTTCCACCAAGTGGTTGGAAATGTCGCAGAAGATTTGGACGCAGAGATGGTTAGGTTTCGGCTTTGGAAAAATGCCTGCAATCGTCCCAGATAGCGATTAATTTGGAGGCGCATTTCATCATTATCACCCCCTGTGGCGAGTACGGTGCAATCGTCAGCATAGGAAATCACCTCGATTCCTTCAGGTAGTGTGGGAAGGCCGGACATGTAGATGTTAAACAGAGTGGGGGAGAGTACCCCTCCCTGTGGAACACCTAATTTGATTTTCCTAAGCTTAGAACGTTTGCCTCGAAACAGTCAATATTCAACAGATTTGGTAAAAGCATTGAATGATTGATCTTATCAAAAGCATTTGATAGGTCAATTGCCACCAGAATGGTTCTGTGACAAGGACGACGTTGATTTAGCCCATCGCGTATGCGTGTAGTGATCGCATCGAGGGCAGTGGTGGTACTATGCATTTTCCTGAAGCCATGCTGGTGAGGTTCTAGCTTCGCATGTGCAACAAGAGTGGGGTGAATAAGGGCCTCGCGTCTTTGCGACAGGAGACAGTATCGTAATGGGGCGATAGGATTGCCCGAGATTTGCGCTCTTCTCTGGCTTGAGACAGGGAACAATTCGACTTGTTTTCCAGATTTCATGCATGGCAAGCGTGGACATCGACAAGTTAAAGGCGGCCGTCAGATACTCAATGGCTGGAAGGTCGAGATGTTTCAACATGGTCATCGAAATGCCATCTGGTCCGAGGCCTTGGAGTTTTTAGCATTCTCGATGACTTTTTTAACCTGATCCGCGGTAAATGATGCTATGGCGTCAACATTCCGGCTGCGAATCCTTCTTCTAATTTTGCGCATAAGGCCGTCAGACTTGGGATGTTCAATAAATTGTTTATTGAACAGGCTCGCACACTGAAGAGGATCGCAGGTTTTTATGTTGCCAAATTCAATGGCGTTATTGCCTTTTTCTCTCCTAGGATTGGAAAGGGCGCGGACAGTAGACCTTAATTTGCTGACACCTTCATTGAGGTTACATTCATCGAGGTGCTGATTCCATTTCGCCCTCCCATAGTCTTTAGCTTGTCGGTCGATTTCGGAGTTAAGCTCCTGAATTCTGGGATCATCAGGGTGAGCGCTTCTGATCTGATCACGTTCATCGGCTAATCTAGCGGCACTAGTGGGGAAGTTAGTCCGAACTTTCGGGATACGTCCTGCAGGAATAAAACGTGCCGCAGCTGTTGTAATGACGTTCCTAATATTTTTCTCGGCTTTATGTATCTTGGTAGGTGATGGTAGCTCGATGAACTTCGCCGACGAGTATGCTTTGAAACCGTCCCAATCAGCTTTCTTGTAATTGACAAACGTTCGCTTCTCAGACTTAGTCAGGTTCGCTGGTTTGTCAATTTTTATAATGATTGGGAGGTGATCAGATTTGAGGGTAGTACGTACTTCCCATCGAGTACCAGCGATTAGGCTGGCACTTACAATAGTTATGTCAGGAGAACTACTGCAAGTGCCTACGACTCTAGTCGGCGAGTCTTCATTGAGTGAACAGAATTCTGAGGCGTCAAGTGATTCGGCGATAGTTATACCCCTGGCATTGTTGTTGAGGTCCGAATGCCAGAGCTCATGGTGTGCATTAAAGTCGCCAAGGATGACCCTGTGCTCTCCGGAAAGGAGAGGACCAATATCGAAATGATAGCCAGAACGGCAACTAGATTGCAGTGGAATACACACATTAAAAATTTCGATATTAGTACTCCCTGATGGAACTGAGATGGCTTGTATTTCCGCCGTACCGTCAGCAACTATGTACATCTAATACACAGTAATGTACGGACTTGTGTATTAGAAAAACAAGTCCAATTCCAGGGTGAGAATCATCCGTGGCGGCCGGTCGATCTTTCCGCAGTATAACATATTCGCTATGGACGCTTAGAGACGAGTTTGCGTGAAGCAGCGTCTCTTGGATGGCGGCGATGAGAATTCTGTTGGAACTCAAGAAGTGTGTGATCTCAGCGATTTTCCGGTGAATGCCATTACAGTTAAACTGCAATATGGATAGTGTAGTGAAATTTGCTGGAGGAGGAGGGCCAGGCGTAAGACTGGATCTTGCATTCCTGATCGCATTGTTGGGTGGAGTAAGGGGCAGTGGAGGAGGAGGTGGGCTGGGTGCAGCCCTAGGTTGCCCTGAATTAATACAACCTGCCGCGACATACGCCAAGGAATACTGACCTTGTCTACGTAGCCCCGAGCACCTAAAGTGATCTGGCATTCGAACCGATGCATTGGTTGCAGACAATACAAATCCATACCGTTGGGACTGGTTTCAACACCGGCGCGAATTAGTAAAATTGAGAGCAGCCGCGCCGAGATGTAATGCTCCCAATATGACGAAAAAACACATACAGTGAAAGCTCCGTTCGCGGACAGCTCCCGCAGGCGGACATCTCCCGTAGCCGGACAAATTTCTTAGTCCCAACCTTTTCCTTCATATTTTAGAACAAAATCCATTCCGCTAGCCGGACGCTCTACTGGCCGGACACGGACACATCCTCCATACATCTCCGGTAAGCGGACACAAATTTAATATTTGGTAGACTTGCAGAAATTAATGAAAACTGGATACGATCACAAAAATGCATTTATGCGCTCCAGGTTTTGTTTTTTAAGATTTTTGGCTCCACGGATAACATGCATTTGTATATTGAAATAGGGATATGGAAACAGGGCGGTTAGACCCGAAACCCGTACGGACGACCGTGTTATTATCGCCTTTTTTGTCTTCCAGTTTTTAACCTGGTCGGTTGCTCAACTTTTCGGTTATGCGGAATTTGAATTTCCTTTCATATTTGCGAACAAAGCCTCAACTCTTCTGTCTACCAGAAAAAAATCTGTGTGTGTAAGAACATACAAAAGGGCCTTATGGAATCGGCGAATCATTTATTGTTTTATGTGTTATTATGTGTTCATAATGAAACAATTTATTGGCAAATAAAATTTTAATTTGATTTTAATTAAGGACTTATCACCGTCTGGAGATTACACAAATATGATTCGATTCCTTTATGGTCGATTTCTTGTGTTTAGGCCCATCGGAAATTCCACCTTAATGTTGATGCCGAGACTCATCATCTGGGAGGATAGTTTTACCTATACGATAAGAAACACTTCTGGAGCAGATCATGTATTGCACGGGATCCTATTGTGCGAATCAGAGGTTCTCTGCACCAAGCGACACTGCCTGTTCGAATGCTTGGGTGTCTTACAACTTCCAAGTAACAATGCCAAACTTTCTGTTCGGTATTAACCGGACCGACTAACCGCTACCAAAAATAACTGAAAAAAAAAATTGGGCGGATTTTGACATCCCTAATTAAAGCTAATATTTTTCTACTTGTTCGTTTTTCACTATAAAAGCTTGGAGAAGTTTATTGGTAAAGCAGCATTTGCGGTATGTACATTGTGGAGGTTTGTAAACAAAAAATGAATTAAAACACATGCAAACAATACCTATTGTTTTAATGCCCAAGCAACAATTCGTTTGCTTTAAAGAAACACTTCACACTGTAGAAATCATATAGTACCACGCAATCAATTTATCGTGTGACATCGCTTAAAGAAATATTTTGATCCGATAAAACATCCTTAAAGCATTTTCCGGAAAGCTTCTATCATGGTTATGGTATAAGATTTCGATAAAACTGTCTCTAAACATTAACCTAAAAAGATACTCCTTTAAATACTCCACTCTTGTGTTTATTGGATGATACAGCACACACATGCAATAGTCTCTCTAAGTTAACTCACACACATGCATATATTCCTCTATAGCACAGTCGGTATCATTTTTATAGTGTAACATTCGTATGGTCATCCAATAAATTGTTGATCGTAGTTTTATAGAAGGATGGACTTAGTGATTTTAAAAAAAAAATTGAAACTTATGAAGTGCTCTGAAATACGTAATTTTTGCAATAGAAATCCTTAAAATCTTGCATGAAACCCACACGTACGCACTCATTATTATCTTCGAAACTAATTAAGGTGATCTGTGTGCAGAAATTCACTCTATTTTATTGATAAATGTATGGATTTAGGGTGCATTGTAGAAGAGTCCACAAAGAATTGTCAAGCATTTCTATAGAAGCAATTAACCATTTCAAGTGTTTACGAGCAATGCTGACTATATGTGAGGTTGGCTGAGTGGTAGCGTGTAGGACGGGCAATCAACAGACATTGGTTCGATGCTGGCTGCGGATTTTTTTTTTTTTCTAAATTTTTTGCAAATGCGTTTAGTGACAAAAAGTGATGATATAAGGCAAATGGAGTACACCTTTATTGAAGCATAAGTTAGTCCTACAATGAGGTTCTATTGGATTAAAAAACTGCGGCAAATGCCATTATTGTACTATTATTCAGTGTTTAAACCATGTAAAGTGCCACTTTTATTGCGAGAAAAGAATATAATACGAAGTATTATAGGGATGAAATTGTTACTTGGGTGCGTATAACATTGAAGTGAGATCATAGTCCGTCACAAGTTCGTGAGTTCGAAAAACACCATGATCCACGGTGAGATTGGAACTCATGACCCTGCGCACCGAAGGTGCGCGCACTAACCGCTAGACCAGCCAGACTACGTTTTAATGCGTATAGAAGCGATATTTTAAACCCTCTCCCGCAAGCGGACATCTCCCATGGCCGGACATAAATGCTGGAACCGTCAGTGTCCGTCCACGGGAGCTTTTACTGTATATCGTACCCACACATATACACAGACAAACACAACCTTCCTGCATCGAACCATCAGGGCTCCTGCCGGGGCTCTTGCCAGGAAGGCCTATATGCCTTTTGGCCGTTTTGCAAAAAAACGGGTGTGGTCCGCCCCGTAGAGGCAGTTGCCGTAGGACCAAATTAGCAACCTCAACTCCTTTCTTAGCACGATCAACACTGATCGTTAGGCATAGTCCTGCTCACCTGCCACTAGGGCGATAGTACAATAGCCCCATTGGCTTCAGTGCTGCGAACGCTTTCGGGTTCATATTACAATTCTTAAATGATTACTTGTACATACAACAATGTTAGTAGTCTACATTTTAAAATTTGTAAGATTTTATCTATAACGTACGGCCTATGTGTGCACTTAACATTTCGGTGCAGACGCCATGGACGCCTCCCCTTTCTACGTCCCTGTGCCCTGACGATGATTTAAGGAACACCGGGAACACCCTATCATAATTTATTACTTTAAGTATACAATGCACAATGGTAATTGCATACATACATCGCAAGTTCTGATATAGTAATAAAAACAATTATTCAGTGAATTAATTCCAACTCTCTATTGTTGTCGATACGCTTGATTGACTTTACATCCAAAAGTCACTATCTATTGTCTCTTCGCCAAGCCCTATATGTACCCATTTATTCTATTAATTCACAACCCATTATATAAAAATCTGTGTACATATTTCTTCAATAACTTGAAGTTCGTAATAGTGATAAAATCATGAAACCTACAACTTAAGAAAATTGGAATCTTTTCAAACAAAAACCTGTTCCAAGAACACGTAAACAGAGAAAGCGAAATGATAAGAAAAAAAAGCAGAAAAAAAAAAACGAAAAAAAAAACTAACACACAAACCATTGACCTATATTTGACTGAGTTACAAATAAATTAATTTTCCCTTTAAATTTATTAGCCCAATTTTTTTCCTTCAATTGAGAATACACGATAAGCCAAACTTGTTCTGTTCCATGGCAATGAAACTTGTATCTATTGTGAACTAATGGCAACGTCGCTTATCACTATAAAGAAAAATGTCAACAAACTCGATGACATCTGACTTAACGTCGTATATTAGCCAAAAATGCACAAAATTGAATTAAACGTAAATTGAAATTCACTGATAAGCCTTCCAATGTGATTTTCATTAAAGAATTAGCTATTTTGTTGAGGAATTTCTGAACCAATGATTCACTACACTCATGCAACAAAAGTGCATTTTCGCATCATGGAGGGGCAGGCAGTGGGGCTTTACTTGCATTAAATTGAACAAAACTTTCCTCTTAGGCGGAAAAACAAAATCCTTGAGCTACTCAACAAATCAAGGACAACAAAGCCAATCGAACAATCACTGCGCCGCTCCCACTACGCAAAGAACACAACGGAGCACCCAGCCTCCATGTCGCGTCGTGTCCTCCCCCATACGAATTTCTCACACACTAAAGTGGAGTTGGCGCCATTTTCACTGTCATCCAAAACACTTATGCGCCCCAAAACGGGAGTCTGAACATCGCACAATTTTATGTAATCGCAAGCCACCGTGTGTGGCTTTTCTACTTACTCGCAGTGAAATCTCCAGTCCGTGACACACACAAAGTTTGCACGACGCAATTAGTACGCAGCAAATCGGGAAGCCTTGAGGAAATCTGTCGCACAACACAACGCACTGTCGCCTTGCCAATTGGGAAAATTTGGGAAAATCCACACACACGACACGACACACGTCCTGCTGATCAGCTGTACGCAACAACGAACAATTCACGAATCACACGACGCGATGCGAAAAGTGAAATGACGACACAAGAAAACAAACACGCGACGAAATGGCGATTGCTGCTGCAGCTGTTCCTGTGTTTGTTTACGAGCCACACATGCGTCGTGCGGGGTGCGATTGGCTTTACGAAAAATCTCTTTGTTTTGCCAGTTGCCAGTGTGTCGGACTCTTTCTGGCTTGCGAATCGTATGGGGATGTGGTGCGATCTGCTGTCTCAGTTGCACACGGCAATTGACCCATTTCTTTTCGTGACGTCACGAATTATTTGACCATCGCGACCTCGTTACCATGGAGTTAAAGTGCAATAAGATGTCGTGCATTCACAATAGTGAGTGACGTATTTCCTGGCATAGAAACGGAAAATGTGATTTGAAAAGAAGAAAATTACGAACAATAGTCGAATAATTGGCAGAGCTCATAATGAATCCATGGATTTAAGTAAGCTGACCAGACGTACAGCACTCTTTGCTGTACAGTACGGCATTTTGACCTGTCGTACAGCATTAGTAAATGTACAGCATAATAATATGTTCCGTGAGGCCTGTGGTGAGCCTTGTCTGTTTTAACCCTAGTCCTACCAACAGGGGTACAGGTGTACCTTTTTCACTTTAAATTTAAATATTTCCGACTTGCCAAAACCAAATATGTTGAAACACTCTGACATCTTAAAGTAAAGGGTTTTTGGTTATTTTAACTACTTTTTAGATTTTTGGTTCGATATACTTAAGCGAAAAAAGAAAAAAATTGTGATATGACATATTTACCGGCACGGTTACACCTGTACCCACCTAACTTTTTCAATGAATAGAGTGAAATACAATACAGGATTTCCGCAGGTACTCGCTTGTATCTCTGGACGTCTATCTTTAGATCTCTGACCCAACTCCTGAAATTTCGTAGAGGGGGAGTATTGTCCATGAGACGATGGCTTGGGTGATCCTCTCGTGAGCAACCGACCAGATATTGTAAAGGCAGAAGGAGATTGTAATCACGCACTGGTAACATGCTGGTTTCTTGAAGATGATCCTGGGACGACATAACGTGACAGCGATACGTCGACCAGCGTTCTGACATGCCCGGATTTTATTCCAGTTCGTGTCACAAATGGTTTGAAACCACACCGGTCCTGTGTAGCTGGGAGTTCTCTACCTATCGCTTTGAAGGTGACCAATATAGTTTCCTTGTCCTTGCCCCAGGAGCTTGTCCTTGCCCTTAGGACGTTGTTTCTACAGTGCATTTTGTCGAATACGTCTTCGACGAAACATTCTTGCTCAGCATCAGACGCAATATATCTGGCATACATTCGTCATCATAAGTTGGAAAGAAAGGTTCTCCGTCATAGTCGCTATCGTCTGACAACATATGTAATTGATTTTGGGTCAATCTGAACAAAAATAAATCAATAAGCAAAAGGACGACATGTGTACTTTTCAATGTGGATTTCCCCTTTTCCGTCCCATGGTAATGAATTATTGCTGGAGTTCAGCGGCGATCTAAATTGAAATATATTAAATAAAATTATTAAAAAGCTAAACTGATTCATACAATCGATTAGATGGTCCTCGGGCTCGCTCGTATTGCATCATTGGTTCTAATGCAGATGTTGACACACTCACATTCAGCGTTTTTTTTAATACTTTGCACTTCCAATTTTTTCCCACTACTAGACATATTTTCACATCGAAATTATTATATATCACCAGACACTTTGCGTCAAAAGTCAAGAGTGTTGCAAAAATATGCGTGCATTCATTCAATATATCGAATCTAGCGGTAAATCGAAGTTGGGTACAGGTGTACCCATGTCGGTAGAAATAAGAATAAACTTTTGTCGGTAGGACTAGGGTTAAAGGTGTTTTTAGCACGATGATCGCACTTGCAAATGTTCATTTTCGATAAATTGGGAACTCTTTAATCGATCGGTCTTAAGACACTTGTAAAGCTACTTGTTGCTCACATTTCCTCCAAATTTCGAGGTTCTACCTATCCGCATGCGTGGGTTACAGATGCCCAAATCACACTTTTGTGTTTTCTAATCAAAAACTCGGACATCTTTTCGTGAAAAATTTTGAAATTTGGCAGACTTGTATGGAGAATTGCACCGCTCATATTAGGCAAAAATTTCAAGCCTCTCCAGCTGCCAAGAAGGTTCAGAAGTTACAGCCGTGGAAAAATAATATTTTATTTTTGCACATAACGATGGAAAAATCTAATTCCCGTATCAACTTCTGTAGGAAAATGTATACTAAAGGACTCGCATCATTTGCTCAATAATGACAGGGGACGCGATCTGTTGCAAAAACGAAGAACAAGAATTTTTGCAAAAATATTAAATTTGTTATCAATCTTTACACGTTTCTATTTAAATTGTTCAAGAAAAGTGTGCCATTAAATTATTGAACAGAATATTCATCAAAATATCGCTGTTGTTAGGGACATTTTCATTATTTACACAAACGTCAAAAGTAAATGACGAATTCTAATGACGAAAACATATGTGTCACCTCAATTTCTAACTTTCATCATTATGACGGATTATCGTATGATAATGATTTGGATATGTGTCAAGCTTGTAACGGCTCAACCGATCGCCATGAAATTTGGTAGGAATGTGTAGAATGGTAACAGTCTTTGCAACGATATACCAAGAAGTTGGTAGAGCAAAGATAAAAGGGTGCCCGAAAATTTATTTCCAACAGTTTTAATGCCTTAAGTGTAGAAAACTAGGGTTAATTAATAGGGATCTTTATAGGAGCAGTTTGAATTGAATTGAAATTGATCTAAAATTAACCCTAGTTTTCTGCACTGAAGGCATTAAAACTGTTAGAAATAACGAAGCTAGAATAAAATGATGTACAAAAGAAATAATCGTTAGACTATGCGCCAATTTTTAAAAGAATCGTACGAGCACCTGACCTTGGCGGAAGTTGGAGAAAATTGAGATGGAAAAATAGATTGTTTTTGGGTCAAATCACAATAATTTTACTTTGAAGTTCTGTAAAAACCAAACCTCTTATTCGATTTTAGTGCGGTTTTATTGTTTACCTTAATTTGTTGGCTGTAATATTCAAAAAACTTCTCCATGTGTCCTCCGCGCGGGCGCCCCCTGGTAACGGTAGTGGGTAAAACCTCTAACGGCTAAGTCAAATCATCTGATGCGACATTTGGAAGAAGCACCGCTGTGCCTGAGTGCTGTATTTACATCTGCAGCGTCTCAGGTTACTTATCGTGATAGGTGACAGAAAACGTTTAACTCAACCACTAAAGCAGCATCTTCGAGGCATGCCCATGATGGCCTTTACTCAACGATTAAACCCTATCATGGTTTAGCGATGTGCCGACAACTCATCCTAAGAAAAACTTCAAGTCAAGAAACCTGAAACAAAAGCCTCGGATTGGACGGATACAAAACAACGACGACCCCGCAAACGAACAACTGATTACTCTTTCGGATCCTGGAATGTACGCTCCCTGAATAGACCGGGGGCCTTAAGGGCCCTCCTGGATCAGGTAAAACAATACAGGCTGAGCATAGTTGCAATCCAGGAAACTAAATGGCTCAAAAGCGAGATTAACGACCTCAATTCGCACACTATTTTTACGAGTGGTAAAGAGGAGGGCAACAAGGAGTTTGGAGTAGCTTTCATCGTGAATAAGCAACTCAAGGACCACGTTATCGGCTTCAAACCCATCAACGAGCGGCTATGTGCGATCCGCATTAAGACCCGTTTCGCTAATCTCTGGCTCATTAATGCGCATGCCCCTACAGAAGTAAAAGAAGACCCGATTAAGGACGAGTTCTACAACGACCTAGAAACACTCTTCGACTCACTTCCATCAAACGACGTCAAGCTGCTGCTGGCGTTAAAGCCAAAGTCGGAAACGAAAGCTCGCATAGGGGAACTACTGGTGGTCATAGCCTCCACGACGAAAACAACAACAACGGTCAGCGACTTATCGACTTCGCGAGCGGCAGAAACTTGGTCATAAGCTCTACATGCTTCCCTCATCGACGAATCCATAAGCAGACCTGGAAGTCTCCAGATGAATACACCGTGAATCAGATCGATCACGTACTGATCAGCAAGAGATGGGCCTCTAATGTCCTAGATGTTCGATCCTATCGAGGAGCCAACTTCGACACCGATCACTATTTGGTGAAGACGACCTACAGGTGCAGAATCTCTTCGGTGCACCTAACGAGAATCAACCCTGCCAAGATCTTCGAGGTTGACAATTTGACTGATGATGCTACGGCGGCTGCGTATACTACAGCACTTGAGGAAAAACTGTCGCCCATGCTTCTTCTTCTTTATGGCACGATAGCCCGACGTCGGGCCTTGGCCGCCTGGATTGAAAACCTCCAATTGTCGCGGTCACGCGACCTTGTCCTCCAATTCCGAAAGCCTAGAATCTGGTGGGCGTCCTCACATACAGAATGCTCCCATCGGGCTCTCGGTCGTCCACGCAATCTGGCTCCGTCCACTCGTTGCGCGTTCATCACCTTTTTGGGCATGCGATCGTCGTTCATCCTTTGTACATGACCCGCCCATTGCAATCGCTGCAATTTCACGATCTTCGACACCTGTAGCTCATCATACAGCTGATACAACTCAAGGTTGTACCGGATGCGCCATTCACCTCGTTCACGAACGGCCCCGAAGATTCTTCGGAGAACCTTTCGCTCGAATGTGTCCAACAGGTGTACAAGTTTTGGGTTAGGGTCCATGCCTCGCAGCCATAGCATAGCACAGGTCGGATGATGGTTTTATACACGTGGAGCTTCGTGTTCCTGTGCACCAGCTTCGAATTCATGGACCGCAAAGTAACACTTATTAGCTAGTTGTATCCGCCG
Source organism: Microchrysa polita (assembly GCA_949715475.1). NCBI lineage: Eukaryota > Metazoa > Arthropoda > Insecta > Diptera > Stratiomyidae > Microchrysa > Microchrysa polita. Next base: position 57,394,813 of record OX454417.1, read on the forward strand.
CTTTATCTCATATGTTTCGTTGGCGTCTTTTGACAAATTGCAACCCAGGTAAGTGAAGTTGTCTACATATTCTATATTGAGGTCCCCCACTGTGATGCTTGAACTTACTGGCGTTCTAGTTTTTGATTGCATCATGACCTTGGTTTTAGACTCGTTGATATGTAGCCCAACTTCTTTGGCGGCGTTATTGAGATTATGCAGAAGGCTTTCTGCATCACCCAATCTTCGAGACATGATGTTGATGTCGTCGGCGTAGGCTACTAGTTGAGTCGATTTAATGAGTAGCGTTCCGCTGCTGTCCAAATTCATGGCTCGAATCACATACTCCAGAGCCAGGTTGAAGAGCGTCGGCGCGAGCCCGTCGCCTTGCTTGAGTCCAGTACGAGTTTCAAATAGGTCAGTGAGTCTGTTCTGAACTCTGACCTGCGAGACGGTATTAGTCATCGTCATCCTTATGAGTCGCACTAGCTTAGCCGGTATTCCAAAATGCAGCAAAATGTTGTACAGTACGCTTCGATCGATACTGTCGTATGCCTGCTTGAAGTCAACAAATATTTGGTATACGTCGATGTTGTATTCCCAGCTCTTCTGGAGTAAAAGCTTCACTGTAAAAAGCTGATCTGTCGTCGAACGACCAGGTCTAAAGCCGCCTTGGTACTCGCCAATGATTTCTCCTGCGTACGGATTAATTCTATTTTCCAGAATCTAAGATAAAATCTTATAAGTCGTACAAACTAATGAGATGCCTCTGTAGTTCTTACATTTCAACTTATCCCCTTTTTTGTGGATTGGGCAAATGATACTTTTACGCCAATCTTCCGGGATTATTTCGTCGTTCCATACTTTAACGATAAGTGTGTGTATAGCCTTAACAAGGCTCTTCCCACCATGCTTCAGCAGTTCAACTGGAATCTCGTCAGCGCCCGGGGCTTTATTATGTTTTAGTGCTTGCATGGCGAGATCAACTTCTTCTATTTTTGGGGGTTGAACGGGAGGGCCTGTTTCAGCCATCAGCTCCAGAACTTCTTGTGTGGGGTTGTTTGGTTGAACATTGAGGAGCTCTTAGAAAATGTGAGGCCCAGCGTTTATTTAAAGGAAATTGGTAGATTTAGAAAACAATGAAGGTAAAACCATCTCAAATGAATTCAATCATTATTTTGCAAATATAGGAAAAGATATTGCCAGTCAAATTAATTCCTCAACCGAGCCTGTTACATTTAGCGAGGTTACAAATAATAGTTCCGAAATGTTCTTCTATAAAACAGATAAAAAAGAGATTGAACAAGTAATTACCCATCTAAAAGGCGACAGTGCACCCGGTGAAGACGGAATATCAGTAAAAACAATAAAGGTAATTTGCAAATACATAGCGACTCCACTTCAAATGGTATTCAATACATGCTTTAAAAATGGAATATTCCCAGAAAAATTAAAAAAGAGCGTAATTGTTCCAATTTTTAAATCTGGGGATGACTCATTGATCGGCAATTATAGACCTATAACACTAACGAATTGCTTAGCAAAAGTCTTTGAACGAATAATAAAAACCAGGTTAAATAGCTTCATGTCAGATAACAATATTCTCCCTGAAACACAGTTCGGATTTCGTAAAGGTAAAAGTGTAGATGACGCTTTTGCTAAATTGACTACTGGTATAACAGAGGCCTTCAGAAAGAAAAAGAAATTACTGGGAATATTCCTGGATTTTTCAAAGGCATTTGACACCATTAATCACTCGAAACTCACAGACATTTTAAGCAAATTAGGGATTAGAAACCGGTCATTAAATTTACTTACCAGTTACTTATCAAATAGAAAGCAAATAGTGAAGGTAAATGATATAAAAAGCGAAGAAATTACAAATACAGGATATGGACTCCCACAAGGAACAGTGTTATCGCCTCTATTGTACACAATATATGTTAAGTCTTGATTTAAACTAGCAAATTCATTTACAGAAATAAATAGGCTTCGCTGATGATACAGCAATACTTGTAACAGGTGTAGATTGGAAGGAATGTTACAAAAAAGCAAACGAGAAAATGAAAGAAATTATTGCATGGACAAATGCCCATTCACTAAAACTTAATTTACATAAAACAAACGTTGTTCCTTTTTCTACTAATTAAACCGGATTACCTCAAAGCAATCTTAAAGTGAAAATAAATATAGGAGTTTCAGAATCAATGGAATTATCAAACAAAACAAAATATCTAGGTTTGATTATTGATAATAATTTAAGATGGAAAGAACATATAGGAAACTTGAACAACAAATTAAGAAGTCTTTTATCGATATTCTACAATCTGTCGCGAGTATTAAATACTAAAGAACTGCTAGAAATTTACACTTCGTTATTCCAATCAGTACTAACATATGGTATAATTGCTTGGGGTGCAACTTATGATACTCATTTGAACCATTTGAGTATAACTCAAAAAAGAGCTCTCAAAATGATTGTTAAAGTCCCAAAAACGTATCCCTCAAACCATATTTTTGTACTGACTGATACCCTCACACTGCAAAACGTATACACTCTGAAGGTACTAACATATCTGTCGAAAACAAATGGTTTTGTTCCAATAAGCCATCCATTTAACACCCGAGCTAGATATACAGACATGTCAATACCACAAGCACACACTCGAGCTATACAAAGACATTTTACATACATGGGACCTAAACTTTATAATGATTTACCGAGATTCCTAAAAAATATGTCGGAAAATGAAAGGCACTTTAAGAAACATTTAAAATTGCACTTGAAAAATAATCAGATAAATATTTTTTTATTATCAATAAATTAATAATGGAAACATAAAATTAAGTATGTATATCCATCTTTAGCTATAATTAATTGTATTAACTTCATGTACCTTTAGTCATTTTTAATAACATATTCATATTGAAAAATTTAAGATTGTAAATGGATTATAAATTGTATGGCGATCCTCCTTCCTAAACACAAGCATATGCTTACATAGGAGGGAGTAATTAAGTTAATAAATTGAATTGAATTGAATTGAATTGAATCAACGCTATCATCATCATCAATGTGGCACGATAGCCCGACGTCGGGCCTTGGCCGCCTGAATAGTTGACCTCCAATTGTCGCGGTTACGTGACCTTGTCCTCCAGTTTCGGAAGCCCAGCAGCTGGTGGGCGTCTTCACCTACGGAGTTCTCCCAGCGAGCTCTCGGTCGTCCACGCAACCTCGCTCCGTCAATTCGTTGTGCGTTCATAACTTTCTTTGGCATGAGATTGTCGTCCATCCGTTGTACATGCCCCGCCCATTGCAGACGTTGAAGCTTCACGATTTTCGATACTTCCAGCTCATCGTACAATTGATACAACTCATGGTTGTATTGGTCTCGCTCGCGAACGGCCCCGAAAATTCGCCGAAGGACCTTTCGTTCGAATCGGTCTAGCAAAATTTAGGAGGCTTGGGTAAGGGTTCATGTTTCGCAGCCATAACATAGCACGGGTCGGATGATCGTTTTGTACACGCGGAGCTTCGTGTTCCTGTGCGCAAGTTTCGAATTAATTATAGGGAGGACCGAGAAATATGTCTTATTGGCTAGTTGTATCCGTCGCTTAATTTCGTCGGTTTCGTTGGCGTCCTTTGATAAGTTACAACCCAGATAGTTGAAGTTGTCTACATACTCGATATTAAGGTCCCCCACTGTGATGCTTGAATTTGCTGGCGTCCTTGTTTTCGATTGCATCATGGCCTTTGTTTTGCTTTCGTTGATATGTAGTCCAACTTCCTTTGCGGCGTTATTGAGGTTATGCAGGAGGCTTTCTGCATCAACACTATCGGTGTCGTTAAATTTATTGCCATCCTTATCCTTACAGAGGCTGGTCCTGGGTTGGTGTCCACTTTTAATTGAATTAATTAGCTTGTACGCTTGTCTTCTGTTCCTACTAGCTAGTCTTTGGTTAATTTTCATCAACTGCTCGTCAAGATGCTTACGTTTCTTACGCCTAATTAACCTATTCGAAAATCGTCGAAGCTCGCCATATTTGGTTTTTTGGCTATAGTTGCGCGTTCGGTCCATTGGCGATTTGCTTCTTTTTTCGCATCTACCCAATTTTGACATTCCTCGTCAAACCAATTATTTCGGGCTCCCCGGGCTTTGTAGCCCACAACCTCCTCTGCGACCGATGGCGCCTTCGTTGCTGATATTATTTAGCAAGGGCGTCAGCTTCTCCTCCAAGGCAATAGTATAAGCAACCACGGTAGCATCATCCGACAATTTGTCAACCTCAAAAATGTTTGCCGGGTTGAATCTCGAATGATGCACCGAAGAAATTCTGCACTTATAAGTCGCCTTCACCATATAGTGGTCAGAATCAATATTTGCTCCACGATAGAATCGAACATCCATGATGCTCGATGCCCATCTCTTACATACGAGGACGTGGTCAATTTGGTTGACGGTATGTTGATCTAGAGATCTCCAGGTCTGCCTGTGAATGCGACGATGCGGAAAACATGTAGAGCTAATGACCATATTTCTGATGGTCGCGAAATCAATTAGTCGTTAGCCATTGTCGTTACAGTCTTCATGGAGTCTGTACCCTCCAGTAATCCCCCTATGCCAACTTTCGTTCCCGACTTTGGAGTTAAAATCCCCCAGCAGCAATTTGACATCGTTTGATTGAAGTGAATCGAAGAGATTTTCTAGGCGGTGATAGAACTCTTCTTTAACCACGTCTTCACTGCATTCGGTGGGAGCATGCGCGTTTATGAGCCAGATATTGAAGAACCGGGTTTTAATGCGAATCGCACACAGCCGCTCGTTTTTGGGTTTGAAGTCGATAACATGCGGATTAAGTTGATTGTTTACAATGAAGGCCACTCCAAACTCCCTGTTGCCCGAAGGTTTCCCACTTGTGAAAATTGTGTACGAATTTCGGTCGTCAATCTCGCTACTAAGCCATTTTGTTTCCTGGAGTGCAACTATGCTCAGCTTGTATTTTTCGACCTGATCCAAGAGAGCCCTTAAGGCCCTGGCCTATTCAGGGAGCGTATATTCCAGGTTCCGAAAGAGTAATCAGTTGTTCGTTTGCGAAGTCGTCGTTGGGTTGTATCCGTCCAATCCGAGGCTTTCATTCCAGGTTTCTTGACGGATGGGTTGTCGGCCCATCGCTTAACCATGATAGTATTCGTAAAACGAAAGAGGTCCATCATGGAGAGGCCTCGGAGGTGCTGCTTCGGTGATTGACTATTTGTTTTTTGTCACCCTACATTTAGTAACCTGAGACGCTGAAGTTGTTAATACAGCACTCAGGCGCAGCGGTTACTCGGATAATGCGGGAAAGTAACGCCCCGTAGAGAAACATAGGAATTGGCCGCTCACCCTATGAAGCTCCTCCTGCATAGCTAAGGGTCCGCAGTTATGCCACAACTGAAAGTCGGCGGCCGACTTTAAAAATATAATTTTTTTAATAAATGTCCAGATTTTAAAAATCGAGATTTTATCAAAGCTATGTATATTTTCACTAATCAAGATTATTATGCAGTCGATATGTTTTAAGTCGGGAATTTGTTAGTCGAGATTTCGAAGAACGACATTCAACTCGTCGAGGTTATAGTACCCAAACCTTGTGAACAGCATAGCATTTTTTAATTTTTACATGCTCCTCATTGCTGACTCAAGAATACATACACTGCTCGTCATTAGATTAGCACACCCCTTCGCATGAATAGTTTCGGCTGATTCCCAACCAAACTAAAAGAGCTAAAATTTCAAAATTATAACTGTTAATAGTCTATTCAATTCTGAGTTAATTAACACAAAAAGTATCGTGTTTACATTTTTTAATATTGTTTTATAATTGTTTTTCGAAAAAGAACACACAAAATAGCCATTTAAAATTTGTCATCAGAATAGCACATGCAATTTCTTTTTTGTCTATCTTCCACAATTAAAGACGTAGGACCCCTAATTTTTTATGGTTGTTTGAGTAAGATATTAACTTTAATATGAAGAAGGGAAAATCATTATCTGCGGAAGAGGGATCAAAATTTAAGACTTTCAAGGAGTCAAGGCGGTCAAAAAGTGAAATTTCGAGAAAAAATTAATAAAAGCCGATAAGTTGAATCCGAATTCGTGTGTAATAAGTAGCGTTAAGATAAAAATAACAGAGGCGATAAAAATTGACTATTTGTCAATCCCTATGAGAGAGTAATTTTGAGAGAAGCATCCAGTCCTCATGACTCGGTCGCAAGGATTAGGGTAAATTTTGACATTAAGGTGAGCCTATTGTTCAAATAGTGATAAGAAAATGCTCCACAACTAAAGAAACTAAAACTAAAGGAAAATATGCTTAAATTAAACTCGAGAGCACTTGACAGGTAATAAAGAATGGCGCTATGTTGTCTATTCGAATAAAAAGAAGTATCATCTCACAGTATCACTTGGCCCTCGAGATCATTACACAATCTGTCCGACAATGAATGCGATCCTAATGGTGTCCTTCCTAGCAAAGATCCTGGAAGTAGACATTATAAATGTGTTACTCTTCTAAAGTGAACTTCTTTTTATCCGAAAAGATAAAATACCGCCAGTCTTTGTTCCATGTCAGGTGTTCTCATGATTAATTTTAACGTATTTTCCTTCGGGGAAAGTTAAGTTGGAGTTTATTCTTTAGTTTTAGTTTCTTGAAATGTGGAGTTTTATTATCACTGTTTGAACAAAAGATAGGCTCGCCTCAATGTCAAAATTTACCCTAATCCTTGCGAACGAGTCATGAAGGCTAGATGTTTCTCTCAAAATTACTCTCTCATAAGGATTGCCATGTACTCAATTCTTATCGCCTCTAATATTCTTACGTTAACGCTACTTATTACAAACGAATTCGGATTCAACTTATCAACTTTTATTATTTTTTTTCGAAATTTCACTTTTTGACTCCTTGGAAGCCTTAAATTTTGGTCCCTCTTCCGCAGATAATGATTTTTCCTTATTCATATTAAAGTCAATATCTTACTCAAACAACCACAACAAATTAGGGGTCCTACGTCTTTAATTGTGGAAGATAGACAAAAAAGAAATTGAATGTGCTATTCTGATGACAAATTTTAAATGGCTATTTTGTGTGTTATTTTTCGAAAAACAATTATAAAACAATATTAAAAAATGTAAACACAATACTTTTTGTGTTAATTAACTCAGAATTGAATAGACTATTAACAGTTATTATAATTTTGAATTATAATAATTTTGAGCACTTTTAGTTTGGTTGGAAATCAGCCAAAACTATTCATGCGAAGGGGTGTGCTAATCTGATGACAAGCACTGTACATACTCGTATGTACATACATATGTATGTATGTATATATACCTTTTTTCCTTCAAGTTAACAAATTTACGGACCGAATGGACAAATTTGTCAGTGAAATTGACGATTTTACGAATCAAGTTAACATTTTTTTCGAGTCAAATAAATAATTTTGTCGATGAAAAAAATGCTTTATTGGATGATTTTAACAATTTTGCGAATCAATTTAACAAATTTACGGATCAAATGAAAATATGTTCGGAACAATTAAGCACATATGCGAATGAAGTAATCATTGTTTTGAATGTAGTTAGCAACTTTACAGAACAATTTGACAAATTCGCGAAGCAAATTAACAATGTTTCGAACCTAGTAAGTATAATCGTTAATCATATTTTTAATTCATCAATCAAGTAAACTTCGATTAATGCAACTCCCTTCCGGCTGCGGCAACTGGCAGTTGCATCATCATATCTAGTATAAAGTTTGTACAATCCGTTGAAGTTACTGTTTGCACTCCTTGAGCAATCAAGTCAGTTAAAACATGATCTCGTGTAAGATCACCAAGCTCTCGACGTACAAATCCTTTTTACTTTTGCGAAAACTTTTTCAATAGGGTTGAGCATCGGCGAATACGGCGGGAGATATTGTAGCGTAAGTCCAGCGCGGTGTAGAATTTCCTTGACCTCAGCAGCTTTATGTATTTGGGCATTGTCCATTATAACAAGGCACCTTTCCATGATGAGTCCAGATTATCCACCAACTCTCTTAGAAATGTGCAGAATTTGTGTGCATTGCATGTTGAGTGTGCAAGAATATTGCTATGGAGAACTTCTTCATTAGACATTGCAGCAACAAGGTTTACATTTCTTCCGCGAATAGTAGGCAGGCAGTGCGACTCGAGCTCGTGTTTTCTGCGGAGATGTAAATGAAATCCAGACTCATCAATAAAAATCATTTTTGTCCGGTTAAGTTGACAGAGCGGCCGAATATGTCGATGGCATATTTTTTTTTCTTAATTCGATAGTACGTGGTTCGTTAACCCGGTCAAGCCCGAACGAAGCAAGCTTAAGCGTAATTTTAAGCCTTCGTAAACCCTCAATGACGGTGGAAATACTTATAGAAGTGCCAGCCTGTTCAAGTTTTCCCTTAATTTCTTTTAAGGTTATCCCCGGACTATTCTCCACGAAGCGTTATATTTCACGTACAACGTCATCGGTTAATTTTTGCCGTCGGCAACCACCGCGGGCTTTCTGGAGCAGAGCGCAATCATTTTTCCCATTTAAACGAAGTTCTGTAGAAGCCGAATTTTCATTTACTTTCGCGGCTGCAACTGTCTCTTCAATTGTTGCTCCGTCTTCGTATAGGCCAGTCAATAAACCGAAAAATAAGGCGTTAGGTCGCAAAAAATTGCTCGGCTCTGGTTTTTTGGGATATTGTTAGGATAGATACCATAAGTGTACCACCAAGTTTGCAACTTCGAAAAACCTGTGCTAACCCCATGACCCTCAAAAAACCTCAAAATTTTCGGACTTTTTTCATATTTTTCTTTGTAATTTCTAAAAGGTGCTTCCTACAAGTAAGTTGTCCACTGCACTGTTAAAGATAAGAAAATCTTCTTTAATTTGAGTGTAACCCCAGCTTTGTAGGCGCAAAGGATCCCAAGATACAGCACTTTAAACATTGTTTTTTGAAAAAAAAAGTTCGAAATTGTAATTTCAGTCATGTTCCGAGCTGAATATCGGCTTAAATGCGCATTTTACAGAGAAAGTCATGTGACATGAAGTTATAAACCAGTTCCTTAGCTGTATATATGTCGAAACGAATGGAATCAGACCATGGGGTCATAGGGCTGCCCCTGAAAATTAGGTTCTTCTAAGAAAAACTTTTTTCTTTATGTACCAATATTAACCAATCTTCACCCAAGTATGTTGCTGGTTAAGCCTAAAAAAATATCTAGGAACGGATGAAATCGGAACACTACGTTATAGGGCTATCATACAAACCAACCTCTGGAAATTAGGTTCTTCTAAGAAAAACTTTTTTCTTTATAGACCAATCTTAACCACCCTTCCCCCAAATGTGTTTTTTAGTAAAGCTTCAAAACATATCTAGAAACGGATGAAATTGGAACACTAGGTCATAGGGCTGTCATACAAACCAACCCCTGATAATCAGGTTCTTCTAAGAAATTTTTTTTTCTTTATGAACCAATCTTAACCAAACCCCACCCAAATGTGTTCCTAGTAAAGCCTCAAAACATATCTAGGAATGGATGGAATCGGAACATTACGTCATAGGGCTGTCATACAAACCTCCTAAAATACAATTTCGGACTTTTTTTTACAAAAAAATCACATTTTTTAAAGTGCTGTACCTTGGGATCCTTTGCACCTACAAAGCTGGAGTTACACTCAAATTAAAGAAGATTTTCTTAGCTTTAAAAGTGCTGTCGACGACTTACTTGTAGGAAGCACCTTTTAAAAATTACAAACAAAAATATGAAAAAAGTCCGAAAATTTTGAGGTTTTTTGAGGGTCACGGGGTTAGTACAGGTTTTTCGAAGTTGCAAACTTAGTGGTACACTTCTGGTATCTATCCTAACAATATCCCAAAAAACCAGACCCGAGCAATTTTTTGCGACCTAAAATCGGTAATTGAATCAACAACTCCTTCTGTTCATTACTGATTTTCTTATTTTGTTAATGTTGCAAAGTCGTAAAATGATTACCTGATCCTGCACTGAAGTCAATTTCACTTACTAAACCATTTTTAATCATTTTATCTAAATTATAAAAATAATGACACACTACCGAACAAATGAAGTATAGTATCCACTAACGCAGCCACAACGCAGGCGAAGAAGTAGGGGATGCTACAAGAAAATCAGTAATGAACAGAAGGAGTTGCTGATATCCGTATACGAAGACGGGGCAACAATTAAAGAGGCAGCTGCAGCGGCGAAAGTAAATGAAGATTCGGCTTCTACAGAACCTCGTTTAAATAGGAAAAATGATTGCGCTCTGCTCCAGAAAGCCCGCGGTGGTTCCCGACGGCAAAAATTAACCGATGACGTTGTACGTGAAATAGAACGCATCGTGGAGAATAGTCCGGGGATAACCTTAAAAGAAATTAAGCGAAAACTTGAACAGGCTGGCACTTCTATTATTATTTCCACCGTCAATGAGGGTTTACGAAGGCTTAAAATTACGCTTAAGCTTGCTTCGTTCGAGTTTGACCGGGTTAACGAACCACGTACTATCGAATTAAGGAAAAATTATGCCATCGACATATCCAGCCGCTGTCAACTTAACCGGACAAAAATGATTTTTATTGATGAGTCTGGATTTCATTTACATCTCCGCAGAAAACACGAGCTCGAGTCGCACTGCCTGCCTACTATTCGCGGAAGAAATGTAAACCTTGTTGCTGCAATGTCTAATGAAGAAGTTCTCCATAGCAATATTCTTGCACACTCAACATGCGATGCACACAAATTCTGCACATTTCTAAGAGAGTTGGTGGATAATCTGGACTCATCATGGAAAGGTGCGCTTGTTATAATGGACAATGCCCAAATACATAAAGGTGCTGAGGTCAAGGAAATTCTACACCGCGCTGGACTTACGCTACAATATCTCCCGCCGTATTCGCCGATGCTCAACCCTATTGAAAAAGTGTTCGCAAAAGTAAAAGGATTTGTACGTCGAGAATTTGGTGATCTTACACGAGATCATGTTTTATGTTTATTACATTTTGGAGTTTTATAAACAGCAAGCGCAAGAATACAGGAATACCCAAAAATTTAGAGTTCAATGGCAATTTTTACAACGATTTTCAATCGGTTTGTGATGGATTTGCTAGATTTTTCAATTCAGTTTACGAAGTGCCAGACTCCGTTTCCCCAGAAATGAATACTAACACCAAGCCAAGCCACAGTGCTTTGGTCCCTCGGATACCTCAGGAGGACCTTACGAGTGCTCTTGAGATTTCTGAGGATGACCTATTGAATGCTTTCCGTGATCTTGATGTTAGTATTCAGGCCGGACCTGATGGCATTCCTAATATATTTTTGAAAAATTGCATGCAATCGTTATGTCGTCCTTTAGCCTTTATTTTTAATTTGTCCTTGTCTTCAGGTGTTTTTCTTGATGAATGGAAAGTTTCGTACATAACCCCTGTTCACAAAAAGGGTCCGAAACATCTTATTGATAATTATAGACCCATAGCCAAACTATCAGCAATACCGAAGTTGTTTGAAATTCTTATTAAAAATAAAATAGATGTTTTAATTAGCCGTTTAATCTCACCATGTTAACATGGATTCCTTAAAGGAAAATCAACTACAACAAATTTGGTATCATTCACTAAATTTGTTGCAGATGGTATTGAGCAGGGAATGCAGGTTGATGTGGTTTATACCGATTTCTCGAAGGCTTTCGATAGAGTAGATCATAATATCTTACTTAAGAAACTAGAAAATTTAGGTATACAGTCGGTTTTTCTTAGCTGGGTGAAATCCTATCTAACGAATAGGAAGCAGTTGGTAAAGTTGAATGGCTGTACATCGCGCTCTATCATAAAGTGTTCGTCAGGAGTTCCCCAAGGAAGCCATTTAGGACCACTTTTCTTTTTAGTTTTCGTAAACGATATCATACAAAATTTTAAATTCGTGCGTGTATGGCAGTATGCCGATGATATGAAAATCCCAATGAGAATACGCAATATAGGTGATTGTCTTAACTTGCAATCTGATTTAGAAAAACTGCAAATTTGGTGCCTTAAAAATAATTTAAATTTAAATGTTAGTAAATGTATCGGCTTCAAACCCATCAACGAGCGGCTATGTGCGATCCGCATTAAGACCCGTTTCGCTAATCTCTGGCTCATTAATGCGCATGCCCCTACAGAAGTAAAAGAAGACGCGATTAAGGACGAGTTCTACAACGACCTAGAAACACTCTTCGACTCACTTCCATCAAACGACGTCAAGCTGCTGCTAGGAGACTTTAACGCCAAAGTCGGAAATGAAAGCTGGCATAGGGGAACTACTGGAGGTCATAGCCTCCACGACGAAAACAACAACAACGGTCAGCGACTTATCGACTTCGCGAGCGTCGGAAACCTGGTAATAAGCTCTACATGCTTCCCTCATCGACGAATCCACAAGCAGACCAGATTGAGGAGCCAACTGCGACACCGATCACTATTTGGTGAAGACAACCTACAGGTGCAGAATCTCTTCGGTGCACTTAACGAGAATCAACCCTGCCAAGATCTTCGAGGTTGACAATTTGATTGATGATGCCACGGCGGCTGCGTATACAACAGCACTAGAGGAAAAACTGTCGCCCATGCTTGATGACATCAACAATTTAGGCATCCATGAGTTCTGGGAGAAGCTCAAAAAAAGCATCAAGGGGGTCGCAGAAGAGGTCGTGGGCTATAAAGGCCGGCGCAGACGAGCAGACTGGTTCGACGACGGCATGTACAACGGATGGACGATAATCGCATGCCAAAGAAAGTGATGAACGCACAACGAATTGACGGAGCGAGGTTGCGTGGACGACCGAGAGCTCGCTGGGAGAACTCCGTAGGTGAAGACGCCCACCAGCTGCTGGGCTTCCGAAACTGGAGGACGAGGTCACGTAACCGCGACAATTGGAGGTCAACGATTCAGGCGGCCAAGGCCCGACGTCGGGCTATCGTGCCACATTGATGATGATGAAATGTAAAGTACTTAGCATATCTTCTTGAGTACTCCTTAACAGGTAGTGTTCTTGAAAGGGTTGCCGAAATATCAGATCTTGGTGTAATTTTCGACCATGATCTTTCATTTCGACAACACATTGATTACATTATTTCAAAAGCGAATAGTATGTTAGGATTTGTTAAACGTAACGCTCGTGAATTTAATGATCCTTTTTACCTTAAAAATATTGTTTACAGCTTTCGTTCGCTCACATTTGGAATATTGTTCTATTGTGTGGAATCCGTTCTATAAGGTTCATATCGAGCGTATAGAAAGAATTCAACACAATTTTACACGGTTTGCTATTTATCAAATTGGCTGGCGTTTCAACCCAGAATATAAAACTCGCTGTTCCTTATTGGGTTTACAAGCTTTAGATTATAGAAGAACGTTTTTAAACGCTATGTTCATTAGAGATCTGTTTTGCTCTCATATTGTTTGTGAGATATATTAAATAACTTTGAAGTCAGAACTATTCCTCACAATTTACGGCGGAACAACCTTCTTGTTCAGCCTTATCATAGAGTAAATTATGGTCTTAACGAACCAATTACAAGGTCAATAATTCTTTATAGCAGTTTGAAGGACTTAGTTAATTTTAATTGCATAAACAAATTAATTTTTAAAAGAAATTATTTTGATAAATTTCCTTATTAACTTATTTTTTGTTTTAGATATTATTTTATCGATCTGCTAGAGTTTACACTCGATTGATTGATTAGTCACTTACGTACGCATAGTAAGTAAAGTGATGCCGAGAAGCCCTGTCCCGGGGCAGAAGCTTCTGTGAGGCAACTGACTTGATTGCTCAAGGAGTGCAAACAGTAACTTCAACGGATTGTACAAACTTTGTACTAGATATGATGATGCAACTGCCAGTTGCCGCAGCCGGAAGGGAGTTGCATTAATCGAAGTTTACTTGATTGATGAATTAAAAATATGATCAACGATTATACTTACTAGGTTCAAAACTTTGTTAATTTGATTCGCGAATTTGTCAATTTCATCTGTAAAGTTGCTAACTACATTCAAAACAATGTTTACTTCATTCGCTTGTGCTTAATTGTTCCGAAAATATTTTCATTTGATCCGTAAATTTGTTAAATTGATTCGCAAAATTGTTAAAATCATTCAATAAAGCATTTTTTTCATCGACAAAATTATTTATTAGACTCGAAGAAATGTTCGTTTGTTTCGCAAATTTGTTAACTTGATTCGTAAAATCGTCAATTTCACTCACAAATTTGTCCATTCGGTCCGTAAATGTGTTAACTTGCAGGAAAAAAGGTATATTTTGAAAATATTTTACACAATAAAATACATAATGCAATCTCACACGGCAACTCTTTTTCTTTTTGCACTCGACTGATTTGACACCATCCGGTAAATTGCGTCACATCCTATGAACGATCGTTGGCCCGTAGTGCAATTCCAATCCGTCACCCAACGACAAGGCACGACAATTTTCCACCTTTTTCACGTCTCGTATCTTCTGTCGCGCTCGAATGCATGCGCACGATGGAACGAGCGACGACATTTAACCATACTGGAAACCAACACACAACACAACTCCATGCTCCATCATGTCGTATCGCTGTTTTGTGTTGTTCAATTTTGTTTTGAATGCAGCAGCACCACGGCAGCACACAGCCGGCATATTCAGAAAACCTGCGCATGGCCACCGATAGAGAACGTTTGCTTTGCGTGCTGCTGCCTGCTGCTAGCTAGCGCTACCTACCTGTGCTGTGCCAACTAGCACTTTCCAGAAGTGGAGTCGCACGACTTCCAGTCACGGTGTGTACGTAGATTTCCGCGAGCCACAGTTTTGTCTTGGAGTCCAGCTCTCCAGCGACAGTCGCGCGAGTCGTATCTCCGACATTTGTTGGCGCGGTGCAAAACGAAAACGAACCAAAAACCATCGCTCCATGTCGCTGCCGTGTTCGGACACTTTTGAGGAGTCGCGGTCCATTCACAGGCTCGCACAGGAGTAGCCCTGTTTCGAAAGGAAGCAAGCGTGAATATTCACTCCGTTTGCTGTGGAGCAACAACCGAACCCATAACGAACTTTATCCTGTCGTCATCGAGCCGTGACGTCACAGTTTACCTCCAACACTGGCATTGGCACACTTTCCCACACTCCTTTAGCCCAAGTGGTTGATGGCTGCGCGTGAACTCCACCACCACTTCGTGTATCCATCGATAAAACTCCTTGCAAGGTTCAAGCCTGAGCCCGAGTGTGCTGTTGTGAAGATGTAGCTCAGTTTGCAGTTCAACCGAAACATTTGCGCGAGTTAAGTGTTCTTCGCGGTCGCGCTCCTATTCCTCATCAAGAGCAGTGCATTTCGCGTGCAAGTGTTTTTCATAATATATTAGCGTCGAGCCTCGATAGTTTTTCAGTGGCAAGCGAAAATCGAATTTTCCTCGTGATTTCCCATTTTTATCACCCCGACACTCAAGTCCCTTAAGAATCCTTGCAACCACCTGCCTCCCTTCGTTTTGTTTGGTTCCGTTGGTTTCCGTGTCGGACAAATCGATACGCGTGAAACGGGATTTTAACTGCTGCCAAACAAAGTGCAATGCATTCCGAATTCCGACGATTCCGTCCCAATCAGGTTCTATCTGCGTCGTATCGTGTTCATCTCTGAAGGCATTGGCGAGTAAAGAAAGATTCACTTCACCCATCGCGTGTGCCGTGTGGAATCAGTCAACAGTGAAAAGAAAAAGGAAATCCAAACAAAAAGTGTTTCTTGGCTCTATCGCTCCTTGTGTCCCGTGTCGTGTGTGTGTTTTGGATGATACGAAACGTGTCCTCGGATAGTGTAGAGTGAATTTGTGCCGGGGGTGAAGCACCCCGCCCTGGGACCACCGATACCGACCAAATGACAGCAGAGAATCAACATTTACCTGAATAGTGTGAAAGATACAAAAGAAACGAAACGAACGGACGTGCGCTTCAATACGGTGAACGGTGAAGCCCGAGTAGTTCGCCCGTGGATTAAGGGAAGTAGATCGAAATCACTGGCAGCTGACTGGCAAGGCGGAAAAGCGGATTGAACGGAACAAGAGCGTCTAATTGGATTCCTTGCCAGCGCATTTTTCACTGTAAGTAGCTTGGACTATTTCTTTTTGTAATTTAGGTCCTAGTTGGACATAAATTGCGGTCAGCTGCAATTCTCTAGTTTGAGAAGTCTAAGAGTTGTCTTAGTTGGCAGAATAATGCAATTAAGAAGCTGCCTGCCACTGGAACTAGGACAGTCTTAATCGCGTCTATTCACTTCAGACTTCATTGCCATGCATTTGATGGTTGAAATACATTTCCCGCGTCAGCACCGGCAGAGGCATCGGCATCAGCAGAAAAATTTCAATTTAGAACACACGCATTTGCCTTTGATGACCCACATTGACAGCAGAAGCAGAAAAAATGCTTCTGCCGCTGCTGCTGCTGTCAAAGGGGGTCATCAAAGGCAAATGCGTGTGTTCTAAATTGAATTTTTTCTGCTGATGCCGATGCCTCTGCCGATGCTGATGCTGACGCGGGAAATGTATTTCAACCATAAGGGAATCTAGTTCAGAATAAGAAGGCGAAAGAGATGAAAAGAACACGGAATTTTGCCATTTTTTTGGGATCATAAAAAGACCATAAAGCCTCTGACGTTGACCCCAAAAACTGTTGGATCGACGCAAATCCCAAGCAATTTTGACTAACTGTAAAGATAGTTTTATCGTTAAGGGCGCCACAAACCTGACGATTTCTCGGCCGATTGATTGGGCTATCGATCTGCCACCCGTACAGCACATACATTAGGCAATTTATCTGGCAATCTGAAATAGACAGTCTCACGGTCCACAAGAGACAGCACAAAATAGCGAAAATTATACCATTTTTGGCGATGGAAGATGGTCATTCATTGCTACTTTGATGGAAAATGACCGCCACAACCACAGCATGAAGAACGACCACAGGTTTATGTCAAAAAATCAGCAACTACGAACACATGATTGTCAGCTTGTACGGAAAATTGCATTGGCAATACATTCCACATGTCAAATCAAAAAATTTAATCCGATGGTCCCATACACCTTCCGATTTATTTCGCAATAAAAAAATGTGGCCGATCGATAGGAGGGTCTGTGGTGCCTCTTAGGAATTATTTGATTTTAAAATCGTAATGATCGTATGTTTCCAAAAAATACGCTTTTCGTTACACCGACCTCTCATAGCGCAAGGTTCGCCACACCACACTCAGAATTTCAGCTGATTCACACGCCCATAGTTTGGCCGAACCACGCGCAAAAGTTTTGAACAACGCGTAAAGCTTCGGCAAACCATGTGCACAATTTCGGCGAACCATCAACGTATTGAATTTATCAAAGCACACAAACTACAATATGTCTGAATTCTCGAGTTTTCCACAGAGGTTTTTTTTATTACATTATGTTGTATTCTAAAAAGGTGAACTGGAGTGTTTCCTGAAAACAATGGTTAACCCGATAATCGAACTGCATTTATTAATGCTTCACGAAACTTTTGCGCGTTGTGCGACCGAACTATATTGTAAGTATGTAGTTCAAAGCCGAAATTGCTTACAACTACACTCGTCGGTATATGTATTTCGACATCTCGTGCTCTCGAGCCCCGACACTGGTTTTGTTTATTTAGAGCGAAAAACAGTAAATTTCTATTAACGAAATTAAAGTAGGCTAGGAGGCTTTGGCCCCTGCTCACTAGGTGAGCAAACCCCCTTGAATCAATGGGTGAGGTTATAAAACACAACGTTCGCGTAACGTTTCCTATTGTGTTCTGTAAACGCATAGATCCGGATCAGACTTGGTGTTACCATCGCCATCTCTCGGAAAATGACAAATGTGACAATTGACACATCACAGCTGATACGTTTTGCTCGAAAATTAAAATTTCCAGTTTTAAACGAGATGCAGATACATTTTATTTTGATTATAAATAGTTTAATAAATAAATGAGGGCGGAAATGCACGGTTCGACGGCAGATTGTAAATTTCTGTCAATCAATCAAGCTATGCCTCGCAAGGGGGCGCTTAGGGGATCTGTTTGTAGGGAGAAGTTTCTGATCCGTAACGGCCGGTTGATTTGAAACGTTGCGCGAAACGTTGCGCGAACGTTGTGTTGTATAACCTCACCCAATGTGTCTTAATCAAAGCAACAAAAAAGGTCAAAACAAATGGGATCGTACTATGGGGCCATGCTCCCGCATCCCCCAATGAAATATTCTTAGTAAATAATTTGATTTGCCCACTTATTCCAAACAAACCCACCACAAATGTTGTTTTGTCGACGCAACGGAACTTATGTGAAAACGCAAGGAAAAGAATGGGGGGCGGGGGTGGGGTTAAATACAAGTCGTAGGTATGCCCGTAAAAACTTTTAGCCCGGAGAAGAGCTTATTAGCCCGGAGAACTGCATTATCCAAATTTCGGCCGCGCCCGAAATTAGCCTCGGTCTCGTTCCTCTTCCAAATAGGAGCCCAAGCGCTCCAGATGCTCCTCTATCCTCTTTATTTAAGAGATCTCTTTAGGCTCAACCCAGCTGCTCCTCTACGCTTTTACAATAACATCGGGAGTCCTAGCTAACCCTCCTCAGAACGAAATCTCACAGTAAAGTTTATAACGAAGTTCGGCAGGATTACATCCTATTTACGATGGTAGTAAATATTTTGCTCATTCGACTTTATTTGCTGGGACGCCGGCCGTGGAACTTGTATGATCAAGTTTCCACATTTAAGTACCCTCACAAAATCAACAATCTGAGCGTTATAGCTCTGGATCTCCCCCAATTTTCCATTAAAGACTGAACTACCCCACATAAATGTCAAACTTTGACATTGAATATCTGGCGAACCGTAACGATTTCGCGAAAAAGCATTGCAGATTCGGTTGTTTCAGACCAATATTAATGAAATGGCATCATCGAAATTTGGCGCCACAGATACTGAAATTGTGCCGTACTTTGATTTCCTTATATGAAATTTATTCGCTTTAGTTAAATAAAGTCAGTGGCTGGGCTCGAGAGTACCAGATGTCGAAATACATATGCCGACTAGTATGTATCTCTCTCTGGTTCCTTTTAACGCCTAGTGGGGCATAGGACATTGACTAAGCCTCTTTTCCACCTCTGCCTATTAGCAGCCATCGCCTTTAGCCTTTACACTGAAAAAATGGTTTAGACTTTTTATTTAAAGTGAAGTAGTTAACTTAAATTTAGATAGTTTTACCCAAGAAATAGTTGATTTCTCTAATCTTCGCAGCTGAAAATACTATTAAATACGTTCATTTAACCACGCAAGATTAGAAGAAAAAGTTTAGTAAATTCTTCCACAAAAGTTGTTAATTGTGCTATACAAAAAATTTAACTACAAACAATCGTTCATATTTCCGTGAAGTAGTCAAATTCTTCTTCAACACAATTTAGCAAACATTTAACAATTTATAGATAATAAATAGCTGTAAATAAATTAATTGAATTTGAAAAGAAGTATAGTAGATGTTTCAACTAATGACGAATAGAAAAATTGTCCATATCTTCGTAGCTGTTTCAACTACGTAGAATCATAGGCTGAAAATCGAAGTTAAAAAGTCTAAACCATTTTTTTCAGTGGCGGGTCCACGATTTGCCTATAGATTTTCCCTCTGCCTCAACAGGTCTTCTCCATGTATTTTTGAGGGAAAGCACCGATTTTACATCGCATTTGAAGATTCAGAGTTTGGTATTTCTGGAGATGTTGTGGTTTTGCCAGAGAGGAGTCAAACTGTATATGTGCCAGAAAATGGAAAATAAACAAAAATTAAATTCAATAAAATGTAAAAGCTTTCTGAAAATAGTGTGGCCGGGGTCTTGTCTATACGATAAGACTAACTACTAGATAAGATGTTTGAGAAATCGGCCCTTGCGTATTATTTAGTTCGTTGCTTTATATGTATGTTTATATACCGAAATATGTACCTAAAAAAAGTAAAACGGCTCGAAAAATGTGGTAAGGGGCTTCTGCTTCTAATACAGCCGGTTCAGAAGTTGCTCCGAGCAGTCGAGGTACAAACGGAAAGATTTCCGTTGTAAGCGATAATACGAGTATAAGCGATATAATGCAACCGAAGTCTTAGATTTGTTATGACATTTCAAGATGACCAGTCAATTAGATTGGCAAAAGGCGCTGAAGGAAGATCGAGAAAAGATCACCAATGGAATGCTTAACAACGGTCAGAACCGGGGAAGACGGCTTGTCCTCATTTCCGGCTCAGGGGCTTGTAACCAACCATGGGTTTCTAAATGCTATAGTACACGATATTAATCATTAATTACCAATTTCTGATCTCTTCATTTTGACGAGTTTTAGGCATTTACGCTGATACAGTCAATAAATATGGTTTCCCAGAAAATTCTAGAATCGGTTAAATACCAACCGCTGGTATTACTCAATTTTATGAGTATGATTAGATTTTATAAAAACGTAGGAATTTTTTCTGTCTTAAGAAATGTATCAGCAGCGATCTTACGTGTAGTGTTGTAAATACTATACGTATAGTCTTTATACACACCCTGCAGCTTGGATGAATATAAGCGTTAATAGAAAAGGATCCGATGCCCACTATTCTAACAGAGGGACAGTAATCTAAGCGACTTTTTGAGGAGGATGCTCAGCATAACAGAGAATGTGCTAGTAGATATTTTCAGCTATTCCAAAGGTACTTCTATAGTACTACAAAGCCCGCTGATAGAGTTAAAATTGCATTCACAATTTTTCCATTAGCTTCGGTACTCTAACACAGTTGGATGAAAGAAGAATCTTAACTAGCGAATTTAATCTCCAGAGATCAAAATTGTACGATGTAGGGATTTGAAGACGTTTAAATTCAAACCGTGCTGGCTGTGTTTAGTTCAGCAGACTGAGGCTAATTATTTCGGCGACGCTATGACTTGTGTTCCGAATACAATACGATAGAACAACATTTGTGTATTGTATGCAATCTTCATGACCCCATGGTCTGATTCCTTCGGTCTCTTTACATATTATGTTTTGTGGCATCAATAGAAATATATATATTTGTGTGGGGTTTGGTTGAAATTGGTCCAAAAATAAAACAACATTTTCTTAGATAAACCTAATTTGGGGGGCTGAGTTTGTATGGCAGGCTCATTCCTCCATTGTCCGATTTCAGCAATTCAGACATACAAACTGCCTGCCTTAAAAAGAAGGACATGTGCAAAAATTTCAGCTCCATAGCTTTTAAACCCGAGTAAAACGCGTTTAACACTAGAAGGGCCAAAGCCGTCAATTTGACGGTTTTGGCTCTTTGATGGCGCATTTTTTCGAATCTATCTACTCATGAGTTGTGATATTCATTGTCTTTTCCTAAAATGAGCATCTTAGTGTATATACATATGTGAATTCAAATTTTGAAATATTATTATTATATTGGAGATATGGCTTGTTCTACCTGTAAGGGCCAAGCCGTCATTTTGACGGTAAAGTAATTAAACTATACGTGAAGAATACGTGAACGAAGAATTCCTACGGAAGAACGAAGGACAGTCCACCAGACAAAAAAATAGACATTCTCACAATACCTTCCGAAAGTATCGCAGAAAAAACAAAAGTACAGACTAATTGGATGAAGAATCGTACGTGTCATTATTGCACATATTTATTGTAAAAGACCTGTTTGCGGAAAATGTATTCTGTATGTTACAAACAATATAATTTGCAATCAATGTAAATCGAAATAACTTAAAAATATATTGATCATCAATTTCAACTCAGATTTACAATTTCAGTTTGCATTTTTACACTTTCGCGAGCCGAAAAAACGGCTAGTCGACAAATTGAATTGATGAAATTCTATCATATCAATGTTTGGCGAGGACGTTCTGTGGCTCAGTTGGTTGAGTCGCACTCTACGATGCTACACTGTAAAAACAAGGTTGAATTTTACATCGAAAACTCTTTGAATTTTACACCTTTTTTCTCGCAAAATTACAGTAAACGTTTATTTTTCAAAAAAAAATTCTATTAAACCCACAAAATAGTGTTATATTACACAGATTTTTTAATATTACTCTATTTTGGTGTAATTTTACACCACATTTGGTGGTTCTTTATTTTTTTTTAACTTTACATTTTCAGTGTATATTTACCAATTGAAAGTTGTAATTTTAAGGAAATTTTCATGTAATATTACGATTTTGGTGTTAAAAATTACACCTCCATTTGTGTAAAACTGAGTGTGTTACAATACTTTTGTGCATTATTGCATTTTCCTGTATCTTACAAGTGGCTTGTTCTGTGTGCAGTTAGTCTGTTCCGTCCGAAGTGCGTTCGTGTGTATTATTGTTGTTGTTGTAGCGCTTTTTTGCTCTTGAACCGAAGGGGGTGTAGCGGATCTTGGCCGTTGGAATAACGGGTAGCTCCAGGACGATTTACATCGAAGAATATTATTATAAACCCGTATGTAAATTTACATTTTTTCCAGTGCAAATTTCCTTATTTCTGATTTAAATTTACATAAGTCTGAGAGTAAGTTTACTTATTTATGTGTGCAAATTTACTTATTACCGGTTGTAGATTTACACCGATTTTGTAGTAAATATTTACACCGTGAAGCTTAAAATTACTCTCGTTCATATCGTCGTGTAAATTTACTACTATAATAGAAGGAAAAAAAGTTTCCTCCTATTATTGGAGTAAATTTTTTTCGAGTGTAGTAATCTAGAGGTGCGTAGTCTGGCTGGTCTAGCGGTTAGTGCGCGCACCTTCGGTGCACAAGGTCATGAGTTCGAATCTCACCGTGGATCATGGTGTTTTTCGAACTCACGAACTTGTGACGGACTATGATCTCACTCAGATGTTAAACGAGTACCCATTCATGGGGATAAATAACACTGCTGAGCGTGATGCTGATCTCATTACCTCAACAAAAAGCAGATAAGATCTTGGAAATAGGATGTCACTAACACATCCTGCGGCCTTAGTCCAATGCTGGATTGTCGCGCCTGTTATTTATTTTCATCTAGAGGTCCGGAGATCGAATCTCGGCGTGGTCAAATATTTCTGTACATGTGCGGATAGGAAATATATATATATATATTTTTACTCCAAAAAGGAAATTTCGAAACTCCTAATTACGCTTTTTGAAAAACACTAACCGGAAAACAATTAACGTTTTTTGCGAATAATAAAATATTTCCCTTCTGGGGTAATTATTAAACACCGATCTTATGAAATAAAATAAACACCAGTCGAGGGCGGACTCCATGGAATACCGGATTGGGGTTTTATTAACACCACTTTTGTTACAGTGCGCGCACCTTCGGTGCACAGGCTCATGAGTTCGAATCTCACCGTGTTCCATGGTGTTTTTCGAACTCACGATCTTGTGACGGACTATGATCTTACTCAGATGTTAAACGAGTACCCATTTATGGGGAAAAATAACACTGCTGAGCGTGATGCTGATCTCAACAAAAAGCAGATATGATCTTGGAAATAGGATGTCACTAGCACATCCTGCGGCCTTAGTCCAATGCTGGATTGTCGCGCCTGTTATTTATTTATTTGTTACAGGGGTAGGGTAGGGTAGGGTAGGTATGGTACAACTGCCGGCCCTTCTAATGTTAAAGAACCTTACCTGTAATTCGTAACATGAAAAGCAAGTTAATAGTTGCGTACGTTTGAAACCCAATAATTTCTTCCATTGCAAATGCAAATTAATTTTTTTAAATGATGTAAGAAATAAGATACTTTTGCATACGATGGTGGTTACTTCAGTAATCTGATTTCATAAAACACTGCATCCAATTTTAATTCGTATCGGGTATGCTTGCAAATGCAACAATATTCATAACCACATAATGTGAGGTCGAAATAATCAGTTTACAGATACGATGGGGTCTAAGGTAAACAAATATCAAGACACACATGATAATATGTGGATGTGGAGTACGAATGCATGTTAATGCCAATTCAGAAGATTGATGAAATGGTTTGATGCTATTTGAGATGATTTAATCAAGGCCAAAACAAAACAAGAGTCAATTTCGCTTTTCAAGTTATGGTAATGCTAATAAATAATGCAATAATACTCGTACAATATTTGTGCCGAGATATTACCTCGTTATCGAGAGCATGTTTAATTAATAGTAGTTCGTCAAAGTCAATTTACTTTACACCCTTGAGATCAATAGAAATAATGTCTATGGATTGTTATTGATAAGCCAACAGTTTGTTATTGCCATATTTGGATAAATGCATTGATTCATCCATTAATTAACTGAAAGTACAAATTTAACATACAAAAGTGTAAAATGCATGCTAATTTGTATCTTCTACCATTTTACTCGTTTTCGCTGCGCAGTAGCGTAAAAAACGGTCAGGGTGAATTTCTTTAGACCGAATAAAACACTTTATGTGTATTTATACATGTCATTCATGCTAAAAACAAAGAAACCTTCACACAACTACATATTTTCGTACTCGAAAATGTTTTAACCAAACAGCACGACCCCTTACAGCTTACAACGATGTCCCACAAAGTTAAGAACTTATCAACGTTTTTCCATTGTCAGTACTCGTATGCTATAGCTAACAACATCTACTCCCCTTGCTGTAGTCGTGACAAACAATTACCATTGTCATAACAACACAATATGATTCTTAAGCAAACATTGCTACCAACTACTATTGCTTTTCCTAACAAGAAAATGTCTGGTGCTGACAAGACACTAAAAAGTAGCTTTTGGATTCAAGTATACGAATACACGAATATGTACTGTACAAATTCAAAAGAATTTTGTCGTTCTAAACAATCAGCTATTCAAATAAATTCCGTACAAACACAGTGAAAACAATATGAAATTTTTTCAATTTGATTTGGGCTTTACAGTGTTTAGGAATGTCAATGAAGAGGCAATTTAGTCATAGAAGAATAAGCATGATTCATTTGTACTACCCTTAAGCCTTACACAAGAATAGAAGAAACCTTTTTAAATTAATTGTAGCGAATTTTTAAGAAAAAGATGATATAAGAGTAACTGATATTTTATAAAAAATGTTCATTTAAAGGTCGATCCACACTTTTCAGTGATCATTCACAGTCACAGTCATTTTCCATACAAGTCGAACAACAGATTTTCAGTCAATCAATTAATTGACAATCTGTCCAAACTTCTATGGAAAATGACATTAAACCTAGGGTGCAGACGTATTAGCGATTTGTGAAGATGTTGAGAGCAATAGCACGCTCCGCTGAGTTATTTACTACTCTCATTTATTTATAATCTGAGTGTGATAAAATAAAATAACAGGCGCGACAATCCAGCATTGGACTAAGGCCGCAGGATGTGTTAGTGACATCCTATTTCCAAGATCTTATCTGCTTTTTGTTGCGGTAATGAGATCAGCATCACGCTCAGCAGTGCTATTTATCCCCATAAATGGGTTTAACATCTGAGTGAGATCATAGTCCGTCACAAGCTCGTGAGCTCGAAAAACACCATGATCCACGGTGAGATTGGAACTCATGACCCTGTGCACCGAAGGTGCGCGCACTAACCGCTAGACCAGCCAGACTACAGTGTGATAGTCCAACTCAAATGTATCCCCAATTCAAAAACCGGCATAAAATGGGAACCCGCGACCCTGTTCTTCGATGGCGAGTGCATGAAACTATTTTGCTAACTATAATTATATCCTTCGCTCATAGAGTGAAAGGGTATATTAACTTTGTCATGATGTTTGTAAGGCATTGAAGGAAGCATCTCCGACCATATAAAAAGTATACATACAGATATGGACATAAAAATAAGTACACCTCTCTTGTACCATTTTATTCTCGATTTTCATTACATTTATTATATTGTAATACTCAAAACAGATAGTCATTATAACAACTGGGACACAACAATGTCAAGGGATCCGAAAAAGAAGATTGCCCTTCCCTATTTTCTCAGTCCAACCCGGTATAAACTTTGAAGTGGATAAATGACCATCTTTAAACTGAAAAGAAGCAACTGAAATGAAATGTACTCGAATTCTTTGATTTGACTATCCATAACCCATGCGTCCATGTACGAGAAAAACTAAAAAAGTCGACTTCGACTTCAAATATTCGGGGCACCCTGTTATCTTTGCCCTACCAACTTCTAAGTATTTCATTCCAAAGTCTGTTACCATTCTACGCATTCCTACCAAATTTAATGACGATCGGTATCCGTATATGATGGAAGATCAAAAACCAGCCACACACTAGGAACATAAGTACGAGTATAAAATTTCATAAATGTCCAACCACGGCAATTGCATTAGTCAACCCCACGAAGCCGATCCTATTCATATCCTCAATAACATCAACCACACCTCATAATTCAATGCAAAAAACCACTTAAAACAATTGGGATATGGATTTTTTCATTTGGGATAAGGATTTTTTCAATTGGGAAATACTGAACAGTTTTCTTGAAGTGACTTCGTATACGCGTATACGGCATAACTTGGGCGATGACATCAAATTATCTCCAGTAAGTCAACAAGAGCGGATGTTTTTCCGAAAAAATATGGACAATATGATGAAAAATATTAAAAGTCATCAAATTCTTGTCGAATGGAATAATAAAGTTTGGATTAAATATGGTTTTAATAAAATTTGTTGAAATGTACTAATTATTTTGTCCAACCTTTTTTAGTCGTCTCATACTTTTTCAATGAAAATGGAAGCTTTTAATTATTTTAAATGATTGGCGTACATATTATGTAATTCCCCTCCAATAGAGTAACAAAATATGAATAAAAAATTTTATTTACTTTAATAATTGCTTGGCTACAGAGTATTCAGAAAAATTTGTATGGGTGTACTTATTTTTTTGACCATATGTGTATATGATCAGCATGACGAGATGAGTCGATTGGACGATGTCCGCCTGTTGCAGTGCGTTTTTCTCTGCCACTATAAAAGCTACGGAGCTGAAATTTTGCACACGTGCTTATTATTGTTGCAGGCTTTTTGTACGATTGAATCACCGAAATTGGATCACTGGGTCATGGGGCTGCCATATAAGCCAAGCCGCCAATTTAAGTTCTTCTAGGAAAAACTTTTTAATTGTGCACCAATTTCAACCAAATTTAAGACAAATGTCTTTCTCTTGATCACACAAAACATATATGTAAGAATGGATCAAATTGGACCATGGGGTCATGGGGCTGCCGTACAAACCCAACCCCTCCTATTTTGGTTCTTCTAAAGAACATTGAATTATTGTGTCTTTATCAAAGCAACAAAAAAGTTCAAAACAATTGGGATAATACTGTGGGCCATGCTCTCGCATCCCCCAATAAAATGTTCAGAGTAAAATTTTTTATCTGCCCACTTGTTTCAACCAAACCCCGCACAAATATTGTTTTGTCGACGCAACGGAAGTTTTGTGTGAACACGGAAGGAAAAGAAGGGGGGGATACAAGTCGTAGGTACGCCCGAAAAAAATTTTAGCCCGAGGCGAAGGGTATCCAAATTTCGGCCGCGCCCGAAATTAGCCTCGGTCTCGTTTTGTACTAACCTTCTCCCCAGCAATATCTGCTTTTGCGGTTAATCTATTCTATCTATTTTATACAGAATAACAAAAATATCAGAAAATTAGTGATTCATTCCTTCGACATTTCAGTACTATTGAAATGCGTAGTTTTCGTATTTTCATTATTACGTACGTACTTTGCGGCTGCAGTCTAAAAGGTAAAAGCTTAAAAAACATTCGCAGATAAAATAGTTGCACACAACTGTGTTTTGTTTTACCTTATCACAGTTTGTTTTACAATCAACTGATAACACGACCACAACATCATAGGTGACTTTCACGTGTTTATTTATTTATTGAAACGATAAATTGCGAAATATATAGGTATGACTTATGACTGCCATAAGTATTTTTGTGAAGAAATGTATTCCAAAATAGGCGTTTTAAAACCATAAATTCATCGGTCGCTGCCGCTGATCAACAGCTTCAGCTTTCTATTTCCCTTTCAAGAGAGAGAATATTCTCCAAATTTTTCCAAATACGCAATTCCCTGGATCAGCCTCATCAGACATCATCACATCAGGCTACACCAGAGTGTCTGGAGCTGTGGAAGCTGATGTTGGCTCGTTGGTATAAAAGTGGAGGCCGACGAGCCAAAAGCCAAGCTTCCGAGGAGCCCTATCTATGTGATGCCGGGTTCTTGCGAGACCAGGGCATTCACACAGAAAGTGAATCAGAGTTTCTCTCTCATCTATTTACATTTCCCCAGCTGCGCCAATGCGGATTGCATGGTTTCCTATTGGCCAGTGCCCCGTGATATCGGCAGTAAGTTTAGCGATATCTTTATGCGGTTTAGTCAGGATCTAAGACGTTCTTTTCCAGTCATAGAAAGGCCGCATCTTCCTTGATAATGCGCAAGTCCTCAAATTTCTTCATTTGCAGCCTTTATACAGGGTGTCCGGAAACTGCCGCATAAACGCACCGGATTATGATTTCTCAGTTGATTTCCAGCAAAAAAGTTGTATGGAACATACCCCCTCAGCTTAACCCTTTAGCTACCACAAGCATTTAAAGATTTTTGAAACAATCATTTTCTTGCACGACTTAAAGCCTAATATCTCCAAAGCTAGACCAGCTAGAATAGTGAAATAAAATGACTATTACAGCCAACAAATTTACCTATAAAATAAAACTAACCAGACTAAAATCGGATAAATGGTTTGGTATTTACATTTCAAGGTGAGGTGCTTGTACGATTCTTTTAAAAATTGGCGCGTATCTTACGATCATATCTTTCTTACATCATTTTATTCTAGCTCCATTATTTCTAACAGTTTCAGTACCTTAAGTGCAGGAAACTAGGGTTAATTTTGGCTCGATTTCGACATATACTTTGAATAGTTTTTATCAATTGCAGATTTTTAGGGGCAGTGTGAATTGAATTGTATTGAATTCGAGCTAAAATTAAACCTAGTTTTCTACACTTAACGTATAAAAACTGTTAGAAGTAATAGAGCTAGATTAAAATGATGTAAGAAAGATATGATTGTAAGACGATGCGCCAATTTTCAAAAGAATCGTACAAGCACCTCACCTTGGCAGAAGTTGGAGAAAATTCAGATGGAAAAAAATATTGTTTTTGGGTCAAATCACGCAAATTTGACTTTGAAGCTCTGTAAAACCGAACCTCTTATCCGGTTACAGTGTGGTTAGTTTTATTTTATAGGTAAATTTGTTGGCTGTAATAATCATTTTATTTCACTATTCTAGCTGGTTTAGCTTTGGAGATATTAGGATTTAAGTCGTGCAAGAAAATGATTTTTTTCAAAAATCCTTAAATGCCTGTGGCAGCTAAAGGGTTAAGCTGAGGGGGTATGTTCCCTTCCGTATGTTTTGCTGGAAATCACAACCCGGTGCGTTTATGCGGCAGTTTCCGGACACCCTGTATAGTGAGAGTATGCCAAAGGGCACATACGTTCGCATGAGAGCTGCTAAGGTTAGCACACCTTTTGGCCAGTTCATCAGCCATCTCGTTACCCTCTATGTTCCTTTGTGCAGGTATCCAAAGTAGTGTGATTCTTGTGGTCGTCTTGTATGTTCGTTAGTAGTTGGCAGGCCTTCTTGATTGCAAACATTTCGGCCTGAAAAATGCTGGCATGATCAAAAAGGCATTAGTATTCAGAGATATTCAGCAATCCGCAAAAGATTCCGGCCCGCTCGCCACAATACATTTTAGACCCATATCGGTGAAAAAAAGTTATGTCAAAGTCCTTGACCACTTCATTCTTCTTCTACTCACTCTGGTTGGGAGTTTGGCATCAAAGTTTTTATCAAAACTTAGTTTGGGCACTTTGAAGTCCGCTACAGCGTTGCATATGTCTTGAATATGACTAAGAATATTGCTGTGGCCGTAAGGCCTAATACTCCAACAATTTAACTCTTTGAGCCTGACTGCGCTGCATACTGCCAGTTGGTTAATAGAAAGATTGATGGGTGGAAAATTCAGTATTACACTCAGCGCATCTCTCGGGCGTGTTCGGATGCCACCTGTAATGGTGAGGCCGAACTACCGCTGTGTAAACCCATAGTACCATGCTTGGCCTGACACCCCATTTCCTGCTGAATACTGTCTTGCAGGCGTAAAAAGCAATGCAGGCTCTTTTAACGTGCTACTCGATGTTCAACTTCCAGGTGGGCTTTAGTCCAAAATAATGCCCAAATACTTCGAGCTGGATGATAATTGGAGCTAGTGTCCGTTTAATTTCTGGAGCGTGAAAGGTGGTATTTTGGCTTTTTTAGTGAATAGCATCAGTTTTGTCTTACCCGGGCTTACGTTCAAACCTCTTTCCATGATCGGACTGATCACGGAGAGACACATTCCTGATTCTCCCATCGCCCCATCATCCGCATATGCGACCACCTGAATACCCTCCCTATCAAGCCTATACTTAGTTAAGATTTTATTAATTACAACTAGCTACAGAAGTGAAGATATGGCACCACCCTGAGGTGTTCCTCTGCACACGAATTTAGTCATATGACTGTTTCCTAAGTTACCGTGGATTACTCTGGTCGTTAGTAGTATCACTATCCTCATACCAAGCCCTAGCTCAGCTCCTCTGAGAGAGCCCCATGAGTAGAATGCGATTGCGAATGTTTATTTTCAAGGTTGTTCTTGACAATACGTACGACCTCATGAAGAGCCGTTTCTGCGGACTTTGCCTCGACGTATGCGTGCTTTGACTAAGAAAGTGCTGAGCTCTCAAGCCTTTGTCAGATGTATACCTTTTAAGCGCTCTATACAGTTTTGAGTACGAAGGAGGATAAGCTGATCTGTCTGAAATCCTTTGCAGTTTCATGCGCTCGTTTGACTACCTTCGGTATGAAAACCACTCGATCTCGTCGCCACGACTGGAGGACGTGGTTGAGTGGCAGAAGACTTCTGAAAAGTACCAGCAGCCAATAAACTAAAAGATCTTGGATTTTCTGAATCTGGTCCTGGAGATTTATAGGGTGAAAAGTAGCTAATTGCCCAGATAAATTCTTTCTCCTTAGTAATAATGGAGAATACGCAGTCACTCTGCCAGTCGCCTCCACTATGCGAACGTTGAGTCTTCATGCAAGTGCTCTTGCACCCAGGGAAATGCGTATTCATGAGAAGGTCAAGAGGCTCGCCAGCAGTTCCATCTGCTCTTTTTTATCACGACACGACTTTGCTTTGGACAAAATCTTACTAATTTTTGCTGAGCATTTGACATTTTCGAAGGATTGGCGAAGATGGTCCCCAGGCTTGGAGTTTTGCGGTTCTGATACCTTTTTTGTAAATTTTTAGGCAATCCTTGTAGGGCTGCCAGAAACTATGCTTGCTGCAGAGTTGATGTGTTTCCTGCTTTCTTTCAAAATCCCCATCTAATTACTCTTCTCAGAGCGAGCCACTATTCCAGGCACATCCCATTTGCTGTTCAATGTAACCAAGCACAGGCCTTTATATCAGAGCCAAATTGCTATGTTAAGACTTAGAGCATGTTGACGGTGAGGACTCACAGTCTCGTTAGCACCAGCCACCAAAATATATGAGGGGAATATCATCATCTGCCATTAGTAGGAAAATTCATTTCTCGTTAGGTGGTCACATCATTGACATTAACCAGGGTTGTCCACAAGGCGGTGTGTTCTCGCCTTTTTATGGTTCCTGGTGGTAGACAAAATGCACTGGCTCCTTGAAGTGCGAGAAATCTTTTCAATTGGCTACGCTGACGATTTCAGCATTGCGGACAATTCAATTAATCGAAGGGGTGGATTCCCCTCACTTACATTACACCTGCGACGCTAGATTAAATGGAGTTGCCACTTCATGTTTTTAGTAAGACTCCGCGAGTCATGTGCACTTGTCGCCATTTTAATGGGAAGATTTGGCATGGAATGGTTATATGTATCTTACGTTAGGCTTATAATTGTGTTTCGCTTGCGTTGGGTGCCCAGATAGGTGAAAAACTTGGTCCCCAAAAAGAAATTAAGTGAAGTTTGGAACCACGAAAAAGTTTGAGGGTGATGAGCCAACGTATCAGGGAAGAATCAGATGCTGTCTCGAATGTATGGTTTTAGAGCTGATGTAGAAGCGTTATTAGCCTCGAGTATATGAGAAACGGTATTCGTGTCTAGTGGTGATACGGGAATCATCACCGATAATCACATGAGTCGCTCTACAAACACAGACCTTAA
Organism: Microchrysa polita; assembly: GCA_949715475.1. NCBI lineage: Eukaryota > Metazoa > Arthropoda > Insecta > Diptera > Stratiomyidae > Microchrysa > Microchrysa polita. The sequence goes on from OX454417.1 coordinate 57,427,104, forward strand.
CTGTATGCCATTGTGTGCAGCAGGTGTTGCGGAGATGAGCATCTAGCGCGAAACTGCGGTCGGCTACTACATTGTTATAAGACTGCTATGGGAGAGAGCTTCCTGTCGGCTACTTGATCCGTTCAACGGTATGCCCTGTAAATACGGAAATAGTCGCAAGGGTCTTTGTCTTGATCGGCTAGACTGCAATAATTTAGGAGCCCTATGCGGTATGTGACCGAGTTTGTGGACTCCCACTAGATATGCGCCTCTAATGGTGATAATTTGTAGGTTTTTCTTTAGTGCAATAGAAAGCTGAGCTCTGTCAACGCTTAAACCAGTGGTTGCCAACTCAATAATGTCTGCGGACCAGTTATTCTGAAAGGATTATTATTTCAATAGGGCAATTCACCGAAACTGAGCCTTAAGCTACTGAAATGCTTTACATCGTAAGGATTATCCTGCAGTTAGATTAGATTGTTAAGAGACATGAACCGCCAAAGGGGGTAGGGAAGAGATACGGTGTATGTGTAACAAGCAAATAGACGATTTTTATAAGTAGTCTACTCGGACCTCTTATGGGAAACGGACCACCAGTTGGGAAACAGTGGTTTCGACCGAGAGTCATTGAATAGTCCACCCTGTACTGGTATATTCAAGCATGCCTCCAGGCACTTTATTAATTTACGTAATTTTCTATCAATTAAAAGCCAATGAATTGTAGAACAATGGCCAATTATGGCACTTTAATTAAATGAGGAATTGACCCATTCCGGGCTAGTAAGGCTTTCATACTCCTTTGTACATCACTTACATCTTCAATTTATGTATTCAAACGCTCACATTACTCTTGCAACCACACAATCGAAAGTAAAAGTAAAATGTCTCAATTAAATTAATATCCTCCGTGCAGATTCATTATTCAACCCATAGAGAATTGGATAGATAGAGTGCAAAGGAGAACGACAATAATTATTATGTGTTTGCATAAAATATAATATGGTGTTGAATAGTGCTCAATTTAGCCGCCTGAATTTCATAATATTTAATGCACTTCTTTTCTCTTATCTTCGGTCACATTTGCAGAGCTTTTTTTGCTTTCATCGTCTATTTTCTATTACATGATGATGACCAGCGGCGTTAGCGACGTTTTGATGATTAATCTAACACTCGGGTATCTTTTTTGACATCAAACATCATCATAATGTCTTGAGTAAGCATAAACTGTGCGATATATTTACAGCAGCGTGCCGCGGGGCTGCAAAATAATGTATGTACATTTGTAATAAAAAGAAAAACTGTTGATATTTAACCGATGTTGAGCTGAACGCAGTGTCACAGTCATCAAAGCGTGAAATTTATGCAGCACATCTGAACGGTTGGTAAGAAAAAGACAATATGTACTGTGCACAGCAGTTGTGAGCTTATTTTAGCTACATATTATAATATTGTATAGATACGTACTGTTCTTAGAATCAGTCAGGTGAAACGAATTCAAGGTGAGGTCTGATACTCAGATGTTTTTCGAACAGACGTAAATGCACATACAATTATATTTTCGAATAATAACGACCATTATATTGGTTCCGATTTTTTCACGCACTTAAGAGAAAAGTGTTTTACTTACTAAATTTAGTAAAAGACGCGAGATATGTTGTTAAGGTGTGTGCTCCTCCACGCGACTCTGGTTTGTATTTCTAGAAATAAGAACTTGTGGCTGAACCACGCAATCAATGCATGGATGGTGTGTTGGAGCGCCAACCTTTACGCTTTCATCCTGTGCATGCATATCGGTTAGGGTTATCGATTAGAAAAATTCGGGAAAAAACGACATTTTGGATATTAGGTCAAATGACGCCGCTAATGGTCTTCGCTCCTGGAATAGGGTTAAATCCAGAGGAGATCTACAGAACTATGTAAGTATGTACATAGTGAAATTATTTCCAAATTAAAAATGTTTCAAGCAAACATCTCAAGTTAATCTTCAAACCTGTTTTCCATGATCCCTCCTGACGCTTTATCTTGTTTTGCATCAGTTTTGGGTGTGCTGCCAATGTTGATCAGTTAATTTCATTCTAGTTTCTAGTATAAGTAGCTTATACATATAAATATTTTTTCCTATTGCAATTAATTTATTTTTTTCTTTTTCATTGCAGGTAAGTTGAATTTATTATAGGACGAAAAATAGGCACATCCGTAAGTTTGTTTGTTGTTTTTTTTTATCCCAGCCATTTGTTCAGAAGCGAATTTAAGCGCTATAGTTAACAAATTAGAGCATGATGCCATATCGCATCATTGGGACTGAAACGGCACTTAGCAAGTTCCATGAACACGAAAGAAAAATTAGATATTTGGTCGGAAAAAATCCCATATCGGATTTTTTTTGCAGAATGGTTGGTGATGACCCCCAGATTACGGGGAAAAAAGGTTCAAACCGATTGGTGGTCTTAAAAAAGGGGGAAAGGGGGTCATTTTCAGTTTTTTGCGAGTATTTTAAAAACGACAAAAGATATGGAAAAATAGTCTGAGAATGAAAAAAACTACATAAAATTATCTTTGCAATGTTATATATCACATTAAAGATCTATTAAATAATTCGGCGCTAGACTAAAAAAAAATTAGAACTTTTTCATTTTTTACCTTTTTAAAAGCCCCTTAACTCTTGAAAGAATACTAGTTCAGCCGTAAAATTTCGTACAAGTATTCGCAATAAGTTCAATATTATTTTGGGAGAAACATTAAGTCGCTCCGATCAACGACCCCCATTATCCCCATATTTGAATTTGGACAAAGGACATGTCCATAACTCCCCCCAAAATTGGAGCAGAGTGCTAAAATTGCGATTGGATCTCATAATCATCCCACCCACCAAAAATTAGATCATTCGGATAAAAACTAAGGGTGCCTTCCATACATCAAGCAACTAGCATTTATATGAATAGGGGACTTGCTGATTTGCCTTTCACGCCCAATGATGCCATATGGCATCATGCTCATGCAAAACCACTTTATAGGGTTTTCATAAAAAAAATTCTCTAAAATTTCATTAAAAATACATACAAACATCCCAAAACCAAAAATTTCACGCTTGGAAAAAATCAACTATGTATTACACTATTGGGAGAGTCTGATATCATACAAAAAGTTAAAATTTATTTGTTGCATTTTCTATGAAAAATCATTAAATTTCATGATGCCATATCATTGCATCATTGGGAGCGAAAGGGTTAATAGTACGCCAAGAGTGTGGTTTAGTTCTTGAAGCCCCACTGATTATGACTACACTGAAAAAATCATCTGCTAAAAACATGAAAAAAATACATAAAAAAACAGCCAAGGAATAATTTTTCCTGATTTAAGATGTATTTTCTTGTTCCAAGAAAAGTTATTCTTAAAATAATGCTTATTTATTTATTTTAAGCAAAGACTTTTCTTGAAACAAGAAAATACATCTTAAATCAGGAAAATTATTTCTTGGCTGTTTTCTGTTGTATTTTTGTCTTGTTTTTAGCAAATGATTTTTTCAGTGTATGCACGCTAGTCTCTGAACCTTATCCAGCAGATTTTTGTAAGACACCTTGGCCAGCGACGTCCACCAAACTAGTGATCCACACATTAAAATAGAGCGCACAACTGATGTGTTAACCGTCAAAACCATTTAAGTACGTAAATACGTCAAAACCATGTTCGGTTCTTAGACAGTAACTTTAAAACCCATATTATCTACACTGAACAAAATCATTTGCTTAAAACAAGAAAAAATACAAATACAAAAATAGCCAAGGAATAATTTTTCCTGATTTAAGATGTATTTTCTTGTTCCAAGAAAAGTTTTTCTGATTCAGACGCAGACTTAAACGAATCAAAGTCATTAAAAGCCCATATAATTATCCTCTCAGAGAGTGTAGCATTTGATTCATAAGATGCAATACTCCAAACCTAGGAGAGCTAGCTTCGAGTGTCTCAGACAATCCTTCTGGGAAGTGCTTGTCAAATAAAAGTCTTACAGTTTCTTCAGTAGACCCATCCTTCCGAAGATAGCTAGGCATGTTAAGAGCAGTGGATACAATTTCGTTAATCTAGAGACCTCACTAAATTCCTAAATACCTTCGCAAAGAGATATCCAGAAAACTTAGTTAGATACCTCCTGATTTAGCTTTTAAATTCCTTAACAGGCTTCTTGTAGCGGGCAAGTAACGCCCCGTAGAGGAATTGGCCGAAGCCGTTCACCCTATGAAGCTCCTCATGCATAGCTAACGGTCCGCAGTTATGCCACAACTGAAGAGGATATAGGAATCGGCCGGAGCCTTTCAACCTTTATCTTCTCCGTTACTCCCTTTTCTAATACTTTTTTCTATATCTCCAAAGTCGGATATACGGAACGGATGAGCAAAATGTTGGAGCAAGCTCTTTTCCTATCCCTTGGCCACTTTCAACGGATTAGGGGATTTTAGTAAATTTGCTGCACCGTATTTGAGTCTGTACCGAATACGATTCGAAGTATCGCAGGTTGGATAAATTGGGAAGAACATGTTGATCAAAGTGATTTTTTCCATTTCTAAAAAAATGTCATGTTACTATAAGAACCGCGGTCGTTAAGGGGTTACTAATTTTATGATTTTTGTTTGAACCATGCGTCGCAATTCATAATGAGTTCTTTTTTACAGACTTCTGTCTGAATTGCTTGAACATGCTAGCGGATTTTCGAAGATTTTTCCCGAATAGCAGAATAAGTATTGAAAACTTCGGAAAAAATTCACAATAAGCAAAATTATGAAGACTGTCCTTTTTCACATAATTTTTTTCTGTATTTCTTGAACGAATTGCAGTAGTTAAGTAAATTGATTCCACCGGATATTCCTGCAACCATGAATGTCTCTATTGAAATATGCAAAACATTCACAATAAGCAAAATTATAAAAACAGTTTTTTTTCAAATACTTTTGTCTATATCTCCTGAACTAATTCAATATTGAGTAAATTTGCACTGGACTCCATCTGGATGTATCAAATGGGAAAGCAACAACAACGCATTGGTCACAGTGATGACTCATAGAGACTTCACCCCGAATAGCGGAATTAAACTAAGCACAAAATTCACAATGAACAAAATTATGGACACTGTTCCTTTTTAAACACTTTCGCATTTATCTCCTGAACGAATAAGCAGATTTTGGTAAAAATGCTACGCCAAATGGGACTCTACTCCAAAAAAAAAAAATTTGTAAATTTGCCCTACCGGATGGGGCTCTACCCGAAAATATCAGAATAACTATTGAAAAATGTAACGCTCAAAAGCAAAATACGCATCGAATCCTCTGCAAAATTGGCCTGGAGAACAATTGTGAAAGCAGTTTATTTTCTCCATCTTTTGGGATGTGGGTTGATGAAATTATCGTACAATTAAATTTCGCCACCTCACTCCACCACTTCACCCCATCAGTACCCAGCGAGCCCATGTTCATATTACGTATAATCGTTTTAATCGTTGACATTGTTGGTCTATAAAGGGATATAGGCATGATATTAGCCTTTGTCTTTTTTTTTACACATTAGCGTTTTTTGGCTAATGCATCTCTTTGTGTCTTTGGGCAAAACAAAGTTCTATATACTTGCTCCATTACCTTCTTTATTAGTGATGGAATTAATTTTTGTATTGATAAGTCTGCTTTTATAATGGATATTTTTACACGCTGTACAAAAACATTTTTGTATTTCTGATTTCTATGCATTCATTTGCAATAAAAACAAGATGACCACTACCATCAACTTCCTTTCCGCTCTAGTCTCAAAATGTAACCACAAAACCACTGTTGCATTTGTGTTAATTAATATTCGAATCTGTGCCTTACGATAAATCAATAAATTCGTCTATACGAGTGTAGCGTATCATGTGAGTATATTAAGAAGTCTCGAATTAAGAACGAACTTAGACACATGCTTGGACTCAATATTATAGAGAAATCATAAAAGTGTAATCAAATCAATAGGAAGGAAGTAAAAGGGTGTCGTGAGTGACACAAATAAAAACTCGAACTAATTTCTAAATGGAACGCTATTGATTCAGGTTTATTATAGTGCGGACTGGCCGAGATTAGTATGTACCAGTAGACGCGAGGCGGTTGATGATGATATCACACCTTCCAGACTGTTGTCGGTGTCACGACATGATTGTATCCGCATATCACTTGTTTATCTTTTTCATCACATCACATTGAGATTGATTTATACGAGTATATTGTTTAGCTGCTTCAATCTGAGCCAATATTGCATGTAACCTACATTCATTAGTAGAGCTTCGTACGTAAAGCAACGATTAGTACGTCCGTTAAAATAGAAACGAACGTTTGGGTGGATTTACGTAAAACAAAATACGAGAACAAAAGAACAATAGAAATAAAAATAATATTTTTTCCAGAGTAAAAGCTGTGATGAATAAGTAATTTATTTACGTATTATACAAATTGTAGGGAGAATACTAACAGCCCTTATACACTTGCAAGAGGCTGCAACTTGGTTGCCAACCTAAGTTGGCAACACGCAAAAAAAACGGAAATTAAGTGATTTGTAGGCATGTTGCAGGTTGCAGTACCAGGTTGCAAGAACGTGAATGGCGTGGTTGCCGGAATGTTGCAAGTGTGTAGTAACGTACCTGCAACCTAGGTTGGCAACCAAGTTGCAGGTGTATTTGGCCTGTAAAATGTGTAGATTAAAAAACAAAGCGCAATAGAGTACAGATTCATAAGAGAGCCATTAAATTCTACTGCCATAGATATTATTTGTACAGGTAAAACCAAAAGCACGGTCAATTTTGTTTACGTTTTCCCCACCTTTTCTGAATAAGAATCGCGTCAAGGTGAGCCAGCAGCGCCTAAACGTGATCGTGCATACTTTTAATTAGTCATTCGTTTATCGTGCTACAATAGGTGATTCTGAACTTAGCAGATATGTACATACAATTTTCTTTTAAAATTATACACACCTAATTGAGGCGTTATTTTTTATGCAGCTTAACTCTTTTGGAATTTGTTCCGGACAACGTGTTAAAACGATAATTGCTTATGAATTGCAGACACAGAGTTAAGATTACGCAATGAATCATTAGACAAAGTAAACCTTTTAAGTGGATTGGATCTATTATATCTTTACAGAGGTTGCGGACGATTGTTTCTGGGTGAAATTAAATTTTCCGGACCGTATTGGCGTCTGGCAGTTTTGATGTCTATATAAATTTCCAGCCAAGGATACATTATGTTTTGCAGTCCAACTCTGTAAAACTTGAACGGGACATTCACTTAGGCTGAATGGCAATGTCATGCTCAAGAAGGTAATGAATGCGCAACGAGTAGACGGAGCCACATTGCGTGGACAATCGAGAGCTCGATTGGAGCTATCAGTAGGTGAGGATGAGGACGCTAATCTGCTGATGTATTTCTGAAACTGGGAGACAAGGAGAAAGACCTGACGTCGGCTATCATGTCATGAAGAAAGAACCCCAGCACTTTTTTTTTATAAGACCCGAAAATTTATCACACAGTGGAAGGCCAGGAAATTATTGGCTCAGACAGGGCGGATTCACCTTACACAGCGCCCCCTGGGCAGTGGTCAAATTGCCGTCTTCCGTCACTGAAAATAAAACAGTCACTTTGGGATGTATCCCACATACATACATCTAGATTTCTATGGATTATAATTGAAAAGAGGCAAACTGAGTATGCTTGTCGTGTTCAGAAAAAATATGAAAAGGTTGTTTATCGGAAGTAGTCGATACCTTTTTAGGCAGTCGTATGGGACAATATTTAGCAATGAAACAGGAGATGAACTGCCAAAGAGAGCAATCGGCACCTCATTCTCTGGACCAGATTCCTTTACTGTGGTATAGATTCTGCACATGAAGAAACGAGATAAATGAATGGGAAAGAGCCATAGCAACCTCACACTGGGAAACCCTTGAGAGCTCCGTCAAACCAACTACTCACGAAACGCTTTTGCAAGTTTTTTTTTAATCTCGGGAGCTAGCGATACGCCGCCATTTTGTATGGTTTGCTTCTCAACACAGGCCAGCTTAATCGATTCAATGTAATATGTGGGTGAGGAGAATTCATCTAACTACATAATAGTTTGGGGCAATGACAAAATCACTGGTCGTATGGCATATGTTATTAGCCAAAATTCTTCTTCAATCTAAATATAATCTGAAAATTGTAGGTTTGTAAACCAATCTTTAATAGGACATTTTGAATAACCTACAGGTGACGTTTGCCGTAAATCGGTAACTGATAAAGCGATCGTTTCGCAGAATTTGCTTATTTTTTCTAAGTATGTAAACTACTTCTTGAGATTTCGAAATACGCATTCCTCAGAGCTTTAAATTAATGGAAAGTTTCAGAAATATGCCGCTCCTCAAAACTAGCTGCCCCGGGCAGTTGCCCAGGTTGCTCATATGGAAAATCCGGGCCTGGGCTCAATGAATAGAGTCGCGCCAAAAGCAGAGGTCAAGGACATTTCTGTATGTTCGTATGGTTTGTGAACAACAAATTAAATCGAGTTACCACTTTGAGCAAATGTTTGGCCACGTTGAAGTGATATTTTTTTTCCCCGATTGGTGATTGTTTAAGAAGCATAGTTTCACTACTTCGCAAAAGACACCAAGCAAGACGACTCGTCGAGAGAAATTTCGGCAATCATTTATTGGAATTCGATGCCAGATTGAAGGAAACACACCGGTCTCGTTTAAGGCGGGATAAATGCTCTCCCATAGTGACAAAGTATTGGCTCAATCAATACTTTGATGAACTGGTCCCGCGTAACTACTCGTTTAGCTCCTTAGTCGTTGGAATCTTAACTCAGGGAAAGTGGTTCACATCTATCTTAGTGTATATAAAGAATTAGATGGAGATGTGTTAGTGACATCAAAATTTAAAGATCTTAACTGCGAATTTCCGTGTTGAGATCAACAGTACGGTCAGTACGGTTATTTATCCCCATAAATGAGTACTCGTGTAATATCTGAGTGAGATGATAGTCACCATAAACTGAATTCGCCCTCGGTGTGACTCGAACCCTCGACCTTGTGCACTGAAGGTGAGCGCAATAATCACTATAAAAACCAGACCTTCAAGATAAACTTATATTTGTGTTCCGATCTTCAGCAAACCCATTTAATGCATTTTTATCTATGAACTATGAACTTATCTAAAAGCGAAGGAAGACGAACTACGCGCTCTTGGAGCTGCCAGAGTAGCCCCACTCCTAAAAACAGTTTCTTCTAAGAATAACTTTTTTATTTATGGATTAATTTTCATTAAACCTTTTGTAAATCCGTCTTTATCGACGTTACAGAATATTATGTAAGAATTATGGCGAATTCGGACAATGGGGTCATAGAAGCCCCCCTGTCAAAATCAAGTTTGTCTAACAATTTTTTTAAGCTAATCTTCAAACCTCACATACATCCGTTCTTTTTGGAGTTACATACATGTGTTGAAATGGATTAAACTGGACTATGGGTTTATGACACTTCCATAGAAATTCGTCCCCTTATAATCAGATCCAATCTTAAACAAACCTCTTCTATGGCATATCGATATCACAAAACATTAAATTATGTACGATCCTCGAAATCAGGCTGTGGGGCCATGGAAGACCCATCCCCAAAAGCAGGTCACATGACGGAACAGATTTTAACACAAGAAATGCGGTCGCTCGAGAAACTATTAAGGTCGATCCACATTTTTCCGTCATCAGTCACAGTCAGTTTCCATACCCATACAATGTGACAAATTGTGAGTTGATTGATTGACTGACAATCTGTCAACTTGCATGGAAAATTACTGTGAATGTGACTGATGACTGAAAAGTGCGGATCCCTTTATCCCGAAACAAATTGAAGGGTATCCAAATTTTATGCCGCGCCCGAAACTTGGCTCAATCTCGCGCTCTCTTTAAATGGTGCATGTCCATACGAACGATAGCGAATATATGGGTTACACGCTAACCCACGAAGCGACCCGGAAGCTCTTTACTATGAACGGGTCAGGAGTCCGTCTGTAAGGTTTGGGATGCGGGATTGAGAATTTCAATCTTTTGACTGAGCGGTTGCGTTCGTCGCCCATAAAGAGTTTTATTGGTACGATCTGATTAAAAGTATTTACTAACGTTCAATCTTTGTTGTTCGAAAACGTCGATAGTTACCCCTCTCTTGCTTTCAACTGTGGTTGTTCCGAAATTCACAATAGCTTACTTCATTCGCGCCCTCGAGCAGAGCTAACCAACTGTAGCTATGGAAGTGATCGTTGGGCAAATTGAAATAATAATCGTCCAGAGTTGTCGGAAACGGGTATTGATCATAGTTGTGGATGTATTATGGTTTTTTGGGATATTTTGTTGAATATTATAACTGGTTGTGAATTTAATTACAAATGTAATAATTGAAAAATTGCTTGCTTGCACTGCTTATTGCAATTTTACTTTTTCTCGGATTTGTTTTTGGTTGAGTCCTCTTTCATTTGGTCCAACGAGTAGCTAGAGGGTATAATGTCCCTTTGCACTCCTGGACATGTATGTAAGGCAATCTAGGTCTTGATGATTTTCAATAAACGCTGCCAAACGTCTTCTTCAAATCGATAAAAATGAGAAGAGAATAGGAAGCGGATAGATCATTGAGTGCTTGTGCTCCAATTGAGCACTTGTGTTGTGGACTATTAGCCGATTAAAAGTAAATGTGAAAAATATCTCGACTGGTTCTTTTGTTCTTGAACGAAAACCTCCTTCGCATCATATGCCCGAGGTGTAGCAGCTTTGGGTGGATACATGTGTCTATAACTTTTTCGTTACATTATTTGGAAAAATATTTGTTTCCTTTTATTGAAAAGCAACATTCCAAGTTCCTTCCTCCTTATGTGCTTCACTTGAAAAAATCAAGTACATACTTTATTTCCCGAAAGAGTGTATGGTATTAAATTAAAATCAACTTTAATCAAATCAATCCTCGTTTAATCAACCGCAACACTACCTGTAACCTGAACGTAATATCAAAGCTCCGTGTGTGATAATGAAACCCATTCAACATGATGAAGTGCATCAACACTTTAGCTAACATAAAATTCAGGTTTTATGCATAAGTGGGAGCGATGACCAATAATGACACTCATCCATAAAACTCTGGTCGTGACTATACCAGGCCATCACCGTCGCCATCAACATAATCTTTCACTTCAGCGTGTAATCAATTGGAAAACATTTAAAATCGCTGCACATAGTGCAAGAGCAAACACCACATCAAACCACATTCAACTTGCCTCCGGTATCTGTACCATAAACCAGAAACGACTCTAACGCTAGAGTACCGGAGTCAATGAGGGACAAACATAAAATCTTCCGGGGAATATGTAATGGGTACTTGAACTTCAAGTAAGTTGCTCCGTTATGAAGATGAGACCCAAACAGCCAACACCATGCCATGCTGCATGCTGTGACGACAAAGCATGCTTTAATAACAACACAAGACTTGAGTGAGAAACGTGACTGCTTTTTGCCGTAATGGTATAAGGTAAGGAGGTCTGCAGCAGACTATACAATCTATCTTGTTTGTAAAGGTCTGGATAGACATCGGGCGGAATTAAAATGAAATTTTTGTCTGCTGCGATTTTCTCAATGAAAATGCATACTCACTGTCGTGGAACATGTGGGAAATTATGAGGAATTCCATAAGCTACAACCCGAATATGGTTCCAAAAATTTTCTCGGCCATTTTATGTATTATTTTTCGATTCCCCGGTCATTTCACCGTGGAAAATATCTAATGACCGGGGAATCGAAAAATAATACATAAAATGGCCGAGAAAAATTTTGGAACCATATTCGGATTGTAGCTTATAGAATTCCCCATCATTTCCGACATGTTCCACGACAGTAAGCATGCATGTTCATTGAGAAAATCGCAGCGGACAAAAATTTCATTTTTATTCCGCCCGAGGTCTATTCAGGCCTTAACCCATGGAAGTCTGGATGGATGATATCCATAAGCAACTTGCAGGAAACAAAACCGGACGAGCGAATGTGCAAGAACTTGTTTAGAATAAGAAGGAGTCAAGTACCATTTAATGACTATTTTTCTTTTTATACAGGGTGTCCGGAAACTGCCGCATAAACGCACCAGATTGTGATTCTTCATGTGATTTCCACAAAAAAGTTGTACTGAACATACCCCCTCAGCTTAACCCTTTAGCTGCCACAGGCATTTAAAGATTTTTGAAAAAATCATTTTCTTGCACGACTTAAAGCCTAATATCTCCAAAGCTTGACCAGCTAGAATAGTGAAATAAAATGATTATTACAGCCAACGAATTTACCTATAAAATAAAACTAACCACACTAAAATCAGATAAGAGGTTTGGTTTTTACAGAATCAAAGTCAAATTTGCGTGATTTGACCCAAAAACAATCTTTTTTTCCGTCTCAATTTTCTCCAACTTCTGCTAAGGTGAGGTGCTTGTACGATTCTTTTAAAAATAATCATATTTTTCTTACATCATTTTGATCTAGCTTCATTACTTCTAATAGTTTTTATACGTTAAGTGTAGAAAACTAGGGTTAATTTTAGGTCGAATTCAATACAATTCATTTCACACTGCCCCTAAAGATCTGCAATTGGTAAAATCTTACTCAAAGTATGTCGAAATTGTTGTATTTTATAGGTAAATTTGTTGGCAGTAATAATCATTTTATTTCACTATTCTAGCTGGTCTAGCTTTGGAGATATTAGGCTTTAAGTCGTGCAAGAAAATGATTTTTTCAAAAATCTTTAAATGCCTGTGGCAGCTAACGGGTTAAACTGAGGGGGTATGTTCCATACAACTTTTTTGCTCGAAATCAAGTGAGGAATCATAATCCAGTGCGTTTATGCGGCAGTTTCCGGACACCCTGTATAAATTCTTGACATTATTTACGTAATCCGCAAACACTTAAGTGTCTTGTTCACACACAGTTTCAATTAATTTGATGTCTGAGCATTGGGGATACCCTTGTGTTAAACGGCGAACCACTTACTCATTAGTCTTTAGAGTTCGCCCCCGCGCATTAACTTTCTAATGAGTTATGATTTTTTCTGTGCTCATTAAAATATTTAATTTGAACGGACGAACATTATGTAAAGTATTGGCACTGATAATGTTAATTTTCTGTGTAAAATGAGTAGGTGGAACTGACAATCAAGTACATACGTGAAGTGCGGCATATTCCTATAAGAAGGTGTAACTCTTGTAAGATGCTTATTAGAAATGCAAGAAAGAGGTTACGTGGGATTAGAAGATAGTATGTACATACTTAGTTGTGAAACAATTTCCGATTGTTGAAGTAAATTTCTCATTCACATTTGTATGTAATGTAATTCTGCAAGTTCAACAAAATTTAAAAATTCAATGAAAATGGTATTTGATAGTAATGATGAAATATGGGTAACTCACCAAATTCTTCTCGTGAGAAATCTGCACAACAAAATGCATAATTATCTTTATACAATAAAACCTACAGTGAAACCTCTGCTAACGCTCTCTCTCTCAGAGTGGACGAAAACGGATTGATTTCGCCGTACGTTTTCGGAAATCACCGAAAAGTGTTCACAGTGCACTATTTGTAATTTCATATGACAACCGACAATATTCCTTTGCCTATAAATCGTTCCAAGTTTAAAAATGTGATGGTCTAGTCATCGATAGACATTTGCAACATATTTCGTCACTTCAAACTGACCGTCGATTCTCTTATCATGGAGAAATGAAGAACATTGGCAAGCACACGAAACTAAACAATTTTTCCGGGTGTCAGTTAAAATATCGGAGTGAGCCGAAATGAACTGAATAGGGGAATTTAGGTTTGAGACCTGGGCGCTTACACGTTCATTTGAAAAAAATCAAGGTTTCAGAGAAAACACGCAAAATAGGGTATTTTCAAATACAAATGTTTTGAGGCTTTTTTCATACGAAAACATGAAAATAGCCCCAAATTATATGATTTCGGTCACTATGAACATATTATTAAGCGGGAACCCCTTCAAACTAACAATTTTAAAACGTCTCGATTTTAATTTATACTATACATCCGTGCAAATCTAACCCCTCTGTAACGGACATCCCTCTTACGGACGTGGAAATTTTCCCTAATCCAATAAATAGCTCCATAACGGGGACACCTCTCCGTAACGGACAAAACTGACAGTCCCGTGTTTGTCCGTTGTAGAGAGGGTCCTGTAATGATAATACGCTTAGGACCCAACCGAGGCGGTAGGCACCGCTACCTTCAATGCATTTTGTCGCATAGTCCTATAATATAAAAGGCTAGCTTGATAAAAGCCTGAAGATTATTCGACGAAGAGCTCCTAGTTATCGCGGAGCCTAGGGGGTTACGACCAAGGAGTCTTACCATGATCCTGCCGATGACTGGACATTTACACATCAGGTGAATGGTGGTGTTTCGTCTTCCTCCAAGCAAAGGCGACAAATCGTCTCTCTGGATAAACCAACGTTATTTGGATGAAATGCCCGGAAAAAAAGCCTACAAGTAGTTTTCAAGTCTTTTCTATCCCCGGCTCTCCTTGGCGCAGATTTCAATGGCGTTAATCTCGGCTTAGAAGAAACTAGACCATAGGCAACCGAGATCATATAGTACTAGGCTTCAAGGACTCTCGATCCTACAGTCTCCCGTGAACCACATCATGCTGTTTAGAGCAATGCATGAGCTGTTATCTTCCCACTACACCCAATCGAGAATGTGAAAGAATTTCCTGTCGAAGCACCGTTCGTGATGTTTAAATCTGGATACCAAGCAGTTTTACAGGCCGAGAATCTGTTTCAATATGCGCATATTATGTTTCCGATCACTGGGAGAGCTTTTTGGGCTGTAGCTTCCCTATGAAAATATGCAGTGAGCAAAGTTTAGGTTCGTTACATTGCTTGGTAGCGCATCGAGCTCTTTATCGTAAGGGATTCAAAGAAGAGTGGTAAAGTATCAATTATGGAAAAGTGATTAGAAAAGGACTCCTCACTAGTCATTCCATAGTCGATAAAGCTGGAGACTCTCTTTATAATAGAAATAGGGCCTTCGTCTACCGGGAAGTAGGAAGTAGCAACATGCAATAAATACTTTCTGACTACCGTGCGTAGTAGAAAAAGAAGAAGAAGAAGAGCGAGACCGACTGCTAGATCTCTGTAAATAGAATTAATTAATAAGCGTGATCGTCAACAACGAGCGCCACGCCCGCCCGAGGGCGATTAATGAATTGTTGTTAACGAACTTACCGGAATTTAAATTTAGGCCCTTGGCCATCAATCGGTCATGTATCATCACCATCGGAGCTGTGTTTGCCTCGAAAGTCCTGCACAGGATGGCCACTACTATGATTTGCTGTCACTGTGATGGTGTTGCGCTGTCAGCGTGATCTACTCTCGCGAGTTTACCGGACAGTGTGATCAAGAGCTGATGTCGTCGCTCGTCGCAGGTTGCCTTGGGCGGGTGTGTACCTTCGTATAGTGGAGAAAGTCGGACCTCGATTACCCCAGGAAGACAACGTTTGTGAGCCTCGGGATATGGTACTGAGAACCGGTAGAGCTCCTCGGACCTCTATCGGGAGTTGATGCATCTCCGATCGGAATACGATACTTTGTTCCAACTGGCATACGGTGCTGGGCCTCGGGATGACGTTACCAGTTTTGCGTTTTGATCGAAGCTATTATGTCTTGGAAATAGGATGTCACTAACACATCCTGCGGCCTTAGTCCAATGTTGGATTGTCGCGCCTGTTATTTATTTTTATTATGTCTTGTAATTAGAGATGTAGTAGTCTGGCTGGTCTAGCGGTTAGTGCGCGCACCTTCGGTGCACAGGGTCATGAGTTCGAATCTCACCGTGGATCATGGTGTTTTTCGAACTCACGAGCTTGTGACGGACTATGATCTCACTCAGATGTTAAACGAGTACCCATTTATGGGGATAGATAACACTGCTGAGCGTGATGCTGATCTCATTACCTCAACAAAAAGCAAATAGTCTAGTACAGATAGCTCAAAACCCAAACATCCAAAAAGAAAAGAAATTTTTGATGCCAAATTGTTGAATACACTGCCCAATATATACAGAAGAAAGTTACACTAATTTGCGCCATGGGTTAAGGGGGGAGGGGGTTGCAAAGGGGAGAAAATCCAGTTTTTTGCAAATATCTGGAAAACTATGAATCTGACCTTAAAATGTCCTGAGAACGAAACAAACTACACAAAATTACCTTTGTAATGATATATAGCACTCTAGACGTTTTCTCGGAAAATTATACCCTAGACCCAAAAGTATATAGAGAATTTCCATTTTTTGAGTTTTACATTTCGCACTGTAACTTTTGATAGAATAGACCTAGGGTGACAGGATCTTGTTCATTATATTACTTACAAAATTTATTTGGTTTGTACCAAAAATTGAAGTGCTCCGACCATTGACGCCCCCTCACTCCTCCTAACATTTTTCAAAAAAGCATGCCCGTAGCTTCTTTTCAAATTGAGCCAACCAGATCAAATTTGGTGGGATGCCTAGTCTCAGCCCCATTATGCTCCTTACCAAAAATTATTACCATCCGATCAAAACTAAGGGTACCCCCCATACAAAGTAAAACAAAATTCTAACAAATTTCACATTTTTTCACTTCTAAATTCTATCTAAAATGGAAAAATAACATTTATCTCTTAGAACGTCATTATAACAGTTAATTGTAGTCTTCTTAATGTATATTCAAAAGTTTGTACTAGAGCGTGCCTTACAAGTACGAAAAATCGGGTTTGAAGGTTGCTAGTACACGTTACTCGATATATTCGGAAATAGCCTTAGAACTAGTACCAATGACCTTCAAACCCAATTTGTTGATACTTGTAGTGTACGCTTTGATGCAAACTTTTGAACATACATTCAGAAGACTACAATTAACTGTTATAATGACGTTCTAAGAGATAAATTTTATTTTTCCATTTTAGATAGAATTTAGAAGTGAAAAAATTTAAAATTTGTTAGAATTTTGGTTCAGTTTGTATGGGGGGTACCCTTAGTTTTGATCAGATGGTAATAATTTTTGGTAAGGAGTATAATGGGGCTTAGAATAGGCATCCCACCAAATTTGATCTGGTTGACTCAATTTGAAAAGAAGCTACGGGCATGCTTTTTTGAAAAATGTTAGGAGGAGTGAGAGGGGCGTCAATGGTCGGAGCACTTTAATTTTTGGTTCAAATCAAGTAAATTTTGTTGGTAATATAATGAACAAGATCCTGTCACCCTAGGTCTATTCTATCAAGAGTTACAGTGTGAAATGTAAAACTCAAAAAATGGAAATTCTCTATATACTTTTGGGTCTAGGGTATAATTTTCCGAGAAAACGTCTAGACTGTTATATATCATTACAAAGGTAATTTTGTGTTGTTTGTTTCGTTCTCAGGACACTTTAAGGTCAGATTCCTAGTTTTCCAGATATTTGCAAAAAGCTGAATTTTCACCCCTTTGCCACCCCCTCCCCCCTTAACCCATGGCGCAAATTAGTGTAACTTTCTTCTGCATATATTGGGCAGTGTATTCAACAATTTGGCATCAAAAATTTCTTTTCTTTTTGGATGTTTGGGTTTGGGGCTATTTTGAACCAATTGTACTGGACTAAAATAAGATCTTGGAAATAGGATGTCACTAACACATCCTGCGGCTGGATTGTCGCGCCTGTTATTTATTTTTGTAATGGACAAAACGTCCGGGTCAGAACAGTATGCAACTGTTCCGGCGGGGCGTTAACATGCCTGCTATTGTTACACTGAGAAAAAAAAAGTATGAAAACAAAGGTTTTTCATTTAAAATTAAGCATTTTTACCCTTAATTTTTGCGCAAAATGACACACTGTTCAAATCAAATACACCGACATGTTATTTCAAATGTTTTACTAATATTTCGAAACAAATTGCCGTCCTTTTAAATCAAGAAGTCGAAACTTTAGAATCAAGATATCTGATACTCTTATATCAAGATTTGTCTGTTTTGAAACAAATCCAAAACATTTTGTTTTTATACATAAATTTAAGTGTTAAACTCTTTAAAATCAAATTGCATTAGCGATTGAACCCAAATGGTTTACTCTTCCACGCATCGATCAGAGTAGCCAATTTCAAATGCTGAAATTTTATATGTTTCTTTGTCGAAAATTAAAAGATATGATTAGTAAAAAATAGTTTATTAAATCAAGATACTAATGATAAAATAAATATTTATTAATAATTATAAACTTTGTACCACCACGGTTCGAGTTTTTGTGCACATAACATCCGATGTGTTCGATGATGCTGAATTTCTAGTTCGCGAAAATAAAAAAAAAGGTAACTCTAGGAAATTCGGAAATTCACTTGCTCATATACTTACTTTTACCAACATATGTGCTTTGGATGACATTCTGACATGCAATCTGCAAACCACTATTTTGCACCGGTTGGAAAATTTTACAATATAAATATCACCTTCTCTAACAATTTTTTTATAATCACGAAAAACAAAACGACACAACAAACGAAATCTACTTCCTTTTGGCGGCGTCACGCTACTAAGAAGATACGGTTGCCAATAATGTCAATTAATGCATCATTTGAATCTATTTAAGATCAAGAAGTATTTCATTTTAAAGTCGTGGAAACATTTTAAAACTAAGTGCACTTCGTTTTATTCCTTGGACATTTTTTCTATTAAAATTCCACAAAGTTTATTTTAAATTGTATAATTATTTAAATTAATGTTCTGACCATTTTCAAATTAAATGTTTCAATTTAATAAAATGAAGAAGTCATGGAACTTTTATTTTAAATAATTCATATCTTTTGTTTTAAAGGTTGTTCTGAGACCAAACCTTTAAAATAAAATTGGTCATATTTTGATACGAAATTTAACAGCTAAAATCAAGAACTTTTGAATAAACTTGAAAACAAGTGAGTGATCTTTTAAAATCAAAATGTAATTTTTTTCTCAGTGTATACGACGAAACAGATGGAAACTGTCTCTGACTGTTCGAAAATGGTTTTTGTCCGCCACTATTATCCTAAACCGATGAGGGGGAGGGGGTATAGGAATGTTCTCCTTTAGGGCTTGCTATGTAGTCATTCCCGAAGAGTGTTGTAACACAGAATGCTACGGAGTTGAATGTGTTGGGTGGATCATCCGAATTCAACAGAATTCCATGATATTCCGGGAAAAACAGCCACCAATGACTTCAACTGGTATGCCTCTGGAAATCTAGATTTACACAGGAGGGAGGCCAATGTAACACCCCGTTCACATTGCAAGCCATATGCGATGAGAAGCGAGATCGGAACCAGGACGAACCTGCTTGTACCATTCAGACTGCTAGCGATGCGACGTCGGGTTGTGCGATGAGGAACATTTCCATGACGAAAAAGCGTGCTTTTCCAGCAGCTGGAATGCGCATTGCCGCCGATGAAATGTCTCTTAGCGACATGGGGGATATGATTTGTGTTTGGATCGGCTTTGTAGTAGCGTGGTGTATTGTATGTATGTACATATAAATGGAGTGGTTGGTTTCGTGCTGTTTGATGCTGATAGGGAGATGTTCAGATCGGCTTCCGTTATTATGGGGAATTTGTACCTGTACATACGTACATAGCTATATGGTGTCCGGAAACAGTCGCGTAAACGCACCGGATTGCGATTCCATATGTGATTTCCAGCAAAAAAGTTGTACGGAAGCTGCCACAGGCATTTGAAGATTTTTAAAAAAAATATTTTCTTTTACGACTTAAACCTCAATATCTCGAAAGATAGACTAGCTAAAATAGCAAAATAAGATTATTATTACAGCCAACAAATTTTCCTAAAAAATTAAGCTAACCGCACAAAAATTCGATAAGTGGTTTGGCTTTTACAGAGCTTCAAAGTCAAAAATGTGTGATTTGACCCAAAAACAATCTACTTTTCCATCTCGATTTTCTCCAACTTCTGCCAAGGTGAGATGCTTGTACGATTCTTTAAAAAATTAACGCACAGTCTTGCAATCATATCTCCCTT
Organism: Microchrysa polita; assembly: GCA_949715475.1. Taxonomy (NCBI): domain Eukaryota; kingdom Metazoa; phylum Arthropoda; class Insecta; order Diptera; family Stratiomyidae; genus Microchrysa; species Microchrysa polita. The sequence goes on from OX454417.1 coordinate 57,447,162, forward strand.
ACATAATTTTATTATAGCTCCATTATCTCTAAAAGTTTTGATACGTTAAGTGTAGAAAAATAGGGTTAATTTTAGTTTAATTTAGTGGATAGGTCAGTTGTGAGAACATGCAGTGCATCACAACCGAGTATTTTCCCGAGACAATAGTGGTACTTTTTCAGGATGGGCAAACCTAAAAGCTTTTTTCTTGTTTTTAGCCTAGAAAATTGGAATCAGCGCCCAAAACTACCTTAGTGTTTCTGAAACGCCGGCAATCAACAATTTTTTTTCTTGTTTTTGACCTCAAATTTGGAATCAGCGACCCGAATTGACCTTAGTGCAGCACAGCCGAGTTTGCAGCGTACTAAAAAAATATTCGCAGTAATTGGATTTCACATGATTAGTTGTTCTATTTTATTATTCAGTGCAGTACAACCCGGTTTGCAGCGTACGCGTATCCGAACAAAATACTAGATAGTTATAATAATGAATGCCACTAATTTTTTTCCGGTACCCGGACGATACTAACTAGGTTGTACGGTACTGCATGTTTCCACAAATACAACCTCTTTCACCTAATTCTTTTCCAAATTCAAACGCCGCTCGAAATTGCTTTTCCGGTGCATACAAAAACGCCACCCAACTCTTCTAAGACTATACGCGTACGCTACAAACTGGGTTTCATTGCATTGCATGTTTCCATAAACTACCTATTTCACCCATATGTTAACAACAATAACCAAATCCAAATGCCGTCCGAATACTGTTTTGAGACGCGTAAGCTAACACTGCGAATTTCCACAAAGGTTACCTACCTCTTACACCCATCCATCATACATTACCTACGGCTATCCATTCATTAATACCCACAATTATCTACAACACTACATAAACATACCGACAAGTTTGTGTGTCCATATATAGAAAATACCAATGGTACACTCGAAGTGTCATGTCACGAAGCCGATCTGAAATCATGCCCATATCAGCATCAAAAAACTTCAAACCGCACGCACCAGCGCCCTTTAAAAATCAGGTTTTCTTGCCATCGAAACAAATCGCATCGCCCGGCCAGACGTCGCATTGTGTGTGCGCACATCGCATCGCATCGCTCGGCCCGGAAAAGCTCCGGGTCGCACTGTATGTGTACGCGCCCTAAAGCATACTGTCCAAATCCGATATATCTGTGTTCAAAAATTATAGCCTTTTAAAGATACGACCCAAGGATAACAAATTGCCAGCGCAAATTTTGTGACTCTTTACATGGTTTCCGGATCAATTTCGGGAGGATTTTCAATGCGAAAAAGACTTGTAAGACGAAGGACTGTCTCGCAGGATCCGGGATGGTTGGTCGCCTTAGTTAGGGTACGTTTTTAAGGAGCTATAGCTACGGCTAATCAAATTCAGCCAGTACATAAGACATGATTAAATCGCATAAGTCTGCCCGTAGAGGTTGCACTTAGCGACGTTCCGATACAAGTAAATACAAGTAAAGTATCCATAATTTTCTTTCGATTCCAAATACGTTATCGATACTTTTCTTTCGATTCTACTCGGTATCGAAACGATTTGATTCAAGTAACTTTGTTCTATACGGTCGTACTGAATCTCCAATTCTGAAATTTGTTAACTGCATTTTGCACTATTTTCTTTATTTTAGAGATTTTGCCACCTCCTAAATTGACAGTAACAATTTTAACTTCAATGCATATTCCATTTTTTGAGCACTTTTTAACGAAAGCAAGATCTGATAATAGCAGGATGCGGCAATTTCTTATGTTTTTTTTTGTGTCTTGGGCCTCAATTAGTAAGTCTGATGACTGTATTTATTGCGAAAAGCTTATAATGTACATACAACTTTAACATGGTTACAACTCAAATTCCCCTGCCTCAGATACGAAAGGCTAGTGCCTTAGCTTGGGGAAAGCTTATTGTTACCTTGAGCCCATTATTACCTTTGGGAATGGGTCATACATTGTCATATAAATTAAACGATACACACTATGAGTACTACCGCACTTTCTCTAGTTCTGATCTACATAACATAAGTACATGGTTTTTTTTATTCGTATATTTTTCGATTGACCGATTTGTCATTAAAATTTTTCCATTCTCTTTCGTTTAGAGGTATGCATTTTGTTTTTAGTAGACCATATCAACAAAAATTTTATACTAATATCATACTTTATTATGTTATTAGAATAGACGAAAAGAGTACCTAATCGTTTGTGCCCCACATTTGAAAATTGTCCGCGCCTATTTGAAGAAAAACAAAAGAAACTGTTACTATACTTTTGTGCAATTGTTTGTTCACAACTAAAAAACAAACATCAAAGACACAAAACGAGATGAAAGTTGTTAAAAGCAAATTTACGGAAGCACTATAGGTTTTCACATTAAGGTAGTTCTTATTATCTGCAACCAAATTGTAGTTTTTATGAAAGTTTATCATATCAAAAAAAGGCGCTATATTTGTATTTATAATGTACATACAATGCTCGGCGAAATTATTGAAACAACAAAAAATACCATCGTATAGCAGCATTTAAAGCCTCATTACATTTCAAATAGTATCAAATTGATGATATTTTTTTCTCAGTTTGATTCTTTGGTATGTTGTTGAAAGAACAAAATAAAAACCATCTTTTAACTCCAACAAATAACGGCAAAAACGGTATAATATGTGTGGTATAGTGGCAACATTATTATTTACACATCCATTCAACACAGCCAAAATTATTTACACGATAATAACTGCATTTGCTAAGTAACGGTTATAAATTCCCATGGCAAATTGACGCAGTGTGGGACAGAGTGTTGTTTTGTTCAGTATTGTAAGGTTTTCCAGAGGGACAAGTTGGAAATATGCCAAGAGCAATTGAACTTTCGATAGAAAAAATGGCGGTCATTGTGGAAGAGTTTAATAGAGGTATTTCGGCAATAGAGCTTTTAAAAAAATATGGAAGTTCCAGGAAAACCATTTATTATCAAATTTGGAAGTTCAATCAATACGGAAGTGTGAGAACTAAAAGCGGCAGAGGAAGGAAAAGAGCTACAACCAGCAAAACAACAAAATAGCCCGTTCCTTTAAGAGAAACCCTTCTGAAAAGATCCAGAACGTACTTGCAGACCTGAATGTTAGGATTAGCGAAAGAACCTTGCGAAGAAGGTTGAACGAAAATAAAATAAAAGCTCATATCGTCCAAAAAAAAGCCGTACATTACAAAGAAAAACAGACAAGCGAGATTACGATTTGCTAAAAATCACATTTCCAAGCCACCAGAGTTTTGGAGGAGCATTCTGTGGACGGATGAGACGACTTGCTACTTGGATGGCTCCTATGGACGTAAATTTTACTACGCTAACACAAAAACTAAATCGAGGCAACCCGTCACCCAGCCTGTAAGGCATTCTAAAGGTGGTAAAATCATGATATGGGGTTGCATATCATACAGTGGCGTTGGACGCCTTGTTAGATGCCTCGATAATATGACACAGTCACATTATTTAGATATCCTAAATGATTTTGGACTATTCGCAGGCTCCAAACTAATTGGGACTGATTTTATCCTCCAACAGAATTATGCGCCCATACATACAGGCAGAATAATTAACCGATACTTAACTGAAATGGAACAAGAAATGTTGAAATGGCTTGCCCAAAGTCCGGATCTAAACGTAATTGAGAATCTATGGCACATGGTTAAATCTAAAATACCCCAAGATATCGATAGGAGCGCAAATCAGACTTGAAAGGACTTCATTGCGGCTTGGAGCTCAATTTCATCAGAGCAAGTACAAATACTAATAGACTCGATGCCGAGACGCCTCGCAGAAGTCATTGCGCCAAAAGGAGGCAACACATCTTACTAAATAACGTTATTTTACATAGCCACTTACTTCAATTTAAAGGAATAATCAATTTTTCCCTTACAGAAGTGAAATAAAATTAAGCTAATATATTTGTGGAAACAATTTTGCCTGTTCTTAATGGATGTGTAAATAATTTTGTCATTAATTTTTTTATTTTTTTTTTCTGTGATTCGTTGAAAGTGATTTTTTTTTGTATCGTGTACTTAAAGAAGATGCTAAGGATTAAAACTATGTAAAAATATTCAATGATATTTTCTTATTTTAAAAGTTATAGTGCATGATAGGCTGCTAATGTATGGCATTTTCGGTTGTGTAAATGATTGTGCCGAGAACTGTATGTATATACTGAGAAGTAACTGATGTGGTTATAATAACAGTAATGTAGGAAACCAAAATTCGCTCATAAGAAGATACGTACAATCAAGTTAGTATAAGTTTCACTCAAACGAAACATTCAACGAACCATAATAGCATTTCCTCCACGACGACGTGACTAATTGCCGTAACGAAGATGTCGTTGTGTCTTATTAGTCTAAAAAAATTGGGCGAAAATAAGGGCATCGAACGGCAAAAATCCTACATCGGAATTTTTTGGGATTATGGTGGGTATGATCCCCAGATTATGGCATTAAAAGTCCCAACTGATTGGGGGTCCGCAACCTTAAAAAAAGAGGGGGGAGGCACCCAAGACATCATTGTTCCACAGCTTATAAAATGAGTAGTATACGTAGAACAAACTCCTGATGGGTCACTTTGTATGGGAGATGCCCTTAGTTTTTATCCGAATGAGCTGATTTTTTGTGGGTGGGTTGACTATGAATTTCTATTCGCAACAAACCAAAATTGAGCACTCTGCTCCAATTTTGGGGGGAGTTATGGACATGTCGTTTTGACAAATTCAAATGGGGGGTAATGGGGGTCGTTGACCGGAGCGACTCCATGTTTACCTTAAAATTATTTCGAACCAAAAAATGACCCCTTTCCCCCTTCTTTTAAGGTTGCGGACCCCAATCGGTTGCGACTTTTAATGCCATAATCTGGGAATCATACCCAACCATAATCCAAACAAAATTTCATATGTAGGATTTTAGCGGACCAAATATGCCATTTTTCTTTGACTATTATGTCCATTAACCATTAACATTATACATACTATAGTTTCCATCCCATACGATTTCAAGGGATGACACATCTTGAAGATAATCGCCCGAAACATCTTTTCCAATCTACTAAAAACAGAAAATGGTATTGTAACTTTTTCTGTAATTTCCGAAACTTTGTCATGTGTCACTGTCATGGTTCTGGATATCATTTGCGAAAATCACATCGAAACTGGAGAGAATAGTTGCAAATATGGTGTTTTTGTTAAGTACTCGTAGGTGTGCAATATTCGTGTCAATTATGGAACCCAAGTAGTATAGTGGCTGGAACCGTATAATATGAAATACGATTATTTCTTTGTGCTGTCAGGCAGGCATAACGATGTTTGTTTAGCTTCTTGCTGACATGCTTCGTGACTCATATCGTCTCTTTATTTGCTAAAGTCAGTTCAGTTATTAGACAGTCTCAACACGGCTCAAACAGACCGCGATGATGATGATGATGAGGTTTCTACCGAAGGTGATGATGATGATAAATCCCTGGTTCTGGTACTTTATAAGCAGATGACTAATATACGTAACATCGTATCATTATAAACATCTGCTATTTGTATGGAAACATATTTTTTAAATAAAATAATTAACATTACAGCGCATGAAAATGAAAAAAAGTCATAAATTAATAAATTAGTATTCGATACGCCACGCGATGCATCATTTTTATAACATATCACGACAGAAATGGATTTGAGAAGATGATACGAAAATAATGAAAGCCGAATGATTTATGTATGTACATTTTAATAAGTAAAGAGAGAATACAAATCAATATGGAAATGAATCGTGTAGAAGCGATATACGAAAATGGTAATGATGTCGCACCCACATGTGAAATTTAAAAGCAATTAATTACAATTATTACTTGATATGTAAATAAATAATGGACGTGTTGCCTAAAATATTAAATGGTGATAAAACAACTAATTCAAAGTGGTGACTTATTAAATTAGTAAAGTTTTAGAGGAGTTTTAGATGTCGCACCCACATGTGAAATTTAAATGCAATTACAGTCCACTCTCGATAATTTGAAATTCAAGGGACAACTATTTTTATTCAATTTATCGAGTTTTGATTATCGAAAGTTTATTAGAAATATGTTGAGAACGGTATAGAGAAGTAAGATCTTAATATACCAGAGTTAATAATTTTTTTCAGTGAATATTACTTACATTAATACAGTTTCGACTTATTTGAACTCACTGTTCAAGTAGCTCACGGGAAACTAAATTCAAATGATCCAATAAATTTGATCTCCCGTGAAGAAACGTTACTTCCAGTGAATATCACACCATTCACCATTAAACATTTTAATGCTCTCCCTCTGAATTCAGACTGAATAGACCGGCAAAAAAAAAAAAAAAAAAAAAAATTTTAAGGGTGCTTCCATTTTGTTTCACCCTTTTTTTGTTTGGGATCTCCGAAGTCAGGACCAATTCTTGCACCTAGTTCTCCTTCTAATACCTCTCGGTGACCATTGTACTGCGGAAAGGTAAACAACACGTTCTCCCCCGCCTTCTTCAATAATCTGGTGAAACACTACGGCCGCCTCTAATGGAATTCTTATGATTTAACGCGGTAGTTGGCCCAATCAATCTTGTTCATCAAATATTGTCTACTCCCTCCGCCCATAGTCTACTCGCTATTAGTGTATCTGTAAACTGTACAGTTTAATGTCCACCTTCAATCCTTAAAAATGTTCATACAACTCTGCATGGTCGTAGAGCCTCATAACGATATTTTATCTGCGGAACTGTGCAAATGACTATACAATTATCATATAAAAGAGGCTAAATCAAATCTACGGGTAAATTTTAGTAAGAGTTAGTTAATCCGAATAGTTCCAGTGTTACCATGGTAACGCATATATTATTCTCTTATCCTTCTATATATAAAAATGCTAACTTCGGAAAATGCCATTGGTTATTATTGTTCTGATTGGCTACGATGAATCCCGAATGTACGTACGTACAAGCTGTCAATAAGTATAGATAGCATACGAGATCGAAAAACAGTCAGTCAGTGCTGTGCTGCAACTGCAAGCGCGCAGCGCGAGCACTTACACTTCCGCGCAGAGCGTGGAGGAGGCGTTGGCTGGTGGCAAGGACAGGGGCAGGGGCGGGAGCCCCCTAGTGTTAATAAATCTATCAATCGGTTAAGGTTTGTGTTGCTGGGGGCGAATCATGTGATGAACTCTGAGTCATTATTGTTCTTTCAGGCTTTAGTCAATAAATAGGAACACAGAACCAAGATAATATTTCTCATTATTGCTCCAGGGCAGTATAGGAAAAAAGGCAATAATAATTGCTTAACGATTCCAATAAAACAGCTTTATACAAAATTAATGCAAAACGAGACCGAGGCTCCCGGCGTACCTATGACTTGTGCTTAATCACCCCACATTCTTTCCCTTCTGTTTTCCCATTAGTTTTCGTTACCTCGATGACACATATTTGTGTGATGTTTGATTAAAATAAATGCACAAAAAAAAAATCTTAGAAAACTTTATTGGTGTGAGGGGTTGGGGTAATGGCCCCATAGTACGAATATATTATGTAGTTAAATCTTAGGTGGCGCACACACGGAGAATCCATGGATTCATGGAATCCAACGAAACTCCGTATAAAAAACTGACAAGTGAACCATCTACGGGTTTACCGTCAGAGGGGAGTGCCTGAGCTTTACGCTCTTACATCCCGGTCCTTCGGACGTTTTGGACCTTCAACATTTTATTGACCAGGTATTATTGTCAAATAAATCTTCATCCAGTGAATGCGCTCACCTTCAGAAACCAAACCCCGAGTTTGCAACACTAGCTGTTGACTTTTACCCCTGGGCATACTCATCCCTGGGGTACACTATTTGCTAAAGACTTCTCAATAGCAAGTGTGATCTTCCTTCGGACCCCTGTTGGTTAGGCCTCACGTAAAACATTCAGATCTGCATATCCCAAGTTCGTTGGACCTGTGCCTGTGACTACTCGTTTGCTTCAAGTAGACTTGTAGCGCTGTTTTTCACATCCATCCTGTCAGTTCACTAGTAATCAATACGATTGGGGCCGTGTTGTTATCAATCTACAAACAAGTTAGATTTAGGCGCGAAGGCATTTTCTACCAAGGCCATTCTGCCTAATTAGCCCCTGCGAGACTTGGGTTATGCGAAGCCGCCAGCTCCGAAGCTCACACGATTACTTAAGGTGACACCTCCTTACCAAAGAACCACCGCATCGTGCTCGGCTTGTATGATTAACTTTCCGCAAGAGCATGGGAGAAAGTCAGCCATGCCAAGAGCTACCCGTACATGACTCGGGAGCACAGAAGTGTCATCGCCCGTAGGTCTTCGTACAGATTCACGCCATGGCGTATCAACCACCTGTGCAGCTCGGATACGTGGTGCTTTTCGTCGACATTACAATGTCGTCTGATATCCGAAAACCAATACATTAATGAGTCACATGTAACTCATACATGTGAACGGAATGTATGGAAACCAAATAAGTTCCCGAAAAATCGGTCCTTATGAAAGGTGCGGTCGCTTATTACAGCTACATATATGTCTTTTAGACAGATTTCAGGTAACACTTGTATCTACTGCCTTTTCTCGTAGTGGGATTTTTATGAAATATGGTATTATTGTTTTTCCCGAGTGAAATAGCGAGATTATATATATATATATATGTGTTTATTCGCATAAGTATTCCAAATTAGTACAGGTTGCCTGAAGGGCCAACAGACCTAGCCTGAGCTAAATGACAGATATAAAATTGATACAAAAATGGGTAGCGTTGCCAAAACTTCCTCTTTTTAGTATAAAAATAAATTAATTTATAGATTCTGAAAATTTACGCTGGTGTATACCGGTCGAATGGTTTTCGGTGGCGCTTCGGCCTAGTGCGCGGCATAAAATCCACTTGACGATTCTCAGGCTCAGCTAGTTGCAGTTCCTCATCATGATTCAGATTCCGATTGTAATCGTTGATGCCGGGTGTACTGCAACTATCGCTGGATTATTGCGTTGAATGTCTTCGAGGAGACCAAATGCCTCAGCTAGGCTCCTTTCATTAGTAACATTTTTTGATTCGAAATTTGCGTCTGAAGGATAACGTATTTTTATTTGCTTCGCGTGAGTGCGTATGAGTCTACCGGATTGAAGTCGTACGTTGTAGAGTACATTGCCAATGCGTTCAATGATCTTTCCTTGGACTTACTGAAAGTGATTGTTGCTTTTATACACGCTGACGTACACGAGTTCTTTTCTGTTTAACGATTTCCGCTTTGTGCCATGTTTCTGGTCGAACAGTTTTCTCATTTTCAACTGGTCGATTGTTTCGAGAGGCTTGGCACTTGGTGATGGTCTGAGGGAGCAGATCAAGTTTGAGTCTAAGATTTCTTCCAATCAAAATCTCGGCTGGTGACTTATTACCATATTCTCAATATCGGAGTCGATATTTCCCCAATAAATATAGTTTAGAGCAATCGATTTTGTTCGGCTTATTCCAGGATGTCCTCAATGTATGTACTTCCTTGAGTATGCGCTTGCGATAAATAGCTGGAACTATGATGCATTGGCCAAATATTAAACATTCCTCGACTATGGTTATGCTATCTTTTCTAGAAAAATATTGTTTCAACTCAATGTCGTCGTTGCATATTGCAGGCCATCCTTCAGTTAAGTATGTAAACAATTTGTTTCAATGATTCGTCCTTATTCGTTTCATACGTAATCATTTTGCTCGTAATCGGAATCTTGTCGACTGAATCATTTAAAATTTGTTTAATCTCCGGTTCGAATTCAATTGCTGCGATGACGTAATCTTCTGAAGGATTGACTGTATTGCTAATGAGTCGCGATAACACGTGGCAAAACTATTGGTAGAGCTAAACTTCAACTCAAAGTCGTAGGCAAGCAGTTTTATGGTCCATCGTTGAAGTCTATTCGCTTAATGAACGCTGATTCCCGATTTATTATTAAGTACGTTTTTTTGGTTATCCCGTGTAGGTTTGGGTAACGAAACTCCATATAAAAAAATGCCAGCTGATCCACCTGTCATTTTTTTTATATGCAGTTTCGTTACCGAAACCTACACGTCCGTTCACTGACAGTTATAGCAAATATAACCAAACACATTCATATGGGATAGTTAGGACGAAATATCCTTGTTGTGTTCGGCAGGTTACATTCAGCACTGAATATTTTGAACATTGAACGTTGAACATATGCATTTTCGCATCCATTCATTTATCCATTCAGAGTCTGTTTTCGCATTTTGGGGAGTTATCTGGGATAAGCCAGAATTTGCAGGACTGTCTTTCGATGTAGTTTGACACGGAATTCGTTTTAGTTGTAAATGGAATTCTGTGATTCAGATATCCATCTGTATCAAAATCTATAGGCATCACAGTTTCATAAAAGAACGGTAACTTTTGGTATTTTTTATACCAGAGGGTACTAATTAAAATTTTGAAATTCCAACGATTCAGACTTATCAATTATGTATTATGTATATCCACCCAAAATGCGAAACTACACTATGGGCGGATTGTAGTAGTGATATCATTATACCCATAAGATGGTATAGGGTATATTGTTTTTGTTACGACGATTTATGTAACACCTCAAAGGAGCCACCGGAGGTATGGCAAAGTATATATGTATATATATATATATATGTATAATAATTATCAGGGTCTGTCCCTGATTCGAACAAGCCATGTCCGTTTGTCTGTCTGTCCGTGTGTCTGTCAGTTCGCACGATAACTCCCGAAATAATGAAGCTGGCTTTTTGAAATGTAGGTCAGATGATTGTTTTGATAAAAGCTTGGGTGGTATTGAAAATGGGCCAAATCGGACCAAGGGTTCCCCTACCTCCCATACAAATGACCCCTCAATGATTGTTTAATATAGCCATATTTTTCGACAGAATATTGCTAGCGACCTGAAATTTTCATCAATGCCTAATTGTCACATATGCTTGAAGTTGGTGGCAAGTGGAGGAGGTCTGACTATCCCTACCCCTAATAGTCTAAGAAAATTGGACCAAAATATGGCCATCGAACGACAAAAATCCTACATCGGATTTTTTTTTTGATTATGGTTGGGGATGGTCCCGAGATGATGGCAAAAAGTCCCAACCGATTGGGGGTCCGCAACCTTAAGAAAAAGGGGGAAAACGGGGCATTTTTTCGTTTTTTTTGCGATTATTTAAAAAAAACGGCAAGAGATACACAAAAATGGTCTGAGGAAAAAAAACTACATAGAATTACCTTTCCAATGATATAAAACACATTAGAGTTTATTTAAATACTTTGACGCTAGCCTAACAAAATAAATTAGAATATTTTCATTTTAAACCTTTCTTAAAAGCTCCATAACTTTTGAAAAAATGCTAGTTCAGCCGTAATGTATATGTACAAGTATTCACAATAAGCTCAAGATCATTTTAAGGTAAACATTGAGTCGCTTCGGTCAAGGATCCCCATTATCCCCCCATTTAAATTTGTCAAAATGGCATGTCCATGACCCCCAAAATTGGATCAGAGTGCCAAATTTTGGTTCGTTGCGATTGGAGGTCATAGTCACCCCACCCACCAAAAATCACCTCATTCGAATAAAAACTAAGGGTACCTCCAATACAAAGTGACCCAAGACAACTTTGTTCTACAGTTTATATACGTATAACAAACTCCTGATGGGTCACTTTGGATGGGAGATACCCTTAGTTTTTATCCGACTGAACTGATTTTTGGTGGGTGGGGTCATTTTAGCCAAATACAGTTTTTACCAAATTTCAAATCATTACCTTCATACTTTCCGAATATGTATAGTAATTCAATATTTCGTTCGAACTACAGTTGTTGGCCTTAATTTGCATAAATCAAGTGCTATAGCCTGATTCGAGACCAATATAAACAGAAACCTACAGTCACTGCATTATTTCTCATATTGATGTTATTAAACATTTTAATTTACATTGAAAACGTCGTCGTTCTTTCCCAATATACAACAATAATCCTTCATTTCAACATTCTATATTTCCATATATTGCACATAGTAAATAGCCTCGAACCAAAACAATGCATGCATTCAAAAAGCCCACAAAAAAGTATATTATTCACACCATAAATGCAAAAAAGAAAATAATAATCATCATCATTGCAAAAGGTGTCGAAAGTACACAACTTCTTTTGCCAAAATTAAAACCAATTTACGTATGTATGCATTGTGTTATTTCCATAAAGTAATAATTAATCTGCATAAAAACTATATTTGTATTGACTTTCGTATTGTTTGACTATATTTCTTTTGGTCAATACAAATGCATAGTAAATTGTGAAAAAAAGCACCGATTTGGTTTCCCAGAGAATTGGATATTCTTTGCAACATAAAATCTGATTAATTGTTGCAATAATCTTCAATATGATGTAGCCTCATCATCTGTATTAGCTGCGCAAAAGATGGCTTTAAAAGTAGGTGTTTTTGGTGTCAAAATTCAATTGTATGTCTATTTAGTATTTCGATATTGAATATTCACCAATCTTCAGCGAATAATGACTGTGTACATCCACGCAAAATCTTAGATACCATCAACGAATTATCTTTTCGACATTTAAGTATGTTTTAAGCTCATTTAAGAAAAGATTAATGTTTGATTAAAAAATATACATACTTAATGCGAAAACTTGAATTACTTCTATTGAAATGGCCAAGAAAAGTAAAGAGGCTTTTTCCTTATTTAGAAATTGGCGTGTGGATCTTGCTATCATGGCGACTTGGAGATATGTAGATATGTATGGTATGTATATCTTTACCTAAGTAGTCAGTTCATCGAGGGATTTTTGTAAAGTCATCGCGTTGTTTTTAACGTAAACGACTTCGTTTAGTTTGCATTTGCCAAAGTCGGTTTTCGACGTTGTGCGGTCAAGCTAAATTTTGACCATATTTACTATTCATAATTGCCTTCTATATATGTACAAAATTCAAGGTTAGGGCACCTTTTGGCAATGCCAGGGTCTTTGACAGTGATATGTATTTGGGAATTGAGTTGTGTCCTTATTGGGGCGGAGTCAAACTTATGATTGCGACTTAACATTGATTCAATAAATAAAAGGTCCGAAACATTAGAAAATTTTTGTGGAAAAAGACATTTTTATCAAGATTTTTGTCAACAATTTTGCAATTTTTGTAACGATAGGATTGTTTAATTTCAGATAAGTTTTGCTTTTATCATTTTGCACATGCTTCTCATACAATTATTACAAACGATTTCCTATCACATTGATTGAACTTATTCAAAAACTAGGTCTCTAATCGATGTTACATCACATCCACTTGATTGCTATCGATAATTTCCCATAAATGCAAATTTACGTACGAGTAATCGTATAAGGCATGGCTTTATGCTTTTCTGCTTTATCTAATCGACTCATTTCATTAACTTCTTCTGTTTCTTATAAACTGTACCATATGTTGCAAAAATGTAGAGGAAACAGAAAACTATTGACTTTCTCCAAGGAAGCAATAGTATGCTGGTAGTACTCGTAAATGTATTATTGTAAAATGCTAACATTGCGAATGGTTTATGGTTTTTTATAGTATCGATTTTTTTGGAAGCACGAAAGCATGTAGCGATGAAAAAAACTATAGAGAAACACAATATTCAGACTGTTTTTCTCCAATGGTTTCTAAGCGTGACGACTATGACGATGTTTTGTAAATAAGATTATGTACATTTAGCAAATATATAGGGACAATTTGAAAGAACAATTAAAATGAAATCATCATATAGACTATAGCAGGAAACACATAAAGGCAGAAAGTGAGCAATGCGGAATCGTATTTAATTGAATTTGTCCGACTCGAAATGACCAATTGTTTATGGTGGAGGGTAACCGAGTGGTATGAAATTAAAGCTGAATGAACAGCCTGAAATCTCTACCTTGATTTTCGCTGCTTGATCAAACCATACGCGATAAACGCACCTGAAAATAGTCACTGATTAAGGTTGTAGTAAGGAATTTCGCGAATTTCGAATCGCGTTTATAGTCTAAGAAAATTGGACCAAAATATGGCCATCGAACGGCAAAAATCCTACATCGGAAATTTTTTTGGATTGGTGGTCCGCAACCCTAAAAAAAGGGGGAAAAGGGGGCCTTTTTTCGTTTTTTTTTAATTATCTCAAAAGCGGTAAGAGATACAGAAAAATGGTCTGAGGACGAAAAAAAAAACTACACATAAAATTATCTTTGCAATGATATATAACACATTAGAGTTTAATTGAACATTTCAGCGTTAGACTAGAAAATAAATTAGAATATTTGCATGTTAGACCTTTTTCAAAAGCTCCATAACTCCATAATACTAGTTAAGCCGTAACATTTTGTATAAGTTCAAGATCGTTTTAAGGTAAACGGACATGCCGTTTTGACAAATTCAAATGGGGGATAATGAGGGTCCTTGGCCGGAGCGACTCGATGTTTACCTTAAAACGATCTTGAACTTATTGTGAATACTTATACAAAATGTTACGGCTGAGCTAGCATTCTTTCAAAAGTTATGAAGCTTTTAAAAAAGGTCTAAAATAAAAAAAAAATCTAATTTATTTTCTAGTCTAACGCCGAAATGTTCAGTTAAACTCTAATGTGTTATTCATATATCATTACAAAGATCATTTTATGTAGTTTTTTTCGTCCTCAGACGATTTTTCTGTATCTCTTACCGTTTTTGAAATAATCGCGAAAAACCGAAAAAATGACCGCCCCCCTTTTCCCCTTTTTTAAGGTTGCGGACCCCCAATCGGTTGGGACTTTTCATGCCATAATCTGGGGACCATCCCCAACCATAATCCAAAAAATTTTCCGATGTAGCATTTTTGCCGGCCAAATATGCCATTTTTCTTAGACGATTAGGAGTGCGGTTAGGATCTTTTGCGAATTGTGAATTGATTAAACTGCTTGAAATTGCGTTGAAGCTTTTAAGAAGGTTTTAAGTTTAAACGCTATTGCAAGCAATTTAAACATTTAAAAATTCGCAAAAGATCCTAATCGTAGCCTAAGCTTTCTATACTGCAGATATGAACTAAAATTAGAGTCAGTAATTATTCATACTGAACAGTAAACCAGGAGCAGTTAACAAAAGCTAGGTAATCTCATCGCCCGTAGACTCTCAAATTACCAACCTTCTCGCAGTTTGAAGCATTCATTCATATGGGTTGTCCCTATAGAAACTGTGATTTTTTTACATTGCTGCCAACTTTGCGTTAAGTCAAGATTAAATTTTAAAGTCCAGCACGCCCTTAAATATATTTGAAAACAAACCAGTAACTTGTACTAATGTTTTAATATCTTTTTTTACAGGTAAGTTCTTTTGTTTATGGATCGATAGAAATGTGCAATATTGTAAGTTTGAAAGTATTTTTTTATTTAGACTTGGCTAAGTGGTATCCCTACCTGAGACGTGATATTAACATGCTTCAAGGATCCAAATCCAGAGCTTCAGTTTCCTTATTCAAAATTAAAAAAGGCGTTTTCGATAGCAAAAGCACGTGCAAAACCTAGAACATACATGAGATTGTAAAATGTGGTGGAGATTTTTTTTTGTTTCTTATGTTTTTCGGAGTGCTGAGCACGAATCCGGAGCTTGATATACCCTTCGCTCATAGAGTGAAAGGGTATATTAACTTTCTCATGAAGTTTGTAACGCATTGAAGGAAGCATCTCCGACCATATAAAAAGCATACATACACATATAGTGTAGTTCCCAGGTGATTTCAGATTGCAAAGTGTGGTGGAGAAAATTCTTTTTTTGTTTCTTATGTTTTTTGGGGTGCTGAGTTCGAATCCGGAGCTTCCCACCAAAATTTCGTTGCGGAACAGGATCAAAACCGCGAAAAAACCCAAAATTTTCGGAGTTTTCCCGTTTTTTTGTTTATAACTCCGAAAGTGTACATTTCTCCGAAAACCTGTCCATGAAAATATTAGAGAAAACATAACTGCGGGTCCAACGCGCCATTAATCATTAAAATGTGTTAAGCGGTATTGCTACAATTGATAGTCATTTTTTTGGCGTTTTTTGCAATTTTGACCCTGTTTTGCAACGAAATTTTGGTGGGAACTTACAGATTCAGGTTCTGCACTCCAAAATACACAATGTTCAAGATAAATGCAACTTTTACGACCAAAAATGAAAAACCGTTCAATCTCAAAATGTTTTTCATAAAATGGAACTATGTTAAAAATGGCAAATTTAAATTATCCACTGTAGTAATACCGCTCAACAGATTTTTAATATTTATGTCTCTTTGGACGCGCAATTATGTGCTCTCTAAAATATTCATGGAGAGTTTTTCGCAGAAATAAATAGTTGCAGAATTAGGGGGCAAATAACGGAAAAACAACAAAAATTTCAGGGTTTTTCACGATTTTGACCCTGTTCCGCAACGAAATTTTGGTGGGAAGCTCCGGATTCGTGCTCAGCACCCCAAAAAACATAAGAAACAAAAAAAAATTTGTCTCCACCACATTTTGCAATCTGATGTACTAGTTTTATCACGTAGTAACTACACTAATATGGACAAAAAAATAAGTACACCCCTCATGTACCTTTTTATGCCAAATTTGCATACTCTTTTTAAAATTGAATTACTATTTGGAGTACCCATTACAACAATTAGGATACAACAAAGCCAATGGAACCGAAAAATTAAGTGGCATCCCCCTAGTATCTTAGTCCCTCCCGATATTAGCTATGAAGTGGGGTTTCAGCTTGGTCAAAATAATAAGTACACCATCGTTTTTTTTTAATTTTTTGACAACAGCTTGCTATTTTTCGTAATGATTTTTTTTTTATTCATTGGTGGTTATCAAGCGTAAAATTAAAAACAAACAAAAATGCTCAAGGAGCGAAAAACGCACGCTAGGTAGGAAAAAAGACGTTTAAGTTCGAAACTTTGAAATAGCGGAAAAAACATAATCTCAATAACGAAATAAGCCAGCTAAGCATTGTATTTACTGTGTAATTCATTAAAAACTAAATAAAAGCAGTCTCAAATCCGGTTAAGTCCATGTAAGGGCTTTAAGGATAACTGTCAACCTCATTATCACTATGGCGAGAAAAGTTCCCTTGGCATATGTTCGTGGCAAATATTGAATATATAGAATCCATTTGAAAAGTTAATCGGAGAATACAAGAAGTAAAGCAGTTTTGGCAAAAAGTTTAGAACTTTCCATGGCGATGTCAAGAAGTGTTGACGGTACAAGAAAATTTTGGAGGGATAGTTCTTCTTGTTCCAGACCGAACAATAAAAACTCACAGAATATTCTGTTTTATTTATGAGATCGTAATAAATTTTATTGGAAACGACTCTTATCGTAATATTCTTCAATCAAGAAAATAATAATATGATACACGCTACATCAACTGGCTATTTCCCATGGAGGCGAAAAAAACATGGTCTAAGGTTTCATTTTCATAGTTTGGTTTCGTTCAAATATGCCTAATAACCATTACAATATAGTCCAATCATATCGTATTTTCGTCAGGAAAGAAATACAGAAGTTTATTTCTCAATTTTGTTATATGTATTTTGGGGCGCTGATTCCGAATATCAACTTTGCACCCTAAAAAACGTGCCGCAACCTTTAAAAAAGGGGGGAAAGGGGGGCATTTTTTCGGTTTTTTGCAATTATTTCAAAAACGGTAAGAGATACAGAAAAATGGTCTGAGGACGAAAAAAACTACATAAAATTATCTTTGCAATAATATATAACACATTAGAGTTTAATTGAATATTTCGGCGTTAGAATAGAACATAAATTAGAATATTTTCATTTTAGAGCTTTTTTAAAAGCTCCATAACTTTTCAAAGAATGTTAGTTCAGCCCTAAAATTTTGTACAAGTATTAACAGCAAGTTTAAGATAATTTTAACGTAAACGCTGAGACACTCCGGTCAAGGACCCGCATTATCCCCCCATTTAAATTTGTCAAAACGGCATGTCCATAACTCCCCCCAAAATTGGAGCAGAGTGCTAAATTTTGGTTCGTTGCGATTGGAGGTTATAGTCACCCCACCCACCAAAAATCAGCTCATTTGGATAAAAACTAAGGGTACCTCCCATACAAAGTGACCCATGACAACTTTGTTCTACAGTAGTTTATAAAATGAGTAGTACGTTGTACGTAGAACAAACTCTTGATGGGTCACTTTATATGGGAGATACCCTTAGTTTTTATCGGAATGAGCTGATTTTTGGTGGGTGGGGTGACTATGACCTCCAATCGCAAGAAACCAAAATTTAGCACTCTGCTCCAATTTTGGGGGGAGTTATGGACATGCCGCTTTGACCAATTTAAATGGGGGGATAATGGGGGTCCTTGACCGGAGTGAATCAGCGTTTACGTTAAAATTATCTTAAACTTGCTGTTAATACTTGTACAAAATTTTAGGGCTGAACTAACATTCTTTGAAAAGTTATGGAGCTTTTAAAAAAGCTCTAAAATGAAAATATTCTAATTTATGTTCTATTCTAACTAGGGATGTCAAAAACCGGCCCATAACCCGGTTTTCGGTTTTTTCGGTTTTTTTGCAAAGCCGGTTAGACCGTCCGGTTTTAACCGGGCTCAAAGTACCGGTTTTCGGTTAACCGGTTTTTCATTGAACTGCTTAGAATTTTAGCAAAATAATGCATACACACTCGTTAAGCTGATGTTCGTATAGAAATATGACTGTGTAATGGAGCCCTAAGAAACATGTTGAACAAAAAAGATAATCAAATAAAATTGTCAGAAGTATTCATAATGTTTCAAAAATAGTTAACTGAGTTTTATTGATAGACAATGCATACCTATAGTGCAGTCAAAACATCCCATTTCAGGCCTCCAAATAGAAAAAAATAGTGTAATGCCTTGGTTACACAGTGCGAGCTATCGTGCGAGTTGGCCTAGACAGCTACTGCAGACTAGCTACTTGCACCATGTGACCGCATCACGTATGATGCGGTCCCATGGTGCATCATACGTGATGCGGTCACATGGTGCAAGTAGCTACTCTGCAGTAGCTGTCTAGGCCAACTCGCACGATAGCTCGCACTGTGTAATCAAGGCATAAGGCTATTTTTTGTAGTTTTTGAATCAGCGAGCTCCCAGCCATCTAAAACTCATTTTGCTAAAAAAAAATTTTGAGTGGAAAGGTCCAAAAAGGACAAAAGGATAATCCTTGGCCGGAGGTCAGCATGTGGGGTATCAAATCAAAGGGGACGTCGAGTACATTACATATCCTCAACGAAATAAATCGAGATTAAATCGAAAATTTTTGTGTTTCCGTGTATCTTTCCAAAGTCATAACTACGAGAATAATCCAAGTTGTCACTACGTTTCTCACTTTTCCGAATCTATGATAGGTTAAAATTCTACCAATAAATTTGCTACGAAAAAAATTATCAGAAAGCTCTGAAAAAGGACATTAAAGGACACTAATTACAAACCTTGATTGAAAAAGAGCATGCGGGGTGTCATGTCAAAGAGGACGTCGAGTGCATTGCATATCCGGTGTTTGTTTCCTGTTTCAAGGACACTAAATGGAAAAATTCGGGCTAAAACGAAAAATTACGGCTTTGGAAAGATACATATACGAAAAACATGAAAATGTTCCATTGGATCCCAATTTTCTCCTGTCAGGGTCCTTGAAACAAGTAATAAACGCCAGATATGGAATGTAATCGACGTCCTCTTTGATATGACACCCCGCATGCCCACGTTCGATCAAGGTTTGTAATTAGTGTCCTTTTTGAGAGCTTTCCGATAAGTTTTTTTCTTAGCAAATTTAATGGTAGAATCTTTAGCTATTATAGATTCGGAAAAGTGAGAAACGTAGTGACAATGTGAATTACTCTCGTAATTAGGGCTTCGGAAAGATACACGGGAAACTTAATAATTCTCCATTTAATCTCGATTTATTCCGTTGAGGGTCCTTGAAACATGGAACAAACGTGAATATGTAATGTACTTGACGTCCCCTTTGATTTGATACCCTACATGCCGACCTTCGGTCAAGGATTAAAGAGTATCCTTTTTTAGGACCTTTCCAATCAAATTTTTTTTTAGCAAAATGAGTTTTAGATTCCTGGGTGCCCACTGATTCAAAAACCACAAGAATTAACCTAACTCTATTTTTTTCTATTTGAAATGCTAATATGACTGCACAAATAGATGATGTAGATGTTGAAGTCTTTGTGGACACGACGGATGTTGAAGTGGACGCGGATATCGATGTGGACGCGGACGTCGTAGCAACTGCCGATTCGTCTTCCTATAACAATGAACTCTAAATGCACTGATCTGCTACACATATACTTTCACGACGCACAAAAGATACACGTGTGACACGCAACGTAAACAATATCTGCCTTGGAAAGGAAAAATGCAAGGAGCGGTAGTTTGACGAAGCGATGGTTCTTGGAATAATAGCACTAAGGAGAGTGTTCGGAAATACGAAATTTTTCATAGAAGACAAGCAATAGAATTATAGACTGACAAATCAAGAAAATATAAAAATTTTATGAATTTGGAAAGTTTTTTTTCGGTTTTAACCGGATGGGCAAACAACCGTCCGGGTTAAAACCGGGAGGATGAAAAAACCGAAAAAAACCGGTTAACCGTTTTGAAAGTACCGGTTTTCGGACTAACCGTCCGGTTTTTGACATCCCTAATTCTAACGCCGAAATATGCAATTAAACTCTAATGTGTTATATATCATTGCAAAGATAATTTTATGTAGTTTTTTTCGTCCTCAGACCATTTTTCTGTATCTCTTACCTACCGTTTTTGAAATAATCGCAAAAAACCGAAAAAATGCCCCCTTTCCCCCCTTTTTTTAAAGGTTGCGGCACTTTTTTTAGGGTGCAAAGTTCATAATCGGAATCAGCGCCCCATAATACATAAAGAAAGAGTGAGAAAAAAACTTCTGTATTTTTTCACGGATTGGTACTAAATCGACACGATATTACTGAACTAATAAGGCCATTTCCATATCAGAAATGTTAGTTGAGAGTCCTTGAATATTTTTCTGACAAACCCATACACTATAAATGGGGATTTCATCAGGATATTAACCCTAACCAAACCTCAACAAATTGGTCAAGGATCCGCTTCAACCAAATCGAGTGGCTTTTCACGTTGTTACTAGAGTTAAATTGAATCCGGAATGTTTAGGGAGAGTTGAATCAATGAACTAGATACAAAGTTTTCACAAAACGGACCAATTACGGAATTTCCTGGAATTAAATGGATATATGGATGTTTGGGGACATTCCATACGAATTATCTACAGAGGGCCAACAAAAACCTTCTTTTTTTCTCAAAATAATGGACCATTTTTAAGTCATAAAATAAATAAAATTCTTGTCGAATCAGAACATAATATTTTAATAAAAACCAGTTTTAATCAAATTAACTGACATGTACTTATTATTTTGACCAGCCTATTTTAGTCAGTTCGTACTTTTTCAAGGTAAATGAAAGCTGTTATTTATTATAATATGCTAATTTACATATTATTTGATTCATCACCAATTAAGTATTTAAATCTTTCCATATGATTTTATTTACTCAAATAACTACTTGGCTACAGGGTGATAAGAAAAATTCGTATGAGTGTACTTATTTTTTTGGCCATATGTGTATATGATCAGCATGACTTGGGGGTCGATTGGACGATGTCCGTCTGTCTGTCTGTATGTTGCGACGCCAATTTAAAAAGCTATGAAGATGAAAATTAGCAGAAATGCTTCTTTTTGCAGCAGGCAGTTTCTATATTTGAATTGTTAAAATCGGACAATGGGGAGAAAAACATTTTTATTTGTGGACCAATTTCAACCAAATTTCAGACAAATGTATTTCTATCGATGAAACAAAACATATGCAAGAACGGATTAAATCGGATCATGGGGTCATGGGGCTGCCATTTTTTGCGACTATTTCAAAAACGCTAAGAGATACAGAAATGTGATCTGAAAACGAAAAAAAATACATAAAATTATATTTGCAATGATATATAACACATTAGAGTTTAATTGAATATTTCGGCGTTTGACTAGAAAATAAATTAGAATATTTTCATTTTAGACCTTTTTTAAAAGCTCCAAAACTTTTGAAAGAATGTTAGTTCAGCCGTAATTTTTTTAAAAGTATTTACAATAAGTTCAAGGTCATTTTAAGGCAAACATTGAGTCCCTTCGCTCAAAAAACCCCATTATCCCCATTTGAATTTGGCGAAATGGATTGTCCATAGCTTCCCCTCTAATGTGTTATATATCATTGCAGAGATAATTTTATGTAGTTTTTTTCGTCCTCAGACCATTTTTTCTGTATCTCTTACCGTTTTTGGAATAATCGCAAAAAAACGAAAAAATGCCCCCTGTTTCCCTTTTTTTTAAGGTTGCGGACCCCCAATCGGTTAGGACTTTTAATGCCATAATCTGGGGACCATAACCAAAAAAAAATCCGATGTAGGATTTTTGCCAACCAAATATGCCATTTTTCTTAGATTAAAAACCTTGAATTAATGTGTGTTTATCAAAGCAACCAAAAAGGTAAAAACAAATGGAATCGTACTATTGGATCATGCTCCCACATCCCCCAATAAAATTTTCTGAGTAAATATTTTTATTTGCCCACTTATTCCAACCAAACCCCTAACAAATTTTGTTTGATAGACGCACAACTGAATTTTTGTGAAGACGGAAGGAAAAGAATGGGGGGGGGGGGGATTAAATACAAGTCGTAGGTACGCCCGAAAAAAACTTTCAGCACAAGGAGAGCAAAGGTATCCAAATTTCGACCGCGCCCGTAATTAGCCTCGGTCTCGTTCCTGCCTCATTATACCCTATACCCATAAGATGGTATAGGGTATATTGTTTTTGTTACGACGATTTATGTAACACTTCAAAGGAGCCACCGTAGGTATGGCAAAGTATATATATAAATGATCAGGGTCGGTCCCTGATTCGAATAAGCCATGTCCGTCTGTCTGTCTGTCCGTCCGTGTGTCTGTCAGTTCGCACTATAACTCCCGAAATAATGATGCCAGCGGTTTGAAATTTTGGTCAGATGATTGTTGATAAAAGCTTGGATGGTATTGAAAATGGGCCAAATCGGATCAAGGGTTCCCCTACCTCCCATACAAATGACCCCTCTGTGATAGTTTAATTCGCCCATATTTTTTGACAGAATATCGCTAGCGACCTGAAATTTTCATCAATGCCTAATTGTTACATATGCTTGAAGTTGGTGGAAAGTCGAAAAGGCCTTACTACCCCTACCCCCGCATCCCCTACAAAGCAATATTCCGCCATATCTTTTGATAGAATATCGCGAAAAAGTGCAAATTTATAGCAAATGATAGCTGCTGGATGCCGTTATAAGATACTAAAGATGAGCGAGATTCGACCTATCTACCTCTTCCCCCTTAAGAAAAATGAAATTTAATATTTTCGGTTTTACGCGCATTCTAGGTCTGTACATGGGTATAGGGTATACATTCATCGTGCTATTCGCACGATTAGAACTCGGTCTCGTTTTTTTCTAACTCCATTATTTCCAACAGTTTTAATGCCTACTGAAAACCCGGGTTAATTTTTGCTCGATTTTGGTATAATTTGTTTAAATCTGCGCAAATTGCACAATTTTAGGAGAAATTTGAATAAATTCGAGCAAAAATTAACCCTAGTTTTCTGCACTTAAGGCATTGAAACTGTTCGAAATAATAGAATTAGAATAAAATGATGTAAGAATGATATAATCGTAACCAAGAAAAATATGGCATAACTATGCAAAATAAACAAAAGTTCAGAAAATAGTGTGCGTTTTATCTATACGATAAGACTAACTAGGTAATATGTACGAGAAACCAGCCCTTAGTTTGGTTGGTATTCAGTGGAAATTATTCATGCGAAAGGGTGTGCTAATCTGATGACAAGCAGTGTATTTTAACGACATGAGATTAATTTCAAGGTTT
Source organism: Microchrysa polita (assembly GCA_949715475.1). Classification (NCBI taxonomy): domain Eukaryota; kingdom Metazoa; phylum Arthropoda; class Insecta; order Diptera; family Stratiomyidae; genus Microchrysa; species Microchrysa polita. Next base: position 57,471,179 of record OX454417.1, read on the forward strand.
CACAGGGCTCACAGCTACAAAATGATGTTTCGTCGGTAGTGGCGGCGGGAAGCTTCAGGCACGCCCACAGGGTCCCATTCTTGCTAGCTACAATTTATAAACAAATTATTTTTTTAGGAAGCGCTAAATCGTTACCGCCATATGATAACTTTGCGGCCAGATATAATTTGTTTTAGAAGATTTTCGTTCTTCTTAAAACGTTCAGAAAGACCCTCAACGCCGAACATTTTTTATCATTTATCTAAAATGTTACCCCACAAGATTTATGTTCAAATGAATGTGTGCTTTCCTATAAAATAACACGTGAAACGTGTGGGGAAACAAATAAAGAAAGAGTGCAATCATTCGCTACCTTATTGACTTGGGTTTGCATAAATGAAATAGTTACCGATCACCCAGCTTCATAATAGGATGAGTTAGACTGGCTGCAAACACGGCCCTACGCTTACGTGAAACTGGCTTATGGCGAGCACTAGACTGTGGGCACTCAGTGATACTGGGTAACTTTACGCTACCCTTGGGGACTAACTACACTGCCCCCAAATATTCTTTTGTTCCAAGACCGACGCAGAAGTTGGTATTGGAATATAATCAGAGCAACTGGACATGCGTTTGGCTCTTCATCTTCTTGATTTCTGCAATGTTCTCCAAGCGGAGGTCTCTGCGATTATGGAAGCGCTAACTTGGTTGGGTAGTTACGAAATAACTGAAAGAGACGTCACTCTGTATACTGACAGTAGGGCTGCAATTCGATTCGATACTCGATTCGGTACTGACCACATCAAGAACTGTTGAAATTCTGAGCGCAGGACCAACGAAGATGAATCAATGCTGCTCCGCCAGGCTATTATCATTGGACCGGATACATATTCGAAGTGTGGTTGGGGTTATAACGGGGCATTGTCCTATCGGGGAGCTTGCCAGGAGACTCGAAATTCCTCACAACGACTACTACAGAAGCTCTGAGGATGAAGAGGAAGAGGAGAGCATATTTCATCTTCTTTGCGATTCCTCGGCTTTAGTAGAGAAATGTCTAAGGTTTCTTGGTTCTATGTACTTTTACGATCTGGATGATCTCAGAATGTGAGCCCTACAGCTCAACAAATATATTGCCAGCAAACACTGGTTCTAAACAACTGCTTAAATTTCAAGGCTACGTTTTTCTCATTGCCGGTATCATAATGGACTTATCTCTGGGCTAAGTGCGATGGGTTTTCACTTTCTTGGCAACCCCATTACCTAACCTATATTTTTTTCAAACCCGAAGAAGTTATGCTGCAGGAGCTCCAGGCTTCTCACTTTAATGCAATCGCAGTAGATATACTGCAATTTTTACGGAATTCGGTCATCTACTGCACCACTGCATTTCTATTCGAATCTACTGCAATTTAGTAGCAGCCAAAAAGGATAGTTTTCAATCATTTCTGTTCACATACATACAAAGAGGTAAATTATTGTTGATATTATTCTCAATATTTCCAATATAAGACATTTTTTAGATCAGCTGCAAAAAATAAGCACATACATCACTTGGAGTTTTTGAAGTGAAAACTCTAACTGGCTAACTGGGATCCTGAACTGTGTCACGGACCACGGCTCCATTGTCGAGCTTTTTATATTTGTTCAATACTACACAATTTGTATATCAAGAATTGTACATCCTATTATGTATACATATATCATTTATCACATATCACATATATCATACATCAATGTCATTTGTCCAACATTTAATATTTGTATCAGTCATCAGATTCGAATTCTCACACATAAAAATTTATTATCACGCTGCTGATCCACAAAATGAAATTGTATCTTTTGTCTAAATGCACATGCACCCATAATGTAACAATAGAAATATATGTATCTGAATGAAATAAGACACAACATAATGTATAAAGACACAACATTGCATTGTGCAACTTAATGTAACGAATTTAGCAAGTAAGCAAAAATTATGTATAAAATTAAATGCACCGAGAATAAAACTTCACTTGCTTAACAAACCAGTTGGCAAACAGTTTTTGGTGACCCCGACGTGACGTGAGTTTTTGGTGACCCCGAACAACAGTAATACAAGCCTTTTATTATTCCTTTGGTGAGGCTGCCAAGGGGCTGTTGATTCGTCCAAATTACCATCTCCATCTGGACTTGCCTCTTCCCACGACGCGAGGGTTCGCACCAGGAAGACGGTCATCGGCTCCATCATCTGGATTTGCCTCTTCCTACGACGCGAGGGTTCGCACCAGGGAGACGGTCATCGGCTTCATCATCTGGACTTGCCTCTTCCCACGACGCGAGGGTTCGCACCAGGAAGACGGTCATCGGCTCCATCATCTGGATTTGCCTCTTCCTACGACGCGAGGGTTCGCACCAGGGAGACGGTCATCGGCTTCATCATCTGGACTTGCCTCTTCCCACGACGCGAGGGTTCGCACCAGGAAGACGGTCATCGGCTCCATCATCTGGATTTGCCTCTTCCCACGACGCGAGGGTTCGCACCAGGAAGACGGTCATCGGCTCCATCATCTGGACTTGCCTCTTCCCACGACGCGAGGGTTCGCACCAGGAAGACGGTCATCGGCTCCATCATCTGGACTTGCCTCTTCCCACGACGCGAGGGTTTGCACCAGGAAGACGGTCATCGGCTCCATCATCTGGATTTGCCTCTTCCTACGACGCGAGGGTTCGCACCAGGAAGACGGTCATCGGCTCCATCATCTGGATTTGCCTCTTCCTACGACGCGAGGGTTCGCACCAGGGAGACGGTCATCGGCTTCATCATCTGGACTTTCCTCTTCCCACGACGCGAGGGTTCGCACCAGGAAGACGGTCATCGGCTCCATCATCTGGACTTGCCTCTTCCTACGACGCGAGGGTTCGCACCAGGGAGACGGTCATCGGCTTCATCATCTGGACTTGCCTCTTCCCACGACGCGAGGGTTCGCACCAGGAAGACGGTCATCGGCTCCATCATCTGGACTTGCCTCTTCCTACGACGCGAGGGTTCGCACCAGGAAGACGGTCATCGGCTCCATCATCTGGACTTGCCTCTTCCCACGACGCGAGGGTTCGCACCAGGAAGACGGTCATCGGCTCCATCATCTGGATTTGCCTCTTCCCACGACGCGAGGGTTCGCACCAGGAAGACGGTCATCGGCTCCATCATCTGGATTTGCCTCTTCCTACGACGCGAGGGTTCGCACCAGGAAGACGGTCATCGGCTCCATCATCTGGATTTGCCTCTTCCTACGACGCGAGGGTTCGCACCAGGGAGACGGTCATCGGCTTCATCATCTGGACTTGCCTCTTCCCACGACGCGAGGGTTCGCACCAGGAAGACGGTCATCGGCTCCATCATCTGGACTTGCCTCTTCCTACGACGCGAGGGTTCGCACCAGGAAGACGGTCATCGGCTCCATCATCTGGACTTGCCTCTTCCTACGACGCGAGGGTTCGCACCAGGGAGACGGTCATCGGCTTCAACATCTGCACTTACCTCTTCATACGACAACAGCTCTTACCATCGCTGGATTGCCTGTTCTGACGAAGTAAAACTTTTCATGTGAGTAGATAATAACGTATAAGATACGTAGTCTTACGATATATATCTGTAAGTGGATCAGCACAGCATATCTGCCCTTAACGTTAATTATAATTTTCATCATGGAAAAGATTGCCAAAGCACAGTCTAAAGTAGGCAAAAAATTGGAGAAGAGGCAAGAAAATTTCTATAAAACCTCAACTTCACGTAAAACTTTGAGACATTTAAGGTTTCAACTTGATGCACTAGAGCAAGATTGGGCTGTTTTCGAAAGTCAGCATCTAGAACTCTTAAAGTTGCAACACTTAAACCCCTCTCATCCTTATTTTGAGGAAGACTTTTACAATGAAGTAAAAGATCTGTACAAAGACTTCAAAGGTGAACTTGAGGAAGGACTTAAGGAAGCAAAAGCAATAGCTGAAATACCATCTGGCTCACAACCGTTATTTTGTGAATTAGACCTATCTAAAAAGAAGGCCAAAACACAGAATGCTATGATGGAGACACTCCAACAAACTCTTGAAACCATTGAGGATAAAATAAGAACTCCACAATCTAAAGCATTTTATATGCAACATTCAGCCAGTATATCCAGCTGCTGGCAAACGATTACCTATAACCATTACGATCTAATGTCAGAAGATCATACTGACATATACGATCCGAGTCGTTACACACTTCTTGAGGCTAAATATCAAAACACTTGCATTAGATTATTGGAACTGAGCAACACAAATACTACTCCGACGACTTCTAACAATCGTCAAACACCAACAGCCACAGAATCAATGGTCAAACTACCAAAGGTAACGATACCGACCTTCGAAGGCGACTATGCCAAATGGCAACAGTTCCATGATCTGTTCCAAACTCTAATCCATCAAAGACCAATCCCTGATACACAAAAAATGTACTACCTGAAGTCAAATCTCTCTGGCGAAGCAAGTCGACTCATCCAACACCTATCGGTGTCAGACTTTAACTATAATACAGCTTGGGACATACTTCGCAAGAGATATGACAATAAACGACTGATTGTGTCAGCTCTAATTAACAACATTTTGTCGCAAAGGGATATTGCCGTGAGATCCGCTGGTGAGCTCAAAACCCTACACGACATTGTTCGAGAATCAACCCTAGGCATTCAAAGTCAGGGCGTTGACATAACAAACTGGGATCCCTTACTCATACAATTGCTAATTCGGAAACTAGACAAGGAGACACACAGGCTCTTTGAAGAGAGTCTACAATCACCGAAAGAAATTCCCAAACTTGCAACCTTCTTAAGCTTCATAGAAGGCAGGTTTCAATTACTTGAAACACTGGGGGACAAGAAGGATAAACATCCGCAAAAAGAAAAAGATGCGAAGAAAAACAATTCATTCTTGTCTACTGACAAATGGAATATCTACCCTTGTGAGATGTGTAAAGATAAAACACATACAATTCACAAGTGTAGTCGATTTTTGAAACTTTCGCCCTCAGATAGATTCAAATTCGCCAAAAGGATGCAACTTTGTCTAAATTGTCTAAGGAAAAACCATAAGACCTCCGAATGTTCTTCTAGAAACTGTTTCAAGTGTGGTAAAAAACACAATACACTTTTACACCTTGAAAAACAAAACTTCACTAAAACAACATCTAAGGCGGATACTAAAGAGTCACAAGCTGCAGCTCATCCTGTTTCCGAAAATACGGTATCGTCAAAAAGCTACACATTCCTCGCAACGGCGATAGTAGATATTGAGAACTGTATAGGAAACAACTTACCATGCAGAGCCCTTTTAGACTCCGGTTCCCAACTGAACTTTATAACCGAGAGCATGGTTAAACGTTTAGGTTTCAAAATCACAAAATCCCGTATGGACATCAATGGGATAGGGGACTTCAGACTACAAACCAAGGGCCGCATAAACTTTATTATCAAATCGAGGCAAAACAAATACCAAGTCCGAGTAGAAGCATTTATACTGTCGGAGATAACATCAGACCAGCCTAGCATGATGGTCAATACCGTCAACTGGCCAATTCCAAAAAACATTAAGCTAGCAGATCCACAATTCAGTAAACCAAGAAAGGTAGATCTGCTTCTCGGTGCTGATGTATATTCCAACTTAATGTCTGTCGGCCAGATCACAATGTCCTCTGATTTGCCAGTACTTCAAAATTCAACCTTAGGATGGATTGTTCTAGGAACAGCCCATGATCGATCAGACACAAGATTGTTTAGTGGAATAGCTGGTCCTTCTCTCGAATCTCAAGTACAACAATTTTGGGAACTTGAAGAATGTGATTCAGTAAATCGAGGAATGACAGACATGGAAAGGGCGTGTGAAAACAACTTTAGAGAAAGCACTTATCGCACACAAGAAGGCAGATTCGTAGTAAGACTACCTTTTAAATCATCCCCAAATTTTCTTGGGGAATCACAACAAATCGCTGAAAGAAGATTTTTTAGTTTGGAAAATCGATTCAAAAGGGATCCGAAGCTGAAAGATCAATACTCTGCATTCATACATGAACTACTTAAGTTAAATCACATGGAAGAGATTTCCCGTGTACCCCAGCCAAACTATTTTCTGCCTCATCATTGCGTATTAAAGCCCGAGAGCACAAGCACAAAGTTGAGAGTAGTGTTTGATGGATCTTGCAAAACATCAAACAACGTTTCACTCAACGAGATACTAATGGTAGGCCCAACCATACAAGACGATTTATTCGCCATTTTGCTACGCTTTAGACTACATAAGTACGTATTTGTAGCCGACATAAGCAAAATGTACCGGCAGATACTCATCGACGAGAAAGACAGAAATTTTCACCTAATAGTTTGGAGAGACTCTCCAAAGGAAGACCTCAAATATTTTCGACTACGCACGGTTACTTACGGCACTTCGTCTGCTCCATACCTAGCTACAAGGTGTCTACATCAATTGGCAGAAGATGAAGCCGAAATTTATCCTCTTGGATCTAAAATATTGAAACGGGACTTGTACGTCGATGACGTAATGACTGGGTCAAATAATTTAGCAAAGGCCTGTGAAATTCAGAAGGAGCTAACAAACCTTCTGCGCCGGGGAGGTTTTGAACTGAGAAAATGGTGTGCAAACCACTCCAAGCTATTAGAGGAAGTTCCAAAGGAACACATAGAAATTATGATTAACATTGGTGAAACACCACTAAACCAGGTCAAAACGCTAGGCCTTGCATGGTGCCCGAGCGAAGACCAATTTTCGATTAAGACCAACCTGTTGGAAATAAAGAGATTCACAAAACGGGCAATATTATCAGATGTTGCCAGAATATATGATCCATTGGGTTTAATTAACCCTGTGGTTACAGCTGGGAAGATATACATGCAAAAATTATGGAAACTCGGATTAGACTGGGACGAAGCCCTACCACAAGCTCTTCATAGTGAGTGGCTTCAATTCCGGGATGATTTAGGGACAATAAGCAAGATAGCCATACCAAGACATGTTCTAACTAAAAAACATCCACGCCTAATCGAACTACATGGTTTCTGCGACGCTAGCGAAAAGGCATATGGAGCTGTCATCTACCTAAGAAGTATTGACAGCAATGGCCATCCAACAGTAAAACTATTCTGTGCGAAATCTAAGGTAGCACCTCTTAAGGAAACCACTCTGCCACGACTTGAACTTTCCTCAGCTTATCTTCTGGCTAAGCTGTTGCGAAGAATTAAAAACATAATAAACCCAATAAATGCTATATTTCTTTGGAGCGATTCAACGATTGCACTGTCTTGGATTAAATCACAGTCATCATCCCAAAGAAAATTCATAGCCAATCGTGTTTCCTATATACAACAGACTGCAGGGACCGATCAATGGTTTCATGTACCAACCAAGGAAAATCCCGCAGATCTGATTACAAGAGGTTTGAGTGCGTCTCAATTACTCACAGCAAATCTGTGGTTAAACGGACCACAGTTTTTGCATTCTGAGCAAACTAGCTGGCCTGTTACGAATTCAATTTCGGTACAAACTTGTGAAGAACAACCTACTCCACCAATCACGCTCCTCGCAACCACTGCATCCCGCGAGATTCTTTCAAGAATCAATCATAGAAATTCATTCAATACATTAACCCACGTAGTAGGCTACATCCTGCGTTTTAAGGATAGTCTAAAGCAAAAACAACGTAATAGTAATGAACTACAACCAAGAGAATTACAGGAAGCATTGTTTTGCATCATAGAAATCATTCAAGGATTCCATTTCTCGGAAGAATTAAAACTATTACGTAAACTTCAACCCGTGCCATCCAAAAGTAAATTAGCTTCCTTATCGGCATTCCTGGATGACAGAGGACTTATCCGTGTAGGAGGCAGAATACACGAATCGAATCTTCCCTACGATGCGAAGCATCCATTTGTCCTTCCTGAAAAGGATGAATTCGTACTACTTCTCATGACAGATCTTCATAAATCCAATCTACACGCAGGTCCACAAGCTTTGTTGGCCTCGGCAAGACAACGATTTTGGCCATTAAACGGTAAGAAATTAGCACAATCTGTTGTACATAAATGTATTCGATGCGCCCGTTTTCGACCAAAGACAATTAATCAAATAATGGGAAATCTTCCCACCACAAGAGTTCAACCAGCGCGTCCCTTCATGAACGTTGGCGTTGACTTTTGCGGCCCAGTACAAATTCATTATAAAATCCGAGGTAAGAAGCCTACGAAAACGTACATATCAGTTTTCGTGTGCTTTTCGACTAGAGCCATACATCTAGAACTGGTTTCTGACCTTACGAAGGACGCCTTTTTAGGAGCACTCAAACGTTTCATAGCAAGGCGTGGAAAACCAGCCAAAATCTATTCGGATAATGGTACCAACTTCGTTGGAGCCCAGAATGAACTTCAAGAAGTACATGACCTATTTTTCAAAGGAGGTTTCCAACAAGAGGTAGTGCAACATTGTGCCGATCAACTAATAGAATGGTGTTTCATTCCCCCAAGAACTCCACATTTTGGTGGTCTTTGGGAGTCCGCGGTCAAGGCCGCGAAACATCATCTTCGTCGGACTATTGGGAGCGCCTCTCTAACCTATGAAGAGCTTAACACTCTTATAACGGAGGTAGAAGCAATTCTAAATTCACGTCCGTTGACTCCGCTTTCTAGCAAGCCGGATGATCTACAGGCACTCACTCCAGGACATTTTTTGATTGGAGAACCATTAACAAGTTTACCAAATCCACTTGCTATTGTACCTACTTTAAAACTCACACAAAGATGGGAACTGGTTACTCAGAAACAATTAGAATTTTGGAGGAGATGGAGTAAGGAAGTCCTACAAGAACTACAGTTGAGAAATAAATGGAAAAATTCAACTCCGAACCTACAGCCGGGAACTCTTGTGCTCATTAAGGACGAACATTCACCTCCTCTCAAATGGCCACTTGGTAGAGTTATAAATACACACAAAGATAACGATGGTAGAGTCAGAGTAGTTGATATTCTTACCGAGAAGGGCACTATAAAACGAGCCATTCATAACTTGGTCCCTTTACCAGTAGATACAGACGATATAAATGACGTGGGCTCTAGAGCAACTAAGTGCTATCAGGAAGTTTCAAAGGAACCTCAATCTGGTACGGAAAACGCTTCATTGCTTAAGGGAAAGGCATTGATTGACAAGAACGCTACACTAGCAAACAAAACGTCGCTTCTATGCAGTCTGCCCATGACCTTCTCCAAATCCGAACGAGAACGATTAGAGAAATTCAAACAGCCTAAGCGCGACCCTAAAGCCGCAGACAATGTTAGTACCAACGGACCGTCTGTAAACCCAGACAGCGAAGGCACTTACAAATCTCTTAACTGTCTATCCACCGAGTCTGTACCTGGTAGTCAAAAGAGGAGTACATTACTACTCAGCAAAACAAGGATTAACAAAAAACCCAAAATCTACCCTATTAGCCCTGTGTGGAAAACTGTCCCCTTCAAGCCATGTAGTTCATTGCAAGAGTACTACAAACGTTTTGATAAAGACAGCAACACCAATATCACCCACACTGACTCCCACCGTTCCCAATCGAATTCAGTAACTCGAAGCACTACTTCAGGGACCACGATCTTACATTTCCTTTTGATAATTTGTATAACATTGATACCTCCCGTTACTTCTTTAAACATTTCGAACAACATACAAATTACACAATGGAACCAGCCCCCATTAATGTACTTTGAGGAAGTAGGACAGGCGACAATGGCAGTCGATAAATGGAACATCATGGTGTACTATGACCTCCAGAGCTATTGGAATGAAACAGCTAAACTAAAAATAGAACTAACACAGTTAAGGGAATTATGCGACAAGAGCATAGCCCTTAATAAAATCGACTATTGCAGTCCTATTGTTAATCAGCTCCAAAAAATCATGGACACAATCAAGGTAAACAACCAAATCTTGCGAAGCAATGATTATCAAGGTTTTCGACAACGACGATCACCATTTGATATCATTGGAACAATAGCTAATAAGCTGTTTGGTACTCTTGATCAGGAATACGCTGATCACATGACAGAAACAATAAGCAGCGTGAAGGAAAACGAGAACCATTTGCTTCACCTTCTAAAAAACCAGACATCAATCATAGACTCAACAATCAACGTTATTAAGCACGATAAGGTGTATAGAGAGATGCAACTCTCTATTATAAATGACAGCGTGAATACTCTTAGGAGCGCTTTGAATGCAACCAACAGGATAATAAGTCATGATGAAAGCATTCAGCTATTCAATTTACTATCTCTACATTTTACGTTAATGGCAACCAACTATCAGAAAACTCAATCCGACATCTTTCAAGTTCTCACAGACTGTCACAACAAAAGAATTAGTCCATTGGTTCTCTCACCTACTCAGCTGCGCAGAGAGCTTTCATTAATCAGAGAACATATAGACTCTGCAGTCACTATTCCAAAGGGAAGAAGCCAAGTTGAGCTATTACAACTATATATGATCATGACAGTAAGGGCGAGAATAACCCCTGACCACATATTATTCAATGTGCAGCTTCCCTTGCTAAGCAGAGACATTTTTCAGATCTTTAACATAGTTCCAATCGCAATGAAGAGTTCGGGAGCAAGCTTGAAGATAAGAACGGCTAGTGATCTTATCGCTGTAAGTTTATATCGCGACTACTACTATCCTCTTTCCGGGGAAGACCTTGAGCAGTGCTTCCAAATATTTACCGGAAGTTACATATGCGACCGAAAGCACAAAATATATCACAAGACATCTGGACCTTCCAAATGCGAAATCGATATTATGAACAAACGAGGGAGCATACCATCAACATGTACAATCGATGAGACAAACCAATCGGACACATGGCTCCAACTCCATGATCCGAATACCTGGATTTATCAATTCGACACTGAAACCACGATAAACCTTGTATGTGATTCTCAATCTCAACAACAAGTTCTTTCGGGAATAGGTCTTTTAAGATTCATATCCAATTGTATTATCAAATATGATTCCATGACTATCTCTGCGCACAGCTACCAATCCTTGCAATCTAATGCATCTTTTCCTGCCTCAGTTACATTAGATATAGCACAATTTGAGAAAACCTTTATCAAAAATAAATCAATCGAACTCTTTCGAACTCCATTGGAAAATAATTATATTGACGATATTACGGCCTTAAACATATCTTTACAAAAATTAAAACTTAATGAGTATCTTCCAAATCAGATTGAAAAACATGTTCACCACTATGCAATGAGCACTTTATCATTAAGCTTAATATTAATTTTTATATTAGCATTTATAGTAAAATTAATGATTAATAAACGGAAGCACAGTGAATGCAACATCGCTGATCTTCCCCCTGACCCGGCACCAAGACGTGTAAATTTTCAACTTGGTCATTCCTCAAATATTGAAACCCCATGAGTTTTCAACGCGCGGGAGTGTTCAATACTACACAATTTGTATATCAAGAATTGTACATCCTATTATGTATACATATATCATTTATCACATATCACATATATCATACATCAATGTCATTTGTCCAACATTTAATATTTGTATCAGTCATCAGATTCGAATTCTCACACATAAAAATTTATTATCACGCTGCTGATCCACAAAATGAAATTGTATCTTTTGTCTAAATGCACATGCACCCATAATGTAACAATAGAAATATATGTATCTGAATGAAATAAGACACAACATAATGTATAAAGACACAACATTGCATTGTGCAACTTAATGTAACGAATTTAGCAAGTAAGCAAAAATTATGTATAAAATTAAATGCACCGAGAATAAAACTTCACTTGCTTAACAAACCAGTTGGCAAACAATATTATTGATCAGTGTGACGAGAGAAATCGATTGAGCGATGTCCGTCTGGCTGTCTGTCCGTCTGTTGCAACGCACACTAGTCCCTCAGTTTCAAAACTATCGAGCTGAAATTGTGTATATGCAAGTTTCTTTTTAGTGTACGCTGTATATATGTCGGAACGAATGGAATCGGACCATGGGGTCATGGGGCTGCCCCTAAAAATTAGGTTCTTCTAAGAGAAACTTTTTCTTTAGGTACCAATCTTAACCAAACTTCACCCAAGTGCGTTCCTTGGAAAGCCTCAAAACATCTAGGAACAGATGGAATCGGAACATTACGTCATAGGGCTGCTATATAAACCAACCCCTGAAAATTCTTCTTAGAAAATCTTTTTCTATTTTAATCCAACCTTTACCAAACTTTACCCAAATGTGTTCCTAATTACGCTTCAAAAAATATCTAGGAACAGATGAAATCGGAACACTATATCATAGGTCTGTCATACAAACCAACCCCTGCAAATTAGGTTCTTCTAAGAAAAACTTTTTTCTTTATAAAGCAATCTTAACCAAACTTCACCTAAATGTGTTCCTAGTAAAGCCTCAAAAGATATCTAGGAACGGATGAAATCAGAACACTATGTCATGGGGCTGTCATAAAAGCCAACCCCTGCAAATTAGGTTCTTCTAAGAAAAACTTTTTTCTTTATGAACCAATCTTAACCAAATGTGTTCCTAGTAAAGCCTCAAAACATATCTTGGAATGGATGGAATCGGATGGAATAGGGCTGTCATACAAACCAATCCCCAAATATTAGGTTCTTTTTTTCTTTCTGAATATTAATCCATATTAATCCAAACTCATCCAAGTGTGCTCCTGGATTAGCCTCAACGTATATAGGAACAGATGGAGTCAGAACACGTCATAGGGCTGCGGTAGAAATTGTTAACGCAAAAGAAGCTTAATTTTCATTAAAATGTGACGGGTATTCAAATTTCAACCGGGGCCGAAATTAGCTGCGGTCTTGTTTCTTCACCTGTTTGTCATTCTATGAATAGGAAAAATTTGGTTTTGCAAGGGAGAAACTGTTGTACACTGCTCGTCATCAGATTAGCACACCCCTTCCCATGAATAGTTTCGGCTGATTTCCAACCAAACTAAAAGAGCTAAAATTTCAAAATTATAACTGTTAATAGTCTATTCAATTCTAAATTAATTAAAACAAAAAGTATTGGGTTTTCATTTTTTAATATTGTTTTATAATTGTTTTTCGAAAAAGAACACACAAAATAGCAATTTAAAATTTGTCATCAGGATAGCACATGTAATTTCTTTTTGGTCTATCTTCCACGAGTCGTGCTGAGTTTGGAAACTCGTTTCTCTATGAGTGTCTATTTCACAGAGTGGCGACCGAACGATCACGGCCACAGAGCACGACACAATATTGTATAAGATTTATTTATGAGCCGCACAGTATGAAATAGATCATGAAATTAGAAGTGATTGTTCTTGTATGTTCATCATGTAAAAGTTTTCGTTCTAAAAAGCATAATTTTATGAAAATGTTATGTATACACATGTATACGCAAAAGAAAGAGCTGTTGTAACGGTTTTGCGAGCCTCAACATACATACATATATGATTCAATTTATGAAATTGACTTTTTTTCTGTAACTCCATACTGCGATTTAATTTTAAAGAACGGTGAAGACAATTTCTATTTAACTTTTCTATACCGCACAGTTCTTTTAAATCATCCGCACACTCATTCATCACAGTCAGCATGTCGACGATTCATTCCATTTTGATGGATTTAATCGATTTATAGTCCCGAAATAGAACATTTCCTCCATCATCATTTCATCTCTTGTCCGTTGATGGAAAATTTATCGATTGGAGCCTATACATCGTCATATAGCCATCCTAGGTCGCGATGGTGTAGTAGGAACAAGTTTCGATTCGAGTATCTAGTGCAAGCAATTATAATTAATATACCTCCACAATGTAGTTCAGTTTAAAAATTCATCATGCTGGGGCTTTCTGAGAGGCTAAAAATCATGTGTCTTCTATAATCTAATCTAAACCATTAGAAAAGATTGTGATGTGATGTAATTATCTTAATGTTTCTGTAGAATTTCATGTTCTTTATAGATTTATGAGTTTATGCAAAGATACTTGGTGGCTGCACGACTTTAAAAAAGATGATACCGCGCTGAAAACGATGCCATTGTGGCCGGAATAGCTCAGCATCTTGTCGGTGGTAATGTGGTGGATCGTTACACATTCGTCATCATATCAACATTTAACCGCGAAGCAGCAATATCATGAATATGTTGCCAGCGCACAGATGTACGTCAAACCGCAGCATTAAAATATAGGTCTTGTAGCGTTGCATTTACAACAAGATGGAAAATCATTATATTACACACATGAGATGTGTAGAGTTGCGTTTATGCACATATTATATGATATGCCACCACAGTGTATTTTGTTTTTGTGTCATTAACAGCGAATCAACTTATGAATCGGGAGCAGTTTTTCTGGTGTAATATTCTCCAAACGGTTCATGTGTTCGGGTGACATGCATGCACCCATCGCATAAAACTACATATTAAGAAAAAATAGTCGGCAGTTCTTGTGGTAATGCGACCGACATGAAACCGTAAAAAAAATAAAAGATATTAAATTTAACACTGATGACTGATGTTCAGGGTTTTTTCTCACATGCGTTAACGATTTGCATGAAAAATGATATGTTCATATGTAGGTACATATAATCCGCATCGCTATTAGTTTAGTTCGTGTTATTCCCATGAGCTTCATTTTTACACTATAGTGCTAGTGACATAATTGCGAATATGCATTTTTTCATTAATCCTCAGGATATTACATATTTCATAATTCTTGCTAGTAGGAAGCACTAGACTAGAGGAATCGAATCAAGGTCATTTATAGGATAAAAAAAAATGTTCAGAGCTGCTTTTTCAGTATTCTCGATCTTGGTACGTTCCGTATTCATTTCATAGTGAAAATTTCAACTAATCAACAAAATAAATCAAATTGAATTCTTCTTTAAGCATTTAGATTTCCCTATTCCTATGCTGTTACAATACTAAATAAATTTATTTGAAAACATATTTTAAAGAATATTATTCTCGGAGCCAATGGCAAACAAAACATTTTTGCATAAATGTTTGTTCAAAAATGCAAAACACTTTTACTTTCGCTGCATATTTAAAAAAAAATAATAAAATGTCGCACGCTAGTTTTGTCAATATGCAAAAATCAAAAAATGTGCAATCGGAATTTCTTTCATTCAGTGAAATTTCCATCCTCGTTAAAAAAGAATGCTTTTATTTTTTAAGTACCACAAACGTTTTTAATTTATGCACATATTAGAAATATTCAATTTGGTTGGTACTGACTATTCGAATATGTATCACGACCATAGATGAAAAAGATATGCAAATTTTCAATGTACATCCGGCGCTGAAAATTTATTATCATTTTTGATTTAGTTAGGTATTTGTGTTGCAATTCAAATGCATTTTCACATGGAAACACATTCGTTTGGTTGAAATTAATAAATACACCATGCAGCAGTGTGGAGGTGTATGACCTACGAACAGTTGAAATATTAGTATAGTTTTTAGTTTTACTGTAAAACACTGTTTCCCAAAAGGTGGTCCGCGGACCGAAGGTGGTCCGTGAGAGATTCACAAAGGTCCGCGAGATAGTTTGGGTACTACATACTTCTGAAAAGGGAGTTTAAACGCGATTAATAATAATAACAGCGGCAATAAGAACTTTGAAAAATATTATCGTATAAATAAAGTACTGGATACTTTTGTTACCAGGTATGTAGTCGATTTGAAAATGCGATCTGTGCAGACCTTAACTTAAGTTCCACAAAGTTCGGTGGTCTCAGTCTCCATTGTACCGAGGATTTTTGTGAAGCAGTGCACTTTTTTTTCACTGAGACTATTGTCTGTACCTAATTTTATTTTACTTCTTAACCCTTGTGTTGCCACCCAAAAAAACTTACACTATCTGCCACCCGGGTACCTGGGTACCCCCCTAAGAAACTCTTGCTAAAAGTCCATTGTAGCTGAAAATAAATGTTTGTATTTTTACAAGGAAAGTTAAGAATAGATTATAGTTTTGTTTAGAGAACTTAGGGTATCCAAAACATGCACTGAATTATTGGCGTTGGCGTGAAGAAGCTAGGCTTTCAGTCACTGCTGAGAGAGTTTCGATGGACGAATAAAAGAAAATGATGACGACAAAAGAAATGCTGAGGAGGGTAGTAGCAATGAAAATTTTTGTCACGGAATCTGACTATCGTCGGTATTTTGAAAAAAAAAAATGCATTCCTCAAGAAATGAAACTGGCGAACTGTTGACCGTTATTGTCGACGCTTTTGGATTTGACGAGGAGGTACCATCTGTTCGTATGTTCCGAAGAAGAAAAAAGCGGTGATTCTTACCATTACGATATCACCGGTAGCACGTACGTTACTTACTATGAAAACAATGATATGCTTGCAAAAAAAAACTAACGGGCGCAGAATTTTTCTACACCAGCTCTCGGAAGAATTAGCTATGCTAATGATAGGAGAGTGATTTTCTAACTAGCAAGTCATGCGAAATCATGGAACGAAAACCACAATCGAAAGGTACTAAGGAAGGCCAGTAATAGAAGCGGTTACTAACAGCAACCATCAAAGAAACGCTAGAGGTACAAAAGTTGACGCATTTTTACGATATACTCGAAATATGTATACGATATTCTATGCGAAAATCATTCTTTTTATATCGGGGTACCCGGGTACCCGGGTGGCTCATACGTGTTGTTTTTTTTAAATGCAAAATTTTTTAAGTTAACATATTTCTATAAATACGTAGAATGCAAATTTCGATACAAATTCGATTAAATCATGTAGATCCGAGAAGATTTTGTACAATCTTTCCTGGGAAAAAAATTATTTAGCAAAACGTATCAAGATGGGTACCCGGGTACCCGGGTGGCAACACAAGGGTTAAGTTAATTGGCACAGTGGCAGCACAGTGTCCAAATATTGGCACAGTATCATTTGAAGACAAACCATGTTAGAGTAAGCAACCACCTCAATCCTTCGTTGAAAAAGTTAAAATTAATCCGGTAAAACCGCATACAATAAACTATTATCTGACAAAGTTAGGTGCCTTTAACTCTCAAAGTTAGGTGTGTCTGTCATGTTCTGATGAATCCAAAGAAATACCGATGTTACTGCCTGTGCCTATACTTTAATGTTGGTTGTTACTACGGTAAACTCTTCACCCATATACATGTTACCGAAGGTATAAAAGTGGTCATAAAAAAGTCGGTACTAAGTTACTCGATGAAATGCTACATTGCAGGTTTTACGTTTTTCTAAAGTTGGCCCAACTTAGCGGGGTGTTCACCGTTCCACGCAAAAGAAAAACAGGGGAATTGAATTTGATCGTTATTTACGTGGTTCAGTGAATTCAACCCGCTGACGGTTCGTTAATCTTCGATTGAATGTGGTTCGACATAACTGTTGTGCGTGGTTCGGCCGAACTTTTGGGTGTATTTGGACAAAGCCTATGTAGAGTCTACTTAAAGTTAATGCAATACAATACGGAACGGTCACAGAGCAGACATTTTCTTCTGATGTTTCCAACCATTTTTGTTTTTCGTTAAAAAGAAATTAATAAACGGGTCTAAAACCGTATAACAATCACAAAATTCTCTTCATTAAAAAATATGGCGGTCCGTAGTGATTCATGTTCAAGCAAAGTGGTCCGCAGTCATTTGCAAGTTTGGAACCACTGCTATATAGTGTGTCCCATTCATGGTGGAGAATATTTTAATGGTAGGTATAGTGTGGCTCATTTGGAGAAAATTAATGTACAACGGGACCCCTCTATTTTTAACCGCTACAATGTTATAGCATTTTTTGTCAAAATGCACGACTTGCTGAACTAAATCAAAATTTGCCACGCCACCAATCATTTCACCCGAGATATGACTTTTCTTTCTGAAACTACATAAAATTTCCAATAAAACGACACCTCGCCCGTTACGAAGTTGCTCGTATCTTCCGAGATCCACCCGTTCAAACTTTAAAGAAATTTTAAAATTGCATACGATTTTATTATTTGAATTTTTTATGAAAAAAACATCTTTACAATTTCTTTAAAGTTTGAACGGGTGGATCTCGGAAGATACGAGCAACTTCGTAACGGCCGAGGTGTCGTTTTATTGGAAATTTTATGTAGTTTAAGAAAGTGAAGTCATATCTCGGATGAAATGATTGGTGACGTGGCAAATTTTGATTTAGTTCAGCAAGTCGTGCATTTTGACAAAAATGCTATAACATTGTAACGGTTAAAAATAGAGGGGTTCCGTTGTACATTAATTTTCTCCAAATGAGCCACACTACCTACCATTAAAATATTCTCCACCATGAATGGCACACCCTGTATAATCACAAAAAAAAATATCCAATGTATTATTAATTTAATCGACCTTAGCAGACTTTTCAATGCTTGAAGTCGTAAAAAAACGAGTCTGACTTCTGGTACGACGCAAAATTTGCTGCTGCTGTGACTGTAATCTGGAAGCAGGGACGTACCCGATTGATTTCGGGATGAGTACAAAACTAGATATCAGATACTTTGGTGAAGTAATTATTCGAAAACTGTATTTTGCATTTTTCTCATTAAAGGGATGGATGGGCCTCGAGAGTGAAATTTATTCCACTGCGATTTTCTCAATGAAAATGTATACATACTTACTGTCGTGGAATATGTCGCAAACGCTGCGGGGAATTCCATAAGATACAATCCGAGAACGGTTCCATAATTCTTATCGGTTATTTTTTGTATTATTTTTCGATTCCTTGGTCATTCAATATTTTCCACGATGAAATGACCGCGGGAATCAAAAAGTAATAATACATAAAATGGCCGAAAAGAATCATCGAATTGTAGCTTATATAGATTTCTCCAGCGTTTGCGACATATTCCACGATGGAAATTTTATAAATAAGACTGTCGGCGTCGTACCAGATACTATCAAGCGGTTTATATTATCTAGCGTAAGTGATAGATAGATTTTTGTTGTTTGAAGATTGTTAGACTTCGAACTTAGATTGGACAATTTTTTGACACGAGAAATTTGGTGAGTTGATAGCTCTTGAATCCAAATTATTCCTGGGGTAATATATGTATTATTTTCGTTTATTATTTGTCATTCACCTCTGTCTGACTAATCAGAAAATCTCGATTTATGTTATTCTGATTTTGCATCATCCGATTTGATCCATATGTGACACCACTTCACATACTCCAATTTGAGGTACCCTGGCCCAATTTTACATTCTGAAATTGAATAAATTGCAGACTTTGAGAGCTGGTTACTCAGTATATGTGACCGGGAAAGTTAAAAAGGGGCTATCGTGTAAAAATTTCGATTTTCACTTTTTTAGTGATTTACACAGGAAACAATGTGCTTTTTCCGATGGTGAAAACCGCAGTTGCCAAAACTTCAAAAATGGGTCCGAAAATCGATCCCGAAGTTCGCCCTCAAATCATCAAAATCCAATGTGAAATTGAAATTTTGTGTATTTATGAATATCTTTTCAACGGCTAAAGCAAATTTACCCAAATTTTCAACACGTCTCACTCGCTATGTTAGAAGTAAAAACCAATACCGCAAATCATATAGATCTGCATGAGTTGAGGTAGGGAGCGGTATGAAAGCTAAAAATGTAGTATCGAATACAAAGTTTTTAGTGAATTTAAGATTTATAAGTTTCGAAATTTTATGAGATGTAGGCATTAATGTATATAATGTAAGTAATTGTATAACATCAATATTTTACCGTTATTATTTATTATCAAATTATAGAAAGTAGACTTTTATACAGAATTTTAAATAGTAGAATTTTCAATAGAAAAAATTATCAAAGGCATTTTTTTTGTTTTCTAATCTTTTGGGTGCTAGATATCAAGCTAGGTCAACAATTAATTTTGATTTGAAAAAGGACCAAAAAAGTCACAACAAATTCGTTAAAACGGAACGGGCATATGCGATATCATATCAAAGGAAATGTCGAGGACATTCGAGTTCGTTTATACATCTCATTCTTACGCGTATAAAAGATTCATTTCAGAGTCTCTCATAATAACCATGTTTGTATTTGCAAAACCATAATTTGACAAAAATACTAATCTGAAACGCATTTCTTAACTTTTTAGAATGTAAAGTAACTAAGTCTTCTATCACCAATTTTGCGTTTTGAAAAATATGAGTGAAAATGTCCTCAAAAGTAAAAGCAAGATGTCCTATTTACCTTAATTTTTTGTAGGAGATAAAAATTAATATCAAAGACCACGTCTAATTTATTTCATTCTCGATATCTGCTTCTATCTCAGTGATCGAAACCGGCTTAAATGGCATTTGAAGTATACAATACAGTAATTTCTTTATGCACAATCTAAGCCATCCAGGGTGCCTCTCCTTCACTGATTGTCTCTGATTTTCGAATGCCAGTCACGGTGGCAATACCGGTAAAAACCCTAAATTGTTTGCTGTTTTTTCGTTATTTGGCCCCTAACTCTGAAACTATTTATTTCTTACGAAAACTCTCCATAAATATTTAGAGGGCTCATAATTGAGCGTCCAAAGATACATACATATTATAAATCCATTGAGCGGTATTACTAAAATTGATAATTTAAATTTGCCATTTTTAACATAGTTCCATATTATGAATAAAGTTTTGAGATTGAATGGTTTTTCATTTTTCGTTGGAAAAGTTGCATTTTTCTTGCACATTATATATTTTGGTGTACAGAACCTGAATCCGTAACTTCCCACCAAAATTTCGTTGCAAAACAGGGTCAAAATAGCAAAAAAAATCGCCAAAAAAATGACTATCAATTGTAGCAATACCGCTTAACACATTTTAATGATTAATATGGTGCGTATGTTTTCTGTAATATTTTCATGGACAGGTTTTCAGAGAAATGTACACATTCGGAGTTATAAACAAAGAACGAGAAAACTATTTTTTCGCGGTTTTGACCCTGTTCCGCAATGAAATTTTGGTGGGAAGCTCAGGATTCGAGCTCAGCACCTCAAAAATCATAAGAAACAAAAAAAATCTCCACCACACTCCTAGGATTTTTTCTTAATAGTAAGAAGAAATGCTAAAAGGCATCCTTATAGAAAAATTATCCCAGTTTAGGACTGGAGGTAATTTTTTCGAGTTCTGTGCCGCCAGAACTTTGCTGTACTGTGGATGTTTTAAGGGCAACCGTTAGTTTGAAAGTCACACATAACGTGGAAGTATAAGTTTACATCCCATAAAAATGTTTTTTGACTAAAAACTTTCAACGTACGTACCATCAGTTATGTAGTCTTGATCATCCCGAGTAGTTATGAGTAAGGAACTCCATAGAAAAAAAATACACCTATTGAGTTAATTTTCACACTTGCCACTACCCTGCGCGGGCTAATGCATGGCAAAAAAATACAACAATTTCGTTTTCTAAGTTTGTGTACCTTAAAAAAAATTGCAATTCAAAATAAAATAGCAAATGTTTCTTATTGAGGTATGTATTTAGATTTTTCAGATATATCATTATCTTCTGTGACGAAATTCACCAAATCTAAAAAATGAGCCGACGATAGTGAGACAAAAATTTAGAACAGTTGTCAGTTGTTTGAGAAAAGTTACCCACGATCGTTTTTTTTTTTGAGTCACGTATTAACCGCGATGACAAAAAAACGCGCTTATGGTCACAAGTGCGTTTCGACTTTGTAGATTTGTAGATCATTTCCATATTTACTGAAAATCCCATACAAAACGACAATTTTGAAAATTAATCATCTGCAAACAATTTCCTGTATGTCATTTTGTTTTTCAGTTTATATATTTGGCTTATAATCATTATTAGTTAGAGTCAATCATTTAAAAATTTCCTAAGACATTTTCCTTTAAATCAAATCTCGCACGGCACATAATATCAAATGCAATTCAGAATATCGCATTTGGAACTTATGACACAATAGTCAGCTGTTACTGAAGGGGGAAATTTTGATCCGTTTGCGTTTTACTTGGACAATGATCCTGTCTGTCCAAGAAAGAAACGACTATAATTAAATATCTATTCAATTCACAAAACCAAAGACATTTTCATCATCGTCTTAAAAAGGCTATTGCCTCGAGTCACAATCAGACAGAATTATAATTGTATACTTTTATTTAATAAAATATAATTCATGCATATTTTTCTGAGTATATAATACCCTCGTGATAAAGTTCTTTTCACAGTTGGGAAAAAGAAGACCCTGACTTATGTTAATTAGCTGTAAAATTAGACATAGCCGACAATATTTGCTGTACCGGTAGTAGACTATTGACGGAAATATCATCGAAATCGCAATCTAAAACAAAGGGTACATAATGCGAATAAAATATTCTTGATTCCAGCTAGAATATAGCGATATTCTGGCGTCCCCAAACGACAAAAAATATTCAAAACCATTTCAATGACTTCTTCTAATCCGTCCCTATCGTTTGAAACCCATGTTACCTATCCACAACAAATTTTCCAAAAATGTCCTTTTCAGGAGAGAAGATCCTTTCCGAAGATTTCAAAAATGTACAATTATTATTTCGGGGCACTTATCTCACCAAGTGTTGTATTATCATATCCATATTGCTCATATTGGACTTCTTTAGCAAAAAAAGGACCTTTTGTCCTTACGGGTATTCCCTGGGATTAGTATGCACTTTTAGATATTAAGTGTCCTGCTGATAAATTACTACTTGTGTTTTATTAAAATCAGCACACGAAGAGAATCAAAGCAAACAATTGAAAGGAATTGCATCATTATCAATCATGTAAAGATATTGATTGATTGATTGATGATTTACTGTTATTCCAGTTAGTGGTCAACAATACAATCTCTGAATAATTTTTCTGGCCACCAATGAATCATGTATATCAACAATCATAAAATATAGCAAACAAAGTGCTGAAAATATGCTCGAACTTGTCGAAAAATTAACTTACATTTTGATTTACTGTTATATTACCCGCTAATTACATTTTCGGTAACAGTAACCAAATCAGGATCATCGAAAGTATATAGATACCAAGTTTCATAAAAATCTGATCACGACAAATCAATTAAACGCAATCCACCGACTTGATTTCTTTATCGGCCGTTTACTCGCTTGTTTGTTTTTACCAGATAGCCCCCTTTTAACTTTCCCGGTCACATATTCTGAAGATTTTGAAACTATATGTTGCGAATTTGCTTAAAAAAGTATCAAAATAAAAGCTGATGAGCTGGAGCCAGGTAGCCTATGTTTTCAGCAATATGGCGTCACCACAACGCACATATATTACTCTGGGGATTCTCGAAATTATGAATTTATAGAAATAAACCACGCAACTGAAGGAATCCTTTCGTGAATACATCGCATATTTTATGCGTTACATTTCATGGCTTCTGGGCTACATATATGTTATATGAAGGTTTCTTTGGGAAGTAAGTGAAATTTAACTTCATTCTATCTGAAAGGGATTTTGGTGACAAATAGCATACAGCTTTGCCTAGTTAGGTACTGTAACAACCTGCAATATCACTATAAATAAAACTCGCGACAATTATAGTAAGCAACTTTATTCTACCTGCAAAATCAATCCGCACTCATCGACTGTGAGCGATCGACTGACTGGCCGTCAGACTCGACGCGTTTCTCTCCGCTCGCGTCCGAGTCCGTCGATACGGGTTGCCACATCCCTCCTTTGTTTTGAAGGCGGATCTTAAGACTAGGGACCCCGGCCGCGATATCTCCGTCAGTCATCCTGCTTGGTTGTATCTCGGGAACCTGGATAGAATTGCTGGAATGCTGCTGTCCGTTGCCTTCAGAAACAGGTGTTGAGATATTAGGGGCCTGGGACAATGGAAACGGAATTTTTTTTCAGATGACTGATGTTTCTTCTTATAATTTTACCCCCACCAGCTACTTTCGCCAAATTGCCTTCTCGTTCGATAACCGTATATTCTGTCATATCAAAATTCGTAGTCAGTTTATGAGGGAAAACGACATTTTTCAAAAGTACTTTGTCTTCTATATCTATGTTTACTTCCTTCGCTCCTCTCTTTCTATCTGCCAAATCCTTTCCCTTCTGTTTATTAATGCAATCTTGATCTTTCTCGGCTGAGTCGATATATGCTCCTGTTAAGTCTTCAATACCCGGGATCTTGTCTCTAATTACGCGGTTAAACATCAGTTGTGTTGGTGCGACTCCCGTGGTGCTATGTGGCGTTACATTATACATGTGCACAAACTTTTGGATTTCTTCCAGAATATTTTTCTTCGATGCGGACGCTATCTTCAACCGCTTCACTAGCGACTTGTTCATATTCTCTACTTCTCCATTAGCCTGTGGCCAATACGGTGGCGTCAAAATTTGTTCAATCCCGTTTGTTCGACAATATTGGTTAAATTTAGTACTTACGTATTGTCTCCCATTATCGGTTCTCAAATATTTAGGTAAACCTAATCGGCAGAAAATGTCTTTCATTGCTTCAATAATCGTTTGGGAAGATATCGTCCGAAGCATTTTGAACTCCATATATCTTGAGTAATAATCAATAAAAACAAGAACGTATTGGCCATTCGGTAAGGGACCTAGCAGGTCAGTCGCTAGAGTGATCCATGGACCGGTTGGAAAAGCATGTCTATATCCATTGGGGCCCGATTTGATGGTTGTGATACCAAAATACAGTCTCTGCACGCTTTGATGAAATTTTCTGCCTCTCGATCAATGAGTGGCCACCAAACTTTTGACCTTAATCTTCGTTTCATTGCTGACTCCCCCGGATGACCCTCATGAGCCAATTCAATAACCTTTGGTCGCAAACATTTCGGTATGATCAGGCGTGTTCCTCGCAGAAGTATATCTCCTACCGTCAATAGCTCGAACCGGAACGGGTAGAAACTATTGGATACCGCACTGTTCCACGAACTGTTCCTAAGACATGTAATCGCGTCAACCATATCTTCATCCTGAATACTCTTTGCCGCAATTTCTGAAATAGTAAGTGGTGTGGGGACGATGTTGGCGATGACGTGAAACATATTTTGCTCGCCTTGCCAGTCGAAACAGTTGGTGCTCGTCAATTGCGAAAGTCTAGATAGAGAATCGGCAATGTTCTCCTTACCAGTCTTATAAACTACTTTGAATTTAAAAGCCTGGAGGCGAAGAAGCCATCTTTCAATTCGGGCTGGCGGCTTTGACGTAGGCTTAAAAATAGCCTCCAATGGCTTATGATCGGTAACCAGCTCGAATTCAAGTCCCGCCAGGTAGTAGAAAAACTTCTCAACCGCCCATATCTAAGGCAAGGCTTTCTTTTTCCGTTTGGGAGTAACGTTTTTCCACCTCAGATAAGCTTTTGCTTGCAAAAGAGATGATACACGGTTCGTTTTTAGAGTCGAACTGCAATAATACCGCCCCCAAAGCAACGGGACTGGCATCAGCTATCAACCGGGTCCTTCGGTCTGGATCGAAATAAGATAAATTTGGAATTTCTGCTAGGAGTTGTTTCAGATCCTCAAACGCCTGTCTCTCTTCGACATTCCAGTTGAATTTGCTATCCCCTTTCAGTAAACGTCTCAACGGTTCCGTGCGGTCCGCTAAATCCGGAATGAACTTTCCCACATACGTTATTAGGCCCAGAAATCTTCGCACTTCCTCCTTGTTCTTGGGGTCTCGGAAGGATAATATTGTCTGGACTTTTTCCGGATCGATTTCAATGCCCTGGTCGGACAGAATATGTCCCAAAAATTTAAGTTTTTGTGTTTTCCAAACACATTTTTCCTTATTTAGGTAGACTCCATTTACGTCGAAGATTTTGCATACTTTCTGAACGGCCTTGTCATGTTCTTCCTCACATCTTCCGAAAATGATTACATCATCGATGTAGTTCATGGCGTTAGGGCACGTGGCTAACAGTTCCTCAAGCTTACGCTGAAAAATCTCTGGAGCCGAATTTACTCCAAAGAGTAGTCGCTTAAAACGGAATAGCCCTTGGGATGTGATAAAAGTAGTTATCTCTCGACTCGCTTTGTGAAGTTCCAGTTGGTGGTACGCATTTTTAAGATCTAAACGAGAAAAATATTTCGCTCCTTTCAGCTTGGTCATGAAGGTATCAAAAGTTGGCAAAGGATAATTTTCTCGTAATATTGCCTTATTTGCTCTACGCATGTCTAGACACAGTCTGATATCGCCATTCTCCTTAAATGCCAATACTATAGGCGAAATCCAGGGACTCGGGCAAATTACTGGTTCGATTATGTCTTGAGCCAGCGCCTCATTTAATCTAGCTACTACTTTTCCTTCTAAAGCAATTGGGATCCGTCGTAAAGGTTGCTGAACTGGCGTCACTGTTGGGTCTATAGACAATTTGACGGTCACTCCCTTCCATTTTGGAAATTGCCCAATTTCTTCCATTCGGTTTACATTTAACCCCATTTTCAGAACGTTGAGTTCGACCGCAGTTTCCCGCCCTAGTAGAGATTGGTTCCCGTTTTCGATTACATAAAAGGTAGCTATTATTTCCACACCTTTAATTGCAATCGGGGCCTCAAATACACAAATTACATTAAGCAATTTGTCCGAAGCGTATGCCTTACGGGAATCTGTACGCGTATTGAAAATTGTTGCTCGTTGATTCTGCAACAATTGCCAATCCGCTGGGCGTAAAATATTAAATTGCGACCCGGAATCAGTTATCAAGGGTAATTCGCAACCTCCGATGCGATACATCACTGATCCATTGCTATCGTAGCCACTCGTCACATTCAAACAGTCGTTTGTTCCGTCCAAGTGGGAAAACTTTACTTGCTTGTCTTCAATAGACCGTATTTCAGTACGTCTCCACTTTCGCTCCCTGTCATCTATTTGGTTGAATTGTCGTTTCAAGTTCGTCCGGCATTTTCGAGCAAAATGGCCTATACGGGAACATTTGTTACATCTAATCTCCCGCGCCAAACAATTTGTGCTATAGTCCGTATGATCGACGCGCCCACACCTGCCACACTCTACTTTATGTCCGACAGTACGCATTCTGCCCGCACCTATCTTGTTGATGACATCTGGTTCTGTTCGGGATATCATCGACTGCGAATGTTTATTTATCTGCTCTTCCAACCGGCACGCGTCAAGAATTTCATCCAATGTGTGTTCTTTCCCTAACAATTTCCGTTTCAGGTCTCCCCCGGCTCATGAATCCATGATTTTGTCCATTGGACAAATTTCTTCCACCTCTTTTTTCGTAGACCCGAATGCACATTTTGCCATTTGCTGTCGCAGGCGAAGTACGAACATGTCGAAATTCTCACCCTCCGATGGTGTGATGCTCCGACACAAATGCCTCTCGAAAGTAGAATTCCGCTTTGGTGTGAAATAATTATTAAGTTTTTCGATCAGCACCGCGTATACATCATTTTTATGTTCTTCGCTATACTCGACTATGGCGCCGGGTAAATTATACGCAACCGACTGCAACTGTGAGCCTCCGAAATGCAGAAGTTTGTTCCGCTTCCGAACAACCGATGTGATCTCTTCTGCCTCAGCATATATTTCGAAGGATCTGTGCCACTTCTCCCACTCAGCACGCAATAAGGATTTTTCCATCACTTCACATGGCTTCATGACCGCGTCGGACATGTTCGTCACTTTTCTCTTGATTTTCTGTCGTACCTGAAAAGAAAACGCATTGATAAGCGAGACTTTGCTGGCATTCATGCCTCTGACATTCGTCAGATTGATAAAAACTGGCTCTCAGCCTCTAACGTTTGTCAGATTCTCATATTGTGGCTTACAGCCTCTGACATTTGTCAGATTATTCATATTGTGGCTTACAGCCTCTAACATTTGTCAGATTCTCATTTCCTGGCTCTCTGCCTCTGACATTTGTCAGATAATGGAACAATTTGCCTGGAATCTGTATTTTCCAGAATGTGACCTTGACGCCGGTTGTCGGCCCTGACATAGTCAAATAACAGTTTATTTCTTTTTTTTTTCATTGCACGCACCTTTTCCAATTTCACTATTCTTGCTTATGTTGTGTTTTTTTTCGTTTGCTTGTTTTCTCCTCGTCGCCACTGTAACAACCTGCAATATCACTATAAATAAAACTCGCGACAATTATAGTAAGCAACTTTATTCTACCTGCAAAATCAATCCGCACTCATCGACTGTGAGCGATCGACTGACTGGCCGTCAGACTCGACGCGTTTCTCTCCGCTCGCGTCCGAGTCCGTCGATACGGGTTGCCACAGGTACCATGTATTTCTATCAAAGATGGAATTGTAGATAACTGACGATACTACTTTGCTAAGAAGGACAACAGTGACAGAAAACACAAACTGATCTCTTGGACTCTTAAATCACAATAGAATATGCAGTCCGGGGGACATAAAAAGCACAATCCAAAAAGCGAATGTTGCAGACTATAGTTGCATGTAATCGGAATCAGGACTAAAAGTTATATTATAACCATGTGCAGGTGACATTTATCGCTGAATGGTGTAGTGAAGATCATTCTGGATTGGCCTTTCATAAAATTTGACTCTTAAATTCACCTAAGAATATTTTTGCGACCTAAGAAAATGATGATGTTGGAAAAATGTTGGGAGCTTGCCCCCTCCCTTCCTCTGACCGAAACCCTGACGAGACCCATGAAGATTGTTGGCAATCCTCTATCAGGAACAAATTTTAACTAACTCCTAATCTTGAAATCCGATTGGAATAAAAGCTTGAACATTTAGATTAATAATAATTATCACAGATCTCTAAGGGTCCTCGGCATATCTTGCTTCATCAACCAGGATTTTCTTTTAAAATAATTCCAGCGACGGCGTAGGTATAAGAGCCGTTCGGTACGGAGACCAAAATCTTTTTTTTTTGTGTTTTTCGTTAGTATCTCTGTAACGGGTGAGTATGCTGCAAAGTCGTCTATGACAAATTTATAGCTTCTACAGATGCAAATTAAATACTCAAAGTCCTAATCGGTGGACACCTAATGAAACTAGGTAACGTATACGGAAAGGTGGCCTGTAATAAATGTATTTATTCTATAGATCGTATACAATGCCAAAACACCCAATCTATTCCTGAGTCCCAATGGAAGCTACCTGCCGTCAAATTAAAAAAATGTTTTCCGGGGATTGTTATATAAGGGCTTTGGTTCTATATGAAGAAAAAAAACACCTGTAGCTCGAGGAGCTGTAATTTTAATGCCAAAGATATAGGTGCGCCCTCTCCTCCTAAGGAAGCTTTGAGAGATCAACCATCTAAATCAGTGGTTCACAACCAGCAGATATCGGCGGACCACTTAGCTAGAAGTTTAAGTTCAATTTATACCAAAAATGGGTCGCCCCGACCAAGGACACATGGCCAGCAACAACTTTTTTTTCCAAATAAAACCAGGCAGATAAAATGATTCAGTATCTAGGCTGTGTCCCGTTATACTCTCAATCATAAATAACTTCTACCGGATGAAAACTAATTTGTACCAATTTTCACATTTTTATACCCTTCACTATAGGTATGTACTGAGTTCACCGAGCGAAAAACTTGCATTTATGTCTCCCGTGAAAAATGTGCGCCGTGGAGACATGCCTTTTATTCACTAAATTGAAGATAAATGGTGCACTCGTGGTCTGATTTATTGTCAATTACACCTTTTCACTGTGAAATAAAGTGCAACTGCATTATTTTCGCTGGCGAAATGTCAAAAACCGGTGTGGAGACTTTCAAGTGAAGTGAGTACCACCAAGCGAATTCGATTTCACGATCATCAAAATTTTGACAGTATTTGCATGGATTTCACGTGAACTGACGATGTTAGTACCTACTCTATATGTGAAAAGTGTATTTGCTTTGAAGTTTGCAATCAATCAATCTATTGATGTTTGGTGGTGATTTTCGTTAGCCACTCCTATAATTTCCAGGCTTTCTTTGTCGGTATTCTCGGGTAAAGCGCCGTTACGACAAACACAACGAGGCTGTCGTATTCTCTTAGATCGTTGAATGCGGCAAGTGTTTCGATTATATCAAACTAATCGATTAGTTCGTTGGTGTTCCGCACTACGAATTCGCTTTGATATGTAGTTCCTGATGCTGCCTATCTCCTTTATGAGCCACTTTGCGAATTTGTACGTATGTGAGTTGGTATCAACTATTATTTCACGTGTCTCGTTGCCTGGCTTATTAGTGCAGTCAAAATTCCAATCTCAATTCATGCCTCCAAGTAGAAAACAATAGAGTAAAGCTATTTGTTTTTGAATCAGTGGGCTCCCAGGAATCTACAACTGATTTTGCAAAAAAAAAAATTTGATCGGAAAGGTCCCAAAAAGGACAAAAAAGGATACTCTTTAATCCTTGACCGGAGGTCGGCATGCGAGGTATCATATCAAAGGGGACGTCGAGTACATTACATATCCCGTGTTTGTTTCCTGTTTCAAGGATCCTCAAAGGAATAAATCGAGCTTAAAAGGAAAATTTTAGAGTTTCCCGTGTATCTTTCCAAAGCCATAACTACGAGAATAATTCAAGTTGTCCCTACTTTTATCACTTTTTAGAATATATAATAGCTTGAGATTCTACCATTAAATTTGCTAAAAAAAAAGTTGATCGGAAAGCACTGAAAAAGGACATAAAAGGACACTAATTTCACAACTTGATCGAACGTGGGCATGTCATATCAAAGAGGACGTCGAGTGCATTGCATATCCGGTGCTTCTTTCCTGTCTCAAGGACACTAAATTGAAAAAGTCGGGCTTCAATGAAAAATTACGGCTTTAGAAAGATACAGATACAGGAAACACAACACGTCCTCTTTGATATAACACCCTGCATGCCCACGTTCGATCAAGATTTGTAATTAGTGTGCTTTTATGTCCTTTTTCAGAGCTCTCCGGGCAACTTTTTTCTTAGCAAATTTTATGGTAGAATCTTCAGCTATTATAGATTCTGGAAAGTGATCAAAGTAGTGACAACTTAAATTATTCTCGTAGTTATAGCTTTGGAAAGATACAAGGGAAACGCGAACGTCGTCCATTTAAACTCGATTTATTTCTTTGAGGATCCTTGAAACAAGATTACGGATATGTAATGTACTCGACGTCCCCTTTGATATGATACCCCGCATGCCGACCTTCGGTCAAGGATTAAATAGTATCCTTTTTTGTCCTTTTTGGGACCTTTCCGATCAAAATTTTTTTTAGCAAAATCAGTTGTAGATTGTAGAGTAGTCTGGTTGGTCTAGCGGTTAGTGCGCGCACCTTCGGTGCACAGGGTCATGAGTTCGAATCTCACCGTGTTCCATGGTGTTTTTCGAACTCACGAACTTGTGACGGACTATGATCTCACTCAGATGTTAAACGAGTACCCATTTATGGGGATAAATAACACTGCTGAGCGTGATGCTAATCTCATTACCTTAACAAAAAGCAGATAAGATTTTGGAAATAGGATGTCACTAACACATCCTGCGGCCTTAGTCCAATGCTGGATTGTCGCGCCTGTTATTTATTTAATTTTAGTTGTAGATTCCTGGGAGCCCACTGATTCAAAAACAACAAAAAATAGCCTTACTCAATTTTTTTCTATTTGAATGCTAATATGACTGGACTATGGATTTTCAGTTGGGCTTGGATTCGCGGCAACGACGGGTTCGGCATTCTCAGATCGGCGATGTTTCCAATATAGCTTTTGTTTTGTTGAGGTGCTTTCTGCACTCTACTCTTTTTATCGAGTCGCCCAATGGATTGGTGTTTTTTTTTTGATAAATCGCAAACCATTTGTCGAAAATAACAAGGTTGTAGCTATCGCCGTTCGGAAATTACAGCCTTCACAACATGAATATCATTTGACGCATGTATCTTTAGTATATTTTTTATTTCACGCGAAACGCTATTGTACGTGTAATGGGTTCATTTACGAACCCTGATGTTTCTGTGGTGTGCCAGTCAAAAATGGCGTTTGCGAACCCACTGCACTACCTACAGATGATCAAATGTATACGAATGTGAGGCTTCTCTCCTGTTCTTTATCGCCCATTTAAACAACGGTTGGCACAACAATGGTTTTATCGCCGAAGTGGACCTTTAGTCCCAAGTGGTATTATTCTCACATCCAATCCATGCCAAAACCAGCATGAGCACTTCAGCTAAAGACCCGGGAAAAATTAACTCTTTTGGTCCCCCTTTTGTTCGTGTCCGAAGTGTTACATAAGTTAAAAGTTTCAGTTGAAATTTTTTAATATTTTTCACGAAACAAGGGGAGAATTCTGTAAAGGTATAAAACGACATTAAACCACAATTCAGATGTACATCGTACATCTATGATGAGTAAAATTTTGTAAAACTACAAGATTTGTGTGGTTCACCACACATTTCGAGACTTTTTGCTCAACAATGCACTAATAAAGCAACACAGAGTCAAAACAATCGTAAAACTGAACAAAATAAATCACAATATATTTACTGCATCCCTGTGAACGTCTAAACCAATTACAATAAAAAAGTAATGGCTGAGACTTTTTCTCAAATTATAATTAAGATGCATACAGCTAGCTTACTATACATATGTACATTCCATATAACAATATACTATGCACAAATCTCACAAGGTTATTATAGTATTTCCCAATTGAAAACATCCTTATCCCAAATGAAAAAATCCTTATCCCAAATGAAAAAATCCATATCCCAAATGAAAAAATCCTTATCCCAAATGACAAAATCCGTATCCCAAATGAAAAAATCCATATCCCAAATGAAAAAATCCATTTCCCAAATGAAAAAATCCTTATCCCAAATGAAAAAGCCCGTATCCCAAATGAAAAAATCCGTATCCCGAATGAAAAAATCCGTATCCCAAAAGAAAAAATCCTTATCCCAAATGAAAAATCCTTGTGTGCGAATTAAAATAAAATGAATTTAGAGGTGTTTTGAGTTGTTTCTCGCATCAAATTATGAGGTGTGGTTGATGTTATTGAGGATACGAGTAGCATCGGCTTCGTGGGGTTGGCTAATGGAATTGCCGTGGTTGGACATTTATGACATTTTCTACTCGTACGTAAAGTTCATTGTGTGTGGTTGGCTTTTGATCTTCATCACATACGCATACCGATCGTCATGAAATTTTGTGGAGATGCGTAGAATAGTAACAGTCTTTGGCACGAAATACCCAAAAGTTAGGTTAGGGCAAAAATAACAGGGTGTCCCGGAGATTTGAAAATTTGTACTCGCGAACGGCTCAACCGTCATGAAATTTGCTAGGAATGTGTAGAATTACGATTAATACAGCCATCAAATTTACCTAAATAATAAAACTAATCACACTAAAATCTGACAAGAGGTTTGGTTTTTACATAGCTTCAAAGTCAATTTTTTGTGATTTGACCCAAAAACAATCAATTTTTCTCTCTCAATTTTCTCCAACTTCTGCCAAGGTGAGCTGCTTGTACGATTCTTTCAAAAATTGGCGGATAGTCTTACGATCATATCTTTCTTTCATCATTTTATTCTAACTCCATTATTTCTAACAGTTTTGATACGTTAAGTGTAGAAAACTAGGGTTAATTTTAGCGTCCATTTGTTAGATATAATGGAGTTAGAATTATTTTTTCAAAAATCTTCAAACGCCTGTGTGGGGGTATGTTCCGTATAACTTTTTTGCTGGAATTTACACGAGGAATCACAATCCGGTGCGTTTATGCGGCAGTTTCCGAACACCCTGTATAATGTTGCAAGCACTATTGTATATTTCCTTTGACTCCTCATAATTTTCAAATCTGCAGACCTGGGCTACACACGCACAAAATCCAATTTTGATTTAATTAAAAACTAAAAAATTCGACTTCGACTTCAAATCTTCGGGGCACCCTGTTATCTTTGCCCTACCAACTTCTAAGCATTTCGTGCCAAAGACTCTGTTACCATTCTAGACATTCCTAGCAAATTTCATGACGGTTGAGCCGTTCGCGAGTGCAATTTTTCAAATCTCCGGGACACCCTGTTATTTTTGCCCTTACCTAACTTTTAAGTATTTCGTGCCAAAGACTGTTACCATTCTACGCATCTCTAAAAAAATTCATGACGATCGGTATTCGTATGTGATGAAGATCGAAAGCCAACCACACACAAGGAACTTTACGTACGAGTAGAAAATTTCATAAATGTCCAACCACGGCAATTGCATTAGCCAACCCCACGAAGCCGATGCTATTCGTATCCTCAATAACATCAACCACACCTCATAATTTGATGCGAGAAACAACTCAAAACACCTCTAAATTCATTTTATTTTAATTCGCACACAAGGATTTTTCATTTGGGATAAGGATTTTTTCTTTTGGGATACGGATTTTTTCATTCGGGATACGGATTTTTTCATTTGGGATACGGGCTTTTTCATTTGGGATAAGGATTTTTTCATTTGGGAAATGGATTTTTTCATTTGGGATATGGATTTTTTCATTTGGGATACGGATTTTGTCATTTGGGATAAGGATTTTTTCATTTGGGATATGGATTTTTTCATTTGGGATAAGGATGTTTTCAATTGGGAAATACTATATAAACATAAACAAAAGTGCGAGTATGCATATAATTATATTTCAGAAATAAATTTCAAGGTCGTTTCCGGCAGATTGCAAACGTTTCCCAGGATACTTAAAACAATAGATAAAGAGTACGTGTATAACGAAAGCGCAAACAGTCGCCTCTTTCCAATGTGTTGTATCATATAGGATAGGAACAAAGTGCATATAAATGCATAATGCAATGGTAGCACAGTGTGAGCCATCCGAACACAATCGCCCGCCTTTCCACTTTCGACATAATGAGATTGAAAGTCTTGAGAAAATGCATGAAAATGAAATGCGGAAAAATCAACCTATTTCTGAGTAATTAGCGAAACTGAATTACAATTGGAAAAGTTTCATTCTTGTTTCAAGATTGCTGTAGAAAACTATATTGATTCAATATGCGAGGGTGGTATACTGTTTCCATTATAGAAACTTTGAAATAATTTTGCTCTAGCAATCTTCTTAAAGGTACGTTGTCCTCGACACGACTGCATCGGCTCTAGCGAAAGCGACTCGCTCATTTCATATAAAAACTCATTTTTCTCTCATTCTAAAAACGAGTTTTTATATGAAATGAGCGAGTCGCAATCACAAGTCGGGTCGCAATCACAAGTGTGGATTCGCCCTTGCTTTTAAAGGATTTCAGAAATATTCATTAACAGCGAGGGCTTTTATTGTGGTCAAAATCCCTATAGGAAGGATCATTTAAAAATATAATAATAAATTTGATTACTACATGAAACATTGACTTAGAAATATGAAGACGTGCCACGTTATCTTTGGCCGCTTTGACCTCAACATTTGATGGGACCGACCTTTTCTCCTTTCTAGCCCAGAGATTTCAATGTTTCGACTGCTGCTCATATCAATGTGATCCGTGTTTCAGCAACCATGACGATAACTTATGAATCAATAAAAAATCCAATCCAAGCTTTGGAGAACAAGATGGTATTGAGTATATTGGTTTTGGTACGCCGATATTATGTAACACCTCGAAGGAGTCACCGAAGGCAAAGTAAATATGTATATAAATGAGAACTTGCGAAATAATGAAGCTAGCGGTTTGAAATTTTGATCTGATGTTTGTTTTGATAAAATCTTGGACGGTATTGAAAATGTGGCAAATCGGACCAGTGATTCCCCTACCTTCCATACAAATTGCTCCTACTTGATATTTTAAATCGGTCATAACTGCGACAAAATATCACTAGCGGCCTGAAATTTGGATCAATGCCTATTTGAAGTTGATTTAGAGTGGAACAAGTCTGATTACCCCTACCTCCCCTACAAAACTATAATCTTTTGATAAAATGTTGCGAAACGCTTCAAGTTTGTGTCAAATGGTAGCTGATGGATGTCCTTGTAAAATATGAATGGTGTGTCAGATCCGACCCATCTACATCTAGGGTATTGTGCGTGCCTTCTAGGTATGTACATGGGTACGCACTCATCGTGCTATTCGTTACCCAAAACTACACGGGATACACAATAAAATGCGTTTAACAACACAAGTAAACAATCGATTGTAATGGTCATCAAACATTTGTTGGCAGATAACGTGCAGACAGTTTCCTCATCTCATGCCTTTACCTACCTGGTAGTGGAATTTTTAGATAATACCTTAAGGTTACAGCTGTTCAAAGAAGTGACCCAAGAACAAAAAAAATCGCAAATGGTAAACGGGGTAGAGCGCACATTTTGAACTTTCAAAATCCTAGATGCATTCTGGAAATACAGTCGTTCACGTTGCGAACCAAAAAAAAATCATTTTGGAACCATCGGTATCAAACATTTTGTCCGCTTAATATGGGTTTTCTTTCGTACCAACAACAAAAAAAAAAGCAACAAAGAAATCACTCCCAAAATACTGAATTACTGCTCAGAATTCGCGAATGTCGAGACAAGAAAGTGCGATGCCTTCAGAATTCAGAAAAAGTATTATGTATTAAAAAAATAAGTTGGCCACTACCTATGGCTTTTATGATGCTAAAGAAGGCAATGGTAGACTGAGCTGTCCGCTTATTAGATGTTAAGTCGTTAAGCAAAAAAATCCGTGTACTGTTAATAGAGCCTCCGGTTAATGGGATCTATATTTTGTATGAAAACATTATTGTCATGGAACTGGTAAGTGTGTCCTGTTAACACGTTCAGTGTCTGACCGGTTTTCACCGATATTACCACCGCGTGTGTCATCCGAAAATCCATACATTTATGAGTCACATGTGGCTCATTGACGTGAACGGGGCGGAATGCTGTGTGCACATGTGACTCATAGACATGTCTTGTCCGTATAGAGACAGTATACTGTACATGGTCTAAGTTTAGGTTGCATTGGGGACCAGGTTCAGAAACTTGTAAATGGAGTTGCGATTTCTTGAAATTCCGAGTCATTTAGATTTGTGGTCATTCTATGAAAATCTGCCTATCTAGAAAATATTACAGGAAAGCATTTTTCAACGAAAATCGTAAATGTCGATTTCATCGCGGAGAAACATTACATTTTTGTAAGTCACCAGATTGTTCCGCGGACCAGTTCCGAGACTCTCACAGACCACCTTCAGTCCGCGGTCCAACGGTTGGGAAACCTAAAGAAATTCTGTGGTGCCACGTCATCGTATTTCAAACGATTATACGAGGGTCATTTGAAAAGTTTCCAACCTTAAGCGCAGTATAGACCTCGGGCGGAATGAAAATGAAATTTTTGTCCGCTGCGATTTTTTCAATGAAAATGCATGCTTACTGTCGTGGAACATGTCGGAAATGATGGGGAATTCCATAAGCTACAATCCGAATATGGTTCCAAAATTTTTCTCGGCCATTTTATGTATTATTTTTCGATTCCCCGGTCATTTCACCGTGGAAAATATCTAATGACGGGGGAATCGAAAAATAATACATAAAATGGCCGAGAAAAATGTTGGAACCATATTCGGATTGTAGCTTATAGAATTCCCCATCATTACCGACATGTTCCACGACAGTAAGCATGCATTTTCATTGAGAAAATCGCAGCGGACAAAAATTTCATTTTCATTCCGCCCGAGGTCTATTCCAGGCCTTACTGGGAAAGAGTCATGGTACATTCAAGTTCTCTTGTCAACGAATAGATGGCCTTTACTTATGTATGCTATAGAAATATCAATTTCAGCTGATTATCGTGTCACCAGTCCCCAACGCGAATCATAAATTGAATTTGTAATTATGCACCGTGCGAGATACAATTAAAAGGAAAAGTCTCAAGAAATATTAAAATGATTAACTCTGAATATAAAGTTTACAAACCAAAAATACTGAATAATAAAATGACATACGGGAAATTGTTCGCGGAGACATCTGGGGGATTAGTTTGGCAGATGATCCAAGTCATACCCTGGATCAATTTCCAGGATCATCATTTTGTATGGGATTTCTAATAAATCTGGAAATGATCCAGTAAGTCGAAAGGCACTAAAATACCTCTATTAAAAAAAAAGCTCGGGAATTGAAATAAAGGTTAGACTCTATGTATGGTGAATCGTCTCCCTCATTTACAACCGTGAAAAATTGGGTGGCCGAGTTCAAACGCGGTCGTACAAGCATTTTGCGTCAAAAAACTGTTTCCACGGAAGATTTCGTCAGTTTAGTGCAGACAAACGTGATGGAAGATCGCCGATTAACCATTAAGGAAATTGCTGTGGCTTGTGGGATATCATCTGAACGGGTGCATAAGATTTTACATGAAGATTTATGCATGAGAAAATTATCCGCGCGATGGGTGCCGCGCTTATTGACGATCAACCAAAAGCGCGTTGCGTTGCTGGACCAATTGAAGACGGAAATCAAGAAGAAACGACCACACTTGGCGAGGAAGAAAGTACTGTTTCATCAGGACTACGCGCGATTCCACACATGGTATGGTCACAATGGCGAAATTGGATGAATTGAAGTTCGAATTGCTTCAACACCCACCCTTTCCACCAGACCTAGTTCCGAGTGACTTTTTTTTGTTTCCAAACTTTAAAAAAAAATCTGGGTGGGAAAAAATATGGGTCAAATGCTGTATTTTTCAGGTTTACCTAAAGAATTTTTTTCTAATGGCCTGAAGGGTTGGGAAAAAGCGTTTGACCAAAGCGTTTGACTTGCGTGGAGACTATGTCGAGAAATAAATTTTTGTTTGGCTTGTTTTTCTTTAAAAGGCCGCAAACTTTTCAAATGACCCTTGTACCTATGTGACATCGACAATCCATTTAAACAATTTTATTAGAATACGGATACCTATCGACACGTAGGGGTTTGATATAATTACTGCTGATTACTAATCAAAACAGTAGCCTAATGAACTTTTCAAGGTCTCTTCCAATTTAATTTCGATCAAAAGACCAACCTTCCAGCTAAGAATATTTAATTTTCAATTTCAATAGATCGTTCCGTCAATTCCTCGACGACAAATAATAGGTAATTGCACGCTAATAAAAACTCAGGAAATAAAGTAATTAACTTGTACCCTTCTCTAATAGACCACCTATGGCAAATATAATTATGTTTTCTTGTCCATCGTGCGGTCATCCCTATTCGACCGAAACAATGAGGACGTACATCGTACATGCACATGAAGCACGGCTGCTATTGCTGCCCGTAGTTATATTGTATGGCTGCAAACAATTCATTTATGTCTGTTTACTAAGATTATGTTAACAAAAAGTATTCATCCGGTAGATTAGATTGCAGATGGGACGTCGTCGCTCTATCTCGAAAACCATGTAGATGCGGCATTTGTTCTCTTTAGAGTGCGAATGCCTTTGCTAATGTGTTCGTCAAATCCACCATCGAACAATATGATCCTCTCCCACCCTATTGGTTGTGTTGTGTCGTTCACTGACATAATTATTGTCTCCGGATGTGATGAAAATCGTGTGGAACGACTAATCGTGGAATGGTAGTTAAACAATGAAACAATACAACATGTCGAAGAGCTTTGTTTCATCGCAAACTCCGCATATGTGCGTATATGTATTTATATTCGTTTTTCATTAGAAAAAAAAAGAAAACCACATTATTCTTTCCCAGTACAATAAATATGTTGAATTTTTGTTTCAATGAAAACGCCGCCCTGAAAATCAATTAACACAGATTATCTTGAAACAATTTATGGTAAACGATGAGCCCTATAATGCCTGTCATATACAAGTTATATGTAGGTACATGTCCATATCCTATTAGACCTAGAGCCAGCGACACTTCAAATGCAACTATTTCCTATCTATTCTGTTACATTGTTATCGCAAATTTCACGATTGGAGATGCCCAAAAACGGTAGTCTACTTCCTGGACAGTGGGGCTAAAGGGGTGGCAGACAACTTCAAAGTCGTTAATAGTTGCAAATATTTGCTACTTTTTCCTGGCCTTTGACTCATATGCCATTTCATAGAGGACGAGTCCCCGCATATATACTCCAAAAGGCAGACAAAAATTGGGGGGCTAACATGGTGACAGACACGCTTCAAAATTTGAAATTTGTATGAAAAATCTGAAGGACTTCTACAAAAATAATGATAACTCCATCATGCTAAATCATATAGGTATAGTAAAATGCTGATCGTCCTTTTAAAGGTTTTCTTCTGCCTTTGGAAATACTTAGCATGGTGTTGTGAATGATATCCATTTCAAAAGAAATCGCGACTGAGGGTCCATCGTGTGACATTAGAGGGAAATGCTGCCACGAGAGATAATTGTTCTTTCTCGCGAAAATCCACTTTTTGCCCCATTTAAGGGCTCGTCTGCTTATCGTCCTTTTAGTGGTTTATGTCTGCCTTTCGAAATATATACTTAACATGATGTCCTGAATGATACACCGTTCAAAAAGAAACGCTGTTGAGGGCCATCCGTGTGATATTTGGGGGAAATCTTGCCACGGGAGATAATTGTTGTTTCTCGCAAAATTCCACTTTTTGCCCCATTTAAGGGCTCGTCTGCTGATCGTCTTTTAAAGATGTTTGTCTGCCTTTGGAAATACAAGCTCAGCACAGTGTTTGCAATGATATCCCATTCAGAAGGAATCGCTGCTGATGGCCATCCGTGTAATATTAGGGGAAAATGCTACTATTTATATTCGTTTGCTGTACTATATTGAATTTACTTGAAATATAGTCAAATTTCGATTGATAAGTCAACCGGGTTGTAATTGGTATTTTCAAGCAAAATTTGTCTTAAGTACTGAGGAAAGTGTCTGGAAAATATTTAGGCTCTTACGGTACCTACATATATGATTTACCATGATGGAGTTAGCATTATTTTTGTAGAAGCACTTCCCATTTTTCATACAAATTTCAAATTTTGGAGCGTGTCTGCCACCATGTTAGCCCCCCCCCCCCCAATTTTTGTCTGCCTTTTGGAGTATACATATATGCGGGGAATCGTCCTCTATGAAATGGTATATGAATCAAAGACCAGGAAATATGTGCAACTATTAACGAATTTGAAGTTGTCAGTTGGTGTAACCAAAAAGTAGCTACATCCGAGGCAGCTTGTCCATCGACCAACCAATCACCGAAAAGCTCGAAGACCGACGAATGGATTGGTATTGTCATGTTCAAAGGCGTCCGCCAGACCCAAGGCCAGAAGCAGACCGAAGAACACCTGGATATGTCAAATGAAAAAGCAACAACAACGCATTGGTCTCGGCGATAACACGATCCAAGATATAGAGCTGCCTGTAGAAATTTGCTGAGATATTACCGCCAAAACGGGCGATGTGCCTACACCGCAGGTCGAGCAACGCGAAACCATGGAGCGGTATGAAGAACGAGGCAAGGAAGAAGAAGAAGTTGTCTGCCACCCTTTAGCCCCACTGTCCAGGAGACAGACTACCGTTTTGGGGCATCTCCAATCGTTCAATTTGCGATAATGTGTAACAGAATGAATAGGAAATAGTTGTAAATAATTTCCATTTGGGCTCTTAAACTACACCGCGAAAAATGTACCGTGACTGGCGAAATGTAAAAAACCGGTGTGGAGACTTTGGTGTGATGTGAAGTGCTTACCGCCACGCGAATCCGAATTTCACGATCGTCAAAATTTTGATGGTATTTGCATGGATTTCACGTGAAATGACGATGTTAATACCTACTCTTATCGATGATACCTTTTCCATTCCGAATGAAATGCAATGTATTGTTTTCGCGAACGAAACATAAAAAACGGTGTAGAGACTTTTTTGGGAAGTGAGAAACAACATTTGAACTCGATTTTTTCTATCATCATAATTTTCACAGTCTATGTATTTGTATGGATTTCATGTGAAAAGCCAATGTTAGCACCTTCCTTTAAGCAGATATTTAACGAGAGTTCTTAACTACCCTTTAGCTAAATCTGTAGATGGAAATATGACGTGCGTATTATATAGGATTTCCTAATCCACATTATAGTATATTCAGGTTGGACAAATACGTGTGATTTGGGCCTACTTTCATGTTTTCGTATGAAAACAGCCCATACAAATTGACACAATGAAAACACTCTGTGTTGCTTTCTATGAAACTTTTCTTTAATGAAGTTAATGTTAAAACCTAGGCCCCAAACCTACATTCCCCTATTCACCACACTTCGGCTCACTCCGATAGTGTAACTGACATCTGAAAAAATTGTTTAGTTTCGTGTGTTTGTCTATTTCCCCAAAATATGAAAATGAACGGTCAATTTGAGGTTATGAAATAAATAGCAAATTACTATCGGTTACTCCACTAGCACATTTTTTACTCAGAACAATTAATAGAAAAAATAAATTTGTCGGTTGTCATATGAAATGACGAAGAGTTCACTGTGAACACTTTTCGGTCATGTCTGAAAACGTACGGTGAAATCAAGATGTCAAAGATGATTTAATGGAGTTTGTATGCAACTGCACAGAACGCACGGAATGGAAGCTTTCGGGAAACTATTCGAAATGTCAAATTTCACAGAAATTGAAGTCAGTTTGTTTGTCATATTTACAATAATGTTATTGCTAGCCTCTTTATTTTTTTTATTTATTTAATATAAACTAAAGTAATATAATTCTGAAAATAATTCAAAAAACTCGGTTAGTTCCATTTTTATTTTCTTTTTGAATGATTTTTCTAACTTTTAAATTTGACTTTTGACGTTTCGGAACGGCACATACGTTCCATCTAATAAATGGGACGGGACGGAAAGGAACGGCACGTAAACGTTCTGGTTTGCCCTTAATTATTTGTAAATCAATTGCACGTACAATTTAGTAGACAATGCAAATGACATCTATCAAAACGACTATAGTAATACAAGTTGTATTTCATATCTGTTATTCTTTATTTCATTACAGGGCAAAATAAATAGAAACGTAAATATTTTGACGAATTAGAGAATCCAAAATTACACGGCAATCATGACCCTGTACTGGTGGACGCATTGGTTTTGGATAACAATTTTCATGGGTAAGTATGTAACACAAAAATAAGTATAGTTAAGTTATTAAATGAGTCTTGGAGAGACTTCGTTAATAAAAAATTGCTCATTATTACTATGCATTAAACAAAACTAGTGTGTTTATCATTTATGCCAATCGACCCTGGGTGCGAGCTATGTAGGCACCCTACCTATTACGCTATACTGCCATCAACCTCCTGTTACCTTTCCTACTACTACTAATAAGGTATCTTAAGCCTTTGTGGGACATAGTACTTCTACTACACACACTCGCCATCGCGTACGGTTTCCATTTCTAGCCATTTATCATAATTCCAAAATATTTTTAAAATTTGACAAATCTGGGGAAGTCCGCAGTAACGTTCTCTTTCGTTCTCATTCTCGTCAGAGAGTTCTGCGATATCCGACGCTTTATGTTCGCCTCTCTGATCTTAGTTTTCCCTTCAGTTAATTCACATTCACAGGATTTCCTTCCGGATTTCATTTTCCACAGCGACTCGAGCGCGCCAATTGGCTAGGACCTAGGCATAGGCTGTACGCGGATTAATCTGGTACGAGATCCACCCATCTAAATCGTTCGACTTCGAATAAGTAAACGAATGACGTTACGCATCAAAAGATGCCCGGTGCGAATGTCTTTCATCGCCAAGAGGTGCTATGAGTGAAGTTTCCAAGAAGATTGAAATCATCCTGGTATGTTTTTAAGCCGTTCAGCTCGAATTCATAAAATTCCGAGCTTACTATCCCATATCCTAGTATGTTTTGCTCTGAATTTTGCTCTGGATAGTTACACCAAAATACAGTCAAACTAGCACTCCATTGGCGCCGGAGTGCTAGGTTTTGTTTTGGTTTCTGTGTTTGTTTGCAATCAAAGACACGGTCAACTTAAAAAAATAATGTTAGCACAGATTTGTGAATTTTAGAGAAGTTTGAAAACAGTCCCAGAAATAAAAAATGGGGCACTTTATGGGTCGAAATATTATAAAAGTTATAAAGTTGATGTGTGTAGTTTGGGTTATGGGAAATAATGCAGAGTATGTGAACTTTACTCTGAATAGTCAACTTGGGTGATTTGATTACTAATTTCGGAGTAGAAATGGGTTTAAATGGGAGAAAATCGAGATATTGCAAAACCAAGTGGAAACTTATTGCTTCAACAAAAATCATTATTTAAGTTTTGGCATGTAGAAACGAACCAATTTTGAATTATTGGAAGGCCTAGAGGCGGCTCAAGGCATCTGTGTGTGGAATCGAATGTCCAGAATTATACAGGGTGTCCCGTTCATGGTGGAGAATATTTTAATAGTAGTCTGGCTCATTTTGGGAAAAATAATGTACAATGGGACCCCTCTATTTTGAAACGTTACAATGTAATAGTCTTTTTTGTAAAAATGCCCGACTTGCTTAATTAAATCAAAATTTACCACCAAACATTCCATCCGAGATATGACTTCACTTTCTGAAACTACATAAAATTTCCGATTAAACGACACCTTGCCCGTTACGAAGTTGCTCGTATCTTCCGAGATACACCCGTTCAAACTTTAGAAATTTTAAAATTGGATTTTCATCAAAAATTCAAATAATAAAATCATATACAATTTTAAAACATCAGAAGAAAGCACCCCATTCCTCATCGGTGACCGCCTCGTATTGAAATAATTTTAAGCAGACTCTACATTCTCTTCATTCTGTAACGCTTTTAGTCAGACCAAAACTGGATTTATTATACCACCAGTTTATTTCCACTTAGACCAGAGCTTGGTCCATTGCGAGAGAATCATGCCTCTACTAACTGCTTATGCTAGGTTAATCCGTGATAACAATATAGTGAGCAGTATTGGGCCCACATCCCGTGAAAAAAATACATCTAGAGCCCAGAAAACGCCTCCGTTTCTCGGCCAGGGCAGGACAGGGAAAAAGTAAGTGACGCACAATCTCTTCCTCTTCCTTATCACCACAACTGCTGCAAAGGTCGTTGCCCAAGGACAATGCTCCGTTATTACC
The DNA here is from genome assembly GCA_949715475.1 of Microchrysa polita. Lineage (NCBI taxonomy): Eukaryota > Metazoa > Arthropoda > Insecta > Diptera > Stratiomyidae > Microchrysa > Microchrysa polita. Next base: position 57,516,177 of record OX454417.1, read on the forward strand.
CCCACCACATTGCGAACATTCTTTCTGTCCAAGGACAGTAGCATGGTAGAACAGACATTGCCTAATTTTGGCCAGATCATCTTCGTCGTTGCTCAAGTCCAGTCATAGGACCATCTTGCGTTGGTTCTGGGTTCTGCAGCGGCTTCTGTTACGCTACAGAAATTAGGGAAGCAGAAAGAGAAATTATATGCAATTCATCTAAGTGAAATCCTATACCAACTCCTGCATCCATCTTGTAACCATCAGTATAGATTGAGATGCATTCAATCGTCACTAAGGTAATTTTAAACCGCTGATTCGGAATTTGACGCCAAAACTAAAAACTATAAAATATTGAATTACATTACACATGGACACAGATGGCGTTGTGTGCATGTCTTTAGTGTGTTTGCCACGCCGATTGGACGAGTATCTCTAAAAATCCTGAAAAAGACCGGTATTAAACAGGTGCTAAAAAACCTGAACAAAACCGGCATTGAACAGGTGCTGAAAAAAATCTGAAAAAAAACCGGTTTTCCCGATAGCTTTCATGCACGAGTACAGTGTCTTTATTCACCCTTTCTTTGCTGTTTCTTTCTTTCTTTATGACACGATAGCCCGACGTCGGGCCTTGGCCGCCTGTATGGTTGACCTCCAATTGACGCGGTCACGTGACGTTCTCCTCCAGTTCCGGAACCACAACATATGGTGGGCGTCCTCACCTGATTGCTCCAATCCATCGATCTCTCGATCGTCCAACGTAATCTGGCTCCTTTCACTCGTTGCGCGTTCATCATCTTTTTGGGAGTGCGATCATCGTTCATACTTTCTACCGTACATGTCCTGCCCATTGCAGTAGCCAGTAGCAACAGCAGTAGCGACCTCGTTCGCATTCGAATTTATTATAGGGTGGGACCGAAAAATAACACTTTGGCTAGTTGTATCCGTGGCTTTATATCATCTGTTTCGTTGGCGTCCTTTCACAATTGCACCCAGATAAGTGAAGTTGTCTACATAATCTATATTGAGGTCCCCCACTGTGATGCTTGAATTTATTAGCGTTCTTGTTTTTGATTGCATCATGATCTTGTTTTCATCCTCGTTGATATGTAGTCAAACTTTTTTAGCGTCGGTATTGAGGTTATGCATAAGGATTTCTGCATCGCCCACTTTTCGTGACATGATGTTGATGTCGTCGGTGTACGCTTCGATGTTGGGCTTCCATTTTAGTTCTTTATCCAAGATAAGACCAAGAAATTTCACCGTCTTAGAAAGAGAAATTGAAAGCCTCCTAGTCTAAGCACGTTAACAGTAGGAACCGCCTTTGTAAAGAGAACTAATATTTAGTGAACAGACGGAGACGGTAAAATCGATCTTATATGTTTTTTCCTTCTTCTATTAGTTGTGTTTATCTATTCCACCAATGGGTGGTTTCAGATTGTAAGACGAAACCGGACGGGTAAACTTGCATGACAAGAACCATTGTTCTTACAATGTGAAATGCACCATGCTTGTCTGCTGGTCACTACAAAAACTCGCCGTCCGTCCGCCAGCAGACAAGCATTGTGCATTTCACATTAGGTGTGTTTTTTTGGTTATCCCGTGTAGGTTTGGGTAACGAAACTCCATATAAAAAAATGCCAGCTGACACACCTGTCATTTTTTTATATGAAGTTTGGTTACCCAAACCTACACGGGATAACCAAAAAAACATACCTATTGTAAGAACGCTAGTTCTTGTCGTGCAAGTTTACCCTTGCGGTTTCGTCTTACAATCTGAAACCACCCAATGAATCAGTCAAAATTAATAAATATTTTTGTATATTCTGTATTTCTAGTCCTCACCATACTGGACACTATTCACCTTGTCGGAACATATCCATTAAATGCGCCCTATGTCAATAAAGATTACAGCAAGGACAAGCCGCTAAAATTTCCCCTGGCTGCTCAAACCGATATCGATGATGTCTTCACCACAGACGAAATGATCTTAAGTGGTATTTTTCGTAACAGTAAAATAATACGACAAAAAACAGAAATATTAGGCAAAAATAGTGACACAAATAGTGCCAAGGATAATATTGTTATATCACCGCTGGCGAGCGCTCTAGGTGAAATCATAACGGAACAGCAACAACAACAACCACCACAACAACAACAGCCGGAGCAGCAGCAACAAAATGAAATGAAAGCCCATAATGACACTTTAGCTACTAGCACCGATAGTATGAATGAAAAACTTAATAGGACCAAAGCAGATGTGAATTTAGCTAATAGTAATAGTAATTCTAGTTTAGTACGGTAAGTTGCAGATATAGATATTTCTAATAAAATTTGACCAAAGTATATTAAACAATTACTTTACCTTTACAGTACGCCCGCATCCAGTGATGATGCTTCTTCGCCCGTTGCTTTAGCATCCGACACTGCAGTAAACTTACCAAATCCAGTCAATAGTAATATGAAAAATAATATTAATAGCAACAATATATCAAACGACAATGTGAGCAACAGCAGCGGCAACAACAAAAACGCTGAATCACAATCCGATTTAAAACGGAATTCAAGCGATTCCTTGTCAATATCCTCAATGCCACTACTATCAGCATCATCATCATTAGATACATCTGTCGATAGCAGCAATGACAATTCCAATCCATTCTTTCGCAAGCCGTTTCACTTTGAGAACATCACAAAAGAGGAGGAAATTATTCGAGCGGAAATTGCTCGACAGTTGGATGGTGAACGAGCACGAAAATCAAAAGTTCTAGCCGAATATCGACACGAATTGAAATTTAACTTTACGGCTGATTCGAAGAATCTACTGGCACGTTCGGCAGCAATATCCTTAGATGATTTCCATCAAGAGCAAGAGGACACGGACGATGACAACATATCGTCAGAAGCACTTTCAATACAGGTTAGTTTTACTCCACATTATTCGATTTTCTTTTACAAGACTCGTTCGTTCACACCCTATTTTACAAGAGATGTGTTTCCGTAAGAGAATAGTAAGCATTAAAGGTTATTAGCTTTTTTCATGGTACTGCCCATGAAGGAGATGAGATTTTTTTTTTCTGTTATTTGAAGGAAAAAGTGCATATCATTCACTTATGTTGAGTGCGGGCAGTAGAAAAACGAATTTAGTTAACACTTTCACTTGATTAGTGTTTGCACAATGCACCCGTCGATGATGTAATCGATTTGGAAAAATGCTATTTGTTTAGTAAATGGCAGCTGGATTTTAAATGTGTTATTAGATTGGACAGTAGCCAATGCGGACTGAAATATGATTAAAGGTTTACCTATAATTACAAACGTTTGTCTGAAAGGAAAGTCTTTGATTGCTTTTTTTGTGAGAGATTCGCAATTAACACACATATCAGAGCTAATTGGAAGAATTGTGAATGCATTAATGTCATTTAATTATTGCAGGACTGATCATTATTAATTTGCTTTATTCATCGGCAATCGTTTAGCATTTCATTGTTTTTTTTATTATCTTCAAGTTTATTTATTATTGAAACTATGTACATATATTAAAATCAGTACAGTCCAATATACTTTGACATGATGGAGTTGATATTAATTAAACGAAACTACCTATTAATAATGTATGTCAAGGTTATTGACACAATTAACTCTTCACTCAACACAGTTTATTTAGGTGTTTAGTTTATCTATTGTATCAATCAATCAATCAATCAACATACTTGTTCATTTATCAATAATTTGTCGATTTTACTAACTTCGGCAAGGAGATGCGCAGATTTGTTACGTCCCCTTTTGATAGAAAATTATATTCAATTACCATCTATTCAGGGAAAATTCTTGAATTCTTGAAATGTAAATCAGTTTTTTTAAGATATATTTTTTTCAACTGAGAGCATTAATGCGTGATGGTGTCGTGGTAAGAATTTCTTGTAAATTTACTGCATTCGATTAATTTTCATGTAACTAAGGCTATCTACATACATATACAGTAGTCCCTTAAGTCAAACTGTCCAAAACATTATTCGCTAAATTTATTACATGTCTGGTACTGATTGGCGCTGTTTGGGACTGATAAGCTGCAAATGATTGTTGCTGTGCCTACAGCACAGCGTCAGTCGAACAATATTGTAGTTTTTTTTTCTTTATTGGCATTAGGAAGAATTGCATTTGGAGACATTTTTTTAAGAAGAGTATTTTTGCATTTTCTGGAAATGCAAATGGGCAATAAGCCACATCTTCAGGGGCACATGGCACAACAATGTTTTGTGTTCCCGTCCGAAAAAAAAACTGAATTTTGAAAATGTTGAATTCAAAATATGGGTCGTAACTTTATGAAGGATGATTTCTCCAAGCAGATTTATATTTGTCCTTGATTAGAAGTTAAAATAGCCTTTGTTACGTTTTACATTGATACAGTATGTTATTGGCAATTTGACACAGATCTGTGTCAAAGAATTGTGGCGCTCGAGGCGAAAGATCGATGGCCCACCATTCTTACATATTAAGAAATTTGAAAATTTTGCATATGTTAGACGTGTCAAACCGGCGAGCATGTGGCCTTCATCATTTTATGCGGCCCAAGACCCAATCCCGCTCTGTCGCTCACTTGGTTGAGTCGCACTCTACGATGCTAGTAATCTAGAGGTTCGGAGATCGAATCTCGGCGTGGTCCAAAATTTCCGTACATGTGCGGATAGGAAATATATAGTGCTTGTAACATTATATACACTCCGTAATTATATACAATGTAACGCTGACTCGAAATGGCCTATAAACGGCTAAATTAACGCACCATGGCCCGCATGGGGCTATACGGTACTGAGAAGAAGAAGGCCCAAGTCGAATTGCAAATTGGTCTTCCAGTTTCGAAAGACCAGCACCTCTTTGATGTTCTCACCAACTTAGTAATCTCAGCAGGCTAGGTCGACCGCGCAATTCGCTGATTCATCATTCTGCTAGCGCTGGCAGTTTGTGTATAGCAAGCAAATTTGTTCAACATCATGATTTTCCTAGCGGGTTGGGGGTATATTATTTAAATCTACAAAAATTAAGATTTCCTATCCAAAAATACTGGCAAAATTTAAAGCGAAATTTTGAGAAGGAAACATCGGCAAAGATCTTGCTCGCCTTTTAACGGTAAAAGGCAACTGAACGTGGACTTTTATTCCTGATTATATCTACCTATAGGTTGATTAGCTAGTCAATTCCGAGTGATTTATATGTTCCCTGGACTGCAAAGTCTACTTCTAATTTGAAAGAAATAGATCGAGATTTGTTTGTTTCGTCTGTCACTCATCGTCTTCTCAACAAACTGACATCGCTAGTTATTTTTTAGAATTAATTTTTAATAGAAACTATTATTAACTGTTATGTTGTGCCGGAGGTGAAACCCCCATTTCTACGCCTTCAGACATTGTATAGTGTACCGATTTTTTTATAGAGTATAGTACAGAAGTACGAACAAAATTGTAGCCATGATTAATGACAAAGGGTGGGAGCGGCGCGCTCCTGCCTGCCCCCATGGAGAAGCTGACTGTAAAACATGTGGCACTATAACCCGACGTCGGGCCTTGGCCGCCTGAATCGTTGACCTCCAATTGTCGCGGTTACGTGACCTTGTCCTCCAGTTTCGGAAGCCCAGCAGCTGGTGGGCATCTTCACCTACGGAGTTCTCCCAGCGAGCTCTCGATCGTCCACGCAACCACGCTCCGTCAATTCGTTGTGCGTTCATCACTTTCTTTGGCATGCGATTATCGTCCATCCGTTGTACATGCCTTGTCCATTGCAAACGTTGAAGCTTCACGATTTTCGATACTTCCAGCTCATCGTAAAATTGATACAACTCATGGTTGTACCGGATTGATCTCGCTCGCGAACGGCCCCGAAAATTCGCCGAAGGACATTTTGTTCCAATCGGTCTAGCAAAATTTCGGAGGCTTGGGTGAGGGTCCATGTTTCGCAGCCATAACATAGCACGGGTCGGATGATCGTTTTGTACACGCGGAGCTTCGTGTTCCTGTGCGCATTAATTATAGGTAGGACCGAGAAATATGTCTTATTGGCTAGTTGTATCCGTCGCTTAATTTCGTCCGTTTCGTTGGCGTCCTTTGATAAGTTACAACCCAGATAGTTGAAGTTGTCTACATACTCGATATTAAGGTCCCCCATTGTGATGCTTGAATTTTCTGGCGTCCTTGTTTTCGATTGCATCGTGGCCTTTGTTTTGCTTTCGTTGATATGTAGTCCAACTTCCTTTCGGGGGTTATTGAGGTTATGCAAAAGGCTTTCTGCATCACCCAATCTTCGAGACATGATGTTGATATCATCGGTGTACGCTACTAATTGAGTCGACTGATGAGTAGCGTTCCGCTGCATTCCATATTCATGGCTCGAATTACATACTCCAAAGCAAGGTTGAAGAGCGTCGGCGCCAGCCCATCGCCCTGCTTGAGTCCAGTACGAGTTTCAAATAGGTCAGTGAGTCGGTTCTGCACTCTGACCTGCGAGACGGTGTTAGTCATCGTCATCCTTGTGAGTCGCACTAACTTTGCCGGTATGCCAAAATTCAGCATAATGTTGTACAGTACACTTCGATCGGTACTGTCGTATGCCTGCTTGAAGTCGACAAAGATTTGGTATACGTCGATGTTATATTCCCAGCACTTTTGGAGTAGTAGCTTCACTATGAAAAGCTGATCGGTCGTTGAGCGACCAGGTCTGAAGCCGCCTTGATACTCGCCAATGATTCGTTCTGCGTACGGATTAATTCTCTTTTCAAGAATTTTCGATAAGATCTTATAGGCCGTACAAACGAATGATATGCCCCTGTAATTCTCACACTTCAGCTTGTCACCCTTTTTGTGGATTGGGCAGATTATGCTTTTGCGCCAATCTTCGGGGATTACCTCGTCGTTCCATATTTTCAGCAGTAGCACATGTATAGTGTTGGTCAGGCACGTTCCACCATGCTTCAGCAGTTCTGCTGGGATCTCGTCAGCGCCGGGCTCTTTATTATTTTGAAGCGACTGTATGGCAAGACTCACCTCCTCTACTGTTGGGGGTAGAACGGGAGGGCCTGGTTCGGCTAACTGCTCAAGAGCTGGCTCCGCGGGGGATGTTGATGGTGCATTAAGGAGCTATTCAAAATGCAATGCCCATCGTTTGTTGACGCTTTCGATGTCGCTGATGATGTCCTTACATAGGCTTGTCCTGGTCTTGTAAATGGTAGCTGGTAAATGGGGATTTTCTTTAGACTATTGTAATTGTAATAGTTCTACTATGCAATAAACAAAATCATCGACGTGTACTGATATATGCTAATTAACGGCAAACTCTTTGAAGTAACTCGGAACAACAGCAAATAATCTGTAGGTGATTAAATATACAATCGGTTGCAACAATAAGCCGAATAACTTTTCCGCGAATATTCGTTCGGATGAGGATGGGGACATGTATCGATGATGTTAAAAAATGTTTGCGACGATATATCCAAACCGTTTATTTAATGTATGTACTCGAAAATTATGTTTGTGCCAATCATAAAGGTAAATAAGTTTGTTTCGTCCTACGACCCTCTTAATGCCATTTACCATCTGCCATCTACCATCAACCATCTCCCATCCATCAACCATTTACCATCTACTATCCGTCTACCATTTACCATCATATTTCAGATGTTTGTAGATGCTATGGTTGGGGATTTTGTATAGGTATTATGATTGTGGGGATTTAGATTTTGGGGATTTTTCTGCGTTTGGGGATTTTGTGACTGGGGATTTCGTATTGTTCCCGTGTAAACATTGGGCAAGGATCTGAAACACATCGTTCCCATACCGTGCGGCGTTTTCCGAACCATTCCCTATTTTGTTCTGTAAACGCATAGATCCGGATCAGACTTGGTGTTCCCATCGCCATCTCTCGGAAAGTGACAAATGTGACAATTGACACATCACAGCTGATACATTTTGTTCGAAAGGTAAAATTTCCAGTTTCAAACGAGATGCGGATAAATTTTATTTTGAGTATAAATTGTTTAATAAATAAATGAGGGCGAAAATGCACGGTTCAACGGCACATCGTAGATTTCTTTCAATGAAACAAGGTATACTCCGCAAGGTGGCGCTTAGGGGATCTGTTGATAAAGAGATAATTTCAGATCCGTAACGGCCGGTTGATTTGAAATTAAAGGGAACGTTGCGCGAACCGGTAGGGGAACGTTGTGTTTCATAACCTCACCCATTGTCTTAGTCGCACCTCACTTTTGATTTTTTTTTTCAAATTTCGTTTTTCTTTGGCGCTTTGGCGCTCCCGCGTCTCTAGATACATAGGTATAATATTGCTAAGGATATTTTTTCGTTCTTCAAAATTTGTTTTCCCATCCCCTGTCCCCAATAATCATGGAACAATTCAGAGATACATAATTTTTGCCGCTCGATAGCCATATTTTGGTTTATTCTTCTTCTCCTAATTCATTAAGTGATTTATTTGTTAATTGATTGAATTTGGCAACACTTCGAAATTATTTAATAAGAACAATTTGCACCTCCTTTTTCTTCATATTGTACATTTGTTTATATTTATTTACAGAGAGCTTACATATTGGACGCCGGAGCCATATCAGGAATATGCTTTGCAGTTGTAGGATTATTTTCGGGCGTTGCATTAGCTGGCATAATGCTTTATCGTCGGCGTTACTTAAACAAGCCACAGGCACTTAGTGAACCGGATTCAAGCGGTTATATTGATGATAGTACAATTCGAGTAAGTAAACTCTAGCCAAGCTCTAGATAAAATAAATATTTAAATCAATGTTCGACAATTTAATTTTTTTTTTTTTGCATTTTCAGGACAATTCCGATGAAATGTACAGTCTGGATAATGATTCGTTCCTTAATTCTTTAGAAGCAATGACAATACAAAACTATTGGACCGACACTGTAAAACATACAAAACTTTAACATTTTTTATGTTAATTATATATTATGCTAAGCTAATGCTATTCTGATTGTTTTTTTATTGTTTCGTATATTTATTCAATAATTCTACAAATTTTATTATAGAATACTATAAATCACCTCTAGCTACCTGGTATATTGAATGCAAAAAATAATTGCAAATATTTTCACTAATTCTTTGTTTTTGTGATATTTAAATAACCTTTTTGTATTTCTCTAATTTTCTGCTTGTTTTTCTTTCTATTGTATTATCATATTAATAATATATATCTATTATTGCTATATACCTAAGTAATTGTTATTATATATGGAAACGTGATATGGAAACCCGATTTTTATCTAGAATTTTTTTGATTAGAAATCTTCCTTCTGAAAGAAAATGTACTGTAGTAATAATATGTCTTTTGTGTAATCGCATACATATATAAGAATCCATGTATCTATATATTGACATAACTAAACGCAAGCTCATTCACTATTATGATCTTAATATTTGTTTATCTTTTTTAGAAATCTACTTAGCAATATGATTAATTAAATTTACATTCCCAAATAGCTTACACAGTGATTATTATATTTTTTCATAGATGTGGCATAATACTTTGTAAATTTTCGAAATCTGGTCAAATTCGAGGACAAGATGTCAGCTTAATTTACTTTTTGTGTTGTTGCGATGTGAAATTAATAATATAAGGTGTGTTTTTTTGGTTATCCCGTGCAGGTTTGGGTAACGAAACTCCATATAAAAAAAATGACAGCTGACGCACCTGTCATTTTTTTTATATGAAGTTTCGTTACCCAAACCTGCACGGGATAACCAAAAAAACACACCTATACTTGCCAGTCGTTTAAAATTATTATCGAAAATCAAATCAGAAACAAACAAATGGATAAAAATTAAATTCTTATACTGCATGCACTGAAATCAATACATTTACAACACATTTGTTCGCCATTTGAATCCGATCATACAGATGTCGTTCTATTTGATGTATGTATGCTTTATTGGCCACGCAAATGCTTTGAATATACTGAATACAATATATATTGATGAAAGACATAATAATTTATAATGTTACGTTTAATTACTTTTAGAATTAGTTTTGTCTATCTGTATGCCTAGAGTTCTTTTTATGTATTCCTCAATTTTTGCATCAGCAGTTTTGAATTCGTCTTAATTTGATACGCACCCGCCATTAACAGTACATAATTAATAGATCAGAGATAGAAGTCAGTGTCAACATAGAAAAAGGGATAACTTTTAAGTTGGACAATTGTATCCACCTGTAATTTTAAATTTGATGAGTACATACTAACGCAAAGAAAACTAGGAATGATCGTCCATTTAATAGATACATAATAAAATATGTATGTAGAATACATAATATTTTTTTCCTCCTAAGATTTTATGTAATATAACGTATGCATATTGTTATGATCTATATATGTATATGAAAGAAAATTTGATGGAAATAAATATATTATTACTTAATCAGAAAAGGAGTTTTTTTCTCAATTTAAACTATCTAGGAGGACAACGCTCTTATTAAACTAAAATAAACATGCTCAAAACGTATGATAACATTTCTTCAAGGATGTAGTTGAAACTTTCAGAAAGCAGCACAACGAACCACCGGTCGCAGTGCACTTCCTATTTTCAACGATCGACCTGTATAGCTCACTTTTGCCTTCTTAACAAATAATACGCAATTCCATAACTACACTTTTAAATTTTAATTTAAACTCACGATTTACTCAACATTGTTTTAGTTATATGATACACCTCACACAATTGATGATGATTCTGTATTAAAACTTCCCAAACTCGCTGATAAACTAAATTTTCCTTTTTTCGTGTTGTTAAACAGCAGTGAATCGGATCGAAGCCCAATACAAAGTTGATTCATATCGATGCATGTCGTGATGAAATGTGTGATTCTTTCCGATTTTAATTTCTCCGCCACTTGAGCAGCAAGTTGAAGACTCAATTTAAATCTTTGCATTTTATGTTGCAATAAGTTGGCCTTGCATACAGCCAAAACACCAAGAAATTGCCATAGATAGTTGTTGCATAATTTGCCTTCTGGAATTACAAAAATGGGCACATTAACAAAATCGCATGTACTTGTTGAATTTGGTCTTCCGTTGAAGATAGTCCTGTGAGAGCATAACGCAGCTGACGATAAAGGTCTCACTTTACAATCACAATCATAGTCTTCGGGATTTCTCATACTGACTGACTGTCTGTAAATTTTTATGAAAATTTCCTGACTGATGAATGGACTATAATGATGCATTTTGTCAAGTGGCGCTTGCTTTTCTGTGAGGAGAAATGAATTTATTTGTTAGTGAAAACTATACCATACAGCTTCCTGTGTTTTACAGTTGGCACAACTGACTGAGAACATTGTTTACGATAACGGAGTGGTGGTGTCGCCTTTAAAGTCGACAGCCACAACCTTCCTGCATCTAAGCTTCCGGACTCTTACCAGGGAGGCAATTAGGCATAGGCAACTCACAAACCAACCAACTAGGAGGAGGGTGTTGCTGTGTGCACTATAAACCTGGGAAAGACACAAATCTCGGGAATTCCTCTCATCCAATAACCATCCTATCACCCGCATGGTTTCATAGGAAGGTGCATAGCACCACCACAGCCCTAGATGCTACTACCAGGCCATCGAACTGATTTACAATGCGGACGAATGCACCATTCTCACCTCGAGCAAGAATCTACCCTCCATGCGTACTCGTTTAAATGACTGTTTTTAGTGGAGTTTTTCAATATCCGCGGCATATTCAATTCTCCATCTAAATCAGTGATTCCCAAACTGGGAGGTGCGCCCCCTAGGGAGGTGTGTGTAGGGAAGGGGAGCGCGGGCACTATTCTAATATTGTTGCCGTTTGTGAATTATGGTTTGCTTCAACACTTCTTCACCATGGGTAATCGTTGCAAAATGGCCAAATATTTTATTTTGTTCAAGTAAAAAAATCACTGCTGCTAAATCTGTTTGAAGAACATCGCTGATTTTAGGTCGAGAAAAACTCAAAACAACATACTTGATATGGCTGATTGAAATTGACGAAGCTCGCGCTTCTAATATGAACCGTACCAGCCAGCTAGTCTTTGTGTGGATATAATCATTGGAAGTTCAGCAGACCTCGAAAGGGGGGGGGGGGGGGCAAGATGGAAAAAATAATTGGGAACCCCTGATCTAAATGCACTGCAACACTTTCACCACCTGGGCGCAGGTATTTCCGGAGGAACTTATGATCCGTACCAGCAAACGTGATAAAGACGTTCTTACTGTCACAAACTCTAAAATTCTTCTTTGGATACACTTGGACACCATAATGAAATGGAATCGGCACGCCGAAGTTATTATCGACAAAATGCACAGTAGAGGTAACGTCCTAAAGGCATTTGCCGGCAGCTCAAGGATAAGGAAAATCGCTGTATGATGTTGTTCATGTCGAATGTTGAAAGACCCAAATATACAAAACGTATGCCCAAATTGCGCTGGCACGCCACACGATGTAGCCCATTTGTTTCAATGCCCAGCTGCACCCACTAATCTCACCCCCTTCTCACTATGGGAAAACCCCATTGCAGCTGCCACGTTTTTGTCCCTGGAGATTACGGACGAAAACGACGACGAACTATAAATCGAGTCCATATAGATACACAGCGGTTCACACCTTTCTGTACCGCTAAAAGAAGAAGAAGAATGTTAAAAAGGCGCCGAGTTTACTCGCAACCATCTCGGTCTACTAATAGCATCGCTTGATAGTTGATCGGTTAGTTGCAAGACTGTCTGGTCTGGTCTAGATGTAACCAACGAACTGACGCCGAACGTGTGAATTGTAAAATCGATGATGGACCCCGTATTTTCTCTTCTAAAGGATTTCATTCGTGTTGAGAGAGAGAGAGAAAGCATCCAGGAGTAGCTTTTTTGTTTCGCGGCTGCCATATTTCCGAGCCCACGCGCCAAAAGCTGAATTCTTCCGCAATCATTATGGGAATGTGAGCATTCACGTCGTACACAAGTACGTCCGGAAAATCCTTAAACTCTGTGTCATTCCACCATGGCGGAGCGTACCAACTATACACGTGTATGCCGTTGATCTTCGCTGTAACCATTCCATTTAACTCTCCCGATAAACCTTGCTGGAACGCATAACGTCCACAGCTCCAAATTGCTACTTCATTGTCCTTATCTGTGACCCAAACCAAACTACTTAGGTTTTTATATTGGTCTCAGATACTTGCAACGTTGATTTTTCTTTCACCTCCCAATATACTGTTGGCTATAGTTCACCCTATCCTCTCCAAACTTTTCCAATATTTGCCATATATGGGTACAACCCCACAGCGTCGAATTGAGGATTCACTTCCAATCTTTCTTCATACATGCTGCCCAGATATTCATTGTAACTTCGTCGAGATGGAGGACCTTTATCCTGGTTCAGCCTTAATTCTCTTCAAATTCAAAAATGATAATCGCGTCTGGCATTGTCCTCTTCTTAAATTAAGCATCTTCTCTCGATTTGGTTCAACCCTTTTCCAGTGGTTCGGTTTCTCTTAGATTTGAGAATTTAGATATTACACCGCCTTCATTTTTGGAGACTGTGCTTTCTGCCTTTGTGGCTTTTTGGCTTCCTTACTGTATATCTGCTCCTTGACTCCGCTGTACAAGACGCGTTCCCTTTTCTTTGCCATACCATTTTCAAGACAAATTCACCTTTTTTCTCGACACAAATTAACTATGCATCCAATGAAATTAACGATTTCACAAATTAAAATTAATGCTTTAAAAAGTCAAGTCAGACTTCTTCTTCTTATTTATGGCACGATAGCCCGACGTCAGGCTTTGGCCGCCTGGATTGAAAACCTCCAATTGTCGCGGTCACGCGACCTTGTCCTCCAGTTCCGAAAGCCTAGCATCTGGTGGGCGTCCTCACATACAGAGTGCTCCCATCGGGCTCTCGGTCGTCCACGCAATCCGGCTCCATCCACTCGTTGCGCGTTCATAACCTTTTTGGGCATGCGATCGTCGTTCATTCTTTGTGCATGTCCCACCCATTGCAATCGCTGCAATTTCACGATATTCGACACCTGTAGCTCATCATACAGCTGATACAACTCAAGGTTGTACCGGATGCGCCATTCACCTCGTTCACGAACGGCCCCGAAGATTCTTCGGAGAACCTTTCGCTCGAATGTGTCCAACAGGTGTTCAGAGTTTTGGGTTAGGGTCCATGCCTCGCAGCCATAGCATAGCACAGGTCGGATGATGGTTTTATATACGTGGAGCTTCGTGTTCCTGTGCACCAGCTTCGAATTCATAATTTGGAGGACCACAAAGTAACACTTATTAGCTAGTTGTTTCCGTCGCTTTATCTCATCTGTTTCGTTGGCGTCCTTTGACAAATTGCAACCCAGGTAAGTGAAGTTGTCTACATATTCTATATTGAGGTCCACCACTGTGATGCTTGAATTTATTGACGTTCTAGTTTTTGATTGCATCATGACCTTGGTTTTAGATTCGTTGATATGTAGCCCAACTTCTTTGGCGGCGTTATTGAGATTATGCAGAAGGCTTTCTGCATCACCCAATCTTCGAGACATGATGTTGATGTCGTCGGCGTAGGCTACTAGTTGAGTCGATTTAATGAGTAGCGTTCCGCTGCTGTCCAGATTCATGGCTCGAATCACATACTCCAGAGCCAGGTTGAGGAGCGTCGGCGCCAGCCCGTCGCCTTGCTTGAGTCCAGTACGAGTTTCAAATAGGTCAGTGAGTCTGTTCTGAACTCTGACCTGCGAGACGGTATTAGTCATCGTCATCCTTATGAGTCGCACTAGCTTAGCCGGTATACCAAAATTCAGCAGAATGTTGTACAGTACTCTTCGATCGATACTGTCATATGCCTGCTTGAAGTCAACAAATATTTGGTATACGTCGATGTTGTATTCCCAGCACTTCTGGAGTAAAAGCTTCACTGTAAAAAGCTGATCTGTCGTCGAACGACCAGGTTTAAAGCCGCCTTGGTACTCGCCAATGATTTCTTCTGCGTACGGATTAATTCTATTTTCCAGAATCTTAGATAAAATCTTATAAGTCGTACAAACTAATGAGATGCCTCTGTAGTTCTCACATTTCAACTTATCGCCCTTTTTGTGGATTGGGCAAATTATACTTTTACGCCAATCTTCCGGGATTATTTCGTCGTTCCATACTTTAACGATAAGTGTGTGTATAGCCTTAACAAGGCTCTCCCCACTATGCTTCAGCAGTTCAGCTGAAATCTCGTCAGCGCCCGGGGCTTTATTATGTTTTAGTGCCTGCATGGCGAGATCAACTTCTTCTACTGTTGGGGGTTGAACGGGAGGGCCTGTTTCAGCCATCAGCTCCGGAGCTTCTTGTGTGGGGTTCTTCGGTTGAACATTGAGGAGCTCTTCAAAATGTGAGGCCCAGCGTTTATCAACGCTATCGGTGTCGCTAATGATATTGCCATCCTTATCCTTACAGAGGCTGGTCCTAAACTCACGATTTACTCAACATTGTTTTAGTTATATGATACACCTCACACAATTGATGATGATTCTGTATTAAAACTTCCCAAACTCGCTGATAAACTAAATTTTCCTTTTTTCGTGTTGTTAAACAGCAGTGAATCGGATCGAAGCCCAATACAAAGTTGATTCATATCGATGCATGTCGTGATGAAATGTGTGATTCTTTCCGATTTTAATTTCTCCGCCACTTGAGCAGCAAGTTGAAGACTCAATTTAAATCTTTGCATTTTATGTTGCAATAAGTTGGCCTTGCATACAGCCAAAACACCAAGAAATTGCCATAGATAGTTGTTGCATAATTTGCCTTCTGGAATTACAAAAATGGGCACATTAACAAAATCGCATGTACTTGTTGAATTTGGTCTTCCGTTGAAGATAGTCCTGTGAGAGCATAACGCAGCTGACGATAAAGGTCTCACTTTACAATCACAATCATAGTCTTCGGGATTTCTCATACTGACTGACTGTCTGTAAATTTTTATGAAAATTTCCTGACTGATGAATGGACTATAATGATGCATTTTGTCAAGTGGCGCTTGCTTTTCTGTGAGGAGAAATGAATTTATTTGTTAGTGAAAACTATACCATACAGCTTCCTGTGTTTTACAGTTGGCACAACTGACTGAGAACATTGTTTACGATAACGGAGTGGTGGTGTCGCCTTTAAAGTCGACAGCCACAACCTTCCTGCATCTAAGCTTCCGGACTCTTACCAGGGAGGCAATTAGGCATAGGCAACTCACAAACCAACCAACTAGGAGGAGGGTGTTGCTGTGTGCACTATAAACCTGGGAAAGACACAAATCTCGGGAATTCCTCTCATCCAATAACCATCCTATCACCCGCATGGTTTCATAGGAAGGTGCATAGCACCACCACAGCCCTAGATGCTACTACCAGGCCATCGAACTGATTTACAATGCGGACGAATGCACCATTCTCACCTCGAGCAAGAATCTACCCTCCATGCGTACTCGTTTAAATGACTGTTTTTAGTGGAGTTTTTCAATATCCGCGGCATATTCAATTCTCCATCTAAATCAGTGATTCCCAAACTGGGAGGTGCGCCCCCTAGGGAGGTGTGTGTAGGGAAGGGGAGCGCGGGCACTATTCTAATATTGTTGCCGTTTGTGAATTATGGTTTGCTTCAACACTTCTTCACCATGGGTAATCGTTGCAAAATGGCCAAATATTTTATTTTGTTCAAGTAAAAAAATCACTGCTGCTAAATCTGTTTGAAGAACATCGCTGATTTTAGGTCGAGAAAAACTCAAAACAACATACTTGATATGGCTGATTGAAATTGACGAAGCTCGCGCTTCTAATATGAACCGTACCAGCCAGCTAGTCTTTGTGTGGATATAATCATTGGAAGTTCAGCAGACCTCGAAAGGGGGGGGGGGGGGCAAGATGGAAAAAATAATTGGGAACCCCTGATCTAAATGCACTGCAACACTTTCACCACCTGGGCGCAGGTATTTCCGGAGGAACTTATGATCCGTACCAGCAAACGTGATAAAGACGTTCTTACTGTCACAAACTCTAAAATTCTTCTTTGGATACACTTGGACACCATAATGAAATGGAATCGGCACGCCGAAGTTATTATCGACAAAATGCACAGTAGAGGTAACGTCCTAAAGGCATTTGCCGGCAGCTCAAGGATAAGGAAAATCGCTGTATGATGTTGTTCATGTCGAATGTTGAAAGACCCAAATATACAAAACGTATGCCCAAATTGCGCTGGCACGCCACACGATGTAGCCCATTTGTTTCAATGCCCAGCTGCACCCACTAATCTCACCCCCTTCTCACTATGGGAAAACCCCATTGCAGCTGCCACGTTTTTGTCCCTGGAGATTACGGACGAAAACGACGACGAACTATAAATCGAGTCCATATAGATACACAGCGGTTCACACCTTTCTGTACCGCTAAAAGAAGAAGAAGAATGTTAAAAAGGCGCCGAGTTTACTCGCAACCATCTCGGTCTACTAATAGCATCGCTTGATAGTTGATCGGTTAGTTGCAAGACTGTCTGGTCTGGTCTAGATGTAACCAACGAACTGACGCCGAACGTGTGAATTGTAAAATCGATGATGGACCCCGTATTTTCTCTTCTAAAGGATTTCATTCGTGTTGAGAGAGAGAGAGAAAGCATCCAGGAGTAGCTTTTTTGTTTCGCGGCTGCCATATTTCCGAGCCCACGCGCCAAAAGCTGAATTCTTCCGCAATCATTATGGGAATGTGAGCATTCACGTCGTACACAAGTACGTCCGGAAAATCCTTAAACTCTGTGTCATTCCACCATGGCGGAGCGTACCAACTATACACGTGTATGCCGTTGATCTTCGCTGTAACCATTCCATTTAACTCTCCCGATAAACCTTGCTGGAACGCATAACGTCCACAGCTCCAAATTGCTACTTCATTGTCCTTATCTGTGACCCAAACCAAACTACTTAGGTTTTTATATTGGTCTCAGATACTTGCAACGTTGATTTTTCTTTCACCTCCCAATATACTGTTGGCTATAGTTCACCCTATCCTCTCCAAACTTTTCCAATATTTGCCATATATGGGTACAACCCCACAGCGTCGAATTGAGGATTCACTTCCAATCTTTCTTCATACATGCTGCCCAGATATTCATTGTAACTTCGTCGAGATGGAGGACCTTTATCCTGGTTCAGCCTTAATTCTCTTCAAATTCAAAAATGATAATCGCGTCTGGCATTGTCCTCTTCTTAAATTAAGCATCTTCTCTCGATTTGGTTCAACCCTTTTCCAGTGGTTCGGTTTCTCTTAGATTTGAGAATTTAGATATTACACCGCCTTCATTTTTGGAGACTGTGCTTTCTGCCTTTGTGGCTTTTTGGCTTCCTTACTGTATATCTGCTCCTTGACTCCGCTGTACAAGACGCGTTCCCTTTTCTTTGCCATACCATTTTCAAGACAAATTCACCTTTTTTCTCGACACAAATTAACTATGCATCCAATGAAATTAACGATTTCACAAATTAAAATTAATGCTTTAAAAAGTCAAGTCAGACTTCTTCTTCTTATTTATGGCACGATAGCCCGACGTCAGGCTTTGGCCGCCTGGATTGAAAACCTCCAATTGTCGCGGTCACGCGACCTTGTCCTCCAGTTCCGAAAGCCTAGCATCTGGTGGGCGTCCTCACATACAGAGTGCTCCCATCGGGCTCTCGGTCGTCCACGCAATCCGGCTCCATCCACTCGTTGCGCGTTCATAACCTTTTTGGGCATGCGATCGTCGTTCATTCTTTGTGCATGTCCCACCCATTGCAATCGCTGCAATTTCACGATATTCGACACCTGTAGCTCATCATACAGCTGATACAACTCAAGGTTGTACCGGATGCGCCATTCACCTCGTTCACGAACGGCCCCGAAGATTCTTCGGAGAACCTTTCGCTCGAATGTGTCCAACAGGTGTTCAGAGTTTTGGGTTAGGGTCCATGCCTCGCAGCCATAGCATAGCACAGGTCGGATGATGGTTTTATATACGTGGAGCTTCGTGTTCCTGTGCACCAGCTTCGAATTCATAATTTGGAGGACCACAAAGTAACACTTATTAGCTAGTTGTTTCCGTCGCTTTATCTCATCTGTTTCGTTGGCGTCCTTTGACAAATTGCAACCCAGGTAAGTGAAGTTGTCTACATATTCTATATTGAGGTCCACCACTGTGATGCTTGAATTTATTGACGTTCTAGTTTTTGATTGCATCATGACCTTGGTTTTAGATTCGTTGATATGTAGCCCAACTTCTTTGGCGGCGTTATTGAGATTATGCAGAAGGCTTTCTGCATCACCCAATCTTCGAGACATGATGTTGATGTCGTCGGCGTAGGCTACTAGTTGAGTCGATTTAATGAGTAGCGTTCCGCTGCTGTCCAGATTCATGGCTCGAATCACATACTCCAGAGCCAGGTTGAGGAGCGTCGGCGCCAGCCCGTCGCCTTGCTTGAGTCCAGTACGAGTTTCAAATAGGTCAGTGAGTCTGTTCTGAACTCTGACCTGCGAGACGGTATTAGTCATCGTCATCCTTATGAGTCGCACTAGCTTAGCCGGTATACCAAAATTCAGCAGAATGTTGTACAGTACTCTTCGATCGATACTGTCATATGCCTGCTTGAAGTCAACAAATATTTGGTATACGTCGATGTTGTATTCCCAGCACTTCTGGAGTAAAAGCTTCACTGTAAAAAGCTGATCTGTCGTCGAACGACCAGGTTTAAAGCCGCCTTGGTACTCGCCAATGATTTCTTCTGCGTACGGATTAATTCTATTTTCCAGAATCTTAGATAAAATCTTATAAGTCGTACAAACTAATGAGATGCCTCTGTAGTTCTCACATTTCAACTTATCGCCCTTTTTGTGGATTGGGCAAATTATACTTTTACGCCAATCTTCCGGGATTATTTCGTCGTTCCATACTTTAACGATAAGTGTGTGTATAGCCTTAACAAGGCTCTCCCCACTATGCTTCAGCAGTTCAGCTGAAATCTCGTCAGCGCCCGGGGCTTTATTATGTTTTAGTGCCTGCATGGCGAGATCAACTTCTTCTACTGTTGGGGGTTGAACGGGAGGGCCTGTTTCAGCCATCAGCTCCGGAGCTTCTTGTGTGGGGTTCTTCGGTTGAACATTGAGGAGCTCTTCAAAATGTGAGGCCCAGCGTTTATCAACGCTATCGGTGTCGCTAATGATATTGCCATCCTTATCCTTACAGAGGCTGGTCCTGGGTTGGTATCCACTTTTAATTGAATTAATCAGCTTGTACGTTCGTGTACTGCTCCTACTAGCTAGTCTTTGGTTTATTTGCATCAACTGCTCGTCAAGATGCTTACGTTTCTTACGCCTAATTAACATATTCGAAAATCGTCAAAGCTCGTCATATTTTTTTCTGGCTCTAGTTGCGCGTTCAGTCTATTGACGATATGCCTCGTTTTTAGCATCTACCGCATTATGACATTCTTCATCAAACCAATCATTTCGGGCTCGCCGGGCTTTGTATCCCACAACCTCCTCTGCGACCCCTTTGATGGTGTCTTTGAGTGTATCCCAGATCTCAAGGGCGCCTTTGTTGCTGATGTTATTTAGCAAGGGCGTCAGCTTCTCCTCAAGGGCAGTCGTATAAGTGACCACCGTGGCATCATCCAACAATTTGTCAACCGCAAAAATTTTTGCCGGGTTGAACCTCGAATGATGCACCGAAGAAATTCTGCACCTATAAGTCGCCTTCACCATATAGTGGTCAGAGTCAATATTTGCTCCACGATAGGACCGAACATCCATTATGCTCGATGCCCATCTCTTGCAGACAAGGACGTGGTCAATTTGGTTGACGGTATGTTGATCTGGAGATCTCCAGATCAGACTTGCTGAATGATTATTTTGACGTGTGAAATAGTTTATTTAATTTGCGAAATTTGCAAAATTATTTCCCTCGTTGAAGTGTTAAATTTATTTGCGAAATCGTTTATTTCATTTGATGAATCGCTAATTTGTATTGAGATAAGCGTAAGTTTGTCTTGGAAATTGTTTATCGATAAACTGGAATGCTGGCATCTATTTTCGTCGGGAGGATTATTTTAACAATCACCAGAGGTTGTTGCTTAGGAGACCTCTAGAGTTTAGAGGACAGGTCGCATAACGCCCGGGGATTTTCCAATGTGTACGACGCCGAGCAGAGTTTTCTCTGAAGCCCGTACAAGGACACCTACACTCGGTCTATTCATCGATTCCAATCCATGGATTTCACATGGATTTTATTGGAATAAAAATCCAGATCCGCCCGTGTATGCGACCTCATTTGACAGAACACATTTTTTCATGCATTCGAATCCATGGATTGACCATGTGTGCGCGGTCTAAGGCTGCACATACACGGAATCAATGGATTCCCGGAATCCAACGAAATTCAATTAAAAAAAAAATGACAGCTGGGGAAGTTGTCATTTTTTTATATGGAGTATGACAGAACGAACGAGACCGAGGCTAATTTCCGGCGCGGCCGAAATTTGGATACCCTTCGCTCCCCTCGGTCTAAAAGTTTTTTCGGGCTTTGGGGTTTGGGTTTATATGCCAGCCCCATGACCCCATGGTCCGATATAATTCATTTTTGCATCTGTTTTGTACCATCACTAAAAATACATTTCCATGAGGTTTAGTTGAAATTTGTGTCCAAATAAAAAAGTATTTTTTAGAAGAACCTAATTTTGGGGGTCAAGTTTGTATGGCAGCCCCACGGCCCCATAGTCCGATTTGACGTTTGTTATGTGGCAGCAATAGAAATATAATGTTTTGAGGTTTGATTGAAATTGGTGTGCAAATAAAAACGTTTTTCTTAGAGAAATTTGATTTGGGGGGGCTAGGTTTGTACGGTAGCCCCATGACCACATGGTCCGACTCCATCTATTTATACATATGTTTTGTGTCATCAATAGAAACACATTTGTGTGAAGTTTGGTTGAAATTGGTGTATAAATAAAAAAAAATTCTTAGAACTTAACTTGGGGAGCTAGGTTTCTATGACAGCCCCATGACCCCGTGGTCAGATTTGGTCCATTTTTACATATGTTTTGTGGTATTACTAGAAAAACATTTGTGCGAAATTTGATTGAAATCGATTAGAAAATAAAAAAGTTTTTCTTAGAAGAACATAATTTGGGGGACTAGGTGTGTATGGCAGCCCCACGACCCCATTGTCCGATTTGGCCGATTTTTACATATATTGTGTGTTACCAATTAAAACACATTTGTGTGAAATTTGATTGAAATTGGTGCATAAATAAAAAAGTTTTTCTTAGAAAAACCTAAATTTTGGGGGTAGGTTTGTATGGCAGCCCCATGACCCCCTTGTCGGATTTTAGCGATTCAAACATACAAACTGCCTGCAACAAAAAGAAGCATGTGTGCAAAATTTCTGCTCCATAGCTTTAAAACTGGCCGAGCAAAACGCGTCGCAACAGACAGACAGACAGACAGACGGACAGACGGACAGACGGACATCGTCCAATCGACTCAGCTCGTCACGCTGATCATATATATACATATTTTATATGGTCGGAGATGCTTCCTTCAATGCGTTACAAACTTCATGACAAAGTTAATATACCCTTTACGCTTAATAAGCGAAGGGTATAAAAAGGATTGGGACGCTTCATGTGTGGCCACTTTTAAGGTTTTCCTTGTACGGACACATTCAAAATTCACTAACCGTTGAGCGCGGTTTCCCAGTTACCTTTAGTTGTCTAATACACGACAGGCTGTGGTTTCCGATCCCCACGCCACAGGTGCTTTACTCAGATAATGCGTGAAAGTAACGTACCGTAGAGATCATAGGAATCGGCCGGAGCCTTCCAACTGCCAGATGGCATCACAAGCTGCCAATTGGTAGCCAGTCTGGATACAGGTTATCATCTCTCTTACAGGAGCATTGTTAAGGTACAATTTGGGAAGAGTTTTGGAGCTCCTAGCCTGCATAAATACCGATAGAAGCGACATAGTGCAATGTAATCGGGGTTCGCAAGACGCATCCCGTTGCAAAACACCGCAAAGTGACTGTGATGGACCTTATTTAGTATTGACCAGTTTATGTGAATTTATCATATTCATAATTGAATTCCTTCGAAAATTATAAAATGTTTCATGCTAGAAGGGCAGACGGATCAAAACTTTAAGGACGGTTTAGAGCCTTTTGGGAATGCTTTGTTATGCAAACGCTGAGCAATGTGTGAGCTTACTAAATTTGTGAATGAGTCATGAGATTAGAAAAAAACCGAGGGGCAATAAATTAGTAAAATCTAAACTAACCTTCCAAAACTTTCATTCCCAATGCTCGTGCTTCATCTAACTTGCTCTGTGTTATATGATTTTTGGCCAGCTCATGATACATGTAACACTTTTCGATGGGGAACTTTGCATAATTCAGTCTTTTTTCCAATCTTGTCGTTCTTTTCCTGAAAAGAGAAATGTTTTATAATGTTGGATGATTCAGTGTTAATTTTTTCTCCTTGAAAAGTCAAATTATGATAACTACTCAAAATTACCCCGATTTGTAGTTTTTAGATTAATAATACTAACAAATATTAGCAAGTTTTCTTACTTATATGCCATATATTTATAATTAGGTGCATCGGGTTCTTGGAACGTTGATCTTTCACCAAATATTGGTTTTACAACTTCAACTTGTTTGTCCTTGTCCAGCGGTAAGCCCAAGAGTATGAAAAGTCGTTCGTTGGCAGGATTGTACATCAGGTCCGAAGGGACAACCAAACGATCGGCATAGGCCAATGCCAGGGTGTTATATATTTCGTTTACGAACTCAAATTTACGTGGAAAGATTCGAAGGGTTTTCTTTTCAAGATAACTTCCAACTGATTGCTCAACATAAGCGGCCAATTTCTATAAGAAAAAAAAAAAACAGAGATCTATTAGCTCCATTTCATTGGTGTCAAAACCGAACAAGATAACTTTCATTAAAAATCTATAACCAGATAACAATATTAAGTTCTGTTCATAGAGCCTAGTTTCTATTTCAGAGCCGATCAGAAAAAGTTTTTATATACACTCCCAATCAATAGGATAGTTCCACTTGTAAAATGGCTGTATTTCGGTAAGTGATAACGGTATTTTCTTCAAACTTAGTGACAATATTTACAGTAGTCTGCCTGTTCTTTGAATAACAGGATGTCTCAAATCCGGAGTCCCGTTAGGATTTTCTTACGAGAATTCTTAAAAACAGTACAAATGGTGAAGTCAATAGGATAGTTCCAGTGGAAATAAAACATCAAATAACGGTAAGAAAGGATAATTTTACTTTGGAAAATGAAGCTGGTAATAAGAAGAACTTTATTTAAGTAATTAGAGCTCAAAAAATTATTCTGGGATGGAATTGTATATGTTTTAACGGTAAATTAAATTAATTTCGCCCAAAACGCTTCTAAACGTTCGCAGAAGAGCTTCAGTGTTATTACTAAACGGTATATATCTTCGTTGTCATTCATCCCCACACATTTTTGATGGTATTTAGATCTAGGAAGTATGGAGGTCTTTCCCAAGCCTTGATTAGTTGGTCTTGAAACAAATCTTTTATCAGTCTTGCTCCTTGACTGACGCCATTATCTTGTTAAAATCTCAAAGAAGTTGAATGGAAAATGTCGGTAATTTTAAGAACTATATTGCCCAGAATTTTTTTGTAAGCCTGGACGTTGTGAATACCGCTAATTTCCACAATCTCAATAATAACACACAGAGACATTCTACCCCATACTTCGACATTTCTTACTCTGAGTAATGCGTCTACAAATTTAATTCCTTCTTGCTCAAATCGTGGAAATAATACCTAAATCCATCTGAACCGACGGGATTTAATCTTTTCCATCAGTAAAAATAACGCGTTTGTCCAATCCATACAGTTTCTCCATTGGGGTTGAATATCTTGGTATAGAACTACTGAGCTTTCTTAAATTAGGGGTACTCAGAGTACCCAGGCTTTTAGAGATATTCTTCCTAATGTATTGCCTAAGACTTCCGACATTTTCCATGCCATTCCTATAAGATTTTAGCAAGATAATGACTCCAATTATGAAGCAAGGATGATGAAAATTGATTTGAAGACCAACTAATCAAGGTTATGGAAAGACCTTCATACTACCTAGATCTAAATATCATCAATAAAAGTGTGGAAATGAATGACGAGGAAGATCTTTACCGTTAGACGATAGTTTAAGAACACTGAAGCTCTTTGGCGTACGTTTAGAGGAGCTCGGGACGAAATCAACTTAATTTACCGTTAAAACCTATACAATTCTATCCCAGATTAAGTTTTTGAGCTCAAATTATTAAAATAAAGTTCTTCTTATTACCAGCTTCATTTTCCAAAGTAAAATTATCCTTTCTTACTGTTATTTGATGTTTTATTTCCACTGGAACTATCCTATTGACTTCACCATTTGTACTGTTTTTAAGAATTCTCGTAAGAAAATCCTAACGGGACTCCGGATTTGAGACATCCAGTTATTCAAAGAACAGGCAGACTACTGTAAATATTGTCACTAAGTTTGAAGAAAATACCGTTACCACTTACCGAGATACAGCCATTTTTCAAGTGGAACTATCCTATTGATTGGGAGTGTATGTACATCTTATCAACCCTTCTCGCACTACCCTGAGTGAACTCTTCCGCCAGAGGACTTTTATGAAAAGTTCTGTCCTGGCCCATCGTAAATGGCATATATAAAATGTACGGGAATTTATCATAAAATAAGATGAAGAAGAAATAGCAAAATTAATATAATTTACATTGGTTTTTCCCTCAGCTCTTAACTTCTTGACATTTTCCAAAATATTGAACATATCTCGTCGTGTCTGATACTGGATACGATACAAATAATCTTGCCTGATTTTAGTAGCCAGTTTCTGGTCAGGACACATCTTATAACGTTTTGTGTATAGTGGACTTCGAGCATGCAACATTTTCTGGAAAATTAAAAAAGGTTAGTATAGAGAAATCCGTAAGATTAAAACAAATCCTAAATTTAAAAAATAACGGTCAATATTATAACTCATTGAATGATTAAAATAGTGCATTTTTCTAAGGAAAAGGTAAGATATACATTTCTTGTTACTATATATGCATATAACTAAGAGTTCAAGCTTAAATAAAAAATAAATAAATAGAATTAAAATAAGAATCAAAATACAAAGAATTACCAAAAATGTGTAAACAGTTTCGTATTTGTTTTTTGCCAAATCACTTAAATGTGGTGTACTCTTTTTCGTTTGAGGCAGCAGGAAACGTTTGTCAGTAATCAAGTCCTTCAAGAAGGCGACATCTTTCCAACCCTTTAAAAAATAGACTTGAAGGAAAACCCGATAGCTTTGAGCAAGACGGGCTTTTTCACGTACATGGAGGTCTACAGCCTGGGTATACATTATTTAAAAAAAAATAATAAATACAAATTATAAGTTTCTTAATAGTACAGATAATTTACCTTATCCTCGAGAATGCTCATAATATCACATTTTCCTTCATCCTTGAGTACTTTCCAAAGTGGTCGTGGATCCTGAGTTTTACGCTTCTTTATTTCGTTGACGATTTCATCGAGTTTGTTTTTATGTTTTGTCAAAAATATACCAACATGCTCGCCCAGGGTATCTTTGAAATTTTGATCAACCTATAAAAAGAGAAATGTTAAATTGAATTGTATAACTTAGAAGCGCCACAGGCCCTCGGATTGATTGGCGAGATTTTTTGATTGCCCGATAAATCGGAAGGTGTGGTGCGCCCTTTATACAGTAAAATTACGATACACTGCACCCCGAAACCAAGGAACAACTAACTTTTCACATGGAAGCCAGGGAAGAGCGCAAATCTCGGGGAATCCTACCGCCCCATTACGATACTGTCTCCAATCGCAAAGACGCTGGAGGCCCTTATTCATCCCACTCATGTTGCCCATACGAAGCTAGAACCTCGCCAGCATGGCTTCAGGAAGATGCATAGTACCACCACTGCCCTCGATGCGATCACTACTCGCATTCGCGATGGGCTAAATCAACGTCGTCCTTGTCACAGAACCATTCTGGTGGCAATTGACCTATCAAATGCATTCGATCAGGTCAATCATTCAATGCTTTTAGCAAACCTGTTGAATATGCATCTTCCTGCACAAGAGATTCGTTGGATTGTCAATTATCTAGCTGGTAGGCACTCTCTCACCGAGTTTCAAGGCAAACGTTCTAAGCTTAGGAAAATGAAATTAGGTGTTCCACAGGGAGGGGTACTCTCCCCCACTCTGTTTAACATCTACATGTCCGGTCTTCCCACACCACCTGAAGGAATCGAGGTGATTTCATATGCTGACGATTGCACCGTACTCGCTACAGGTAGCGATAAGGATGAAATGCGCCTCTAAATTAATCGCTATCTAGGACGATTACAGGCATTTTTCCAAAGCCGAAACCTCGCCATCTCTGCGTCCAAATCTTCTGCGACATTTCTAACCACTTGGTGGAAGCACAAAAGATGGTAGATTGATATACGTATTGGCAACAATTCTGTTCCTACTGTAGCAAACCCCAAAATTCTCGGACTTCACCTAGAGAACATGATGACGTCTGCGAATCAATCAGATTCTGCGCAGTAGGAATAAAATCCTAAAAGCTTTGGCTGGTAGCACCTGGGGCAAAGATAAAGAAACCATGCTAGCTACTTATAAAGCGGTGGGTCGAGCGGCCGCTGATTATGCAGCCCCAGTTTGGATACATAGTTTATGTGACACAAACTGGTCCAAAATTCAGGTCTGCAAAAATGCCGCTCTACGCATCGCGACAGGTTGCCTTCTGATGTCTGCCCAGGATTACTTACATCAGGAGACAAAATTGATGCCAATGCGTGACCACAATCTCCTACCTAGAGTGAGGTCCAGGGATACAAACGGAACCCTTATGACGAAGTTACATACCGAGCCGCCATCGCAGCGATCCACACTGAAGAAGTTAATAGGTCTATTGCGAGCTTAGGTGCGAATAGAAGCCTCTCAGAGCACCCAACACCAATTTCGCCTGAGGAGATTAGGCTCCCGAGAGCCACTAGAGTAACACTAGCTCAACTTCGGTCGGGCTTTTGTTCACGCCTTAATTCGTACCTTTCTCGCATAAACCCGGACATCCAAGAAATCTGTCCAAACTGCGATGGTACTCCTAGTGATGTGGGTCATTTGTTTCAATGCCCCGCTGCACCCACTGATCTTACCCCTATATCGCTGTGGGAAAACCCTATGTTTTTGTCCTTAGACCTCACCGACCTCACAGACACAAACATTGACGAACCATAAATCGTACCCACATAGATGTACAGAGGTTTCACACCTTTCTGCACCGCTAAAAGAAGAAGAAGGACCAACTAAAATTTTGATAAAACGGATTCAGATTGGAGCGAAGTTTTGGGTGATACGCAGGTGTTCGTGAATATTTCGTTTGAATTTCAAAGGTTCATAGGTATCAGGAAAAAGAGATGCAGGCAAAATTGTTCGTGTTAAAAACGAATCATAAGATTTTACAGTGCGACAGGTTGAGACCGCAAGAGTATGGGATGCGCCAACGCCGTCTAGATATTAACGCCGCAATGTAGAAAAATCGCCTACTAAATTTGCACTATTTTGTTGTTGCTTTTAATTACATTATTTGCTTGTTGTTGTTGTTTCTTATCTTTTAGTTTAGTAGGCAAACGGCACAGCTGAGTTACGGCCTTGATGAATCTAGATGACGTTGGATGCGCACGACTAGTTTGCTGAGTATGGCGAATAGGTTGAGCAAGTTCAGGTATCTGACTATGAATCTCGTTGGAGCAATAATAACGATAAAGGAGTGACAGGGAGCCAACATTTCGTCTATCTTCGAGAGAATCAACGGTGGTCAGTTCGTGAGAAAGCAAGACGAGGTTGCTACCATCACGGGAAGTGCTCGCAGTACCTCTACGCGGTGGCCACTAGTAACTTCACCCCGGTGAAGGCCAAACTGTGAGGGCCGGTTGCTCTGGGGTTCCTCATTCAGACAAGGCTCATTTCAGAGCCGGCGAATCTGTAACCTCAGAGCCACTGCCATACATTCGTGCCAATGATTAGCTACATTTATTATTTGTTTTTAGACTTGGCTCCAGAATGTTAGATTTGTCCTAAATCCCCGGGGTGTTAAGCGACCCGTGCCCATCGGGGGAAGATGTCCAGGGACGCAAATGGACATCTCTAACGGAGCAGCCGGATACAGGGCGACCTCCGGTGTTATCTAGCCTTACCACATCAAGCGGGGCTCTGGTGTGGCGGTTTCTCTTTTCCCTAGCTGCTCGTGGCAATCACATAAACTTAAATAACAACAAAAACACAAACAAAAAACCAAACTCCGATCCGACTGAGACAGCCTCAGACTCGGATCAAGAGGCCCTCGCCTCAGATTTTGTTCCAGCGGAACTTTACTTGTCGGATGTGGATAAACCACAGTCTTCAAAGAAAATAAGTGTGTTCCGTGGTGGAATCATGAGATAGCATGCCTCAGAAAAAAGGTGAGGAAGCTGTTCAACAGGGCCAAGCGCAACGGGGACTGGGCTCTGTACAGATCCACCCTCACGGAATACAACAAAAAGATCAGGGACGCTAAAAGACAAAGTTGGGCTAACTTTTGCGACAGCGCCAACAATACCACCAAAGCAGCTAGACTGCATAAAATTATGGCAAAAAATTGTTGCAGCACTATTAACACTCTGAAGGGTGCAAATGGGGACATAACGAGGGATGCCGAAAACACAGGCATGCTGCTTTTAGCAACCCTTTTTCCCAGCTGCAGACTGGACTATAACGTGAATGATGGTCATAGTTGCGTGAATCCGCCCAATAGAGCAAACAGATCTGCCTGGGCAGCAGCAAAAGATATCTTCACGTATGGCAGGATTAGGTGGGCAATTGGGACATTTGATCCCTTTAAGTCGCCCAGCATGGATGGAATCTTTCCGGCGCTCCTACAAAGAGGCCAACTGATACCATTCATGGTATGTATCTATAGAAGTAGTTATGCTTTGGGATATATTCCGACAGCCTGGAGATCAGTTAGGGTAATCTTCATCCCCAAAGTGGGTAAAAGACGGGCGGACGATCCTAAGTCATATAGCTCTATCAGCCTTACATCCTTTCTCATGAAAGCTATGGAAAAGATACTGAACGCTCACATCAGAGGCACACTTCTTAAGACACGGCCGCTGCACCCAAAACAATACGCCTACCAACCGGGTATATCCACAGAATCGGCACTACAGAGCTTGGTAGAAGAGATCGAGGTAGCCATGTCCAATAAGGAAACAGCACTATGTGCATTCCTTGACATAGAAGGCTCCTTCGATAACACCTTCTTCAAATCCATTGAAACGGCACTACGAGCCAAAGGAGCCGACAATACGATCATTACCAGGGTGCAGTATATGCTTTCGTCAGGAATTATTTTTACCAGTATAGGCAATACTACCCTCTCTGCTTTAGCCACTCGTGGCTGCCCCCAAGGAGGGGTACTATCCCCCTCCTGTGGTGTCTGGTAGTTGATGGATTGTTGTGGAGACTTAGCTCTAGTGATGTGAATTTCGACTCATTTCACTGAGCCGACACATCACCTCTGACTCTTTTCACTGAGTCGTTCATTAAAACTCGTTCAATGACTCATTTCGTTCATAGTGCTAGATGGACATGCTACTACTCATTACGGTTCATACGAATCGATCACATCATTCTCACTCAGCACAACAGAATGTATCTGATAGTTGGAAAACTCGATGATGCACACTGAGCAGAGCAGTGAGCACTCACTCAGCACAACAGAATGTATCTGAGTAAGAGTAACAAACAACTCAGTGCTCGGTCGGTCGGTACTCGATGATGCACACAGAGCAGTGAGCACATCAGTGCAAGAAATTAGCTTCCATCAAACCAGCGCGGGTGCGTTACGCGGTACAGACAACACAGACTCCACACGAATTGGCAAATTCAGCGTGGTCTATCGCGGCGGAAATTATTTCACAAATTCTGACGCATACCGCACCACGCTGTTTTGGTGGAAACTATTAACTAATTCAATTACTTTTGAATGCATATCCTTGCGAGCATGTTGGCGGGATTGTATTATATCAATCCTTTTTGCGGCTGACAACTTTTTCTTTGGTGGAAACTTTTTACAACAGAGTTGTTTTTGTGAGATATCATATTTTTTTGCAGTTTTCAATGGACAAAATCAACTTAACATAACAATAAATGAATGCGTTTATTTTCTTGAAATGAAGACGATATTCACTACCCTTTTATCACGACCATGTTTGAGAACATAATAACAATAATAATCCTCTTGGTAACCTTTGTAACCTTAGCGTCCTTCGTAACCTGAGGTGTGTGTGTTTTGCTACCGTTTGCTGGAAGCTTTAGGATCACCGGGATGTTATTTGTTCATTCAATATTATAGTAATATGTACGTACTCGTATAAGTGACGAACCAAATATGGAACTTTGAGCCCTTGCCGCCGCTCTTGCAGACGCTTTACAACTGAAAACTTTAGAGAACATATACAAGGGATTGTTCGAAACAGTCCTGCCAATTAACAAAACTATACGATTCTTTTCTAGGCATATTTCGGGCCAATCTCCGACTTTTGCAAAATGCTTCCTTTAAAACATATAAAAAGATTTAAGCGAGAAACTCTATGTATTTTTTCACATTTTCCGCTGTATCTTTTTTTCTACTCCACGGATCGGAGCAAACGATAGCCTATGCACACCTTCACGACAGGCTCTATCAATGGGAAAAGAGACCAAATCCCGAGATGCCCTCTGCAAGGCTGTAGCCCTGTCAATGAACGACAAGAACAACAAGAACAACGAGAACAACGAGAACAAGATTTTCGAAAAAATGCGATTTCCAAACTCTTATATCTCCAGTGTTTTTCATCGTATCTTCTTGAAATTTTCTACACTTCGTAAGACGGCGCGAACGACAACCTTTACCGAATTTGAACACTCAGGACCAACCAGAGTCCGAGCTACAGAGGTCCGAAAACCCGTACTTGTTCCGTCGTGTAAACATAGTCTTAGTCGCTTCTCACTTTTGATTTGTTCAAATTTCTAGATATTTTTTAACTGAACGAATCAGTAGCAACGCTGCTGAGCCGACTCATTTGCTCAGTTTGCTGAGTCGTTCAAAATGAACGACTCATTCATGTGCTACACATCACTACTTAGCTCAGCTAGGTTCTCCACACAGGGGTATGCGGATGGCCTGGTAATCACGGTTAAAGGCAAATTCGAGGAGGTCCTACCGGATGTCCTGCCTTGCACATAGTCCAGGATTGGTGTACAGCAAACGGGCTGCGCGTCAATCCAACAAAAGCCGCCGTGATACCATTCAGTAATAAAGGGAAGGCATGGAGTATTAAGCCTTACATAGTTCTGTGGATCTACAAGACAATTGTTAGACCTATTGTGGAATATGGGGCGGTCGTGTTGTGGAGAAGAGGAACCACTATAGACGGAAGACGGTGTCTCGAGAAAGTTCAGAGGCTGGCCTGTCTAGCTGTCCTTGGGGCCTTCTTTTCGAGCCCCACTGCCGCCCTGGAGGTCCTGCTAAACTTGCCACCTCTCCACATACACATCGAGGCAGTGGCAAGGTTAGCTGTCATTAGGCTCGTAGCATGTGATGCGGCGTCCCCACTGAACTCAGTTCAACAAGGATGGTTAAGTAACAGCAGATTACTGGATATGCCATCAGACCATCTGGTCAAAACTCTCACTTTTGACCCTTCTTATAGTGCAGAGATATGGGAAAGGGTGGACTGGACTGACAGATTCAGATCACTCCACCCTAGCACCATCAAATTTTACACGGACGGCTCAAAGACCGGTACAGGATCTGGAATTACTGGCCCGAACACTTTATTCCTAAGGGAATACATCCGACCGTGTTTCAGGCAGAAGTGCACGCAATTGAAGTATGTGCAAGATTATGCCTTGACAAAGGCTACACTAACAAGAAAATAGCAATATTTACTGACAGCCAAGCAGCAATAAAAGCGCTGACGAGCTGTACTGTTACATCTAAGCTCGTGTTGGGTTGTCAGGAAATCCTCCAACAGGTGGGCAATCTCAACAATCTCACCCTTTTCAGGGTACCTGGGCACTTGGGGTTTTACGGCAATGAGCTGGCCGACGAGCTCGCAAGAAGAGCATCCACCACTCCCTTCTATGGCCCAGAACCTTACTGTGGGTTACCACTCTGTATCTGCAGAAATGTAATTAGTGAGTGGGAAAAAGCCAAAGCCACCACACACTGGGAAGCTCTTCCAGGGCTTAGGCAGTCAAAACTTTTTGTTGCTAACTACTCACCCAATCGTACCCTTGTTTGATGAAATTGAGCAGAAACAGGGTTAGGATTATTTGTGGGCTCCTTACGGGGCACTGCCGTTTAAAAGGTCATTTAAAGCGCTTGCGCATTGTTACCGACGCCAGCTGCCGCTTCTGTGAGGCTGACGACGATACTGCTTCTCACATCCTGTGTGAGTGTGAGAGGCTATCAATATGGCCCAGCTGAATCGATTTATCGAAGGAAGTCGGTTAGATGAGTTCATCTAATCCATAGTAGGGGCAATGGTACAATAGACCACCGGTCGCAGTGCCTTGTTGCCTGAGCTCGATGGCTTCGTTAACAGGCAAAATTGTGGCATTTGGGGCTCAGAAAATCCACGAGTGATTTATGAGAAACAAATGCTTCCACAGTGTGTGACTGTTTGGTGTGGATTTTGGGCAAGAGGCATCATCGGACCACATTTCTTTGAAAATGAGGAAACCCAAACACAAACCGTGAATGGTGTTCGTTATCGTGAAATGTTAAACAACTTTTTTTTGCCGAAAATTGATGATATTGATGTGGAGGACATGGTGGTTTCAACAAGACGGTATCACATGCCATACAGCACGAGAAACAGTTCAATTTCTGCATCACTCATTTCCCGGTCGTGTCCTCTCGCGTTTTGGTGACCAGAATTGGCCGCCTAGATCTTGTGATCTGACATCTCTGGACTTTTTTCTTTAAAGTTTTTTGAAGTCACAGGTTTATGTGTATAAGCCCACGATACTTTAAGCATTGAAAGAAAAAATTACACGCAGCATCAATGAAATACCCCAACATTTATGCAAAACAGTTATGAATAATTTCACGAAAAGAGCGCGCATATGCCAGCAAAGCCGTTGCCGCCATTTACCCGATCGATGTGTTATTTCATTCATACCCATGATGCCTACTTTATGTTTCAATAAAAGCTTAATACATTTTCAACAAATAACAAATCAAACCCGGTGCTCTACTTAGAACACCCTTTATATATACGTACCACATCAAGTCGTTTCAAAAAATCATCCTCTCGATGTCCATGAAATTCGCCAGGTTGTAATTTAACGCCATGATGTTTTGTTGGTTTCCACACAAATTTTCTACCTTTTCGGGACAGTTCGAGTTTATTCTTTTCGAATTCATTCATCTGATAGATTGCATCACATACTTGCAAGTTAGCCGGTTGATTGAGATCATCCAAAGCTGAAAGCGAAAGCCACAACATTTAATTAAATATTCGCCAAGGATATACATTTCAGTTCAACAATTACCTAAAGCAGAAAGAGCATCATCGAGCGCGCCTTGACATTGCGCAATACCATCCTTGCAATAACTTCGATACAGGAAGGCTCGAAGGTCGTCATTCTGTAAAATAAAGTGTATATTTTGGTTAACAGTACATAAGTTTGTTCATCAAATTTATAGCTTATTTTACTTTTATGTCTAGAGATTTTGAGAAATATTTCGATGCAGTTGAGTATTGCTGCTTGAACGAATAATTTATTCCCCAGTCTCGATAAATAGTTTGCTGATGTTCGGGGCTCCACGTTATCACCTCCCATGGTGCGGCGTGGGTTTTGGATGGATTGCTCATTGCAAATATTGAATATTAAGTAGATAAATATTGGAAAGGAAGAATTAAAAATTGCATAAACTAAAATTGAAAATTCACATCTATTGGTCACATTTACAATGAATGTGTCACTTTAACTGCGTTAACTAGATTTTGAATCTTTTTATTACATAATTCCATTTTGCACACCTTATTTTCTATAACTTTATCTGAATTTATTTTTATTTCCATTATTGATTTCAAAATATCTTTCCCGCCATGGACCATGCTCGGCCATCTATCGGACGCTAGCATAACTCCCTGACTCCGACATTTTCGGAGTGAATCTATCAAAATCTTCGGTTCGTCTCGTCCGAAACGAATTTATTACACACAACTGAAGTCCGCCATTTCTTTACGCAGAAGTGTGGTCCGCGTTTTCACGTACATAATTTTTTCTCCAGAATCGTACGCGTAACCGCTTCTTGACCCGGGCGTGATTCCTTGAAACGGGACCGTCAACGCGCGAGAATACGGTGCAGACGGGTCGTGATAATCGCGAAAAACGTAAAATTCGTCGAGTGTAGCGCGTGTGTGTGATTGACCGCCGACTTTTTTTGGCGAGACGACGACCGAGTTGTGTGCAGTGTGTGTAAAATCGCCTTCTCGCGATTCTTGAGAGTGCCGTGCGGTTATCCCAAGCCAAAAAAGATTGCCCGCTCGGGGCGTATTGTTAAGCGCACATTTTGCTAGAAAGTATAAAGTACAAAGTGTTTTCCGTGTTTCTGAAGTGGCGCCAGCTAGAAAATCGGCAGCGTGTGATTTTTTTTTCTCTGTATGTTCATACAACAGACGACACAAATCCCGACCACGAGCCGCACGGCCTTCACGTTGCTACATATGAATCGTGCTTAGACAGTGCGGAAGGGGGACAAGTGCGTCCAATTCTTGTGCATTTTCAATTATGTCGGAAGATGCCAGTCCCACTGGGGGACCAGTAACGCCGCCACGAGCGTTGGCCGGCCAAGATGCCGCCACAGACCACAACAATGTAAGTATTTGTAAGAATGATGCAAAATGTTAAATTGAATCTCGTCAATGGTGACGACATTGCGAGTAAGGAAAGTTTTCGCGAGCGGTCGTGTGCCGCACGGGGGGAAAAGCACCAGTCGTACCGAGGCCGAGGTCGGAAAACTCACGGCAAGTGACAAATGAGCCTCGTCCGCCCCACTTCATCACGTTCCGCGTGTCTGCCCGACCTTCGTCTCGTTCGGTCTCCAAAAAAAAAAATCGACTGGCAGCTGTCAAACGTGTGTGAAATTTTCCTACACTCGGCGCGGGTGTCTTTTCTTTCCTCCATCTTCGCCGCCGCCTTTTACGGATTTCCCGATTGTTCGGGCGATTTAAGACGCCGCGTTCTCAACATATTTCCCATAGTCGCCACCGGCATAATTTTGTCTATCGCCCAGTTCAATCACACCGAACCAAATCTGATCGCATTGCGGTGGATTTGACGTTTTGTCACTGTGAAATGGTTGCGTTTGTTTCGATTTTTCTCAGATTTTTGAATTGATAAAAAAAATACATTTTCCCCCAGCCGAAAATAGTGAAGTTTTCTACAATATGTCTTTTGATAATGTTTCCTTACAGTCAATCATAGAAAAAGTGCGTTCGCGAGTGACAAGTATAATTCCGTTCGGTAAATGGTTTTCGCCAACAGCGAGTCCTACCGTTTCGGTAGAGCAAGGAAGTCACAACGGAGGCGTGAGGCGTAGGCGAAATGACACGGTGATCGGTAGCGAGCAGGGAACACGCGGCGAACGTGTTGCCGACGAAAGTGACACGGAGGATTTGGAGGAGGAAGAGATAGCGCCACCATCCAAGAGGAGTCGACTAAATGTCCCGGAGGTGAGTGCATAAATTAAGATGTCAAAACACTAAATGATTTGCGTCATTGCGGGTGTTCATAAGGTTTCATATTTAAAAAATTCCTTATTCTTCCTATTACATACGTTTAAAACTCATTTAAAAGTTTTCCTGCCAGAATTTCTTCGTATTTCACGTTTTTCTTTTTCAAATAACATGAATGAAAGTCCGGGTGAATTTTACCAATGCAGACTGGACAGTTGCACTACAAACATGCCCAAATACCGACGAATGTGCGAAGTTCTTACATCGAACTTTCAGGTTTTGAGCTTGGACTCTGACGATTTTGCCGAAGGATTATTATCGGAGGACGGTTCATGTACGTTTGGTTTTTGGCAACAAGCCTGTTCCTTGTGAATCTCGGAGACGGCATAAAACTAGTCAAATAGACCAATTGGTCCCGGCAATACAAAACAACCCAGTTCAATTTCAAAACTAAGTTACATCATCTCTGTTCCTATTGTGGCTAACCCGACACATCTCGGTTTTTACATCAATATAATTTTGATCTGGTGGACTCATCATGTTGCGGCAATGCATTTTTATGTGTCGGGCTTGCGAGCCGTATGGTATATGAAATTGGAGTTGGAATAAAAAAATGTGATCCGACATCGTTCCTAGGCAGCAATGTCTCGTTTCTAACGCCGAGAAGCCCATGGCCTATTGTACATGATGTTGTTTAGAAGAAGGTGTTTTAAAGAAAACTCAACTCACGACAGGAAATTAAAAAATCACGACGTTTTGTACCGAAAATCGTGTTGATTGTATTATACTTACATACAATGAGAGTAATCTCTTTTGGTCCTACGTAAAAAACATGCGAAAGTCTTTTTGTCACCCATCATCCCTTTCCCATGAAAACATAACCGGAAGTAATCCTGATGAAATTTGTGAACTTTTCGCGACTTATTTCTTTAGCTCTTTTCATCAATCAATCGACTTAATATTGTCTCCTTCTGTCTAATCATAAAATCTTGTTGATTCATTGATTAGATCTGCTAAATAAATTCCAGTGGCCCGGACGGTATATCTAGCTTTTTCTTAAAGAAGACACATAGCTCTATTTTAACTCCTCTGACCATTATTTTTAATAAAAGCCTGCCAATTGAAAGAGAACGTTTCGTTCTTAGGTTGTGCCTGTTAAAAAATAGCTTCCAGCTACCGCCCCATTTCTTTAATCTCATCTTGTTATAAAATACATTAACGAATGGTTTTTACCTACATTGAGGACAATTTTGGTCACCTCATTAGTCCTTGCCAACATGGCTTTTGTAAAATTAAGCCAACTGCTACGAATCTAGCTTCTTATCCGTACCGTAACCCCTTGTGGGGCATGGAGCGTTCACTCAGTCGTTTATAGCTACTAGTGCGTTCACTAGTAGGGGGAGAGTAGTATCTGCGGCGCCAAATTTTGATGATGCCATTTCATTAATATTGGCCTGAAACGACCGAATCTGCAAGTCCTTTTCACGAAATCGTAACGGTTCTCCAGATATTCAATGTCAAAGTTTGATTTTTATATGAAGCTGCAGAAGTATACTTGTTCAATACTCATAGGAAAGCTTGCGTGGGCTCTTATGTCAGGGGACACAATGGAATCATTTCATATAAGTTGCTTATCCTTGATTAAAAAAGCAGTAACAGTAGATTTACAGCTAATAATTCAGTTCATGTATAAAGCCAAGCCATCCTTACGTTTGCACGAGTTTCTTTTTGCTCAAAGGCCATTAGAAATCTTAAATCGAAAAATGCCTGTAGATTTGCCTTGGAGTACTTTTATACAAATTGGATAAATAGTAAATCTATTTTTGGATTGGTTTAATTAAAGGTGGAACAGAAAGGAAAGGCGCTAGCCTTTCATTCTTGAACGCGTTTATTTAGGCCAATCCAAAAATAGATTTACAGGAAGCATTTCATTAATGTTGTCAACAATTCTTATTTATTGCTTATAAAATATATGTACAAAAAATATTCACTTCTTCTTCCTTGCCTCGAACTTTATACCGCTCCATGGTTTCGCGTTGCTGGACCTGCAGTGTAGGCACATCGCCCGTTTTGGCGATAATATCTCAGCATATTTCTACAGGCAGCTCTATCTTGGATCGTGTCATCGCCGAGACCAATGCGTTGTTGTTGCTTTTTCATTTGACACATCCAGGTGTTCTTCGGTCTGCCTCTGGCCTTGGGTCCATCAAGTGGAACTTCCATTGATATAAAAAATATTCACTATGCATTAAAATTCCAAAAAACCCCTCGTATTGCGGGCGCATTTCGCGGTATTTTTCTCATATACACTGCGTTTCACTTGAATAGCACACTCTATACATTAAATTTATTTTCTTAATATCTAAATCTATCTATCTATCTATAATAAGACAACAGATATTTTGTATTTTTTATTTGTCATTTGATTAATTAGCTTTAATTTGAAATAAAAAGAATTCGAATATTTCCAACATGTAATCTTAAAAAAAAAATGTAAAACACCAATGAAAAAACACATAAATTATGTTTCACTTGAATAGCACACTTTTTTTTAAACTTATTTTAATTATCTTTTTATGCAGTAAGGATAACTAATTTATTGTTCAGAATACAAGTTGAGATCAATTTGAATTAAAATCAGCAATTTTAGTAATAGGTTGAGCCTCCCCCGTTTGAAATAACCTCCTAGATCAGGGGTGTCAAACTCAAAACCTGGCTCGGGCCAAATAAGACTCTCCTCAGGTTTAGGTGGGCCGCAGGGGGGAAATTTTAAAAACTTTTATGTAATCGTGCTAAAGTTGATTACAGAATTTTTCTTTCGGCTTCGGGATTATCCGTGAGAACTTCCTCCTTTCGAAAATGTACTTCAAGAACATTAAAAAATTAAGACAAGTAACCACTTTTTGTTAATTACATGTTTTGCGCCAAATTTTGGACATATGATTAAAAAAAATTTGGCACCAGTCGTCCAGGTCGCCCAAAATAACATTGGGACGCAAAATAGTCAGAAAGGTGGCTACAAGAGACAAAAAGTTGTTTGTGATACGGTTTTAAACAAACTCATGCATCAATACAGCTTGATAAGTTTAGGTCTAAAAATTAGGCACTTGGGCTCTATTATTATGTTGGAATTTCACATCCAATGTCATTTAGGCAACAAATTCCAAGATTTCCGTAGTTTTTAAAGCTTTGCCATTTTTCCAAATAAATCTCAATTCATGGTCGGTAAAGCCCACCAATTTTTGATTAACTGCATTTCGGGACAGAACAGTTTCATGAAGAGTAGTATTGTCCTGTACAAAAAAAAGATGAGCTTTCTTATAAAATCCAAGCCTCAAATTGTTAGTATTTGGAGAAACATTTTTAAAATAATCTTCAATCCACTGACGAGTTTTAGTAATTTTTGTAGACTTGAGTTCAACGGCTGGATTTGTTCACCTTACCAATTTCACCATTTTTGTGTTGATACAGATTGTGCTGCTTCGACAAGGCCTCGGGCCGCATAGAACTGCGAGGAAGGCCGCATGCGGCGACGTCTGTCCTAGATCCCATCAGGC
The DNA here is from genome assembly GCA_949715475.1 of Microchrysa polita. Taxonomy (NCBI): domain Eukaryota; kingdom Metazoa; phylum Arthropoda; class Insecta; order Diptera; family Stratiomyidae; genus Microchrysa; species Microchrysa polita. The sequence continues at coordinate 57,556,641 of OX454417.1, forward strand.
AAAGAATCGTACAAAATGTTGATGTAAGCAAGGGATATTGTAGCCCATGATTGCTGAATGGCTTCAATTAGTTCATTTTTTGTTGAAAACTGTTTACCAGACTCATAAACTTTTCTGACCAGCCATCACCAAACATTTTCTATTATGTTTAAATTCGGCGAGTATGGTGGCCAGTTCAAAAGAGTAACATTTTTGGACTCGATAAACTACTTTACGGCACGGGCAGAGTGTACTGGTGCATTCTCGTGTTGGAAAGTTCACGGCAATGGTCCAAAGAGACTTTCGAATGTCGCAAAAGCCTTTTCTAAAACACATTGATACGACTTTGCATTCATAGTGGTGTCTAAGAATTGGAGTTCACAAGTGCCGTAGTAGGATCTGGCTCCCCAAACCGTAACGCCGCCAAATCGACTGTGCAAACGATCCAACTGGTGAGTCTCCTTCCTTAAATCATAAAAATAACAGTTATATCCGTCGGGCCCTTCCAAATTAAATTTCTTTCATCAGAAAAAACAACGCGATACCACTCTTTGGTCCATGACATGTTGGTACGACAAAAATCCAACCGAGCTTGTTTACGAGCGGGGTTCAGTGGTGTTGTTTTTTTCATTTTAGACGCTTAAGATGTTTAGCTGAATTAGCACGCCATACAGTTGTTTTACTCGCACTGAGACCAACTTTTAACCGAATTTTGTCCACAGAATCATGTGAATTCGATGCTTCACGCGAAATAGATCGGTTATCTGCATTAGAGAGTACACTGCTTACTCGACCTTTCATATTTTTTCATAATTTTCACCATTTTTAATAAAATTGTAAATCACGTTTCTGCTTTTTCCAATTTTTATACCCTTCGCTCATAGAGTGAAAGGGTATATTAACTTTGTCATGAAGTTTGTAACGCATTGAAGGAAGCATCTCCGACCATATAAAATATGTATATATATGATCAACGTGACGAGCTGAGTCGATTGGACGATGTCCGTCTGTCCGTCTGTCTGTCTGTTGCGACGCGTTTTGCTCGGCCAGTTTAAAAGCTATGGAGCTGAAACTTTGCACACATGCTTCTTTTTGTTGCAGGCAGTTTGTATGTTTGAATCGCTGAAATCCGACAAGGGGGTCGTGGGGCTGCCATACAAACCTACCCCCCAAAATTAGGTTCTTCTTAGAAAAACTTTTTTATTTATGCATCAATTTCAATAAAATTTCACACAAATGTGTTTTTACACACAATATATGTAAAAATCGACCAAATCGGACAATGGGGACGTGGGGCTGCCATACAAACCTAGATCCCCAAATTAGGTTCTTCTAAGAAAAACTTTTTTATTTTCTCATCGATTTCAATCAAATTTCGCACAGATGTGTTTCAAGTTATATCACAAAACATATGTAAAAATTGACCAAATCAGACCATGGGGTCATGGGGCTGTCATACAAACCTAGCTCCCCAAATTAAGTTCTTCTAAGGAATTTTTTGTTATTTATACACCAATTTCAACAAAACTTCACACAAATGTGTTTCTATTGATGACACAAAACATATGTATGAATAGATGGAGTCGGACCATGTGGTCATGGGGCTACCATACAAACCTAGCCCCCCAAATCAAATTTTTCAAAGAAAAAACGTTTTTATTTGCACACCAATTTCAATCAAACCTCAGAAAATTATATTTCTATTGATGCCACATAACAAACGTGGAAATAAATGAAATCGGACTATGGGGTCGTGGGGCTGGCATATAAAGCCAACCCCAAAATTAGGTTCTTCGAAGAAAAACTTTTTTATGTATCCACCATTTTCAACCAAATCTCATAGAAATGTGTTTTAATTGATGCCGTACAACCCCCCCCCCCCCCCCCCCCCTTGGTTCTTCTAAGAAACCCACATCCCCCGCTTCTCCCATTAAATCTTCGCCACGGCACTTATGTGAAAATTCAAGGAAAAGCATGGAAGCGGGGAGGACTAAACACAAGTCATAGATACGCCCCAAAAAACTTTTAGCCCGAGGGGAGCGAAGGGTATCCAAATTTCGGCCGCGCCCGAAATTAGCCTCGGTCTCGTTTTTCGATATTTTAGTCACTGAAAGATCACAATCCCTGTAGGTTTTTATTTTAACTTGTTCTTCGCTTGTTAAGGCTTTACCACAGCCCAAAATCGTATTTAAAATACTCAAAATGAGAAAATGAGATTGTGATATTGTGACCACGTGCACCCCGTATGTGAAGCTTAAACCCAACTGTGCTATTCTAGTGAAACAAAAAATCTGCTCTCTTTTGAAGGAAACTGGTGAAAAAGGGTAAAGGTAAATTTCGAGAGCACAATTTTAACAAGACAAAAAAAAAAAACTACGAGCAAAGTCATAAGAATATTGATTAATAAGCAAATTACAATGAAAAAAACGGAATGTGCTATTCAAGTGAAACGCAGAGTACGTCCAATTTTTGAAATACAGGAGGCTCAAATTTTGGACCCCATACAAGTCTTCCCTTCATTGAAATCAAAACAAACGAAACTCATTGCAAGTTTTTTATTTATAAATATTGGTTTTCATCTTACCAATATTACCTAAGAATTAAAAAAAAATAGTTTGTAGCTTTTTCTGGAGTGTTCAATTTCAGGACAGTCCCGTTTTATGCCCCATCAATAGTCCGCCATTATATTCGCATCCCATCTGCTATGATATCGAGTTTCCATTATGTATTTTTAAATCTTGATGAAATCGCTCTCCCTGCTCATCTCACGCAGCGATTTTCAAGAAATTCATCTAGGTGACTGTAAAAAGCGGACTTTGATGCTAATATTGCAGCCAAGCCTTTGAAAACTGTCCAATAGTTGCTCGACTACTATCGCATAGTTCAATGCACGTACATATACATATTGCCTAGAATAAGCTGACCAGATTCCCGAAGGCCCAATGCTGTACACATACCTACGAAAATCGATTCTCAAGCAAATCCTCAGTCATACTTCCAGGTTCCAAGTCTGAGGTCTACGTTGCAAATTCTCTGATGCGCGACAGACTGAGAAAGGCCTGAGCGCAGTGTACGGCAAGGTACAGAATCTGAGAGGGCCAGTGGCTTAAAATCTACAAAATTGCCTTCTGAAAAATCACCACCCGCTGCGCTCGCCTTATCATATTTCTGTAAGATACTATAACTTTATTTTGATTTATACTTAATCATTTTTTTTTATGAACATGGCGTACTGGACATTTGTATGCATAAAATACGATACTCACCTGATCTATACCGCCTGATACCATCTGCAATGAGAAAAAGACAACCAATGAGCCTGCAGTTACATGCATTGAAGATATTAAGTCATTTGAGACGTAAAACGAATAATATTTCAAATATCTATGTTGGCCCGGCCAACAAACAGGAAGAAGAGGAGAGTGAAGGAGAACCATTGCAATGTAACGTTGACTCGAAATTGCCTATAAACGGCTGAGTTAACGCACCATGGCCCCACATGGGGCTATAAGGGAACTGAGAAGAAGATTCAATAAAATTTGTACCGCTGAGAAGCTGCCGAATTTGTGGACTGTCAAATACACCAGCCTTTATTTTCTCGTATGATAGCGTAGGAGGTGCCGACAGCATATATTTAAAACAATTTTCTTATGTTAGTAAGGCTTTTACAAATTGTTTCGTCAGGCCTAATTTTATATATGTACAACGGCGGGAAAATGATTTTTTGTCGATCCACAAGCGGTTGATGAACAATATTCGGATCACCAGCCTTCAGATCAGATCTCGGGGGCCAATTTCGTTGTGTCCAATGTTTATCGCGAGCTCTGCTATCCCACATATTTTGCATATCCACGTTGCTGGCCGAGAATGAAGCAAACCATCTTGAGGTCTACACATATGATATGCCTGGTGGACGAAGGGGCCTATTTTTGCCCTCTGACTTAGAAATGTATAACTACTAACTATGTATATGTGACATATAGCAAAATGAGTCCGGGTGTGAGACACTTTCGACGAGGGATAGTAGCGGCTTCCATTACACAAGACTTAAAAGGCCCAAGAATTACAAGAACAAACAACAACAGCAAGCATATGACGTCATTAAAAACAAGAACAATGCACTCGACTCTTAGTTTGACGTTTAGGAGTCTACATTGCGGCCTTAATAGCTAAACGGCGTTGGTTCTATTCAAAGTCAGGTGTGCCTCAGGGGTCTATGTTAGGGCCTATATTATTTGTATTTTTCATAAATTACCTTCCATCTATTCTTAAGAGTCGTTCGCTACTTTACGCATATGACTGCAAGATTTTTACCTCCATATTAGGCCAGTCAATAAACCGAAATATAAGGCGTTAGGTCGCAAAAAATTGCTTGGCTCTGGTTTTTTGGGATATTGTTAGGATAGATGCCAGAAGTGTACCACCAAGTTTGCAACTTCGAAAAACCTGTGCTAACCCCGTGACCCTCAAAAAACCTCAAAATTTTCGGACGTTTTTCATATTTTTGTTTGTAACTTCCAAAAGGTGCATCCTACAAGTAAGTTGTCTACTGCACTGTTAAAGCTAAGAAAATCTTCTTTAATTTGAGTGTAACCCCAGCTTTGTAGGCGCAAAGGATCCCAAGATGCAGCACTTTAAACATTTTTTTTTGAAAAAAAAAGTTCGAAATTGTAATTTCAGTTATGTTTCGAGCTGAATATCGGCTTAAATGCGCATTCTACGGAGAAATTCATGTGGCATGAAGTTATAAACCAGTTACTTAGCTGTATATATGTCGGAACGAATGGAATCAGACCATGGGGTCATAGGGCTGCCCCTGAAAATTCGGTTCTTCTAAGAAAAACTTTTTTCTTTAGGTACCAATATTACCCAAACTTCACCCAAGTATGTTCCTGGTTAAGCCTCCAAAAATATCTAGGAACGGATGAAATCGGAACACTACGTTATAGGGCTGTCATATAAACCAACCTCTGGAAATTAGGTTCTTCTAAGAAAAACTTTTTTCTGTATGAACCAATCTTAAACAAACCTCACCCAAATGTGTTTCTAGTAAAGCCTCAAAACATATCTAGGAATGGATGGGATCGGAACATTACGTCATAAAATACAATTTCGGACTTTTTTTTACAAAAAAAACACATTTTTTAAAGTGCTGTATCTTGGGATCCTTTGCACCTACAAAGCTGGGGTTACGCTCAAATTAAAGAATATTTTCTTAGCTTTAAAAGTGCAGTGGACGACTTACTTGTAGGAAGCACTTTTTAGAAATTACAAACAAAAATATGAAAAAAGTCCGAAAATTTTGAGGTTTTTTAGGGTTACGGGGTTAGCACAGGTTTTTCAAAGTTGCAAACTTGGTGGTACACTTCTGGTATCTATCCTAGCAATATCCTAAAACAAGAGCCGAGCAATTTTTTGCGACCTAAAATCGTTAAATGACTGGCCTATATCCTCAATCGCTGATTGTTTGACCTTACAATCGGACCTTGATCTTTTATCGTCTTGGTGCCTCGGAACTAAAGAATGTTTCCACGATTAGCGATCTAGTTGTTACTTTCGATGCTAAACTTAGCTTTACCGATCATTACTCCGACATCATAAAAAGGGCTTCGAAGCTGGCAGGATTTGCGTTACGTTGCTCGAAGGATTTTTAATCTGTTTCAACTTCGGTCAGGTTATTCATATCTTTTGTCCGGAGTGTGTTGGAATACGCATCAATAGTATGGTCACCATACTAATAATCATACTATTGCACTTGAAGGCGTTCTGCGAAGATATACCCGCCACATTTTTTATAAATTCAATCTTCCTAAATTATATCTTGGACAATTGAATTATCTTAATTTTATAAGTCTGGAAAAGAGAAGAATTTATCTAGATGAATGTTTTCTGTATATATTATGTTTTGGCTATATGTATTCGTTCTTCACTCTCAGGCGATATATTCTTTAGGGAAACTTCTTATAATACTCATTCGGTCCTAATTTTCGATCCTCCCCTATGCGGAGTTTGAAGTTTATTGTCACTCGCCTCTTTGAAGAATGATGAGAAAATACGATAGGCTACCCTAATTTTTTAATTTTAAACGTGTCCTTGATAAAATTCCTGAATTTGATTCATAATAATAATACGTTGAACTTCCTTCTCTCATTATACACAATTATACATAATCTCTTTTCATTACCGTTATTCCTTAGTGGAGCATGGTGCGTTGATGACTACCGTGTGTAGTCAACGTTACAAAGACAACTGAATTCGGAGTGTGATACGGTTGTCAGCCATACCACTTCCTAGTCGCATTCTTAGTATATTATTCTACGATAAGAATATTTCTTATCATATTCTTCTGAATAATAAACTTGCCACGAGTCGTGCCGAGTTTGGAAACTCGTTTCTCTATGAGTGTCTATTTCACAGAGTAGCGACCGAACGATCACGTCCACAGAGCACGAAAATTAATTAATTATACATAATAGTACTCTGTCAATTCTTGATCTGCTAAATACTTTAATATTTTAAAGTTTTGCTTATTTACATTTTAATTTTTAATCTGTAACTATTGTACTCATAGGACTTACGCCTGTTCAGTGGTAACTTGAATAAAAAATAAAATAAATAAAAATTAAAATACCTCGGTAATATTACTAAGCCTAAAAAACTATGGTCCCCCAGCTCTTACTCCTCTGCTCCTTTGCCTCTATCTAATACAATGCCATATAAATCAACTATCGCGAATATTAGTGTCACTTTTATGTTTAGTAAATCTAATAGTCTTATTAAACATACAAACGGCAGAGCATCAATATCAGCTTCTGTTTCAAAATCTTCTGACGTCTATGCGACCCAAAGAAGCCGCCTGAATCAGGTAAAAACAGTTCCTTGACAGCTCCTAATTATAATAATTTATTTTTTCGCGGTGATTCCCATTAGCAACTACACTTTCTTGACCCCCTCACACCACCCGTTGTCAAGCTAACCAAGACTCAGTTGTTGACTTAGATAGCAGGTATTTACTGTCAAGGCAGCGTTCGTTTGTTCCCTGCATATATGCATAATGCTCCCGGTAGTATGTATTTGCATTGCTGGCTAAATCAAGGCTAACCTTAAAGTCCTAACTCAGCAAGAAGCCGAGAGTTTGCTGACACCTTTTGAAAGGTCGTAGCTTTTGAGATGCTGCTTTCCATTTTTTTTTGTAGGTGTTGACTTGTTAATTAATTTCAGAGTTAAGCTCCTGAATTGTTGAGTTTTTCCGTTCGTCGGCTAACCTTGCGGCAGCGGTTAAAATATGGGCGAACTTTGAATATACGCCCTGCCGGAACGAAGCCAGCTGCCGCTTTGACAATGAAGTTCCTAATATTCTTTTCGGCTTCCCTAGCGTTTGTTGGAGTAGATAGCGTGACAAACTTCGTAGTATCGAACGCAGTGAAACCCACTCAATTTACCTTTTTGTGGTTGATAAACGTACGCCGTTCTGACCTAGTCAGTTCGGCTGATTTATCAATATTTATGATAATGGGAAGCTGATCGGAGGGTAAGGTCGTAGTAGTCTTCCAGCAGGTTTTACTTATCAAACTAGCGCTCGCTATAGTTATAGACGCGTTTTGACGAAATTCATCAAGTGGGCAGAAATCTGATAGGGGTAATTTGAAGCGCCATGTCTATACCCCTGGCATCGTTCCCGAGGAGAGAGTGCCAGAGTTCGTGATGGGCGTTGAAGTCGCCAAATAGGATCTTTTAAAGCGCTGGCCGATAGCACCTAGGACAAAGATAAATAAACCATGCTAGTCACTTATATAGTCTAAGAAAAATGGCATATTTGGTCGGCAAAAATCCTACATCGGAATTTTGTTTGGATTATGGTTGGGAATGGTCCCCAGATGATGGCATTAAAAGTCCCAACCAATCGGGGGTCCGCAACCTTAAAAAAAAGTGGGGAAAGGGGGGCATTTTTTCGGGTTTTTGCGATCATTTCAAAAACGGTAAGAGATACAGAAAAATGGTCTGAGGACGAAAAAAACTACATAAAATTATCTTTGCAATGATATATAACACATTTGAATTTCATTGAATATTTTGGCGTTAGAATAGAACATAAATTAGAATATTTTCATTTTAGACCTTTTTTAAAAGCTCCATAACTTTTGAAAGAACGCCAGTTCAGCCGTAAAATTTTGTATAAGTATTCACAACAAGTTTAAGATAATTTTAACGTAAACATTGAGTCGCTCCGGTCAAGAACCTCCATTATCCCCCCATTTAAATTTTTCAAAACGGCATATCCATAACTCCCCACAAAATTGGAGCAGAGTGCTAAATTTTGGTTTGTTGCGATTGGAGGTCATAGTCACCCCACCCACCAAAAATCAGCTCACTCGGATAAAAACTAAGGGTATCTCCCATACAAAGTGACCCATCAGGAGTTTGTTCTACGTACTACTCATTTTATAAACTGTAGAACAAAGTTGCCTCCGTTTTGACAAATTTAAATGGGGGGGATAATGGGGGTCCTTGACCTTGACTCAGCGTTTATGTTAAAATATTCTTAAACTTGTTGTTAATACTTATACAAAATTTTACGGCTGAACTAACATTCTTTCAAAAGGTATGGAGCTTTTAAAAAAGGTCTAAAATGAAAATATTCTAATTTATGTTCTATTCTAACGCCGAAATATTAAATTGAACTCTAATGTGTTATATATCAATGCAAAGATAATTTTATGTAGTTTTTTTCGTCCTCAGACCATTTTTCTGTATCTCTTACCGTTTTTGTAATAATCGCAAAAAACCGAAAAAATGCCCCCTTTCCCCCCTTTTTTTAAGGTTGCGGATCCCCGATCGGTTGGGACTTTCTATGCCATCATCTCGGTACCATCCCCAACCATAATCAAAAATAAATTCCGATGTAGGATTTTTGCCGTTCGATGGCCATATTTTGGTCCAATTTTCTTAGACTATATAAAGCTGTGGGTTGATTTGGAGCAGCAGCCGATTATGCTGTTCCGGTTTGGCCACATAGTTTGTTTTATTTTCTGTAACACAAACTGGAATAAAATCCAAGTTTGCCAAAATGCTGCTCTACACACAGCCACAGGGTGTCTTCTGATGTCTGCCCAGGATCACTTACATCAGGAGACACATTTGATGCCAATACGTGACCACAATCGATTACATACTTTCAAAACAGTATCTTGTTGGTTGCTATCGATAGGGTCATCCCAATCGTGATCTCATGTACCGAATTCCTCCGCCACGTCACATCAAACGTGGTCTTGAGAGAGAGGTCCAATGATACAAACGGGATTCTTTTGATGAAGAAGCATATCGGGCTGGCAATGTAATGATTCACACCGACGAAGTGAGTCGGTCTATTGCGAGTTTAGGTACGAATAGAGTCCTCCCAGCGCTCCCACCACCAATTTCGCCTGAGGTGTTTAGGCTCCCGAGAGCCACCAGAGTGACTTTAGCCCAACTTTGGTCAGGCTTCTGCTCACGCCTTAATTCCAATCTATCTCTACTATCTCCGAGCATACAAAACATATGCCCTAATTGCGCTGGTGCGCCACATGATGTGGGTCATTTGTTTTAATGCCCAGCTGCGCCCACTGATCTTACCCCTCTATCACTGTGGGGAAACCCTATCGGAGCAGCCACATTATTGTCCCTGGAGACCACGGACGTGAACCATGACGAACCATAAATCAAATCCATATATAGATGCACAGTGGCTCACATCTTTCAAAAATAAGAGAAAGTATCCTTTGGTGTTCTGTGAGGAGTATACCAATATCGAACTTATAACCAGAACTACAGCTGGATGCTGGTGGAATATATATGCTTATAAGTTCGATATGTAAGTCTGGCTGGTTTAGTGGTTAATGCGTGCACCTTCCGTGCACAGGGTCATGGGTACGAGTCTCACCGTGAACGAATTCAGTTTATGGTATTTTTGAACTCACCACCCATGTGATTGAGTATGATCTCACTCAAATGTTAAACAAGTACCCATTTATAGCGATAACTAACACTGCTAAGCGTGCTGTTGATCTCAATAAAAAAGCAGTTAAGATCTTGGAAATTGTGGCTTTATTCAAATGTTGGACTGTCGCGCCTCTTATTTATTTTTAAACCCTTCGCTCATAGAGTGAAAGGGTATACATATTAACTATGAAGTTTGTAACGCATTGAAGAAAGCATCTCCGACCATATAAAAAGTATACATATATGATCAGCATGACTTGGGGAGTAGATTAGACGATGTCCGTCTGTCTGTCTGTTCGTCTGTTGCGACGCGGTTTACTCGGCCAATTTAAAAGCTATGAAGCTGAAATTTTGCACAAATGCTTTTTTTGCTGCAGGCACTTTGTATGTTTGAATCGGTAAAATCGGACGATGGGGTCATGGGGCTGCCATACAAACCCAACCTCCCAAATTCGGTTCTTCTAAGTAAACTTTTTTATTTGTGCACCAATTTCAACCAAATCTGACACAAATGTATTTCTATTGATGACACAAAACATATGCAAGAATGGATCAACATATGCAAGAATGGATCAAATCGGACCATGTGGTCATGGGGCTGCCAAACAAACCCAACCCCCCCATTTTGGTTCATCTAAGAAACATTTTTTTACACCCATTTCACAAAACCTTGAATTAATGAGGCTTTATCAAAGCAACAAAAAAGGTCAACACAAATGGTATCGTACCATGGGGCCATGCTCCCGCATCCCCCAATAAAATTTTCAGAGTAAATATTTTGATTTGCCCACTTATGCCAACCAAACCCCACACAAATGCCAGAGAAGAGCGAAGGGTGTCCAAATTTGGGCCGCGCCCGAAATTAGCCTTGGTCTCGTTTATTAATATAAAAAGAAAGCGGAATCGGTTTGTTCATTAAAGCCTTTTTCCAGATGGAATGGCCTCAAAATATATCCAGGAACGGATGGAATCGGAATATTACGTCATAGGGCTGTCATACATACCAACTTCCAAATATTAGGTTCTTCTAAGAAAAACTTTTTCCTTTTTGAATCTTAACCAAAATTCATCCAAGTGTGTTCTTAGCTTGGCCTGAACGCATCCAGGAAAAGATGGAATGTTTCGATTCCATCTGTTCCTGGATGCGTGGAGGCGTCATAGGGCTGCGCTAGAAATTATTAACACAAAAGAAGCTTAAGTTTCACTGAAATGTGACGGGTATTCAAATTTCGGCCGCGCCTGAAATTAGCCTCGGTCTTGTTTATGCAACACTCGAACAACAACTCGAACTACAAATTCCCATTTTGGAAATGTTTCAAACTTTTAAATACGTCTCCCTGGAAGTTTTCAGTTTAAGGCCTCTAATAAGTTTCCACCCGTTTTCCATAAATTTGAAAAAAAAAATAATTACATAAAACATAAACCTTGCAGAGAGTAACTGATCGTGCTTGTACGATTCTTTTAAAAATTGGCGCATAGTCTTACGATCATAAAATTTTAGCTCGAATTCAGTCCAATTCAATTTAAACTGCCCGTAAAGTTCTGCTATTTGGTAAAATTTATTCAAATTATAAAATTATGTCAAATTCGAGCCAAAAATAGCCTAGTTGTTTGCCCTTAAGGCATTAGAACTGTTGGAAATAATGGAACTAGAATGATATGATGTAACAAAAATATGATCGAAAGACTATGCGCCAATTTTTAAATGAATCGTATAAGCACCTCACCTAACCTCTTATCCGATTTCAGTGCGGTTAGTTTTATTTTTTAGGTGAATTTATTGGCTGTAATAATAATCTTATATCGCTATTCTAGCTAGTCTAGCTTGGGAGATATTGAGGTTTAAGCCGTGCAAGAAAATGATTTTTCCAAAATTTTCTAATGCCTGTGCAGCTAAAGGATTAGTAATTGGGGGTATGTTCAGTACAACTTTTTTGCTGGAAATTTCATGAGGAATCACAATCTGGGGCGTTTATGCGGCAGTTTCCGAACACCCTGTATATCATTCAATGTGACCTAATTTGAAATCCATATTTTCTTAAAATTACCTTGACTTGATTTGAATGCCAGGTCCCCAAAGAATAAAAAAATACCTCATCGAGCAAAATATTTAAAAAATTTGAATCAGAAATACTCGTATCTTGGATAACAAAAATATACTACGCACGACTTTTAGGCCCGTATTTATAAACATTCCTTAACTTAAGGAGACCTTGAGTCAAGGATGCCGAAATTCAATAAATTAAATGTCATTTCCCATACTTTTTCATAGAAGTTTATATTCACGAGTCAATGCATCCTTGATTTAAGGAGAAACTCAAGGAAACCTTGAAATTTTCTAGAGTCAACTTCACTTTAAGTCAAGGTAGCTACCCACCTTCCTTGAAATATAGTATTAAAAGTCTATTGAAAACTTAAGGTCTCATTGACTCCTGAATATAAATGATTTCTATGAAAAAGTATGGGAAATGACATTTAATTAATTGAATTTCGGCATCCTTGACTCCAGGTCTACTTGAGTTAAGGAATGTTCATAATTACGGGCCTTCTTGTTGTAGATTCCGATCGAGTATTGAAGAGTTAAATGTCCATACTTCCGGATGAAAGTATTTAAATGAAATTCTGCAGATCAAATGCTGACACTGCGGAGGACATTCAACAATAAGAAAATTTTATTGGCGATCACGCATTCGGGCAAAGAATCCTTCATTCGCGTTGACGCATTCGGTCAATAAAGTACGGCAAACATTAAAAATGTTGCCCTGAAAAGTTTTACTTTTCGACTTATTCACTTATTTCATCGACCTTAGAATAAGCTGACCAGACGTACAGCATTTCGCTGTACAATACAGCATTTTGACCTGTCGTACAGCATTGGGAAATGTACAGCAAAATGTACAGCATTCCCAATCCCACACAAAGAAACCTAATAAGCTCATTGGTAAGGACTGTTATCAGTCTTGTCTGCTTTCAAAGTGTTTTTTAGCAAGATAATCGCACTTTCATTTGGCAAACGTTTATTTTTGATAACTCGGGTGGTCAATCTTTCTGAAATTTAACGCACTTGTAGAGCTACTTGCTACCCCTGATAAAACAACCATATCAATAAATTAATGTGTTAAATATCTTCGCTAAATAAAACACTTCAGAAAACAGAACAAACCGCCCGAAGGAACATACTCTAAGCGTTCTTTCATATACGATATACCCAAGCCACGCATTGAATCTATATGTCCAGCGACCAACATTTAGCACCCACGGTGGTGGTGCACAGTCATATGAACTGGTGCACTCACTCCAAAATCAGATTTGTGACGGGTTCCCGGGGCGAAGGGATAGTGCAAAATTTACACTAGCATTTGTGCACAAATAGGTTGTGCACAGCACACCACTTAGTGTTGAACCGAATTGATATGCATTTCGGGTGAACATTTTCAATGATAGAATATAAAAATGAGTAGAGATTCTACGTTCAACTTTAGAAATTGTTTGACAAAAACTTTTCTAAGGACAAAAAAATTAAAGCTAAATGTTCTGGGGGTTGCATTGTCTGAACTTTACGATGGAAAAGCAATTTGTGGTAAAATTCAATGCCAATTAAATGATAAAAAATAAATTTTGGTGTGCTACTGATTCGTAAAATTTTATGGTTTTTCTTGACTGTTATGTGAAAATCGAAGTAATTATTTATTTATAAAATCTATGAACTATACTTTGACATTAAAATAAAATAATTTTAATTCAAAGTGGTCTTAGGTAAACGTCAAAATACATTTTGAGGGGTTGATGTCGTATGTATTTAGTTTTCTTTTTTGTGAACCCCCAGTATTTTTGTATACGAGCCGCCACTGTACTTGCCTTACATTTCATCCATATTTTAAAGTCCTACCTATCCGCGTTCGACAGTTATAGGTGCACTTTTCTCTTTTCCAGTCGAAAATTGTCCATAAAATTTATCCAAAAAATTTGGCAAACATGTGGAGCACCGCACTGCCCATATTTGGTGAAAATTTCAATCCTCTAGCTGTCAAGGTTCAAAAGTTACAACCATCGAAAGATGCAATTTAAGGTGTAAAGTTTGACTCTCTTAGGTAAAAATGCCCCTATAGCTGCCAAGGTTCAGAAGTTACTGCCGTGGAATGATAATTTTTCACAAAACAATGGAAAAATCACTGTACTCTATCCGAATCCTCAATCAACCTCTATTTATTTATTTCAATTATAAACGGACTATTGTCCTTTAAATTACAAGTATAAAAAATGTTTATGCTGTCTTAAAGTAACAACTTACATAACTAATAGGATTTATAATTTTCATCAAAATGTACATAAAAAAACATAAAATAAAAAAAAATCATAAGTTTAATTAAAAGCAAAGCAAAGGAAATGAAAATGTTCAACTTCTAATAAGAATAAAAAAATAAAATGATAAAAAAAAGAATATACTGCCACTGTATAAGCCTAACTGAAACAAAGCATATAATGTAGTAATAAATGAATCTAAATAAAAGAAACTAGATTAAATAAATAAAATTTACAAGAACTTCACTCAAACAAGTCATAAATGAAAGAACGCAGTTTATCCTTGTTTGTATTAAAAATATCTAAATGATTTGAAACTAGATTACCAATGCTTTTTAATCTTTCAATCGGCGAATTGATAATGTAGTTACTCCTAAATGTTGGTAAATGAAATAGTTCATGATGTCTCGTTAATCTATTAGGAACTCTAAAGGATATTTTATTGAGTATTTCTGGTGCATTAATGTGACCATTAACTATATTATAAATAAACGTTGCATCATAAAAACTTCTCCTCACCTCAAGTGTGTTAAGTTTCAGTTGGTGTTGTATATTGAAATAATTAATATTGTCACACGATATGTGCATCTTAAAGGCAATGTATCTAAGAAATTTGTGTTGGATGCTTTCAATTTTATTAGCATGTGTAATATAACATGGATTCCACAGAACAGACAAATACTCCAACTTACTCCTAACCAGAGATGTATATAATGTTTTAAGAGCATGTACGTTTTTAAAGTCTGATGTATTTCTTAATATAAATCCCATCATTCTCCGGGCCTGTTCACAGATGTCATTTATATGGTCAGTGAAGTTTAAATTAGTATCAAGCAATATACCAAGATCTTTAATCAGGTTAACTTGTGAAAGCGGAACATTATTGAACGAATAAACAAACTGATAATTAGTTTTGCTTCTATTAAAAATAATATATTTACATTTTGAGTGATTGAGTTCCAAATTATTCAATGAACAATAACGAAAAAAATTATCTAAATTTTCCTGAAGTATTAAGATATCATTATGATTGCTAATTCTTTTGAATATTTTACAGTCGTCCGCAAAAAGTAAAATTTCCACATCCTCAAAGACCGTGTTGATATCATTCATAAACAATAAAAACAAAAGAGGACCCAAATGAGAACCCTGAGGAACTCCTGAAGTTGGCGTAAATTGCTTCGAAAAAACACCGTCGATATTCACTTTAACAGATCGATTTCTAAGATAGTCATCTATCCAATCAATAAGCGACCCAAATAATCCAATGCATTTAAGTTTTTTTACAAGAAGCTCAAAGTTAATTTTATCAAACGCTTTAGTTAAATCAGTATACACTGAATGAACTTGTGAATGATCTAAGAACGATTTAGTAATGTAATCCTCATAAACAACCAAATTAGTAGCTGCAGACTTACCTGAGCAGAATCCATGTTGATTAGATATAATCAAAGGTCTCACTAGCGGAGTTATTATGTCAGTGACCAGGCTCTCGAATATTTTAGGGATGCATGACAGAATATTGATTGGGCGATAGTTTTTGACGTCAGCTTTATCTCCCGACTTAAAAATTGGCAAAACATAGCTTTCCTTCCACTGCGATGGAAAGTGTCCGGAGTTTAATGAGTTATTGAATAGATGTAGAAGTGGTTGCAACAAATTTAAAGCACACTGTTTTAGAAATATTGGAGGTATTCCATCAGGCCCAGCACTCTTTGAAACATCTAAGTTCATTATTTTTTTTAAAAGAGACTCACTATTTATTGATAAACCAGATAAGCTAAGAGAGTTATTCGCTACGATCGGGTCATAGTGACAGTTTTCTAAACTATAAACTTTCGAAAAGTTTTCAGCAAACAAATTAACCGTTTCAGTTAGTTCAGAGCTCCTGACTCCATTCAGATGCATGATGGCAGGAAATCCACTATCAATTTTATGAGCATTTATATGTCGCCAAAAGAATTTCATGTTTGTTGGGACTTGAGATTCTAATTTATATATGTAGCGTTGGTAATCTAGCTTCACTTGCATTTTACATTGTTTCCTTAAAATTGAGAACTTATTATAAAAGTTCAGATCACCGGTTTTTTTGAAATTCAAATGAACAATTTTCTTTTCATGTATAATATGTTTAAGTTCCGTTGAGAACCAAATTGGAAAGCTATCATTTACAGCATGACAACGTGGCACATGTAAACTTATAAGATTGTTGACTACATCATAAAAGTGAGATACGGCAATATCGAGTGGAAAATATTCAAATTCATACCAGTTAATTGCTTGCAAATCATCATTTAAGGGAGCATAATTGGCCCTTTTAAAATCAAAAAAAGTTGAAAAAGTTCTATCCGTAGTTTTAAAGTGACGACATGGGAGATTTACATTTTTTTCTAATGCTGGATGATAAGAATCAATTGGTATTAATGGAAAGTTAGATTGAATTACATTAACATTATCTAAATTTGAGAATACTAGATCTAAAATATGTTCACAAAAGTTTTTGATTTTATTATATTGAATAAAATTTAGGAAAGCAAAAATATCGATAAGTTCTAAGCTTTTAATGTTACGATTGCTTACAGACCATGAGTCAGATGACCAATTGACGTTGCCCAAATTGTAATCTCCAGTAACAATTAAATTTGCTCCAGAGTGTGCTTCGGCAGTGTTCAAAATATCCTCTGCATGCATTTGATACGCTTCAGGTGCTGCATCTGGTGGTAAATAGGCCGTCGTAACGATCGTAATTACTGGTTTTGTTAAAATACGAACGAAAAAATAAGAAAATGCATACTAAAGGACTCTTCAAGTCATTTTTTTTCCACAATATGTTAATAAAATGGCGCTAAGATCCTAGGGATCCCCGGCGCGTGGCGTCACTAACATATACATGGAAGAATGCATAGTCTCCGCCAGAAACATCGCGACCGGGATAGGCAGCGCCGGTCCTAGGTTTTATGGCGCCCTGTTCATATAGTAAAAAGTCGCCTTCTATATATGTATGTATTAATCAGGAATGGAATTAATATTATATTAATTACAACTTTGTTCTACAGTTTATAAAATGAGTAGTACGTAGAACAAACTCCTGATGGGTCACTTTGTATGGGAGATACCCTTAGTTTTTATCCGAATGAGCTGATTTTTGGTGGGTGGGGTGACTATGACCTCCAATCGCAACAAACCAAAATTTAGCACTCTGCTCCAATTTTGGGGGGAGTTATAGATATGCCGTTTTGAAAAATTTAAATGGGGGGAAAATACCCCCTTTCCCTCATTTTTTAAGGTTGCGGACCTTCAATCCGAAAATGGTTCCAAAATTTTTCTCGCCCATTTTATGTATTATTTTTCGATTCCCCGGGGAAAATATCTAATGACCGGAAAATCGAAAGATAATACCTAAAATGGCCGAGGAAAATTATGGAACCGTTTTTGGATTGTAGCTTATGGAATTCCCCAGCATTTGCCATATATTCCATGACAGTATGTATGCATTTTCATTGAGAAAACCGCAGCGGACAAAAATTTAATGCTCATTCCGCCCGAGGTCTATCCAGGCCTTAAAGCGCAGAATAGGACCCGAGAGTGAAATTTTTGTCCGCTGCGATTTTCTCAATGAAAATTTATGCTTACTTACTGGAATATGTGGGAAATGCTGGGGAATTCCATAAGCTACATTCGAAAATGGTCCCACAATTTTTCTCGGCCATTTAAAGTATTTTTCGATTCCCCGGTCATTAGATATTTTTCACGATGAAATGACCGGGAAATGGAAAAAATACATAAAATGGCCGGGAAAAGTTATGAAAAATTTTTCGAATTGTAGCGTATGCAATTACACTGCATTTGCCACATATTCCACGACCGTAAGCATACATTTTCATTGAGAAAATCTGCACTTAATATGGATTGCATAGAAAAATGTACGCGGTAAAATCTCTTCCTACAAACTATGTATACAGTACTCGTATACATCCTACAAAACTCCTTTATCGCCCACTCTCATACAATTGAAACATGTACTACGAGCTGAGAATACGAGAATGAGCTATCAAGTGAATACGCACATCTCACCTACAACGAGCCTGCAAAGCAGCTATTCCCCTCTTTTGCAGAATATAGAGGTGTACGCTCTACAACAATTATGTGCACAATTTCTGTAATGCACAACTCTTCACTTCTGCCAAGCATACAATCTATGAAACTAGCGCCCATAGGGCGCCCATCCCGCATATGAAGTGTATGAATTAATTCGAGGATTGGAGCAGGTTTGCAGTGATGCACAAGTACAAGATATGCGAAGCATTTTTGAGCGCGGACGGATGGAAAGACGTCTCTCCCTCTTCCTCTCGCGTAGATACAATGCGGAAAAGTTTGAAGATGTGTCTTTCAAGGTTTCACGAGTTGCGACTGCGTCGATAGGTCGGTCAAATGGAACGGAATACGATTAGCATGCGAATTGAGTTTGGTTGTTAGCGGAGTTTCTATGTAATTTCTAGAGTCGCGATAGCAGCGGATCTTTGGGAAAACACACCCTCAGATAATAATTGAATCAGTTCTAGTTGGTTTAATATATACAAAGCGTGGACGACGTGTATCAATCAATATATATATAAATAAATGCTATACAACAGAGAAGAGAATTGATTTGATCATCATGCAGTTGTCATTAAAGGAAGTCTTGATCTTAAAGGCATAATGAATTTGTGATTTTGGCGCCCCTTTCGGTTGGCGCCCTGTTCAAGTGCACAGTCTGCTCATATAGTAGAGCCGGCCCTGGGGATAGGCCACCATTTCATCGCTCTTGAGGTTCTCCTGAGACTCCACTCCGTGCCAATCGCTTAATAATTCTCTGACCAATGGAGTATCAGTTTACCTATTGTAATAAACAAAATAAAAAAAGCCTTTCAATAACTAGGTAGGAGGAGGGCTGATTTACCACCACCTGTAACTTGTGGTCGCTGGTCGTTTTATGACATATCTACATCATGGTGGTAGCCTCGTGACATATTACGCTTTCTCCAAATCGGCGTGAAAAAGGGGGGGAGAGAGATAGTATGACTAAGGGTTTGTCTAAAAACCGAATTGCGCAATCTGTACAGCATTGGACCTTCGGGAGTCTGGTCACCTTACCTTAGAAATATCACGTATCTCTATCGCCGTTTTCAAATGGAAGCCGAAATATTCTATTTTCATTTTTGCAAAGTATCTAACAATTGAACAGCTCTCCTACGTGAGTTGTAGGTACCCAGACCCTCTACAAAGATATAGCTACACACACTCAATCTATGTTAATATGTATAAAGAGGTGTAAAGAGGTTACATCTGTTGTTAGCATGACATCATAACACATATATCAAAACATAACCAACGCAGCATTTTAATTCGTGTTTTTTTTTTATTTCAGGATCAATCTTTAATCGGATCGTTTCAAATTTCACGAGGCAACACATCAAACAGTTTTTTATCATCAACCCCGCACATTGGTGCACGTAAACATTTAAACTTACAAACCATTAATCAGCCATTGCACAGCACCATTAGCAGTAGTATCACAACGACCAGAACCACAAAGAATACAACATCGAGTTTAGCTCGCGACATACCACGATTTCAAACCGATGCTGTCGATCACGATGTCCTCGAGATGATACCCGAGAATCCAGGAGAAACAAATTTTGCCTCAGGTGGAACAAGTTGGGCAAGAGAGCAACGAAAGTGAGTATAATTGTGTATTGATTGTAATTCAAGTGTATTGACTGGGTAAATTTTTCTTTTCGTTTAGTACACGATTTGTCTCGGGATCTGGATCCGATATGCGCGAATTGAAACTTCCAAGTCGACGTCCAGCATTGCATCGTGGTCGATTGTATGCATCCGAGCCCTCTTCGTCATATCTTGCCAACGCATCGTATCAAAATCAGGAGGAAGATGATACACTCGGTGAATCGGTGGATGATGAAACAAAGAAAAATGCTGACACATTAGTGAATGGCGTGAGAGCGTCGCCTGGCATGTTGGCTGGCGATACTGCTTCGGAAAGCGGCGAGAGTCAAGCATCAAGTGTTGCAAAGATCAAGTCGGCTGAACCATTGTATCTTGCTGGAGTGAAACGGTTCCGCAGCTCGAACAGCAGTGGGTTAAATTACGCTGCTCATTTGCAAGGCAAAAAGTCGTTATTTGGCGACAAGAATACGCCAAGCTATCTAAACAATTCTACTACGTCTCTAACTAGCTTGAATCGACGTCAAAGTTTTAACAGTTCCCTGTACGGTAGCACTTCGGCTCTAAGCGACAGCCGACTGTTGAATACATACTCGCCATTCTACAAAGGAAACACAACATATGGTGGCGCTGCGGCATATAGTAAATATTCTCAGAATGCACGTCGTGTGAATCCTGTACCGACACTTATTCGGCCTTCATCCAGTCTCTCGACATCATCTTCGCTTGCTTCGTCGAACCAGACAACAGGTGATACGTCGGCTGCAATATCAAACACCGCGAAACGTATTTTGGAGCTAATGAATCAGTTCACAACGCCACTAAGTGATGCAAAGAAAATGGCGAGTAATATCAAAGTTCCGGCATTGACGGCGCACCGACAACGGTTCAGTGATGCTGACAGACTTTTGAATAAAGGAATTCGTATGACGACTCCTAAGACCCCATACAGTAGGCCCGCAGGAGTACAACCAAAGGATACTTCTGGGCCGCCTGTCAATGAACTGCAAGTACCGTCTATGTCGCAGTTGCTTCAAATGAAAAAATTGCAAAGTAACACGGAGCGAGCTCGTGAGATAACACGATCGAATCAATCAAAAACTTTGACCGCCGCGAAAAATAGTGGCGACGAGCAGCAAGTCTATCGGTTGCCGTCGGCTGTAACCGCTGAGGAACCGACCACGAAACATGTAAATAAAATTAAAAATAAATTGACAAGTACAAGGGCTAGTTCGAAAAACATTGGGAATGACATGGCGGCACCAGTGGTCTCGCTACCGGACATCCCGTTGCCCTTGAAAGACTCGGCAGTTCCTAAAATTGATTTCAACTTTGGCGTACCAATTCCCGTCAGTAATAGCAGTTCAATTAGCAAAGGTGTAGATAGCGCTAAGCGGCCTGGAGTGCAACCGACAGACAAGACCAAGTCAACCCCTTCAAAGGAGTTTAAAGTACCCACAACAAAGAGTAGCGGCTTTTCATTCGGAGCTACAACCCCGAAGTCGAATGAACCATCAACTGCTAACAGTGCAAGTAACTCATTCAAATTCAGTAGCCCAACGGCAACAGTGTCGGCTCCTATTGCAAATGGCAGTCATGAATTTGTTTTCTCTGCACCAATTCAAGTCACGGCCCCGGCATTGGGATCGACTAACCAAGCTCCCGGAGCCGTTTTCACCAACTTTAAGTTCAGTGAACCGGCACCTGTGGAAAAATCCTCGAAATTATCAACTCCAGCCGGCAATTTTGCATTTGATTCGGGTAACAGTGCCAGCAAACCCAAAACTCTTCCGACTACAAATACGCAAAGCAGTACAATTCCTTCCGTTGCCCCACAACTCAAGACAGGAGGTAGCGTTTTGGATGTTTTCAAGAAGCCCACTCCGGCAGAAGCCACATCAACATCCGTTTCATCATCGGCCGGTTTTGGTGCTCAATTCAAGATGACCAGCGATAAATGGGAGTGTTCCGTTTGTATGATCCGAAACGAGAAATCTGTTGACAAGTGTGTGGCGTGCTGTACAAGTAAGCCATCGTCGGGAGCTTCGAAGCCGGCAGAAAGTAGTGCAAGTACGAACGCTGGCAAATCGTCTACACCACTTGTTCCTCTAACCAATTCATTCGGTGACAAGTTCAAAGCCAGCACCGATACATGGGAGTGTTCTGTGTGTATGATTAGAAACAAATCGGAATTATCAAGTTGCGCAGCGTGCACTACGCCCAAACCTGGTGCCAGCTCAGCCGCTGCTTCAGCCCCGAAAATCGCCTCCATGGTAACATCTTCGTCGTCATTAGTGCCAAATAAAACCATAGACACTGGCTTTAAAAATATCGTGGCAAGCCAGTCGGCCAAGTGGGAGTGTTCTGCCTGCATGACACGTAATGAACCGACTCGCAATAAATGCGCTTGCTGCGAACAAGCTAAACCAGGGGCGGCGAGTGAAAATGCGCCACAATTTGCTTTTGGCACCTCGGCCGCGTCCTTGGCCACCAATTCCAGTTTCAGTTTTGGTTTCAGTGCTGCGAAGAAATCGGATGAATCAAAGGAAGGAGATACGGCTCAAGCAAAACCGGCAGAAATTAAACAAAGTGTATCGTTTGGAGCGTCTTCAACAGAAAAGGCGGCCGTGCCGGCTACATCATTCTCGTTTGGTTTCAAACCCGTATCGACGAGTGAACCGAGCAAGGATGAAACTGATAAGACTACTGCCCCGAAATTTACTTTCGGCACTGGAGCGCAATCGAGTAAAACAGACTCCGCTAGTGAGACTAGCAGCAAAACAACTGAAACACCGACTAAAAAAGATTCGGAGCCAACAGGTTTTAAGTTTGGCTCCTCCTCATTTGCGGCGTCTACACTAGTAATGACTTCCACTAAAAGTGCGGAACAGGCGAAATCTACACCATCACAGAGCTCTACAACGCTGACCACTTCATCTAGTAGCATATTCAAACCAATTGGAACGGTGGCCTTCGCATCGCCTGGAGAGAAAAAGTCTGAAGAGACTGCAAAGCCACCTATGTTCGGTTTCGGAAGTGCTGCAACTAAAGCTGTCACTACTGAAGCCAGTACCGCAAAAACTAGTAATGGTATGTTCATTCTTTTGCTTCATAGGCCCACTAGTGGCTAATCAAACCGCAAAAATATTTTATTTACAGATAGCTGTAGTGGAGCTGAAAAACCATTCGTTTTTGGCTCCAAGCCTTCCGTGTCAGAGGAGAAACCTTCTGCAGAAGTAAAGCCTGCAGCTAAATTTACATTTGGATCGTCTTCAATTGCAAGCGGAACTGCATTCACGTCGCCAGTTGCGCAGAAAACCGCGCCGACCGGTTCGGTAGCGACAAGTGAACCAAATAGTGCTTCAACATTTGTTTTCGGTAAGTTTTCATCTTTTTATTGTGTATTATGTTCAAATATCGAATTGAATTCTTCTAGGAAAACCATCAACACCTGCCTCCATCACTCCCACATTCGGTGCAGTCAGCAGCAATGTAATTACTTCTTCAAATTCAACTGGTCCCGTGGCAACAGCTGCACCATCGTTTGGTGCCTTGTCTGCTTCGACAGTATCATCTTTCCAATCGTCGGCCACATCCACCCTTTCATCGGCTCCGACATTCGGCAGTAGCAGCAGTCTGAGCGGAAATCAACCAGCAACAACGAACCTATTCGGTAGCAATAGCTTTACTAGTGCCTCCAGTAGCAATGCCGCTACGGAAAACAAACCTGCTAGCAATTTATTTCAATTCGGTGCTGCGGCAAGTAAATCAGATTCGATAGCAGCAACTACAACCACAGCTTCGACTCCAATGTTTGGCAACGTTTCATCCACAACAAGCGGTCGATTCAGTTTTGGATCATCGAGCATAGCGTCGAATCAATCGTCGCCAGCCGCACCGTTTGTTTTTGGCAGTTCGAACAATGCTGAGAAACCAAAAGAACCATCGTCTCTCGGTCTTTTCGGTTCACCCGCAGCTTTAGGACAAAATAATGTTGCTAGTCCATCGTTACCCGCTTTTGGAAGTTTTTCGTCACCGTTGCAAACACAATCGGTGGCACCTGTACAGCCTGCTGCTGCTGTTCAACCGACGCTATTCGGTCAAACCTCGAATATGTCGAGTCCGTTCGGGTCAAGTTTGACGGCAAATAGTACACCTACGTTTGGCTCGTCACCAGCCACAAATACGGCGGCTGTCGCTCCTTCGGCATTTGGTAGTGCTAGTGCAACGATGTTCGGCAATGGATTCAATTCAACACCGGCGCAAAGTAATGATGAGCCAGCGTCAAAGAAACGTCCTGGTGGTTTCAATTTCGGGGCTCCGCCAGCTAATCCGGTAAGTTGAATAAACTTTTTTCTTTAATTCTTAGGGATTTATTGAGACTAAGGATGTGGTTTGTCTATTTCGAGAAATATTACATTCAATTTTTCGATAGAAATTTACTCGTGAAAACTTCAATCAATGAATGGAATCATTTTTATTGCAAAAGACTGTCCATTCACTTTATACAGATTAGCAGACCTTTTCTGGGCTCAATGAGAGATTTGTTAGGGCGAACAATCAACAACAAGTAATGTGTCGTTGAATTCTTTGAGATTCGCGACAATTATCTATATAAGGCAAACATGGGCTGATTTCCCCAGTTTCTCTCGCGGCTTCCCGGCTTGGTACATAGGAGCGGTTAAGAAGTAAAAATGGCAAATAAACAAATGCTTGCTTCATTGAAGTATCTGTAATTTTTTTCGGTTGGCCCCGGACCTAGCATGAGCGAGCTAGAGCCTTGTCGGGCGAGCTCATCTGCCATTTCGTTCCCAGTGATGTTTGAGTATCCGGGCACCCACACCAGCTGTAGCCCGTTTAGTCTCCCCAGCCTTAGAAGCGCTTGATGACAATTCCATACCAGCTGGCTTGATACTTCTGAAGAGTGCAGCGCCTATAAGGCAGCTTGGCTGTCAGCAGATTTGAATGTTGCGGCCGCGACAGTTTTATCGCATGCATTCATGGGTTGGCGTAAATTTCTGCTTGAAAGATCGATGTGATGGTCCCAAGAGACTGGTATAGCTCAATTCTTGGTTGAGCCGTGAAGATGCCTGAACCAGTCTTCCCATCCATCACTGATTCATCAGTGTAGATGTTTATGTCATCTCCAACGAAGTCAGAATGGCCTTCAAAGGACAATTCTCTGTCAGTGGGGATTACTTGGTATGACTTATCGAAGTCCTGTCCTGTCCGAAGGCATCAGCGCCTGTGGATGTTTTTGAAGTTATTTCATTATTGACTCATGACCGTGGAATGTTGTTTTCTTCCAGGTGCCCATGTTTACAAGACGGTAACCGTCGATCCTCCTCTTCATTTCCACATCAAGTGTTGGTAAGTTTAGGAGGACGTCCAGTGCCGCGGACGGCGCGGTTTTCATTGTCCCAGTGATGTTTAGGCAGCCCAGTCTCTGCACTTACGTCAGCAGTTTCTTGCTGACGCCAACGCTGACTCTACGCCACCAAACAATGGAAGCGTATAGCAGGATGGGTAATATGATGGAAGTATACATGCAGTGTATCCGTTGTGGTGAAAGCTTCCAAGACTTACCTATTGCACTTCTGCAGCACAAGAGCAGCCTGCAGGCTTTACGCCATTGTTCTGGAATATGGAGTTTCCACGTAAGTTTCCAAGTGCACCCCGAGATATTTGACTGTAGAAGATAGATAAAGTTCGACACCGTGTAGCCTGGATACGGTAAAGTTTCCCCAATTTCGTTTTCTGGTTAGCATAACCAAGACAGTCTTCTCGGGGTTTGATAGTCCATTTTGCCTACTCCATCTGTCCATTAGCCGTAGTGTCGATTGCATTCAGTCACAGATTGTGTCCACAAATTTGCCTTTGACTATTACAGCAAGGTCGTCTGCATAAGATTCCGCAAACACTCGGTTATTATCTTAAGTCCGGAGCAGTGTGTCCATCACAAGGAGCCACATCAGAGGAGAGAGAACTGCGCCCTGAGGACATCCTCTGGTACAAACTGCATCGATGGTCTTTCATCCAAGTGTTATACAAATATTCCTTGAAGTAAGCATGTTACCCATTCACCCTATCAGCAAAGGGTCGATTCCATGTTCGTTTGCCGCATCACAGATGCTGGTAAATGAGGCGTCATCGAACCTTGCTTGGATGTCGATGAATGCACCCATTGCAAACTCTTTCTGAGATAAGCTCTTCTCGAGCTCACTGACGAGTTCATGAAGGGCAGTTTCTGTCGATTTACGTTCCTGGTGAGCATGCTGCCTGCTGATCAGCAGCCGTCTGGGAAGGCATACATCCCTAATATTATATACCTGTCTACCAGTCTTTCGAGTCCCTTTAGGAGGAATGATGTCAGACTGATAGGCCGAAAACTCTTAGCTTCAGCATAGGAGTGTTTACCTGGCTTAGGGATAAATACTACCTTCACGTTCTGCCAGGTTGTTCGAATGTAGGCATACATGATGCATGTCCTATATATTTTCCTTAAATATAGGCCAAGAAGTTCCATTCCCTCTTTTATGAGAGCAGGAAAAATCCCGTTAGGCCCACTTCTTCTTCTTCTTCTTGTAGCGGTGCAGAAAGGTGTGAAACCTCTGTGCATCTATGTGGGTACGATTTATGGTTCATCAATGTTTGTGTCCGTGAGGTCTAAGGACAAAAACATAGCTGCTGCGATAGGATTTTTCCACAGCGATATAGGGGTAAGATCAGTGGGCGCAGCGGGGCATTGAAACAAATGGCCCACATCATGAGGAGTACCATTGCAGTTTGGACAGATGTTTTGGATGTCCGGGTTTATGCGAGAAAGGTACGAATTAAGGCGTGAACAAAAGCCCGACCGAAGTTGAGCTAGTGTTACTCTGGTGGCTCTCGGGAGCCTAATCTCCTCAGGCGAAATTGGTGGTGGGCGCTCTGAGAGGACTCTATTCGCACCTAAACTCGCGATAGACCGATTCACTTCTTCAGTGTGGATCGCTGCAATGGCGGCTCGGTATGTAACTTCATCGTAAGGGTCCCGTTTGTATCCCTGAACCTCTCTCTCAAGGTCTCGTAAACCACGCCTGACATGTCGTGGTGGAGGAATTCGGTCCATGAGATGATTATTGGGATGATCCTCACGGTAGCAACCAACAAGATACTGTTTTGAGAGTAGGAGATTGTGATCACGTATTGGCATCAATTTTGTCTCCTGATGTAAGTGATCCTGGGCAGACATCAGAAGGCAACCTGTCGCGATGCGTAGAGCGGCATTTTGGCAGACCTGAACTTTGGACCAGTTTGTGTCACATAGACTATGTGTCCAAACTGGGGGCTGCATAATCAGCGGCCGCTCGGCCCACCGCTTTATAAGTAGCTAGCATGGTTTCTTTATCTTTGCCCCAGGTGCTACCAGCTAGAGCTTTTAGGATGTTGTTCCTACTGCGCATTTTTTCACAGACTGAAGCTGCATGATTTGCAGACGTCATCATGTTCTCTAGGTGAAGCCCGAGAATTTTGGGGGTTTGAACAGTAGGAACAGAATTGTTGCCAATACGTATATCCATCTCCCATCTGATGTCCTCCCACCAAGTGGTTAGAAAAGTCGCAGAGGATTTGGACGCAGAGATAGTGAGGTTTCGGCTTTGGAAAAATGCCTGTAATCGTCCTAGATAGCGATTAATTCGGAGGCGCATTTCATCCTTATAATTCCCTGTGGCGAGTACGGTGCAATCGTCAGCATAGGAAATCACCTCGATTCCTTCAGGTGGTGTGGGAAGGCCGGACATGTAGATGTTGAACAGAGTGGGGGAGAGTACCCCTCCCTGTGAAACACCTGATTTGATTTTCCTAAGCTTAGAACGTTTGCCTCGAAACTCGGTGAAGGAGTGCCGACCAGCTAGATAGTTGGCAATCCAACGGATCTCTTGTGCAGGAAGATGCATATTCAACAGGTTTGCTAAGAGCATTGAATGATTGACCTTATCGAATGTACTTGATAGGTCTATTGCCACCAGAATAGTTCTGTGACAACGATTGCGTTGATTTAGCCCATCACGAATGCGTGTAGTGATCGCATCGAGGGCAGTGGTGGTACTATGCATCTTCCTGAAGCCATGCTGGTGAGGTTCTAGCTTCGCATGTGCAACAAGAGTGGGGTGAATAAGGGCCTCCAGCGTCTTTGCGACAGGAGAAAGTATCGTAATGGGGCGGTAGGATTCCCCGAGATTTGCGCTCTTCCCTGGCTTGAGACAGGGAACAATTCGACCTGTTTTCCAGATTTCAGGGATGGCAAGCGTGGACATCGACAAGTTAAAGGCGGCCGTGAGATACTCAATGGCTGGAAGGTCGAGATGTTTCAACATGGTCATCGAAATGCCATCTGGTCCGAGGGCCTTGGAGTTTTTAGCATTCTCGATGACTTTTTTAACCTGGTCCGCTGTAAAAGATGGTATGGTGTCAACATTCCGGCTGCGAATCCGTCTTCTAATTTTGCGCTTGAGGCCGTCAGACTTGGGATGTTCAATAAATTGTTTATTGAACAGGCTAGCACGCTGAAGAGGATCGCAGGTTTTAGTGTTGCCAAATTCAATGGCGTTGTTGCCCTTTTCTTTCCGAGGATTGGAAAGGGCGCGGACGGTAGACCATAATTTGCTGACACCTTCATTGAGGTTACATTCATCGAGGTGCTGATTCGATTTCGCCCTCCTATAGTCTTTAACTTGTCGATCAATTTCGGAGTTAAGCTCCTGAGTTCTGGGATCATCAGGGTGAGCGCTTCTGATCTGATCACGTTCATCGGCTAATCTGGCGGCACTAGTGGGGAAGTTAGGCCGAACTTTCGGGATACGTCCTGCCGGAATAATACGTGCCGCGGCTGTAGTAATGACGTTCCTAATATTTTGCTCGGCCTTGTGAATGTTGGTAGGTGATAGTAGCTCGATGAACTTCGCCGACGAGTAAGCTTTGAAACCATCCCAATCGGCTTTCTTGTGATTGACAAACGTTCGCTTCTCAGACTTAGTCATGTTCGCTGGTTTGTCAATTTTTATAATGATTGGGAGGTGATCTGATCTAAGGGTGGTACGTACTTCCCATCGAGAAGCAGCAATTAGGCTGGCACTGACAATAGTTATGTCAGGAGAACTACTGCAAGTGCCCACGACTCTAGTCGGCGAGCCTTCATTGAGTGAACAGAATTCTGAAGCGTCAAGTGATTCGGCGATAGTTATACCCCCGGCATTGTTGTTGAGGTCCGAATGCCAGGGCTCATGGTGCGCATTAAAGTCGCCAAGGATGACCTTGTGCTCTCCGGAAAGGAGAGGACCAATGTCGAAACGGTAGCCTGAAGGGCAACTAGAATGAGGTGGTACATAAATATTAAAAATGTCGATATTAGTACTCCCTGATGGAACTGAGATGGCTTGAATTTCCGCCGTACCGTCAGCAACTACATCTAATACACAGTAATGTACGGACTTGTGTATTAGGAAGGCAAGTCCACCTCCAGGGTGAGAATCATCCGTGGCGGCCGGTCGATCTTTCCGCAGTATAACATATTCGCTATGGACGCTTAGAGACGAGTTTGCGGCGATGAGAATTCTGTTGGAACTCAAGAAGTGTGTGATCTCAGCGATTTTTCGGTGGATGCCATTACAGTTAAACTGTAATATAGATAATGCAGTGAAAACTGCTGGAGGAGGAGGGCCAGGCGTAAGACTGGGTCTGGCATTCCTTATCATATTGTTTGGCGGTGTAGGGGGCAGTGGTGGAGAAGGTGGGCTAGGAGCAGCCCTGGGTTGCCCGGAATTCATACAACCTGCCGCAACATATGCTGAGGAGTGTTGACCCTGTCTTCGTAACCCCGAACACCTAAAGTGAACCCATTCCCTGCAGCAATTACACTGCACTGATCTGGCATTCGAACCGATTCGTTACTTGCAGACACTACAAATCCATACCTCTGGGCCTGGATTTGTTTCAACACCGGCGCGAATTAGTAAAATTGAGAGCAGCCGCGCCGAGATGTAATGCTCCCAATATGACGAAAAAACACATATATCGTACCCACCCATATACACAGACAAACACAACCTTCCTGCATCGAACCTTCAGGGCTCCTGCCGGGGCTCTTGCCAGGAAGGCATATTGGCAGCTTTTGGCCGTTTTGAATAGACAAAACGGGTGTGGTCCGCCCCGTAGAGGCAGTTGCCGTAAGACCACGTTAGGCCCACTTAACTCGTTCTAACGTAACTATTCTGCAGATCAGAGACCAGTCTCTTGAGTGGGGACTGTTTATGGTCTCCCTTATAGTTTCGCCCTGTCTGCTTCCTGGAAAGTGCACGTCAAGTATCAGATTGATGGTTTCCTCTTCACTCACCGTATACGTTCCGTCCGGTATAAATTGCCCAGCATTTGGCTACAATCTTTAACCCTTTAACCCTTTCTCCCAACGGGACAATACGTCCCAGCCAAAAATAAAAAATTCTAGTGGATACATGGGCGTTTGAAACTGTGTTAGCATTAATCCCATTGGTACTATCAAGTTATAACATAAACGCAGTTAGAGTTGTTTGTCGACAATACTGATGTTTTATTTGAGATTTTAGTTACCAGCTACCATAACGCGTTTATATTTTCAAGTTTGATTTCGATAAAATAATCGGCTTTGCTATATTTTCCTGCATTTTGTGTGTTTCTGGCGATTATGTACTTGGTTCTCTATCTGCTAGTTGTACGGAATTTCGAAAGAAACAAGGTAAATTGGCATTTTTGTTTGCTTTGAATTGTCTGGGATATAATGTCCCAATGGTATTTCAACATGGGTCTTCTTCCTTCCTTGCCTCGTTCTTTATACCGCTCCATGGTTCCGCGTTGCTCGACCTGCGGTGTAGGCACATCGCCCGTTTTGGCGATAATTTCTCAGCATATTTCTACAGGCAGCTCTATCTTGGATCGTGTCATCGCCGAGACCAATGCGTTGTTGTTGCTTTTTCATTTGACACATCCAGGTGTTCTTTGGTCTGCCTCTGGCCTTGGGTCCATCAAGTGGAACTTCCATTGATATCGCTCTCTTTGCGGGGTTCTCAGGCGGACGCCGTTGAACATGGCAATACCAATCCATTCGTCGGTCTTCGAGCTTTTCGGTGATTGGTTGGTCTATGGACAAGCTGCCTCGGATGTAGCTACTCTTGATGTGGTCCCTTTTGGTTACACCAACTGACATGCGTAACATTTTCATTTCAGTCGCTGTCATTTCTTTCGCGTAACCTTCATACATGGTCCAGCATTCTGATCCATACATGAGTGCGGGACGTACAACCGTTTTGTAAAACTCCAGAGTTTTCTCGCCACCTCATCCACCCAACCTTTGTGCGATGTTTGATGTCATCATCGCATGTAGCTCCGCTGTTCACCATCGAGCCAAGGTACTTGAACTTGGTACAAGACTTAAGCTGCTCTCCTTTGACGTACATTTCTGGTATCGGTGCATTTGGGTCTGAGAATTGGCAGCATAAGAACTCAGTCTTTGTTATACTTACCCTCAGTCCATGCTCCTCCAGAATGTCACACCATTTTGTAAGCGCAGCTTGCAAGGCAACGATGTTTGGGCTACTGAGGACTATATCATCAGCAAAAAGAAGAGATATTTCTAGGCCGTCGGAGACACGTGTTAATAAGTAGCACATGATGATGTTGAAGAGCAACGGACTCAATACACTGCCCTGGTGTACTCCGACATTCACCGGAAATTCTTCTGATTCACCGGCTGTGCATCTAACCTTAGTCGTAGCTCCATCATACATGTCTCGTATCATCCTGACGTATGCCTCGGGGACATTAAGTGCTCTCAAGGCCAACCATATCAGATCACGAGGTACTCTATCGAATGCCTTCTCCAAATCGATGAACACAAAATACAAGTCCTTTCGTGCTGCTCTATACTTTTCCATCGCAACACGAATGCACTGAATCGCATCGACTGTAGATCGACCTTCAACAAAGCCGCATTGATTGTCATTCAACCGCACAATCTTTCTCAATCGGTTGCAGACAACTCGCTCGTAGATCTTCAGTGTATGAGGTGTTAACTTTATAGCCCTATAGTTGTTGAGTTTGCGTGAGTCTCAACATGGGTCAATATGACCCAATGGTATGGAAACCAACAACTGCTCTAAAGCATATGCCTTTGAAGCTCGTAATGGGGGAATACAGTTTTGGGGGCCACGCGATTTCAACGGTTATATTTACTACCTAAATATATACGCACGGAAAGAGGATGCAAATAAGTACATACAGTGACACGCAAAACTGTTCACGAAATTAAAATTTTTTGCTTTTTTTGCCGCTGTGAAATTAAGAGAAAAAAATCAATGAAACTTTTGACTTAAATAAATGTTTTATTTTATTCTAAGCAAACAAATCAAAGAAATGTGAGAGTTTAATTATAATATTTAATAAAAAAAATGGATTTGTTTATTTACTTTTGTGAACACTTTTGCGGGTCGCAGGCAATTTCGATTTTAATATATCGTATAACCGCCTGTGGCCTTAATAATAGCCTCAATACGCTTGGGCATGCTTTGGATAAGGTTATCCAACAGTTGAGCATAATTTTTCTCCCATTTGCATTGAGCTTTTTCCCAAAGCTCGCCCACAGTTTTCGAAATATCCTTATTTGCGAGAAGCCGTTTTTTGTTTAACAGTCCACAAATTTTCAATAGGATTTAGGTCGAATAACTGAGCTGGCCATTTTTTTGCCCTAATATTATTTTTTCCAGCCATTCTTTTGTTATTTTGGTCGTATGTTTGGGGTCATTATCATTCGTAAAGATTGTGTCTTCAGTTTCGCAACCAAAAACATCGATACTCGGAATCATAGAGACCTCCAGGATGTCTATATAATCAATTGCACGCATTATTCCCTTCATTCGACGCAATTTTCCCCACTTGTGGCATTTAAAACAACTCCAAACCATTAAAGTACGTCCACCGAATTTGAGACTTTTGATGATATTGTATTCGCGGAGCCCTAATTTTTGGTCCACCTAAGGCCAAGTCCTCCCAACAGAGCCTAGTCGATTAATTTTATTCTCATCACACCATATTGCAGACTTCCAATGAGCAAGAGCCCAATATCGATGCTGCTTAGCAAAGGCCAAGCGAAGCGGGCTTTCTTATGGTGCTCTCGTAAGAATAGCCTTTGATTTCGCTTTTAACCCTCCGGTTTCAAGACACCTACGGTCTGTGTCATTTGAAATACGGATCCCCCGTGTGCTCCGTAGCTCTAGATTCCCTTCCGCAGCATTTTCAACGGCACCAGTAACAATTATACGACGAAAATATCGCTCGGATTCGGGGGATAGCTGTTTTGGGCGACTTCTTTTGAACCTCTCCCAGACATTTTAACAAAAGAATGGCTGGAAAGTAATAATATTAGGAGAATAAAATGGCACGCTCAGTCACCCGATCTAAATCCTATTGGAAATTGGTGGTCTGTTAAACAAAAACGGCTGCTCGCAAATAAGGATATTTCGAAAACTGTGGGCGAGCTTTGGGAAAAAGCTCAATGCAAATGGGAGAAAATTGATGCTCAACTGTTGGATAGCCTTATCTAAAGCATGCCCAAGCGTATTGAGGCCATTATTAGGGCCACAGGCGGTTATACGATGCATTAAAATCGAAATTGCCTGCGACCCGCAAAAGTGTTCACAAAAGTAAATAAACAAATCCATTTTTTTTTTATTAAATAATATAATTTATTTTTCATGTTTCTTTGATTTGTTTGCTTAGAATAAAATAAAATATTTATTTAAGTTAAAAGTTTCATTGATTTCTTTCTCCTAATTTCACAGTGGCAAAAAAAGCAAAAATCTTTAATTTCGTGAACAGTTTTGCGTGTCACTGTATGTATAACGAAAATACACTAAAGAACGAATGGTTTTATAACTCTGTGAAAGCATTCAAAGTAAGGACATGTTACTGGCATTTGATCAATTCTTCACTAGTGTAAAACTTTTGAGCGAATTGCTATGCGCAGCTGTTGGCACAAGCAAGGAAAATATGTAGAATATGCCAGTATTTGCCAATAAGCTTGTCGAGAAGGGACGGTCAGAGTTCAAAATCAAAATAAATGCTTGCTATGTGGGTAGATTCGAATGAGGTACTAGTAATGAGTAACTGCCACAAACCAGAGACGGAAATTATAAAAAGGAAACAAGAAGATGGCTAGAAAAACGATACCACCTGCCATTGCTACGTATAACAAAATATTGGGTGGGGTTGATCAAAAAGTTCAGATATATGATTTTTACAGAAAATCTATAAAGTGGTGGAAAAGCTTTTTTTTTATAAATCATTGATGGCAGCAGCTGTAAATGCCCATATAATTCACCAGGAAATTACAATAAAGAAATCTCATGCAGAGCATCGGCGATCATATGCCAGTACCAACTAATGGTAGACGTCGTTGCGCAAAATAACAGAATAAAATGGACAAAAGAACGAAATTTATGTGTTTTAGTCCAAACCATGCCCAATGAATCACAGTGTTATATGATTTATATGGAAATGAATTGAATTACACAAAATTGTTAAGAATATAACTTTGTTATCAATTGCAATTTTTATTTTCACCAATTCGACATTTTAGTTTATTTGAATACCGGTGGGATATATATTCCCACTTTGAAGTACCAGTGGGACAATATTAGAGATGTAACGGATCTTGTTTAGCGGATGAGGATGCGGATGCGGATGCAAAATAGTACAACAGTGAGGATGCGATTGCGGATGCGGATATTAATGGAGAAATTTTTGAGGATGCGGATGAGGGTGCGGATGAGGATATGATCGAATATGTAGACAAAAATATTTAGGTTTCACACTTTTTATAAAGATGAAGAAAAGTTGAAATTCCTCTGATTAGTGTGGTTTAAAATTAAAAAGTTGCATACTTCCTTACTTCGCTTCACCTTAAAAAAACGCACTTCACCCGCCTCAGTTCAATTCATTTAAAACAAAACCACTCAAACAGTAGTCACAAAAATGCGAACCGAAGTGCGTTCCTTAATTCCCTCGTAGTCGTAGCTGTAGTCATCGCTGACTACTCAGATCATATAAATGGAACGCGCTCCTGCTGTGCTGACCGACAAACTGAAGCTCAGTTGTGTATACGATACAGAATACAATTTGTCTTAATGCATTTCTTTATAGTTACAAAGTAGCACGTGGGTCGCATATACCATTTCTCAGTCAAGTTGATAACTTTGGAACATCAAATTCGTAACTTTGGAACATCAAATTCGTAACTGTGGAACATCAAATTCGTAACTTTGGAACATCAAATTCGTAACTTTGGAACATCAAATTCGTAACTTTGGAACATCAAATTCGTAACTATGGAACATCAAATTCGTAACTATGGAACATCAAATTCGTAACTTTGGAACATCAAATTCGTAACTATGGAACATCAAATTCGTAACTTTGGAACATCAAATTCGTAACTTTGGAACATCAAATTCGTAACTGTGGATCATCAAATTCGTAACTATGGAACATCAAATTCGTAACTATGGAAAATCAAATTCGTATGTAATTTATTAGGTCCATATTCTCGATCGTTTTAAATTTTATTTTAATTATATATGTGTACGATATATATATACATATATATATATATATATATATATATATATATATATATTTATACATATATTTTCTAATAGAATTTCCTCAACAACTGTTTTCATCGGAAAATGAAATATTTCCTATTTCGCAGTAGCTAGAAGGTTTAAAACGCTAAAGGTCATAAATCAATCATAATATATTTTCTAAAGGCCTGAATAGAGATCGGGCGGAATGAAAATGAAATTTTTGTCCGCGGCGATTTTCTCAATGAAAATGCATGCTTACTGTAGTGGAATATGTGGTAAATGATGGGGTATTCCATAAACTAAAATCCGAGAATGGTTTCACAATTTGTCTCTGCCATTTTATGTGTTATTTTTCGATTCCCCGGTCATTAGATAATTTCCGCGATGAACTCGTCGTGGACAGTGAATCGGTTTGACGTTTGCAAAACTCACCACGCCCGACGGAGAATATGCTACAGAGTCGACTCATTTTCACGTTGAAAATGCATTCGGACAATGGGGAAATAATTTTTTTTAGTTATTTTTAAGATTATTTAGGACGTAAAACGCCTTTGTATCAATTTTCGAAGCTAAAATTTTAAATTCACCACGGTTTTTATGCCGGTTCATTACCGTCACCACGGTTTTTATGCCGGTTCATTACCGTTTCATTTTCATTCCGCTCGAACTCTATCCGGGGCTTAACTATGTAAATTCTCAATTTTTTTATTATAACCCTATTATCTAAACTAAAATACTATTTATTAATAAAATCTAACGACGAACACCTGAAAATAGAATAGATTTAACGATCAACATCCTTTGAGCGAATTAATTGTTATACCTTGAAATATATTTATTCTTCGTTTAATCGTATGGTCGTTTGGTTTTCTCGTTATGTAAGTCTGAAATTCAGATAATTAGCTATCACAATTCCTTTGCAAAAAGGTTTGTTACCGTATAATTTTACATATTCAAACTAAAGGACCTCCTCTTCCCCAGCGGCTAGTCGCAATATGGACAACATTTCCTTGACTGAACTTTCGCAGTCCGCAGCATAATAAGTTCGGTTAGATCAAAATCTTTCGAGACATCGGCCATTATATTTCGAACGATGCTTTTAACATTCGAGGAGATTTTCCTGACTGGATTTAACATCGGCGAGTTTGATGGTAAACATTTGTTGCGCCGCTGATTTTGTTCCAAAATTTCTCTAACTTTGGCGCTTTTCTGGATTGCTGCGTTCTCCATAATAATTAGAGCACCTGTCCATGAAGAAGATAGAGATAGACCCTTCCATATCACTTACGCTTATTAAGCGTAAACTTGCAGGCATGGGTTATAACTTATGCAC
Source organism: Microchrysa polita (assembly GCA_949715475.1). NCBI lineage: Eukaryota > Metazoa > Arthropoda > Insecta > Diptera > Stratiomyidae > Microchrysa > Microchrysa polita. Next base: position 57,593,610 of record OX454417.1, read on the forward strand.
AAAAACAATTAATAACTCACTGCGATCGCTCCGGATTACGTTGAAACTGCCATCATCAGAGGAAACAAACGTTAATTTACCAAGCACTGTAGAGGCACGTCAAAATTACGCGAGTGGTTTGACCAAAATTTTAGACGAGGATCATCCAAAAATGATTTTTATTGATGAGTGTGGACTTAAACTCCACATTCCTCGAAAACAGTCCCGATCTAAGTCAGCGACTCGATCGAGATCGACGGCTCCCACAGATAGGGGAAGGAACGTGTGCCTATTAATTGCCTTGACCGAAGATGGTATCCTTGATAGTAAAATTCGACCTGCTTCCATGAGTACCTCGGAAGAATTTTGCGACTTTTTACGAGGATTGGTGAAAAAAGTGGATTCTTCATGGACAGGTGCTCTAATTATTATGGATAACGCAGCAATCCAGAAAAGCGCCGAAGTTAGAGAAATTGTGGAACAAAATCAGCGGCGCATCAAATGTTTACCATCAAACTCGCCGATGTTAAATCCAGTCAGGAAAATCTTCTCGAATGTTAAAAGCATCGTTCGAAATATAATGGCCGATGTCTCGAAAGATTTTGTTCTAACCGAACTTATTATGCTGCGGACTGCGGAAGTTCAGTCAAGGAAATGTTGTCCATATTGCGACTAGCCGCTGGGGAAGAGGAGGTCCATTAGTTTGAATATGTAAAATTATACGGTAACCAACCTTTTTGCAAAGGAATTGTGATAGCTTTTTATCTGAATTTCAGACTTACATAACGAGAAAACCAAACGACCATACGATTAAACGAAGAATAAATATATTTCAAGGTATAACAATTAATTCGCTCAAAGGATGTTGATCGTTAATTCTATTCTATTTTCAGGTGTTCGTCGTTAGATTTTATTAATAAATAGTATTTTAGTTTAGAAAATAGGGTTATAATAAAAAAATTGAGAATTTACATAGTTAGAAAATATATTATGATTGATTTATGACCTTTAGCGTTTTAAACCTTCTAGCTACTGCGAAATAGGAAATATTTCATTTTCCGATGAAAACAGATGTTGAGGAAATTCTATTAGAAAATATATGTATAAATATATATATATATATATATATATATCGTACACATATATAATTAAAATAAAATTTAAAACAATCGAGAATATGGACCTAATAAATTACATACGAATTTGATTTTCCATAGTTACGAATTTGATGTTCCATAGTTACGAATTTGATGATCCACAGTTACGAATTTGATGTTCCAAAGTTACGAATTTGATGTTCCAAAGTTACGAATTTGATGTTCCATAGTTACGAATTTGATGTTCCATAGTTACGAATTTGATGTTCCAAAGTTACGAATTTGATGTTCCAAAGTTACGAATTTGATGTTCCAAAGTTACGAATTTGATGTTCCATAGTTACGAATTTGATGTTCCAAAATTACGAATTTGATGTTCCAAAGTTATCAACTTGACTGAGAAATGGTATATATCCGCTAATTGTCTGCATACAAAAATGAGGATTGCGGATGAGGATGCGGATGTAAATATTTATAAGATGAGGATGAGAATGCGGATGCGGAGTTTAATTTTTATGCGGATAATCCGCGATTGCGGATGCGGATGCGGACATCCGTTACATCTCTAGACAATATGTCCCATTACATTTATCGCTTTCCCCCCTTTCCCCATTACCGTGTATTTTTTCATATGTGCTTTGGCCTATATCAATGAGTTAAAAGTAGTAAAAATCAAATCTTTAACAAAAAAAGGTTTGGTAGTGAAAGGGTAACGAGGATTCGCTTAATTTTTGCAGCTGCCTATGTGGAGTTGGTATCTTCACAGAAGCGTATCCACGATAATTTTTGGGCCTTTGGGCCTGTTGGTAATTAGTCCAATCCGCGAAGAAATTTGTCTGCCTGCCTGCCTGCCTGTAAAGATCGTCGTCTCCTCGGACGCTTCATCGAAAAGAACTTGCTAACACGTTTCGTTTCATTAGATCTTTGTATTCTCTCCATATTGCATGAAATTGTCAACAATGAATATTATTTAATATGTTGTTTACATGTAATTGATTTCCCTAATGTATTAATTTTGTTATATCTTTTCTATTTCTAGGGAGGTTTTTCATTCGGAGCTAGTACCGTCAATAATAATAACAATAACGATAGTAAGCCATTTTCGTTCTCAGCCAGCGGTAGTGCTCCTGCATTCAACTTTACTGGAAACTCGGAGGTAAAATATTTATGAAATAACATTTTAAACTAAATACGTTCAATGTCAGTATTATCATCATAGTTGATTAAATGTAAAGTTGGTATATGTATATAAAAGAAGAAACAAAAATAGCAAAAAAAAAATATTTAAAGAAAAACATTACGGCTTGAGATTTTCCCTTATTCATTACTGACATTGATTTGTATTCTTATTCGTTTTCAGAATTTCAACAAGAAATATTTTTCAAAAATCAAAATCTTACGTATTTTTGTTTTCTCTATTCTCTTTACTATAACTGCTGGCGATTATTCAAAATTTGATGTAATATGGTTGCACCTATACTATTTGTGTGCTTGTGCGTCTCTATCCTCTTCATAATGTAATAAATTTCTACTGAAAAAAAAAATATAAATAGGCAACCAATTCGTCACAACCATTTCAATTTGGAGCTCCTCAAATAACTCCAGCTGCTTTTAATTTTAGTGGTATTGAGGTAATGTATATACATCGTATATATACATAACATAACAAGAATGCTTTTTGCCATTTACTTGATTGCTAATTGCGACTGTTTTTTTTGTTATCCTGAGAAAGAGTTTTTGATTTTCGTTAATCATTTTCTTTTTTTTGTGCTGAGAGGTATGCAGTTTTAACACTTATTTTTTATATTTGTTTTGATATATTTAATTCATAAGACTAACGCTTAACAATAATAAAAAAAATATATATAGCACCTTGCATCGTTGTGCCCATACTAATTTTGTTGCTACGAATTCCGATAGGACGTAAAATGAATCCCTTGAAGGATTTTTATGTACTGAGGTTATGTTAGAATTAGAAATAGCTACGAGTATATGGCTATACATGGTTGAAGCGCTCGTTCTCTGTCTGCTGATTTTTTTAACACACGCACATACGTTACTTTCGATTAAAATTAATAAACCTAAACCTGCTAGAAATTAGGTAGCATTATTCAAAATTGTCACCTTTGGATGCAGTTTCTAGAAGAACTGAAACAAACTTGTCGTCGATAATTTTTGAGAACAATTTAGAAGAGTTCAAGAGGAATAGTATACGACTCGTATTTACTGTGAGGCATTTTTACACTTTTACACTATTTTTTACATCAACCTACACCATGCTACCATTGTTATGCATCCATCACATTTTCTTGTTGAAGACCAATATAAATTCAAAATTTTGTTTCATTCTTTGTGCCGTTTATCTCTGTGTGAGTGCATTAGTACTCTTGTTTTAAATCAGCCATCAATAAAATCGTACATTATATATTTTTTTGTTGTTAACTGCCCTTGCGCATATTGGCTTCAAAAACAAGGAGAAAATCTAAAAGTGAATTGTAAGTTGCTCATTCGCGCATGTCTGCTTCAGCGATATTTCAACCGAAATGTGTTTTACATTAGTTATGTATTTTCTTGCGATGGACACAATTCAATCAATAATAATAATTTATTAATGTTCTGCTTCTGTTTATTAATCAATCAAACTGTTGACTATTGAAAGATCGTTCGTACGTTCGTTTATTTTTGCATTATGTGAAATTGAAAATCTTTTTTCACTTCGTTTCTTCAAATTGTAACAATTGAAAAACAAACCAACATAACTCCCAAGGCATATTCTGAAATGTGAAATCACAATTTCTTTTTGCAGACTACTCCGAATGCGCCTTTTCAATTCAACGCTGCACCGGCAGCTAACAATATTTTTGCGTAAGTACTAATCAAATTTATTTTTATTTTTTATTTTTAATTCACCAATTGATTTTTGTATGTACATTAAACTGTTTTGTGTATATTCATTCAGAGTGTGCATTCAACATGTAATAAAAATTGTGTTTTGTTTTGTAATATGTTTAATTGTAAATTTCAGTTATTGCGACTATGTAATTATTTATTTATCCAAAGCATGATGTGTATCATACATAATTACGTTCAGATTTTTTATTTCAATTGTTCTAAATTCACTTTCAGGTCATAGGGTCTTTATTTAAAAATATAAGAAATTACAATATAAATTGATAAGAAATTCACTAATTTCGTGTGGGGGGCTTCATCATAATAAGCTATCTGCCTTTTGTGTAATTTTGTATAAATATCCCATTGATCAACTATCATAAGATGTTGCGCTTTTACATTATATTCTTATATAAGGTCATTCAAATACAGCGCTCCCAATTCAATAATCGCTTGAAATATGTCTGTACTGTTTCATATAATTAGAATATAATTTAATGTTATGGCAAAGAACTTAGCCTTATTATAAAGATAAGGGTTTGCCATTTAGTTTTAAAAATGATTTCGGGAAAGTGGCCGCCGCGACTAGCTCGAATAAATTCTAGCCAAGAGGCCCAATTTTCGACCAAATGGGGCCGTATGTCAGCAATGACGCGCCGAATATTCTCTTCCAAGGCTTATCTGCGTAGACAAGCAACTTTACATAACCCCATAAAATATAGTCCAGCGTTGTTAAATCGCAAGATCTTGGAGGCCACGCCACAGGCCCGTGAGATAATGGGCACGACGTGAGATAATGGGCTCACCAAAAGATTCCTTCCTTCAATTCAGGCACGAAAAAGTGATTAATCATGGCTCTATAGCGTTCCCCATTGACTGTAACATTATGGCCGGCTTCATTTTTGGAGAAATATGGACCAATGATTCCCTCTGCCCATAGACCACACCTAACAGCCCATTCACACTGCGGGCGATGCGATGCGATAAGAAGCGATAAGCTTCCCATCGCAAGAAAAAAAATTCCTTAGCATTTAAATAGGAACAGTGCTGTCCAACCGTAGCGTACGTGTATCCCCAAAAAGGGCGGAATTTGGATTTGGCAAGAATTTTTTTTATACAAATCTATGAATGGGTCGCTATGAAGTAACATTTGTGGAAATATGCAGTGCAGCACAACCCGGTTTGTAGCGTACGCTTACGTATAGGAAAGTTTCGGACAGCGCATATATTTGCTATGAATTATTGAAGGTAGCGGATAGGTCACTTGTGGGAAGATACGGTGATGAGAAAACCGGAGTGCCATTTTGGGGCGGGCAGCCCTAATATTTTTTTCTTGTTTTTGACCTCAAATTCGGAATTAGCGATCTAAATTTACCTAGTGTTTCTGCCACGCCGATTGGACGAGTATTTCCCGAGAAAACAGGGGTGCCATTTTGGGGTGGGCAACCCTAAAAAGAATTTCTGTTTTTTTACCTCAAATTCGGAATTAGCGACCCAAATTTACCTAGTGTTTCTGCCACGCCAATTGGACGAGTATTTCCCGAGAAAACAGGGGGGGGGATGTGGGGTGAGCAACCCAAAAAAATCTGGTTTTTTACCTCAAATTCGGAATCAGCGACCCAAATTTACCTATTGTTTCTGTCATGGCAATTGGACGAGTATTTCCCCGAAAAGACAGGGGTGCCATTTAGGGGTGGGCAACCCTTAAAAAAATGTCTGTTTTTTTACCTCAAATTTTGTGGCACGCCGATTGGACGAGTATTTCCCCGAGAAAAGAGGATTGCCATTTTGGGGTGGGCAACCCTAAAAACATTTCTGGTTTTTTACCTCAAATTCGGAATCATCGACCCAAATTTACCTAGTGTTTCTGCCACGCCGATTGGACGAGTATTTCGCCGAGAAAACACGGGCGCTGTTCTGGGTGGGCAACTCCGAAAATTGTTTTTCTGTTTTTGACCTCAAATTCGGAATCAACGGCCCATAATTCCTTTAGTGAGAAAACATTTTGGGGCGGGCAACCCCAAATTTTTTTTCTTGTTTTTGACCTCAAATTCGGAATCAGCTACCCAAATATACATAGTGTTTCTGCCACGCCAATCGAACGCGTATTTCCTCGAGAAAACATTTTGGGGCCGGAAGTGCGAGCGCTACAAACTAGGTTTCATTGCACTATTTCACCCATTAACAACAATTTAGACTATATCCAAATGCCGCCTGTAGTCTGGCTGGTCTAGCGGTTAGTGCGCGCACTTTCGGTGCACAGGGCCATGAGTTCGAATCTCACTGTGGATCATGGTGTTTTTCGTACTCACGAGCTTGCGACGGACTATGATTTCACTCAGATGTTAAACGAGTACCCAGTTATGGGGATAAATAACACTGCTGGGCGTGATGCTGATCTCATTACCTCAACAAAAAGCAGATAAGATCTTGGAAATAGGATTTCACTAACACATCCTGCGGCCTTAGTTCAATGCTGGATTGTCGCGCCTGTTATTTTAAATGCCGCCTGAATATTGTTTTGAAACGCGTAAGCTAACACTACAAATTCCAACAAAGTTTACCTAGCTCTTTCTCCCATTCATTATTACTTACAACAATCCATTCATGGATACCCACAATTATCTACAACACTATCATAAACATACCGACACGTATGTATGTATGTATATAGAAAATACGAGGCCGATCTAAAACCATACCCACCCGTATCATCATCAAACAGCGCCAAACCGCAAGAGGCAGCGCCGATATAAAATCCATCGAAAAATCAGGATTTCTTACCATGAAAACAAATCACATTGTCTCGTAACACATCGCATTGCCCCGCCCGACATCGCAAGAAGTGTGCACACATCGCATCGCCCGGCCCGGCCCGGAAAAGCTCGGCGTCGCACTGTATGTGTACGCGGCCTAAGGCTTCATTCAAACGGCGCGAAAACGGCCTGCAAGCTCCAGCCATACAAATGCATTGGCTTATATGGGAAGCTCACGACGAGCGAGAGCCGTGTGGTCCTACTGGCAACCATTGCTATTGCATTATTATTTTGCAGTTGCAATACGCCTCTTCGGGGCGGACCACACCCGTTTGCAACAACAAACGGCCAAGAGTTGCCAAAACGCCTCCCTGGCAAGAGCCTCGAAGGTCTCGATGCAGGAAGGTTGTGTATGTCTGTGTATATGTATGGACTCGTTATATATGTTTTTTCGTCTTATTGGGAGCATCACATCTCGGCGCGGCTGCTCTCAATTCTCCTTTTACGCGCCGGCATTGAAACAAATCCAGGCCCTGTTTTGGTATGGATGTGTAGTGTCTGCAACCGACGTATCGGTTCTAATGCCAGGTCACTTCAGTGTAGTTGCTGTTCGGAGTGGGTGCATTTTAGATGCTCCGGTTTGAGAAGGATGGGTCATTACATAGAAGGGACATTTGTTGCTCCAGGCTGTAGGAATACTGGGCAGCCTCGGGTAATACCAGGCCCCTCCCCTCCACCAACGCCCCCTACTCCCCCCAATAATGTTGCCTTGAACGTAAGACTCCCGCCCCTCCGCCAGCAATTTTTACACCGGTGTCCATATTGCAGTTCAACTGTAATGGCATCCTAGGGAAATTTCCTGAAATCACAAGCTTCTTGAGAAAGTACAGAATCCTGATTGCAGCCATCCAAGAGACGAAACTCCACGCGAATTCACCATTCAACGCTGATGGTGAATATATCATCTTACGCAAGGACAGAGAAGGCGCCACGAATGATTCTCACCCTGGAGGTGGACTTGCCTTCCTAATACACAGGTCCGTACATTACCGTGTATTAGATGTAGTTTCAGACGGTACGGCGGAATTGCAAGCCATCTCAGTTTCATCAGGGAGCACCAATATCGAAATTTTTAACATCTACATACAGCGCCGGTCCTAGGTATTATGGCGCCCTGTTCATATACTAAAAAGTCGCCCTTCTATACAGGGTGTCCGGAAACTGCCGCATAAACGCACCGGATTGTGATTCTCCAAGTGATTTTCAGCAAAAAAAATGTACCCCCAATTCTCAACCCTTTAGGTGCCACAGGCATTTGAAGATTTTTGGAAAAATCATTTTTTTTGTACGAATAAAACATCAATATATCGAAAGCTGGACTAGCTAGAATATCAAATTAACATAATTATTAGGGACAACAAATTTACCTAAAAAATAAAGCTAACCGCACTAAAATCGGAAAAGAGGTTGGCTTTTCTTAATGAAAAAGTATGCTTACTTACTGGAATAGGTAGGAAATGCTGGGGAATTCTATAAGCTACATCCGAAAATGGTCCCATAATTTTTCTCGGCCATTTAAAGTATTTTTTGATTCCCAGGACATTAGATATTTTTCACGATGAAATGACCGGGAAATGGAAAAAAAAAAACATAAAATGGCCGAGAAAAGTTATGAAATAATTTTCGGGTTGTAGCGTATGGAATTACACTGCATTTTCATTGAAAAAATCGCAGCGGAAAAACATCTCACTCTCGAAGTCTATCCTCGCTTAATATGGATTGCATAGAAAATTTTACGCGGTAAAATCTCTTTCTACAAGCTGTACAGTATACATCCTACAAAACTCCTCTATCGCCCAGTCTCAAACAATTGAAACATGTACTACTAGCTGAGACTACGAGAATGAGTCATCAAGTGAATACGCACATCTCACCTACAATGAGCCTGCAAAGCAGCTATACCCCTCTTTTGCAGAATATAGGGGTGTACGCTCTACAAAAATTTCTTATGTGCACAATTTTTGCAATGCACATCTCTTCACTTCTGCCAAGCATACAATCTATGAAACTAGCGCCCATAGGGCGCCCATCCCGCATATGAAGTGTATTGATTAATTAGAGCATGTTTGCAGTGATGCACAAGTACGAGATATGCGAAGCATTTTTGAACGCGGATGGATGGAAGGACGTCTCTCGCTCTTCCTCTCGCGTAGATACAATACGGAAAAGTTTGCAGATGTGTCTTTCCAAGTTTCACGAGTTGCGACTGCGTCGATAGGTCGGTCAAATGGAATGGAATACGATTAGCATGCGAATTGAGTTTGGTTGTTAGCGAAGTTTCTATGTAATTTCTAGAGTCGCGATAGCAGCGGATCTATGGGAAAACACACCCTTAGATAATAATTGAATTAGTTCTAGTTCGTTTAATAAACACAATACGGGGACGACATGTATCATTCAATATAAAGTATTGATCTTATAGGCATATTGAATTTGTGAATTTGGCGCCCCTTTCGGTTGGCGCCCTGTTCAAGTGCACAGTCTGCTCATATAGTAGAGCCGGCCCTGTCTACATACCACCACACTCTAGTTGTACAAACTACCATTTCGATATTGGTCCTCTTCTTAATGGAGAGCACAGGATCATTCTTGGTGACTTCAATGCCCATCATGAACTCTGGCATTCCGCGCTTCACAACGATGCCAGGGGTCAAGCTATCGCCGAATCTCTGGACGCATCAGGTTTCTGTACCCTCAACGAAAACTCCCCAACCCGTGATGCAAACAATTGTATTAGCTCACCAGACATTACAATTGTCAGCGCTAGCCTAATTAGTGAGACCTCCTGGGAAACACTTACCGGTCTTCCCTCTGATCACCTCCCAATCATAGTCAGAATTGACAAACCAGCTGACCTGACCAAGTCAGAGAAGCGAACTTTTGTCAATCACAAAAAAGCTGATTGGGAAGGTTTCAAAACATTCACGTCATCGAAGTTCTTCGCGCTTCCCCCTCCCACCAATATACATAAGGCCGAACGTAACATTAGGAGCGTCATTGCCAAAGCTGCGGCACGGTTCATCCCTGCAGGGCGCATTCCAAAGGTTCGTCCAAACTTCCCAACAAGTGCCGCAAGGTTAGCTGATGAACGTGACAACATTAGGCGCGCTAACCCTGGTGACCCCAGAATTCGGGAGCTCAACATCCAAATACAGCGACAAGTTAAAGACTACAAGAAGGCCAAATGGAACGAGCACCTCAATGACTGTAACCTTAAAGAAGGTGCAAGTAAGTTATGGTCCACTGTCCGTGCCCTTTCGAACCCCACAAAAGATAAGGGCAATATAGCCATAACCTTCGGCAAAAAAGAAACTAGCAATCCTCTTCAGTGTGCGAGCCAGTTCAATAAACAATTTATTGAACATCCCAAGTCAGATGGCCTCAAGCGCAAAATTAGAAGACGGATTCGCAGCCGAACTGTTGACTCCGTACCAATTTATACTCCGGACCAGGTTAAAACAGTCATTGAGAATGCAAAAAATTCTAAGGCCCTTGGACCTGATGGCATTTCAATGGCCATGCTCAAACATCTCGGTCTTCCTGCCATTGAGTACCTCACGGCAGTCTTTAACTTGTCAATGTCTACGCTCGTCATCCCCGACATCTGGAAACAAGGTCGCATAGTCCCATGCCTTAAACCAGGGAAAAGTGCCAAACTAGGAACTTCCTACAGATCGATTACGATCCTGTCACCTGTAGCAAAGACGCTGGAAGCCCTCATCCACCCCACACTCGTTTCACATGCAAAGCTAGATCCCCATCAGCACGGATTCAGACGCATGCATAGTACAACCACCGCTCTGGACGCGATCACTACACGTGTAAGAGACGGACTAAACCACAGTACACCCTGCCATAGAACTATCATGGTGGCGATTGACCTATCAAATGCGTTTGATAAGGTTAATCACTCCATGCTTCTGGCAAATCTCCTCAATATGCATGTTCCGACTCAAGAGATAAGATGGATTGCCAACTATCTAGCTGGTAGGCAATCCTTCACCGAGTTTCGAGGCAGTCGTTCTAAACTTAGAAAGATCAAATTAGGTGTTCCACAAGGTGGGGTTCTTTCTCCCACCTTGTTTAACATCTATATGGCCGGTCTCCCAACACCTCCGGACGGCATTGAAGTTATTTCTTATGCCGATGACTGCACTGTACTGGCCACGGGAGCGGATAGGGATGTCATGCGTGAAGATATCAATAGATATTTAGCGCGACTAGAAGCCTTTTTCCATAGCAGAGGCCTAACCATCTCAGCGTCCAAATCGTCTGCGACCTTCCTTACCACCTGGTCAGGTGATTGTAAATGGCCGGTTGGGGTACGTATTGGCAACAAACCAGTTCCTGCTGTTGCAAATCCAAAAATTCTCGAGCTTCACTTTGAGAAAATGATGACTTCAGCTCATCACGCGGAAGCGGTATGCGAAAAGATGCGCAGCAGGAACAAAATTCTTAAAGCACTGGCTGGTAGCACCTGGGGCAAAGATAAAGAGACAATGCTAGCCACTTACAAAGCGGTGGGTCGAGCAGCGGCTGATTTTGCGGCGCCAGTTTGGTCGCAAGGTCTCTGTAACACAAGCTGGAACAAAAGTCAAGTCTGCCAAAATGCTGCTCTACGCACAGCTACAGGATGCCTTCTGATGTCTGCCCAGGACCACCTACATCAGGAGAAACATTTGATGCCAATACGTGACCACAATCGACTACTTACAAAACAATATTTAGTAGGTTTTTATCGAGAGGATCATCCTAATCGTAACCTCATGGACAAAATTCCCCCCCCACGTAACATCAAACGTGGCCCTCGTGACATTGAGAGAGAAGTCCAGGGTTACAAAAGGGATCCTTTCGATGAAGATTCATACCGGGCTGCCATCGCAATGATTCACACTGAGGAAGTGAGTAGGTCTATTGCGAGTTTAGGTACGAACAGAGTCCTCTCAGCGATTCCACCACCTATTTCGCCTGAGGAGATTAGGCTCCCGGGAGCCACCAGAGTGACTTTAGCCCAACTTCGGTCAGGCTTCTGCTCACGCCTAAATTCGTATCTATCTCGCATAGACCCAAATATACTAAACGTATGCCCAAACTGCGCTGGCACGCCACACGATGTAGCCCATTTGTTTCAATGCCCAGCTGCACCCACTAATCTCACCCCTCTCTCACTATGGGAAAACCCCATTGCAGCTGCCACGTTTTTGTCCCTGGAGATTGCGGACGAAACCGATGACGAACTATAAAACGAGTCCATATAGATACACAGCGGTTCACACCTTTCTGTACCGCTAAAAGAAGAAGAAGAAGCGAGAGCCGTGAATTTGCGAGTTGTGAAACGATATGTGAAAACACGTCTCGCTAGTTGTGTTTTGACAGGGGCGCGGGTCTCCCTCGTCGTGAGCTTCCTTTATAAGCCAATGCATTTGTATGGCTAGAGCTTGCGAGCCGTACCCCGTACCCCGTACGGCTCGTCGTTTGAATGAAGCCAAACAGTGACTTTTTGAGGATTTAACGGCGTCACAACAAAGGCTTGTTGATTATCATCAGTCGAAACGCGACAATTTTGTTTATTAACGTACCCATTCAACCAAAAGTGAGCTTCATCGCTGAACAAAATTTTCTTGTGAAAATCGGGATCGGTGGCCATCTGGTTTTGGTCCCATTCACTGAACGTGCGACGCGCTTGATGGTCGTTTGGCTTCAATTCTTGCACGAGTTGGATTTTGTAAGCCCGCAAACCAAGATCCTTCCACAAAATCCATAAAGTGGATGGGCACAGCTCCAATTGTTGCGTATGCGTACGATGGCTGATGGACTCATTCGGGTCTTCTTCGATACTCTGTTCCACAGCAGCAATAGCGTCTTCGGTGCGCACTGTACGGCGTGTCTATGCGTGCTGTTAAAAAGACCAACTCCGAAAAACGTATTGCCAGATTGAAAACCACACTTATAAAAAAACTCCCTTTATTGAGGGCTCATTTAAGACTTCATTCCTTGAAATTACGCCATGTGGAAATTTCGATTGATATCAAAATTACGAGGGCGGTTCAAATATGATCGATACAAATGCTCTGACACGTTTATTTATTATAGAAAAAAATTAAATAAATTTACAGTTTTTCTAGGTACTCCCCAAACTAGTTACACATATTGTCCACCTCTCGGGAAGCTTTTTGATGCCGGTATCGAAAAATTCCTTGGACAACTCGGACATACATGTGCGCATAAACTCCTCTGCCTCATCGTCGGTGTTGAATTTTTTGACCTCCGAGGGCTTCTTTCAGAGGTCCAAACATATGGTAATCGCAGGGTAATAAATCCGGACTGTAGGGGGAGTGCTCCAGTACCTCCCACCCCAATACTGGAGAAGTTCAACAGTTTGAGAATCCATCGCACCGTTATTTTGCGATATTGAAGGTGTCTCGTGGATGAGAGACTCTACACTACCAATGATAGAGCCGAGTTCAGCCGAATTGTCTCGAACATTCATCCTACGGTCCTCCGAAATGAGTTGTTCTACGCGGCGAATGTTGTCTGGTGTGATGCTGGTTGGCGGTCGACAATCATGCGGCTCATTCTCGGCGGTTTCACGGCCATCCTTGACCACTTTGGCCCATTTAAACACAGCAGTCCTACTCAGGCACTCACTACCGAACGGATTGTGAAAACGCAGAAAAATTTCCGTATTCTGAACACCTTCCCTCACTAAAAAACGAATGACAATACGTTGCGCAATGGCGGTCGGCACTTGATGTCCACTCATGGTCGTAGCACGAGCGTAAAATATCCCTTCGCGACGAAAACTATGCCACTCTGTTCGTAAGGGACCCAGCTATCATATACTCAAGCCAAGACCTTCAAAACATACATGCGCGCATCTACAGCGTTTGTCTCGATCATATTTGAACCACCCTCGTAGTATAATCTAACACCGCTACAGAAGATCCTAGATAGTCTAGTCCACTGGTTGGCAAACTTATAAGGCTGTATTTTAGATAAAGTAAAGCAAATTTTGTACCCCCACCCATTAGTTTAATGAACCAAAAATCAATCAAAAGGAGACCGAGTTGTAATCGTGCGAATAGTACGATGAGTGTATACCCTAAACCCAAAATATTCAATATCATGTTTTGTTTTGTAGGGGTGGAAGGGGTTGGATCTGGCACACCTTTAATATTTTGAAACGACATCCATCAGCTTCCATTTGGCATAAATTTGAAGTTTTTCGCAACACTTTATCAAAAGATATGGTTGAATATATTTTTGTTGGGGATGTAAGAGTGGGGGTAGTCAAACCTGTTCCACTTTCCATCTACTTTAAGGATATGTCACAAATAGGCATTGATCGAAATTTCAGGTCGCTAGCGATACTTTGTCGAAAGTTATGGCCGAATTAAAATATCAAGGAGGGAGGTAGGGGAACTCATTTGGCCCATTTTCAATACTGTCCAAGATTTTATCAAAACAATCATCTGACCAAAATTTCAAACCGATAGCTTCATTATTTCGGGAGTTATCGTGCGTTTTATCAGTGAAGCACGGGATGCTCGTTCAACGGGTAATGCCATGATAGCATCACCCAACATTGCTACGTTTTATTAGTTAGGAAATTACCGTTAATGGAAAACTCATTTGAGATGTTTAAAACCAGTGGATTTTGTCTACAGCTTAGCACAATTTGTAGTCTGGCTGGTCGAGCGGTTAGTGCGCGCACCTTCGGTGCACAGGATCATGAGTTCGAATCTCACGAGCTTGTGACGGACTATGATCTCACTCAGATGTTAAACGAGTACCCATTTATGGGGATAAATAACACTGCTGAGCGTGATGCTGATCTCATTACCTCATCAAAAAAAGCAGATAAGATCTTGGAAATAGGATGTCACTAATACATCCTGCGGCCTTAGTCCAATGTTGGATTGTCGCGCCTGTTATTTATTTTATTTTAGCACAATTTGGTTGTTGAAATTCTAATGCATGTAGGTAATTTTTGAACGTTTGTGTTATTCCCAACGTCAAAATCGAATTGATTGCCAGTTTTTTTACAATACTTTTAATTATTTCGCAAATATTTAAGGCTGTCTGATAGCCGATATCCAAAAACAATTGGAAGTACACAACACACGCACGAAGTTATCGAAAGCGACTTCAAAATTTTAGTGATGAAAACGAGTACAATTCTTTGGCATGACTTTTTTTTAACAGGACAGTTTTCTGAATTGTGCTGATTCCTTTAGTTAAAAAATTGTTTCTCCTTTAAAATGTTTGAGCCGCTTGATCAGGCGCCATATCCACGGATGACAAAACAGTGATTGAAATTACCTTAGATGTAAGTAAGCTAACTTTCCAGATGCAACTGTAATGAGAAACCGATTACGGGCGCTTTTATAGGGGTAATTTATCTGACCGTTAGGCACCTCAGTTACAGTCATTTCCCATTCTAGTTGACAGATTGTCAACTTGTATGGAACATGATTGTGACGGATGACTGATTAGTGTGGATCGACCTTAATTTAGGAGTGTAATATGCAATTTTATAATTAATTAATTTTTTAATAACGCTTCAAAATCGGACATGTTTCCTTACATACAAAACAGTTTAATGGCATACAATCTAAAAACAAATTTCCAAAAAAATAATTCTTATTTTCAACTCACACAGGGTGACGCCAACAGCCAATACAGCTCAATCGGCGGGCTGGGCACGTCGAAAAGCCCGAACAGTGACGAGACGAACGCAGCCGCGGTAGAAGGTCATCATCTAAAGCATCCAACTCACCAAATAATGCGTTGGCTCAAAGCCAAAATATCAACGGATAATAGCATTCGGACGACTACGACGACGACGACGATGACAAAGACAACAACGACGATGAGAAAGTCTGGCTCAGAACAAGACGAGACTGTTTGCACGACCAGCAACAAAGAATCGCCATCATCCATTCAAAGCGGCAACGTCAACTTTTATACGAAAAACGAGGAGGTAACATGTACTAAAAAGGAAGCTTGTAATGCACCGGTAAATTTATTCAAAATAATAAAATCAGTTGATTTGCAAACTGCTGATACAAATCCAGATGCAAGTAAACATTTAAATTTTCCTGTAATACCATCGACAAGCATCGGCGCTTATAACAAGCCGACCGGTCAGAATTTGACGTGCCAATCTGCAAATACGATGACAACCGAGACGTCGACGCCAACGATGACAACACGTAAAAGTTTAATTAGCTTACGCAGTAGAAAATTATTTACACACAACAAACAACTAAAGAAAACTGTGTCAAAGGCAACAACTACTCAAAGAAAATTATACTACGTGAATCGAGCTCGTGCGAATACTACAACAATTAATAATAACATAAATGACAACAAAAGCCCTATTCAGGATATGAGTCGCTATAAGTATGTAAGAAAGGATATTAGTGGCGGCGATGAAGGCATTCGCGGCGATGAAGGCATTCGCGGCGATATTGCAACGAATTTATATGCGGGAACTGTTGCAGGGAATTCGAACCAACAACCGGATGTTGTACTTGTAGAGCCGCCACAATCAGCCCGTACTTTGGCGAATCGTATTCGAAAAAAGCCGACACCTAGGGATGTCAAATCGGGCAATGTCTATGAAAATTTGAAATATGTCCACAAAAAGTACAATAATGCTAAATTCAAGTATGTCAAGTCAACTGATTGACTTTGAAGGGAAAGAGGAGAATAATAATTGTGGACCATAGTCCATACCCTATACTTAATCTTTTATTGTTTATATTTGTTTTATAAACACGCAAGTCACTATCCTCTATCTACACACCTTAAGCTCGCAAATAACAATAAAGGCTCTTGCACATACCCGCTGATAAACTTTTAGGCTAGGACTAGTTAAATTAGTAAAATTACTCAATCTAGTTAAATGCAATTCAAACAGACGTTAATTTGGATTCGGCATCCGTGATAGTTCCTTACACTCTACGATCTTTTTGTCCAAACGAAGTACTCAATGTTATCGGAATAAGATGAAGAATATTAAGGGGTTGCGAATAGTGCACGTTAATGTATGTATAGCTAAATGTGCCACGCTCGTTATAAATTTCAATGGCTCTTCCAAAAGTCAACATGTTTCGCATTGTTTGAGATTTGAGACTGCAACTTTGCAAAAGGTCAATGCAAGTGCTTTATTGCAATTACTAGAATTGTTGTGAATTATGTGATATAAGAGAATAATGTAAATATAATTCGTATTCTCGAAGCCTTCGTTTTTTTTAAAAATGGACTGTAGCATTTTTCGGCATACACCAGTGTTGTATGCCAAGGTGCGTATTTCTAAAAAAAAACAACTCCAAATGGCCGCTAAACTTATGTCAGTGTGAATGGGCCCGTCTACTGACCAATACAAGTCCAAGTCTCCAAGCCCCTTTAAACTGATGATTCCCGATTTGTCGTCATCCAACAGTCTCCAAAACTTTAGTGTTATAAGCAAGGGGGATGCAGCTGAAATATCCGATTTTGGCGATCATTGCCTACAACTAATTTATATTAAAACAACTCCATATGCAAGTGTCTTAACGGCGGGGGATTATTCAACGGTTGCCCTTTTGTCATTAAATTCTTCATATATTGTCTACTTCAATTCAAAAATATCACGTTCACTTGAAGTAGTAATCTAACTGTGCCTAAGCAGCCGCGAGATGTTAGTGCGAAATCACTTTCAAAGGATTGAAAACAAACAAAACAAAATCTCTGTATACAATAGAAATAAATTTCGTTTGGGGGATAAATTAGTTCAAATTACAAAAGAATTATAAATTTTTATTAATTTAATAAAAATGAAAAAAAAAAGAATGAAATCTATTTATTATAAAACACAATAAAAATCAAACGGAAAAACGATAAAACAAAAACACAAAAAAAAAATACTTGAGCGCATATATTGATACTTTCTTTGAGTAGTGTGTATGTTGATGGTTAATTAGAATTATAACGCAAAAAACCTATTTTAAGCTGTATAAGATTTAAGTAAACAAAAAAATACGGTCACTCACGATATATATGTAAACACAATGAGAGCGAGACCGCGCGAGTGAGAGTGGAATTAACTAGAGTGTAGAGATTGAGCGAAAGATTGAATTTGAATTGTTGAACTCTAAATGCATACACATACACCCTCCTTTTATCCATCTCTTCTACTATTTTTAGCCGATTTCTTTTATCCCGATCCCAATCAACCACGCAAGTTAATCAGAAGAGGAAAGAAACTTCTGCAGATACATATACATAAATATAAATTAAAAGTAAAGAATAATAAAAAAAAAAACAGTTTTGATGACACAAACCATCTTTCAATTGAAAAATTTGTATAAAAAATGATAGAAAAACAAAGAAATGAAATAGAAAACCAATAAAAAAATTTAAGTTTGTTTAGAAAAAAAAAGTTTTTTTTTTGTTTTAATTAAATTACTAAGTATGTGAATATGACACAGATCTATTAATTGCTTCTATCGTGTAATTATTATAATGGTATAATTTTTATTATATTTTGCTTATCAGTTAGTACCATTTCTCAACTGTTATATTAAGTTGTATCAATAAAACATTAAAAAAATATGAAAAAATGTCAATACACAAAAAGAACTGTTTTTATTATTCCAAGTTGATCCGGTAATTTCATAAACACAACTCCTTGAAATCGGGTTAAAGTTAAAGGCCTGGGTAGACATCGGGCGAAAATGAAAATATTTTTTTTGTGAATGAAAATGCATACATGCTGTCGTGGATATGTCATTTAGTTATTAAATGGGAATTTCATAAACTAATATCCGAATATGGTTTGTCTTTGCCATTCGATAATCTCCACGATGAAGTTATGACGTTTGAGAATTTCACCACGATTGGCGAAGAATATGCTCTCGTGCTCCTATGGCAACCTTGCTGTTCTACCGCAATATCAGCCTCTTCGGGGCGGACCACACCCGTTTTGAATTGCGACAACGGCCAAGAGTTGCCGCAACGCCTCCTTGGCAAGAGCCTTGAAGGTTCGATGCAAGAAGGTTGTGTTTGGCTGTGTATATGTGTGGATTCGAGATATGTGTTTTTTCGTCATATTGTGAGCATTACATCTCGGCGCGGCTGCCCTAAATTTTATTAATTCACGCCGACATTGAAACAAATTCAGGCCCAAGGGTATGGTTTTGTAGTGTTTGCAACCAACGAATTGGTTCGAATGCCAGGTTAGTACAGTGTAATTGCTGCTTGGAGTGGGTACATCTCACGTGCTCTGGCTTGAGAAGGGTAGGTCAGGATTCCATAACATGTGTTGCACCGGGATGTTTAAATTCAGGGCGACCTCGGGCTGTCCCTAGCCCACCATCTCCTCCACAGCCCCCAGAACCCCCAAACAATATGATCAGGAATGCTAAACCTAGCTTAACCCCGGCTTCTCCTCCGGTAGTTTTCACCCCGCAGTCCTTATTGCAGTTTAACTGCAACGGCATTCACCAAAAAATTGCCGAGATCACTCACTTCATGAGTGCCAACAGAATTCTAATTTTCGCCATACGGGAGACGTTGCTCCATTCGAACTCGTTGGTACATCTCAGGTGTTCTGGCTTGAGAAGGGTTGGTCAGCACTCCACATCATATGTTGCACCGGGATGCATAAACACAGGGCGAACTCGGGCTGCTCCTAGCCATCCACCTCCTCCGCAGCTCCAGCACCCCCAAACAATATGATCAGGAATGCTAGACCTAGTTTAACCCCTGCTCCTTCTCCAGCGGTTTTCACTCCACTGTCCTTATTGCAGTTTAACTGCAACGGCATTCACCAAAAAATTACCGAGATCACTCACTTCATGAGTGTAAACAGAATTCTGATTTCTGCCATTCAAGAGACTTTGCTCCATTCGAACTCGTCTCTTAGTGTCCATGGCAATTACGTTATACTGCGCAAAGATAGACCAGCCGCCAGGAATGATTGTCACCCTGGAGGTGGACTTGCCTTCCCTAATACACAAGTCCGTACATTACTGTGTATTAGATGTAGATGTAGACAGTACGGCGGAAATGCAAGCCATCTCAGTTTCATCAGGGAATACTAATATCAAAATTTTTAATGTCACCACACTCTAGTTGCCCTTCTGGCTATCGTTTCGATATTGGTCCTCTCCTATCTGGAGAGCACAGGATTGGTGACTTTAACGCGCACCATGAGCTCTGGCATTCTGACCTCAACAACGATGCCAGGGATATAACTATTGCCGAATCTCTAGACGCCTCAGATTTCTGTCCACTCAATGAAGACTCGCCGACTCGAGTCACAGGCACTTGCAGTAGCTCTCCTGACTTAACTATTGTAAGTGCCAGCCTAATCAGTGCTACTCGATGGGAGACGCACACTGCTCTCTCGTCCGATCACCTCCCAATCATAATAAGAATTGACAAACCAGCAAACCTGACTGTCGCCTGCCGCCCATTACCTGCTTCGAGCGGCGCGGCGCTCCCGCGTTTAAAGCTTTTCCGAATTTTAATGGCGTAACCAAGCAAAATATGGCGTAACTATGCAAAATAAACAAAAATTCCATTCAATACAATGGAAAAGCTTTCTGAATATTGTGTGTGCTTATACCTTTTACTAGTAAAAGCTTTTTTTCGCACATTTTGCGAAAGCTTTGCCACTGGAGCGCCGCGCCGCTCAAGTTTACGCTTGCAGTGGACGAGAGCCCTAAGACTGAGAAGCGAACGTTTGTCAATCACAAGAAAGCCGATTGGGAGCGTTTCAAAGCATACTAGTCGGCGAAGTTCATCGAGCTACCTACACCAACTAACGTTCATAAGGCAGAACGAAATATTAGGAACGTCATTCCCAGGACAGCGGCACGTTATATTCCTGCTGGACGTATCCCGAAAGTCCGACCTAATTTCCCTACCAGTGCCGCCAGATTAGCCGATGAACGAGATAACATCAGACGCGCTCACCCAGGTGATCCCAGAATTCAGGAGCTTAACTCCGAAATCAATCGACAAGTAAAAGACTATCGGAAGGCGAAATGGAACGAGCACCTCAATGACTGCAACCTCAATGAAGGTGGCAGTAAACTATGGTCTACTGTCCGCGTCCTATCCAATCCTAGGAACGGAAAGGCAATAATGCCATCAAATTTGGCCATAAGAGCACCCCTTCAGTGCGCAAGCCTGTTCAATAAGCAATTTATTGAACATCCCAAGTCCGATGGCTTAAAGCGTAAAATTAGAAGACGGATTCGCAGTAGAAATGTTGACACTATACCATCGTATACTGCGGACCAGGTTAAAAAAGTCATTGAGAATGCTAAAAACTCAAAGGCCCTCGGACCCGATGGCATTTAGATAGCCATGTTGAAACATCTCGACCTTCCAGCCATTGAGTATCTCACGGCAGCTTTTAACTTGTCGATGTCTAAGCTTGCCATCCCTGAAATCTGGAAAACAGGACGGATTGTCCCCTGTCTCAAACCGGGAAAGAGCGCTGGTCTCGGTGAATCCTACCGACCCATAACAATACTTTCACCTGTCGCAAAGACGCTAGAGGCCCTTATTCACCCTACTCTTGTTAAGCATGCTAAGCCTGAACCTCACCAGCATGGCTTCAGGAAAATACATAGTACCACCACAGCCCTCGATGCGATCACTACACGCATCCGTAATGGGCTAAACCACAGACGTCCTTGCCACAGAACGATTCTTGTGTCAAATGACCTAACAAGTGCATTTGACAATGTCAATCACTCGATGCTTCTCGCTAACTTACTGAATATGCATATCACTGCTCAAGAGATCCGTTGGATTGCCAACTATCTAGCTGGTCGGCATTCCTTCACTGAGTTTCGTGGCAAACGTTCTAAGCTGAGGAAAATCAAATTAGGAGTTCCACACTCTCCCCCACTCTGTTCAACATCTACATGTCCGGCCTTCCTACACCACCAGAAGGAATCGAGGTGATTTCCTACGCAGACGATTGCACCGTGCTCGCCACAGGGGAGGATAAGGATGAAATGCGCCTCCAAATTAATCGCTATCTCGGACGATTACAGGCTTTCTTCCAAAGCCGAAACCTCACCATCTCCGCGTCTTAATCTTCTGCGACATTTCTTACCACCTGGTCGGTGGATTGTCGGGAGGTTGATGTACGTATTGGCAACAATCCAATTCCTACTGTTGCTAATCCTAAAATTCTCGGGCTCCATTTAGAGAGCATGATGACGTCAGCTCAACACGCAGCATCCGTTTGCCAAAAGATGCGCAGTAGGAATAAAATCCTAAAAGCACTAGCTGGTAGCACCTGGGGCAAGGATAAAGAAACCATGCTAGTCACATACAAAGCGGTGGGTCGAGCAGCTGCTGATTATGCAGCCCCAGTTTGGTCACATAGTCTATGTGATACAAAATGCCAAAATGCTGCTCTACGCACAGCCACAGGTTGCCTCTTGATGTCTGCCCAGGATCACTTACACCAAGAGACAAAATTGATGCCAATACGTGACCACAATCTCCTACTGTCCAAACAATATCTTGTTGGTTGCTACCGTGAGAATCATCCCAACAACAGTCTCATGGACCGAATTCCTACACCACGACATGTCAGGCATGATTTGCTAGACCTAGAGAGAAGGGTCCACGGATTCAAGAGGGACCCTTACGACGATGATGCATACCGAGCTGCCATCGCTGAGATTCACACTGCAGAAGTGAGTCGCCTGAGGAGATTAGGCTCCCGAGAGCTACCAGAGTGACATTAGCTCAACTTCGGTCGGGCTTTTGTTCACGCCTCAATTCGTACCTTTCTCGCATTAACCCGGACATTCAAAACATCTGTCCAAACTGCGCTGGCGCTCCACATGATGTGGGTCACTTGTTTCAATGCCCAGCTGCGCCCACTGACTTAACCCCTATCTCCCTGTGGGAAAACCCTATCGCAGCACCTATGTTTTTGTCCCTTGACATCACGGACGAAAGCATCGACGAACCATAACTCGAACCCACATAGATGCACAGCGGTTTCACACCTTTCTGCACCGCTAAAAGAAGAAGAAGAACTCGTTTCTTAGCGTCCATGGTGATTACGTTATACTGCGTAAAGATAGACCAGCTGCCTGCCAGGAATGATTTTCACCCTGGAGGTGGACTTGCCTTCCTAATACACAAGACCGTACATTACTGTGTATTAGATGTAGAAGTCGACGGTACGGCGGAAATGAAAGCCATCTCAGTTTCATCAGGGAGTACTAATATCGAAATTTTTAATGTGTATGTTCCATTTCGACCTCAACAAAGATGCCAGGGGTATAGCTATCGCCGAATCTATTGACGCCTCAGATTTCTGTTCACTCGCTGACTCGAGTCACATGCACTTGTAGTAGTACTTCTGACTTAACTATTGTAAGTGCCAGTCTAATTAGTGCTACTCGATGGGAGACGCGTACTGCTCTCTCGTCCGATCAGCTCCCAATCATTATAAGAATTGACAAACCAGCAAACCTGACAAAGTCTGCAAAGCGAACGTTTGTCAATCACAAAAAAACCGATTGGGAACCGTTTTTTACATAGTACTCGGCGGCGAAGTTCATCGAGCTACCTACACCAACTAATCTGCATACGGCCGAACGAAATATTAGGAACGTCTTGCCTGCGCGAGCCTGTTCAATAAGCAATTTATTGAACATCCCAAGTCTGATGGACTCAAGCGTAAAATTAGAAGACGCATTCGCAGCGGAACGGTTGACACTGTACCATTGTACGCTGCGGACCAAGTAAAGAAAGTAATTGAGAATGCTAAAAACACCAAGGCCCTCGGACCCGATAGCGTTTCGATGGCCATGTTGCAACATTACCTTCCAGCCAATGAGTATCTCACGGCCGCCTATAATTTGTCGATCGCCACGCTTGCCATCCCTAAAATCTGGAAAACAGGACGGATTGTTCCCTGTCTCAAGCCTGGCAAGAGCGCTAGTCTCAGAGAATCCTACCGACCCATAGCGATACTGTCACCTGCCGCCAATACGCTGGCGCTGTATTCACCCCACTCTTGTTGCACATGCTAAGCTCGAACCCCACCAGCATGGCTTCAGGAAAATGCAACCACTGCCCTCGACGCGATCACTACACGCATCCGTTATGGGATAAATCAACGACCACAGAACTATTCTAGTGGCAATTGATCTATCAAATGCCAACTATCTATCTATCTGGTCGACATTGCTTCACTGAGTTTCGTAGTAAACGTTCCACGCTGAGGAAAATCATGTTAGGAGTTCCACTGAGTGGGGTACTCCCCCACCCTGTACAACATCAGCACCGGAAGGAATCGAGGTGATTTCTTGCGCAGACGATTGCGTCGTTCTCGCCACAGGGGAGGATAAAGATAATATACGCTTCCTAATTAATCGGCATTACAGGCATTTTTCGAAAGCGGAAACCTCTCTCAGCGTCTAAATCTTCTGCCTGCGATATTTCTTACCACCTGGTCGGGGGGATTGTCGGTGGGCGGTTGATGTAAGTATTGGCAACAATCCTGTTTCTACTGTAGCTAACAGATTCTCTGGCTTCACATTGACAATATGATGACGTCAGCTCACCACGCGGCAGCAGTTGGTGAAAAGATGCGCGGTAGAAACAAAATTATCAAAGCACTGGCTGGTAGCAAAGGTAAAGAGACTATGCTAGCCACTTACAAAGCGGTGGGTCAAGCAGAAGCTGATTATGCTGCCCCAGTTTGGTCACAGCGCCTATGAGACATTAATTGGTCCAAAATACAGGTCTGCCAAAACGCTGCTCTACGCACAGCAACGGGTTGCCTTCTGATGTCTGCCCAGGATAATTTACATCAGGAGACACAATTGATGACAATACGTGCCCTTGACATCTCGGACGAAAACAACGACACTTTTACACTTTTCTCCGCCGCTAAAAGAAGAAGGACACGAATTACATTCGAGTACATTCCAATTCCGGGGATTTCTTCTAGTTTCTGACACCAAGGAAGGAGAAAAGTATGGGTTTAAGTTTGGCATTCATCTGGCGGTTACGTCTACGATTAATTAAATTCTTTGGGGCCCATATCGATCTCGAAATCATTTAGTTTTCATTGCTAGGATGCTAGATAAAGTACTGTATATTTAAGATAAGGTTTCCTGAAGCCATTAGAAAAAAGTTAGCCCAACTTCAGCCAATCCACATAGATCAGATATGTATTACTCTTTGTCTACCAGCAACATAGGAAAAATATCAAAACCAAACCAAAATATAAGCTGCAATATGGAAGGTGTTGCGTAAATGAGTGGCGTATTTCCTACCTCAGCCGCAACCTTTTGTTTTAGCAAGGTGCTGAAAGTCCGTGAGAATCAGGAACAAGACAAAGTGTAATAACTTCTTCTGAATACAATGGGACATAGAAACAAACCCGTGCCGTATAGCGTAAGTACTGGAAAATAGCACCACCACTTAACTTGCGACAGCACCTTAAATGTCCGGTGATACGCATTGCCTTAGCTTCCTCCACTCGTGACATTAGGCTCTCTGGTGGGATGTGGGATCCCTTGACCATGGAGATTATTTGGCATGCCTCTTCTCTCTACGCCGAACGTTCAGATGTCGGTAGAACACACTTTTCGCTATACGGCCAAACTACAGCAACCACGATACTAGCACAATAGGCGCACCTGTAACACCATGGTGAAGAGATAAACTTTTCGGGGCCTCCCGGCTCCCAAGGTAACACATTTATTTTTTTATGGTCTCAAAAAGGGAGCTCCTCCTATCTACAAGGCAGTTATACTTCGGTAACAGGTAGAGTCCCACTTTTATCTTTTCCAGGTTGGCGTGTAGTGAGCGGTAATCCGCCTGCTCTGCCTCCTTCGCTAAGGCGTTCCTATTGTACGCTAATCATGCCCCATACTCCTCTGGATTTTAAGGAATTTTCATTCTGTCAAAATCGAAATATCCTAGCCTACCGATGTTGTATGCGGTAATTTCCCATTCGACTTCAGAGCGCCTCGTGCTATTACACTCGCCTCGCATCGCCGTTCCAAAAACCGATCGTGGTCTGTTGTTCATAGCTAAAGTCGTTAACGGTAAATCAGTCTGAGGTACCCGACGCTCGATTATTAACATACGCCAATTTTTTAAAAGAATCGTACAAGCAACTCCCCTTGGCAGAAGTTGGAGAAATTGAGATGGAAAAATATCGTTTTTGGGTCAAATCACAAAAATTTGACTTTGAAGCCTCTTATCCGATTTTAGTGTGGTTAGCTTTATTTTTTAGGTAAATATGTTGGCTGTAATAATAGGTGTTTTTTTGGTTATCCCGTGTAGGTTTGGGTAACAAAACTCCATATAAAAAAATGCCAGCTGATCCACCTGTCATTTTTTTATATGAAGTTTCGTTACCCAAACCTAGACGGGATATTTTTGTTTATCCCGTCTAGGTACCTATTATGTAATCTTATTTCGCTATTCTAGCTAGTCTGGCTTTGGACCTTTTGAGGTTAAAAAAAAATCGTGGAAGAAAAGATTTTTTTTCAAAAATCATCAAATTCCTGTGGTAGCTAAAGGGTTAAGAGGGAGTATTTTGCGTACATTTTTTTTTGCTGAAAATCTCATGGGGAATCATATTCCGGTGCGTTTATGCGGTAGTTTCCGGACACCCTGTATAGTAAGACTTCACTTTCCATTTATTCAAAGTATGAATATGTAATAGTTAGGCATTGATCAAAATTTCAGCTCGCTAGCGATATTCTGTCGGAAATTATGGCCGAATTAAACTATCATGGAGCTGTCATTTGTATGGGAGGTAGGGGAACCCATTTTTAATAGCGTCCAAGCTTTTATCAAAACAAACATCTAACCAACATTTCAAAACGCTAGGCAACGATCAACCTATACTAAGATTAGGCACTCCTTATAAGCGACCGATTGTTTTTTGTAGCCTATCAGAGCCCATCTTTATGAATGTGTTTAATTTCTTCTATCCATGCACAATCATATCGAGAGAAAATTACAGAACAGAGACTGATACATAATCCATCATAAGAACATATAAGTATGACAGAGAAGAAAAACTGAACAGAGCGCAAACTGAACGAAAATGTTTCGTTCAGTGTCCATTTACTCTCAATTTCGCTTTCGGGGACCCGAAAATGTCCGATCAATGAACAAATAGATAACCTCACTTTCCTTTAAATAATTGTTTGTTAAAATGTATGAGGTCAGAAAACTAACTCTCTCTCTCTTGATTACCGTAACTCCTAGTGGAGCATGGTGCGTTGATGACTACCGAGTGTAGTCATCAACGTTACAAAGACAACTGAATTCGGAGTGTGATACGGTTGTCAGCCATACCACTTCCTAGTCGCATTGTTAGTTTATTATTCTACAATAAGAATATTTCTTATCATCTTCTCCTGAATAATAAACTTGCGACGAGAAGTGCCGAGTTTGGAAACTCGTTTCTCTATGAGTGTCTATTTCACAGAGTGGCGACCGAACGATCACGGCCACAGAGCAAAACTAACTAATCATAGAAATTAGATCTTTACATGAATCTACTATGTATTGATATAATTCTTACAAAACATTTCAGTCAATATTGAAATTTAATTGGAGCCAAAACACTGGCTGAGAGCAATTTGCGCTAGGTCCATTATTTTGGGAGTTATCGTGCGAACTGACAGACGGAATGATAGCTGTCCCCTCGGTTTTAAATGTTCGGACAATTGATCTTTTACTGTATTGGATCCGAGTTGGATATTCATATACATACTTCGAGTATTTTATGAGATAAGAGAATATTTTCATTTCCATTGTCACTTTCATAATCAGTACGTAAGAAATTATCAGGTCATTAAAGTTTGTTCATATTTCTGGTGAGATTTTAATAGATCTTATCACAAAGCGTTAAATTGAGTCAATAAGGGGGTAAAACCAACGCCATCTAGATACATAAATCAAGGCCGCAACTCAGCTGTACGATGACACGGGCAACAACAATGCAATGCAATTTAATCTGCGGATTTGACGTTTACGAGTCTACATTGCGGCCTTAATATATAGACGGCGCGGCGGTGGTAATACTCCAAGTCCATACTTTTGGTATTATTACTTGAATTTGCATAAACTAAAATTATCATCGTACTAATTTCTTAATTATATCACTATCTTGCCGTCAAATGAGATTACAGTGTACATTGTACAACTAACGAGATTAACCAGCGGAATGTATTATGACATGCACTTTTTAGGTATCGATATTTGCATTTATCGAACGAGTAACCCATTCGCGGAAAAGTGGAAGCGAATACATACATTAACATTGCGTAATTATGCATCTTTTTTCACTTAATCAATACATAATGGTATGGTAATTTGAAAGTTCATAATATTGTTTTTGTCATCTAATACGAGTATAAATTATGCACACAATAGCGACGTTTTTTTCGTATCGCGGGTAAATCTGACTCGAAAAAAACAATCGCGGGTAACATCCCGGTTAAGACCAAACAGCTGACATTTGACAGTTTTTGCGCATCTTTGACTCACCTTCGTTGGCTTATTTTTTAGATTTGGTGGATTTTATCATAAGATGATTATTTCTTTGCAAAATCTTTTCTCGTAATTAGAAAAACTCTCACATTTGGTTTGAAAAAAACAAATTCCCTCATATTTTCCCTATGCCTCCGCCATCTACATTTGATTCATCTAAGCTTTATCCCATGTAGGGTAGTTGCACGCGTGAACTTAACCTGGGTAAGTGTCGTTTTTTTTATATGTAAGTTCTACCCAAACGTGCACGGGATAAACACAATAAAACGTGACTAATATTGTTTTATTATGCATATTTCATATCGTACAGAGAAAAAAGAAAAATTAATTAAAAATCATTACATTTAATCGTACTTATCATATCATGTTCTATTGACATTCTATAGCAGGGCATATAGTGCTGTGCATGCATAACCTTTAACGAGTCGCTTTTGAAGGTGAGCCAACCATCAATTTCAACATAAACATTGTTTAATTCCATACAGAAGAACTTACCGGAAAATCTGTGGTATTAGATATTGTTTCTCTTTTTTTTTGTCTATCGGTAGGTTGATAACCTTCATTTATGTATCTGGTCGACTAATTAGCACTGATAATAGAGTTGATTAGTTCTACAGAGAGAGAGCAGGAATGCAGATCGATAGAGGAAGAGGATACAAAACATTTCGCTAATTTATTACATTTCTCACATTTAGTGCAACAATCGAAATAATTATAAACTTACCTAAATAACTTAAGATCTTTCTTTGTTTATCTGTTGTAACGGTTCTTATCACAAGAGTTTTGAATTAAATTTATTGCTCTTGTAGTCCTATAGTCGTATTATACAAATAAATTTGGGGCTCCAAATAGAAAATAAATATCTTAAGGCTGTTTTGGAACCTATAGAGTCCCAGAATCCCTAAACTCATTTTGATATGCAAAAAAAGCTTTAACCCATTTCCCGCTAATGGGAAATTGGAAGAAGAAGAAAGTTTGTGACATTTTTTAAATGGTCCTTGCGCATAATATTTTTCCTAGCAGAGCGAATGGTAGCATTTTCAATAAATTCTAAACAATCAAGAAAAAGAAAATATACTTACGGACAAAAGTATCGACTCAACCTATAATCGCGTATATTTGTATGTGTTTTTTGAAAAGTACGATAGTTATCCATAAAAGTCGTATTTGATTTAAAAGTTTGAAACCTTACCTACCTGTTTGTACCCCTTTTATCAATATCTGCTGCGCACTTTTTAAATGTGTTAAAAGGCATCCTAAGCATTCGGTCAGAATGCCAATATAGCAGAACAAGAGTACACAGCGACCATACGAATCTGAAGTGTATGGCCCATATTAATGTGCGTATAGTTGGTCAGGAACTATACGCTAGCTCTAGTGGCAGACTCAGTCGTGTTAGCGCAGCCGATAGAAGCGGCTCGTGGATGCGTCCAACATTGCAGTGGACGCTCCAGAAAGCTGGCAGGCAAATAGAATCGGCGTGTATTCATAATGGCAGAGAATACACTTACGAGCCCATTCTATAATTTGAGTATACCTTTTAGCTACATTAAGTGAGTGAGTTTTGGTTATACTAAACTATAATACATAATAATTGAGTGATCAATAAAGGCACATAAGCAGAACCAGTGAACGCGAGTTTTATTTATTGTTGTTTATTATGGAATTACAGCCGCTACTTTTAGGTTCGCCTGACACGAAACATGGTCCGTCGAGCCGGATTTCTCGAATTGCACGGGAAATCCGATATTTGCAGAAATGCGTGTCTTTATTGGTTACTCAATGTGCTGAAAATTAAGAAAACTTGCTGGCAGTGATGTAATTTTAAGGAAAAGCTACTAATAGCTGAACTTGAAACAAATTACAAGTTTGTTTCATGGCTGGCAGATTATGTGGATGGCTGAATGGAAAGAAAGAAAATTTAGTTTGTGGTTTAGATACATTATGTAGTGTCATATGCAATGTATCTACATAGCGCAGACCACTTAAGAAAAATTTTTGTTTGTTTTTGCTGGCGAGATTTTTCTAGCGCAGATTTGTGTCATAGTGCAGTGATGTAGAGTGTAGTAAATGTTTTGATTATCAAAATAATACAGTGAGTTGTGCTGTGTTTGAAGAGATTACCGAACCAAAATGTATGTAAGTAACAATTCATTTTCGTTAAGTGCTATTTTGCTTGAATCGGCAATTTCTCGTGAAACGTCACATAATGCTGCAAGGTGAAGTTTCACAAGGAATTTACCAGTACTGTCAAGCAGTGACAGGCATGTTTGAATGATGAAAGTCATTATCACGCAAATTTACTATCATTATGACGAATACCAAATTGCGGAATTAAAGCATCATTTTCTCAATAATGACAGGAGACATGACATCTGTTGCAAAATTGAAGAACAGGATTTTTTCCGAAAATATTAAATTTAGTACGTGCCTTCAAATTATTGAACAGATAATTTATCAGAAAATCACTATTGTTAGGGACATTTTCATTATTTACACAAACGTCAAAAGCAGATGACAAATTCAAATGATGAATATAAATGTGTCACCTCAATTACGAATTTTCATCATTATGACGGACTTACATCATAATGATTTCGATATACATATGTATGTCATAGGCATAATACATACTGTAGAATATATTTTTTCAGAATTTGATTTTGGCCCGTGATTTCACGCCTTTGCCACCGTAGATTGTAATATGTAAATAATTACCGAATACGATTATTAAATCCGGAAAATTGGTAGCGGATTATAGCGGATCCAAATCAACACGGATTTTAATAATGAAAACATTCGTGCCGGGCAGGTTAAAGTCGCTTCGAAAGTTTTTAGGCGACTCAGTTGAAACATAAGGTTTCACGCACATATTTTTGCGACATGCATAAGAACGAAAAGAATAGCGGAAGATTTTCGTTGATCTGAGGGTTCCGCCCTCGCATGTTTTGAAACGATAAGATCTTAGCAGGACTTCTTATACATACACACATATCTACATGTTGATAACATAAGATTATAGTAGACTAGTTGCTGGCATCAATCGCAGATACTACTCGAATACATGTTGTTGGTCGTAATAAATCTATAAATAGAACCACAACAAACTATTTGGAGAAAATAATAGTAGAATTCGAATGTACTGAAGTACATACATATGTAGTACATATAGCTGAAAAGTTTTTATCCATGCAGTTCAGATGTATAAGAAAAGAATCGTTTGATTGTTTGCTTGTAGGTTTTTTATACGGTATGACGTATGACTATTGTGCGGGTCATATACGTAAAATCTAGTCAATGCGAGGTTCGGGCTACGGGCTTGTGTGCGGAAAGTATCAAAAGAATCTTTTCATTAAGATTGGAATATCCGTTGGCAGGATATGTACGAGTAAGTGTGGGCGATTATTTTATGATTGAAATACATACCGCGCAGCAGCGGAAGCAGAATCTCATAGCTGACAAATGTGTTGAGTGCCGAGCTTTCTGTCCATCATTTTGGCAGCAATGTAAAATACATTGCGGTTACGTTTCGTGATGTCGATGCTGCTGCTGCCGCCCGTAATCTCTTTCAAGCATAACAAAGATATGCAAGCGGGCTGATGCTACGAGTCGATGCCGAAAATCGAATTGTAGTTTCGGCACATGCAGTTTGTATGCCCTAAAGTATGCATTTTGAATTGATTCGATTGAGAAGAAAAAATGAAAGAAGTTGAGTCGATTTGGGTTCGGTATGAGGGAACGCAAATCGATATTATGAGCAAAAAATCGAACTCTGACGAAATTGCAGGTCACTGATCCGATAATCAGACAACCATTTTTTATCGTAAAGCATGCGATTCGTTTGCTGGAAAAGACGTTTTGTAGAAACCATCGCAGTAGCAGTTGGCTGATGACAAACCAGCATCAGTTAAGCCAGTGGTTGGCTTGTACAAGCGGGACAACTAGCGGAGATATTGTAGAAATATAGTGCACCTCGACGGTGATCACAAAATAGCGGGCGGTCCGTTGCTGATTTAAGAAAGCAGTTCACAATGTCACTTGAATCAGACTTGTGCAGAAGCTGGTTCTTGATTGCTGAAATCGCTGAACAGGCTTAAGGGACGCGTAAGGCAGCAGTTGGTTAATGGTTGGAAGATATCAATTAGCAAAGTTGTCCATATGACAGTTTTGCTCACAGTGCAGACAAAACCGATTATACACGATGAAATGGAACTATTCATTAGATTACCTGTCTATATTTTGGTAATAGCTCCAGATTTGAATGGAGAACAAAAGTTGAAACTCATGATTTAAGCTAATATCAGATCCGACAATCGTTAATTTGCTGAAAAAGTTGAAATGCTGAATTTATTCAAAGGCAAGAATTTATTTAATCCGATTATACCTTATACTGGCAGGGTAGATGATCAAATGAATAATACAGGGTTTTGAAACGAAATTCCTTATAGTGAACCAGTATTCTGGAAAGGCACAGAATTGCAGGCGTATCTGGCCGTTACTAAAGCATTTAGTTGCTGGATGACAATTTGGTAACAGAATCATGCTGAAGTGATTCTGATTCAGGATTAGGCACCATAGCTTTTGTTTGAAGACTCAGAGGAATTCGCAGACCTATGGTGAAAAACCAGACCTTGACAGCTACAGGGACACATGCAGACTGTACCTGAGATATAGAAAGAAAGTGCAGACATTAGATGGAAAGATCAAGGAATTCCACACATTTTGTCGTCATTAAAACGATAAAACATATCATGTCAATCGAAGTGACTCATGGCGTCATGCTATTTGAAGCTGAGCACAATGAAAAGTTACTGCGTGTAAGTCTGGCCTACACGAGGGACATTTGATGCGCTTATCAGCACGATAATACCCTAAGCGATTGCTGAAGTAGAAAAACACTGAGCAGAGCAGACTTGAAAATTGCGGAAAATATGCAGAATATTAACGATTACAATCGATTTGAAAATGGTTTTCTGTAAAAGATCAACACCAGAAAATATACAAGCCAACGATTGTAACGGAAAGGAAGAATAAAGTTTTTTTTATTATTTTAACGGCAGTTCAAATAGCTTAACCTAGCAGTCTTATGTAACAACAAGGGATTGTGTTAGGGTATTTCAGTTTAATACAATGCCCTACTCGAATGATATCATATTAGTTCATCTGAGACCATAGCTTGGCAGGTCTTATTTTGTTGCAGTTGATTTATTCATAATTGGTGTTTTGGGGGGCAGTCATGCATTGGCACATGTCAATGTAAAGAAACTGGAAGTAGCAGCCAGGAATTTGGCAGTCGAAATTGGTGTCAATTAGTAAGCGGAAATTTGGACAAGGATGGATAACAAACTTATACTCTCATCCCAATAGCTAATTATTGCAGAGCCCATGTTTGGATATGTGTTCCCAAGAAACCGTACCGAACATGGTGTGCTGAACGTTCTATAGTATAGATTACCATTTGTTCTGAAATGGGATGAATACTGCAGAACGAATTATTGAGCTCATTTTCAAAAATTCAACAAATATTTGCCGTTTGTCCAATGCGAGGAGCGGAAATGTAAGTTTTGGCAGAGGTCTTCGCGGTATTGTTATTAAAAATTCGGTCAGTTTATTATGCAGAAACTGCTAAGGACCGATGAATTGTCATTAGGTGATTCTCGAAAAATGGCATTCAGGCTATTTTTCTAGCTGGAGTTTTAGACCCAATTGTAGAGTTCATGACTGTGGATTTGCAGCTTGGATACAAGTGAGTGACTAAAACAGCGCACAAAGAAAACAACTACCAAGAAATGTTGGCTGGCTTTTTTTCTGTGCCTCTTAGTATTCCGAACAAAATATTATTTAAGCAACTGTCAGGACTGGTAAGACAAAGTTGCAATTTGATTTGGCCGAGCAGATACTACTTTTCAGACCGCATTCCATCGCAATAGTAGCAGACATTGAAAACATTGTTTAAGGCAGTTTCAGGCCGACGAATCGCAATGGAATTTACAATACATTCGGTGGTGAAAACCTCCCAAGCGTGTCGCTGAAGGAATGTCGTCTTACGTTTCGATTCGCATTCTATAACAATGTGGAGGGGATAAAAGTGCTGATCGTCCTCCTATTCTAGAGATAATAGCAGATAATTTATCAATGCCTCTGTTACTGGGCCAATTGAATCTTGAAAGCAGGCGGTTTCTAGTTACGTCCGTAGGTTTCTAATAGCAAAGAAATCCTTATGCGAATGAATTAGCAGGGAACTCAAACAATCGATCTTGGGGATCCAGGTGACACGAGGATTATTGATTGGCGTTGGTTGGTCAAAACACGAGCTGGCATTTAATACCGACCCTAATGAGCAGGCAAAATTTACAAAACGGGCAGTGCTAAGCAATATAGTGCACCACTCCTGGCAAACATCTTATGCAGAATTTATGGCAGAAAAATAAAATGGGCTGGAACGAATTATTGCCAAAGATATTGCGGAGAAATAGTATGAATTCTATATGAGTCTAAATAAGCGGATTGGATTACGAATATCCCGCTGGCTGAAAAGCTAAAACCAGTGTGATAGAATTCCACTGTTTTCTGATGTTAATGAGCAGGCGCATGACGCTGTATTGTATAGACGACAAATTGGCAGCTTGTTGCTGGTATCGGACGTGTAGCACCGTTGCAGACTTTGACTACACCACACCTAGAAATTCTAGCTGCTAAATTGCTGAGCAGGCTAATGAAAAGATTGCTGGAAGTATGTGCTCTTATCAATGTTCGCACATATTGATTAGCAGATTCCATGATTGTGTTGCAATGGTTAAGGAATCAGCCGTGCAATCTGAAAGCATTTTGTTGAATACTGTCGCAGTTATTCAAAAGAACACAATCGATAGAATGGATTGAAAGCATATATAGCAGCAAGTAGAACCCAGCAGATTCAATAAGTCGATGAATGAAAATAACGGATTCATGGGATCAGTGTTGTGTTGAAACTTTCCCAGACTGACTGGTGCAGAATAAGGCAGAATGGTCGACATAGAGTTTAAAGCTGGCTGAACAACTTATTTCAGATAATAAAAAGGTAAGATCGTGAAGAAGTTTATTTACAGAGCTAAAAATGTAACTTAATTGTATTTCCTGACACAATTTTTGAAAAAAAAAAGATCAACCGAATCACTGCTTACAATTTGTTTGTTGAGCATATGCGGGTGGCTTTTACAAACACGAGCTGATATGGGCTGAAGAATTGTGTTTCTTATTATTTAACTAAAGATCTACATATATAGCGGAGATCAGTATAATGAATGGAGCTGGTGAGTTATTGTTGAAAAAAAGAAGCTTGATTGAATCCTTCGAGAAGGTGAACATATAGAGGAAGCAGATTGTAGTTACTTACAATGAAAAGCATTCTACCACATTGCCGCTTAGGTAGGATGTTTTCCTGTGATTTTATGGAACCATGCACATAATGGCTGTATGATGCACGAAATGCCGAACGTTTATTTATGCTGCTTTTGATATGTAATGGTTGAAACACAAGTCAAACAGTAGCAGAATCAAATTTTTTTTCATAGTTGACAAATATGCTGAATACCGAGTTTTCTTCTGCTCATCGTTTTTGTCAACAATGTATTACGCTTGACGTTTTTGCGATGCCGATGATAATATATTTCAAGCATAAGAGCTGAGTATTGGCAGAATTATGAGAGACAGAGGTAATACTGGCGAAACCATTTGCGACAACTGACATTGATTCGGCTGGACAGATTGCATGAGAAGAACAAAGTGATATTGCGCGATGTCCATCTGAAAGTATAGTTCCTATTTTGTTTTATTACAAGAGTGGAATCGATAACCGATATGATCAAAAAAGCATTTTTAGTTTTTTTTTTCTGATTTGCAGTGCATCAAAGTGAGGGCTGTGAACGAGCTGAAGGGCTACAAATCTGGTAATCAGAAGCAGTGCAATTCCTTATATCAACAGTTTCGCATGATAGCGGTACACGGGAAGCAGCTGGAGCATCATGAGCATCTGGACTTATGCGACTTCAGAGATATCCATTTCGGAATCTGGAACATTGCTGGTAGGAGTTTAAGCATGTAAAAGCTATATCACAGAATCCGATGCACGCATTGACTGACATTGACAGTTATGGATTGCTGAGCATTTATTAATGCCGTTAGCTGAATGAACGGAAGAGTACAGGATCTATTATTATTACTTATTATCTATTTAACAGTTTTGACTGGGCAGAAAAACTACATATTCCTTTTGATTCGACCGAAATGGAAGTATGAGCAGACAATTTGAAACCTTGATAGTAACATATTAGCTGAGAGATGGAGCTGATCAAATTTTAGCCGGGGAGGATAATATCTTACACAGGCGGAAGTCCAAGTTAGTGGCTGAATATTAGTGTGCTCTATTTGAAAATTATTTAGATGATGCTGTCCATATAGACAATTCGAGTAATGAGCAGGCTCATGGGGGGCAGTGTTAAAAGGCATCCTAAGCATTCGGTCAGAATGCCAATATAGCAGAACAAGAGTACACAGCGACCATACGAATCTGAAGTGTATGGCCCATATTAATGTGCGTATAGTTGGTCAGGAACTATACGCTAGCTCTAGTGGCAGACTCAGTCGTGTTAGCGCAGCCGATAGAAGCGGCTCGTGGATGCGTCCAACATTGCAGTGGACGCTCCAGAAAGCTGGCAGGCAAATAGAATCGGCGTGTATTCATAATGGCAGAGAATACACTTACGAGCCCATTCTATAATTTGAGTATACCTTTTAGCTACATTAAGTGAGTGAGTTTTGGTTATACTAAACTATAATACATAATAATTGAGTGATCAATAAAGGCACATAAGCAGAACCAGTGAACGCGAGTTTTATTTATTGTTGTTTATTATGGAATTACAGCCGCTACTTTTAGGTTCGCCTGACACGAAACAAAATGAATGTCACTTGTAACAAAAAACTTGAAATTTATGGTGGCTAACGGTTAGGTAAATGACTTCTAAAAAAGCGCCCGTAATCGGTTTCTCATTATGAGTTGCATCTGGAAAGTTAGCTTACTTACATCTAAGGTAATTTCAATCACTGTTTTGTCATCCATGGATACGGCGCCTGATCAAGCGGCTCAAGTTGTAGCCCTATTGTCCGCAGGTCTTAGTCAGCGAACCGTCGCTCGCCGTCTTTTAAATGATTCATTCTGCTGTCTCGAGAGTTTGCAGGTGATTTCGAGAGACTAGTAGCTTTAATTCGAGACCAAGAACGGGCCGCTCTCGATCCGTTTAAGATAGATACGACCTTTTCATTGTTACAAGAACGTTACGAAATCGGGTGTTTCTGCGCAGCAAAATCTGAGGCGTATTCGCAGAGTTGCCGTCAGTGCCCGGACAGTGAGGAGACGATTAAGGGAAGCGAATATAACTCCAAGACGGCCTGCCACGGTCCCCGAATTGCTGCACAACACCGGCGAGCGCGCCTCTTATTTGTTCGAGATCGTCTGAATTGGAGGGTTACGGAATGGAGCTCAGTATTATTCACTGATGAGTCGAGAATGTGTCTGCATAGCAGTGACAGAAGATGTAGGGTCTAGGCGTCGGGTAAGCGATTTTCGCAGTGCTGTTTCACTGAAACGGTTGCATACGGCGGCGGTTCCTGTATGATGTGGACTAGCATTTCCTTAGAGGGAGAAGCCGAGCTCATATTCGACAGCTGATCGACACGTTACCGATATCTCCGTGCTTGCTTGTTATCAACTTGTCGCAAATTGGACGGCTATTCGCACTAGACCATTATTCTCGCCAACTTTTCAGCATTCACACAAGTCGTCCAACTTGTTTGTCGTGTATAATACAGGAGTTGGAAATTGTAGCGGCCGCTATAAACTCTGTCTCAACTCTGTTTACACGTAAATTTTTTTTAGATTGTTTTTTTTTCAGACCCTTTTAAAATCGATGTGCGACCGCCTGTCCGTCCGTCTGTTCAAGAAATAACTCGCGAACGGCTCAACCGATCGAAATTCGGTAGGAATATGTAGAATGGTTACAGTCTTTGCCACGAATACCTTAGAACTTATTAGGACAATGATAACAGGGTGTCCCCGAAGGGGTGAAATAAGTCGACTTTTTATTTTTTATCAAAGATGAGCGTGTGGGTAGTCAAATCAAAGGGAACGACGAGTACATTACATATCAATTATACTCTTTGGCGATTTCGAGTAACGGTAACGGAGCTATGGTTTGTAAAAGTTGTCTTTACGGTACTCCAATACCGTTTTTCTAAACCGCTATAGGTACGAATATGAAACTTTGCGCAGAGATTGGTCCGTGTGAGCATATATACGATAAATACTAATTACTAATCTTGATTTTTGCTAAGAAAAGGTAAATAAGAGTATACTCGGGAAATTTTAATTTGGACGTGTGTGTGTGGTTTTTTTTTGTAACTGCATGAGCTACTCAACATTATTGAATAAGTGCGATACTCAACTAAGCTCATCTCGTCCCTACCTACACAATGTGACAATTTAATGTCAGCATTAATTTTTATTTTCCTTGCAAAGCCTACTACGACTATATTCGTAGGAAATTCTAAATATGTATTCAATTTTCACAGCCTACTATGAAAATTTTACTATAAGCAAAATACAAAGTAACTTTCACTATAACGGTCACGGAGTTAGATCTAATAAATTCGGTGATTTTGTCTGTAACCAAACCATGTCCTTACGAAAGCAATTGTAAGGTTTTTATTGGGAGTGCTGTAGAAATGATAAAAAAATGTCTGTAGATTTGAGTATCTTCATTGAAACTGGCAATATAGTAAATCTATTTTTAGATTGATCTAATTAAAAATGGTTTTATTCAGGCTTATTTATTTATGCTTATTTTTTACATATTACCCAAAAAGGATACAACCGGTATTGCATAGGCATTAAAACTGTAAAAAAAACTCCTCGTTTTACTGACGCAGCCCTCTGTACATTCGGCTTGTTTATGGAAAATACAATGATATGAATTAAGGACTATTTTGCAATCATGTGATTTAATAGTTTTATTTTGAATTTTATAAATAAACGGTTAAAAACATGCAAACATGCAAAATATAAACAACATAAAAAACAGTTTAAACCAAACTGCTAGAAGTTGCACTAAACAAGTGGTTCCTAACTCGAAAAAAACTTCGGACCACTTAGCCTCAACATAAATCACTACGGACCACAGTTTTTTTAACAGATTTTTGATCGTGTAATCGCCAAGAACAATGCGTTGTATTTACTTTTTCATTTGACACATCTCTGTGCCTGTTCAGTTGAACCACTTTCAAAAGATCGGCGATGCATACTCGTAAGCCGATTGAGTTAATCGAACCACTCAAATTTCACACGTTTTTCTTTTGCATTGGTACGGCAAATCCCGCGCTATGTTGGGCTGGCCTTAGAAAAAGCTTGAAGGCTATAATGTAACACATCATCGAGGCGGTAGACGGTTAAATGCAGTTGGTTCGCTCCATTCCTTGTCATTGATTTTCTTTAGATGCAATTTGCTAGGATTAATTTTTATTTTTTAACGATTACGTCATCGTGTGCCTTCAAATGATATGGGTTATTTTTCAGACTTCTTATTGAGTACTGTGCTGCCACTGTGCCAATTAACTTAACCCTCAGCTACACTCGCTATTTTTGGCCTACACATATACACTCGTGGGGGACCCAGGTCCCCCATTACCTAATGTGGTTTTTAATACATTTAATTATTAAAATGATGCCAACTCCTAATCTAAAACAAATCATAGACATGTAATAAATGCAAAAATATTATTTTTTAAAGATTTGAAAGCTGCATGTAAAGTTTGCAGCTTTAATTATAGAAAGTGGCCATTTCGCATGGTACACTTTCAGTGCATACTTCAAACGTCGAGTCAAAATTCAAATGTTATTCCACAAAAAAGCTAAACGGCTTTTTACGTTGTTCACATAATAAGGAATAAAAAATATAACTATGATTTTATATATAGTTAACAGTCTTGAAAATCACAAGCGGAAAAAAAGGGCCAGTTTATCATGAATTTTTCCTTAGAAATTGGTACAGTCGTTCTGCGA
The DNA here is from genome assembly GCA_949715475.1 of Microchrysa polita. Lineage (NCBI taxonomy): Eukaryota > Metazoa > Arthropoda > Insecta > Diptera > Stratiomyidae > Microchrysa > Microchrysa polita. Next base: position 57,634,049 of record OX454417.1, read on the forward strand.
AAACAGCTACCCCCTAATATTCTTCCAAGTTATCTGCAATTCTTAAAATAATTAAGAAACTGTTCTGGACTCAAAAGATCGAAAAATAGAGATTGCATTTGATTCTGATGATCCGAAGCCACACATGGTTCGACCTCCGGCCCTAGTCCATCAAATTGAAAGATTTTGCAAAAGTCGTCGTGATTTCACGATTTCACTTCCATTGGCATAGTAAAATATATTCTCTATTTACTTTAATGTCAAATTCTAATCAAAACTGCAAAATACAAGAAAAAAACTGCGAATATATCGGAAGTTAAAAAAAAATTACTTACGTAAGTACATTCGTGGGGGACCTAAGTCCCCCAAGAGCTTACAGCTTCTAACCTATAAGCTGCAGTCCTGCGCTTTTTCTCTGTTTGCAAGCTCTTAGGTAGTGCTACAAATACGCGAAAGTTGAACCGCATAAAATTTAAAACATTTGAGATAAGTCTATAAATGTTCACCTTGGGGGACTCTAGTCCCCCACGAATGTAGTTAAGGGTTATGAAGTATAAATAAATAGGATCAAACCAGGGATTAGAGCGGAGCGCAGCGACCTTAAATTTCGGAGCGAAAGAGCGGAGCGTGGAACGTTTTTTTGCAGGCTGGAGCGGAGCGACTTTTGTTTTGAAAGTCACGACTTTTGTTTTGAAAGTCGCTCGGCTCCGATTTCTTTAATTATAAAAATGTATAGTAATTTATCAACTGAATTATGGAATTTGATATGCTATAGTTCCGGGATGGCTTTCCAAATGAAAACATAGAAATCTTTGTAAAAAACCTAAAAAAATCCGAGAAAAAAATTATTTTTTTTTCAGCGAAAATTTGCATTATATGGCACGATTTGATGATTTTAGATGATTTAAAGGCTAAGAATTCGTTGAAAGACTAGGAAAATTTCGGATTATTGTGAAATTCATTTTGATAAAAGAGGTTTTTCGTTCCTGTCCTGTACTCGATGAATTTTTGCGTGCGTTTTATTGGATGAAGTAGAGGAAAGCGCAGTTTCCATAAGAATTTGACAGATCTCGTTCTATACGGGGTGTCCGAAAAATATCGCATAAAGACACCCTATATTAAGGTGACCAGACTTTCGAAGACCCAATGCTGTACATACTTGTGGAATTCGGTTTTCAGGCAAATTATCAGTCATATAAAATCCCCTCTCCCCTTCACGCCGATTTGTGTGATATCTTCGTGAAGACAACTGAGAATATTAGCTGATATTCTGGGAAATATGTGGTGAACCTTGGGACGGCAAGGTTATGTTGATACTAAACAGGGAACCCTAAAGTTCTCAATGTTCTCCTCAGTGGCGTAGATAAGGGGGAGGAGGTTAAGGGGATTGTTCCCCTTGGTCACACATATTGTTTCATACTAAATTATATCAATTTAGTTCTTTGCTATTAATTGGGTACATTAACAATATTTACCGAAATTCCATCAACAGGCGGATTCTGGAGTTAACACTTTTTATAGTACATATTATCAATTGTATAATGGTTACTGATGCCTAGGCTAGAATTTTGACAGTTCATAGCGTTTTGGATTTCTAAATGCGTTGTTTTTCAGATAGTGTTTCACAGGAACAGATCAGGTGGAATTTACTAAGAAAATTTGGCATTTTAGCAAATATCAGTATTGTGAATATCGAGTGATGGAATAGGCTTCTAATTGAGCAGCATTACGGCACATGCAGGACTAATTTGCTTGAACAATGCTGCATTTTTTTCGAATAAAATCACAACCATTCGCTCATACGACGGACCATCTCTCGGTAATACTTCGCACAGGCGGTCTCAACGTATATTTACGTCCTGTTTCCTCGCTCTGAACATTATAGTATGCTGCAGACAAACTACTCACAGCGATTCTTTACAACATTTGCGCTCGGAACCTTCAATTTTAAGTTCACCTCGTAACCTTCGAAGATCGATCTTTCAAAGTGTAGAGCGTATTCTGCGCACTTATAATCTTTAGGTGATTCTATAATCTTCTGAGCTATTCGTCGATGCGTCGCGTCGTCGGCTGACGGAATTAAAGTCACGCGTATCATTGAGGAGTTGCTAGTCCAACCTCGATTAAGTAGATACACCAATATTAAGAGGGGGATTATGAAAACTCTACATCGGGAGTCTAGTGCGATGTTCTTCGACGAGCAATATTTGCTTCGCTGTGCCAAACCTATTCCTACAGAATTTCAGTCTTTAAACGACAGGCAAGTTGTTCATTCCTCTGTCCTGAAAAAATAATCCTGGCCACCGATCCACTCCGCAAAGTGATTTAAAACCTTAGAAAACACAAATGTGCGATTTTGGCAGCTGCAACTTCCGAACGCGGATAGGAAGCACCTTGAAAATTGAATGAAATATTTGACCAGTATTTCTGAAAGTGTGCATAATTTCAGAAATTTCGGCCGGTTCCGAATTATGGAAGATTAATGATTGCAAAACATAAAAGTGCGATTATATCGCTTGACAGCTAAAGCCTTGAAATTTGTATCAAACATGAACAGTGCGGTGCTCTACCAGTTATCTAAAATTCTAAAGTTTTTCGCTTACGAATCTCCGATTGATGGACAATTTTCAATTGCGATTTGGGCAGCCGTAAGTTCCGAACGAATATAGGTAGGACCGTATAATTTGGAGAAAATGTGAGTACCAGCTAGCTCTACAAGTGCGCCAAGATCGGGAAGGGTTCCCGAATTATCGTAAATGAAGGATTGCCGAAGATAAAACTGCGATTATCTCGCCAAATATCGATCGTACAGGGTACAGCATACTCCAAATTTACATCTTAAAAGCAGACAAGACTGATCATACAGACCTCATCGAGGGCCTTATTATGTAGTGAATTAGAATGGAGAGAGAATGGAGAATGCTGTACATTTTGCTGTACATTTCTCAGTGCTGTACGACAGGTCAAAATGCTGTACTGTACAGCAAAATGCTGTACGTCTGGTCAGCTTACCCTATATGATTCCTCGTATAAAACAGGCCCGAATTATTAATATCTTCAGCTGCCACAGTCATTTAAAGATTTTTCAAAAATTTAATACATTCTCCTTATTCCTCATACTAAATATTTTTTTTTCATAAGAATAAACCCCATAAAAATCGTATAAGCAGTTTAGTTTTTACACAGCTTCAAAGACAACATTTTATGATCTTACCCCATATAATTCGTTTCCCACGGAAGTCTTGGTGGTGGTATTTTTTTTGTAAAATCCTTAAATGCTTTTGGTAGCTAAAGGTCCATCTAGATTAGCCGCCAAATGGCGTCACGTGCAACCAAATGGCTGTTGTCATTCCAGCCAAACGGATCGCCATTTGGGTGTGCGTCCAGTTCTCGTTTTTGAATGGACTTACATCAACCGGGATCAATCATCATCAATGTGGCACGATAGCCCGACGTCGGGCCTTGGCCGCCTGAATCTTTGACCTCGAATTATCGCGGTTACGTGACCTTGTCCTCCAGTTTCGGAAGCCCAGCAGCTGGTGGGCGTCTTCACCTACGGAGTTCTCCCAGCGAGCTCTCGGTCGTCCACGCAACCTCGCTCCGTCAATTCGTTGTGCGTTCATCACTTTCTTTGGCATGCGATTGTCGTCCATCCGTTGTACATGCCCCGCCCATTGCAGACGTTGAAGCTTCACGATTTTCGATACTTCCAGCTCATCGTACAATTGATACAACTCGTGGTTGTACCGGATACGCCATTGGTCTCGCTCGCGAACGGCCCCGAAAATTCGCCGAAGGACTTTTCGTTCGAATCGGTCTAGCAAAATTTCGGAGGCTTGGGTAAGGGTCCATGTTTCGCAGCCATAACATAGCACGGGTCGGATGATCGTTTTGTACACGCGGAGCTTGTACTTGAGCTTGTGCGCAAGTTTCGAATTAATTATAGGGAGGACCGAGAAATATGTCTTATTGGCTAGTTGTATCCGTCCCTTAATTTCTTCGGTTTCGTTGGCGTCCTTTGATAAGTTACAACCCAGATAGTTGAAGTTGTCTACATACTCGATATTAAGGTCCCCCACTGTGATGCTTGAATTTGCTGGCGTCCTTGTTTTCGATTGCATCATGGCCTTTGTTTTGCTTTCGTTGATATGTAGTCCAACTTCCTTTGCGGCGTTATTGAGATTATGCAGGAGGCTTTCTGCATCACCCAACCTTCGAGACATGATGTTGATATCGTCGGCGTACGCTACTAATTGAGTCGACTTGATGAGTAGCGTTCCGCTCTGTCCATATTCATGGCTCGAATTACATACTCCAAAGCCAGGTTGAAGAGCGTCGGCGCCAGCCTGTCGCCCTGGTTGAGTCCAGTACGAGTTTCAAATAGGTCAGTGAGTCGGTTCTGCACTTTGACCTGCGAGACGGTATTAGTCATCGTCATCCTTGTGAGTCGCACTAACTTTGCCGGTATACCAAAATTCAGCATAATGTTGTACGGTACACTTCGATAGATACTGTCGTATGCCTGCTTGAAGTCGACAAAGTTTTGGTATACGTCGATGTTATATTCCCAGCACTTTTGGAGTAGTAGCTTCACTGTGAAAAGCTGATCGGTCGTTGAGCGACCAGGTCTGAAGCCACCTTGATACTCCCCAATGATTCGTTCTGCGTACGGATTAATTTTCTTTTCAAGAATTTTCGATAATATCTTATAGGTCGTACAAACTAATGATATGCCCCTGTAATTCTCACACTTCAGCTTGTAAGTTGTCACCCTTTCTGTGAATTGGGCAGATTATGCTTTTGCGTTAATCTTCGGGGATTACCTCGTCGTTTCATATTTTCAGCGTAGCACATGTACAGCGTTGGTAAGGCACGTTCTACCATGCTTTAGCAGTTCTGCTGGGATCTCGTCAGCGCCGGGCACTTTATTATTTTGAAGCGACTGTATGGCGAGACTCACCTCCTCTACTGTTGGGGGTAGAACGGGAGGGCCTGGTTCGGCTAACTGCTCAAGAGCTGGCTCCGCGGGGAATGTTGATGGTGCATTGAGGAGCTCTTCGAAATGTGAGGCCCATCGTTTGTTGACGCTTTCGATGTCACTGATGATGTTACCATCCTTGTCCTTACATAGGCTTGTCCTGGGTTGATATCCGTTCTTGATATTATTTATGAGTTTGTACGCCTGTCTAATGTTCTTACTGGCTAATCTTTGGTATATTTGCTATAACTGCTCGTCCAAATGTTTGCGTTTCTTACGTCTAATTAACCTATTAGATACTCGCCGAAGTTCGTTGTATCTTTCTTTCTTGGCTCGGGATGCGCGTTGTGTGTATTGGCGATAGGCTTCATTTTTCGCCTCAATCGAGGCCCTGCATTCGTCGTCGAACCAGTCTGCTCGTCTGCGCCGGCCTTTATAGCCCACGACCTCTTCTGCGACCCCCTTGATGGTGTCTTTGAGCTCCTCCCAGAACTCATGGATGCCTAGATTATTGATGTTATCAAGCATGGGAGGCAGTTTTTCCTTAAGTGCTGTAGTATACGCAGCCGCCGTGGCATCATCAATCAAATTGTCAACCTCGAAGATCTTGGCAGGGTTGATTCTCGTTAGGTGCACCGAAGAGATTCGACCTGTAGGTCGTCTTCATCAAATAGTGATCGGTGTCGCAGTTGGCTCCTCGATAGGATCGAACATCTAGGACATTAGAAGCCCATCTCTTGCTGATCAGTATGTGGTCGATCTGGTTCACGGTGTATTCATCTGGAGACTTCCAGGTCTGCTTATGGATTCGTCGATGAGGGAAGCATGTAGAGCTTATAACCAAGTTTCTGCCGCTCGCGAAGTTGATAAGTCGCTGACCGTTGTTGTTTGTCGTGGAGGCTATGAACTCCAGTAGTTCCCCTATGCCAGCTTTCGTTTCTGACTTTGGCGTTAAAGTCTCCTAGCAGCAGCTTGACGTCGTTTGATGGAAGTGAGTCGAAGAGTGTTTCTAGGTCGTTGTAGAAATCGTCCTTAATAGCGTCTTCTTTTACTTCTGTAGGGGCATGCGCATAAATGAGCCAGAGATTAGCGAAACGGGTTTTAATGCGGATCGCACATAGCCGCTCATTGATGGGTTTGAAGCCGATAACGTTTTCCTTGAGCTGCTTATTCACGATGAAAGCTACTCCAAACTCCTTGTTGCCCTCCTCTTTACCACTCGTAAAAATAGTGTGCGAATTGAGGTCGTTAATCTCGCTTTTGAGCCATTTAGTTTCCTGGATTGCAACTATGCTCAGCTTGTATTGTTCTACCTGATCCAGGAGGGCCCTTGAGGCTCTCGGTCTATTCAGGGAGCGTACATTCCAGGATCCGAAAGAATAATCAGTTGTTCGTTTGCGGGGTCATCGTTGTTTTGTATCCGTCCAATCCGAGGCTTTTTTTTTCAGGTGTCTTGACTTGAAGTTTTTCTTAGGATGAGTTGTCGGCACATCGCTAAACCATGATAGGGTTTAATCGTTGAGTAAAGGCCATCATGGGCATGCCTCGAAGATGCTGCTTTAGTGGTTGAGTTAAACGTTTTCTGTCACCTATCACGTTAAGTAACCTGAGACGCTGCAGATGTAAATACAGCACTCAGGCGCGGTGCTTTTCTTCCAAATGTCGCATCAGATGATTTGACTTAGCCGTTAGAGGTTTTACCCACTCCCGTTACCAGGGGGCGCCCGCGCGGAGGACACATTTAGAAGTCTTTTGCCCCCCCCCCCGCAACAATGCTGGGGTAAATTTTCAGTGTTTTTTTTTTGTTTTCATACAAATAAAATAGGTAGCAAGGATATATTTCACGAAAATCGGTCCAGCCGTTTCGGTGGAGTTTGGAAACAAATTTTTTGAGGAGAATTTTATATATTAGAAGGTGTATGTATTTGAAGAAAATGATCCATCTAGTGTCCCATTCCACTTTATTAAAAAAAAATTTTTTATGCTTTTTTTTTTCATTTTTATAAAGTTTTCTTCTTTTATGTTCACAGTGAGATTTGCTTTTGTATTATGACTGCGACATATTTTGACCCACATACATATGTATGCCCTATAATAAAATTAAGTATTTTTCGATTTCTCTGTTAACAATACGGTGTGTTTAGGCATTTAGGTATTATGTATTATAAATTTTGCTTGATGTAGTCAACACTACAACTACATATATTTAGTAATATTTATTGATTTTCTATACATAACATACATATTTCCATTTAAATATCGTCGACATTGTACCTGGTCAGTTCTCACTTCTTTGTGAAAGGGAATATAACGACAAATGGGCATTTATTCCTCCCACTTTGCCTAGCGACCGGTAGCCCTTCAATAGGTCTATACTATACATATACAAGTATCTAATACTTCTCTAAGAAAAAATCTATTCTTCGACGACTAAGCCCCAACCGTTTACCATTTATTACCACCATACTACGTTAGAACGTCCAGAGCTAGAACGCGTCGTTATCGAATCCGATAAAAGAAAGCCACACGCCATCCATATAGCTTCTAGCACAAACAGTCCGTTTTATATTCTTGAATGAACAGTCTAATTCAAACCGTCAAACGGCTAGTACCGGTAATACGTATACTACACATTTACGATTCCTAAATTTTCCGTCAAGTGATCCGTGTCCGGTGTCCGTGTAATATTTTACTGAAATAGAATTTGCAATCTTTGAATAGAACCAAAAAGTGATTTAAATTAATCATTATCCAAAAAACCGGTTAACTGCAAAAATTACTAAATTGTGATCGACGGTTTGTTGTATAGTAAAAATTAAGTTTCAGTGAGAGTGATTAAGATTATACAGTGATGTCCGCTAAAAAGATTCCCCGACGACAGGCTATTCCAGTTCTGTACACGCGTGGTACCCACTATGATGTTGGTTTTGACACGGTGAGTCTCAAGACGAGTTACTAGAATTGTTTTTTTTTCATTAACTGGATTTTTGTCGAGCTCCTCGTAGAACACGTGACGATGATTCTTAATAATAGCTTTATCAACTTATCAAATGATTGTGTAATTAGGTAGACCCTCATAGCGACTTTAATGACTGGTTTTAAGTATGTAATAAAAAAAACTTTTTTTATTATAATTGATAGACATTGCAGTTTTTTTTAAACATGCTCAACATATGTTCACATTATGGTCAACAACAAGCCTGTAAACATCTTAAGAATTTTTGGTATTTTTTTTCAGATTGGTAATACGTAGAAGAAAAATTATTCATATTTTGTATAGAATTAGATTTCAAAGACGTTATCGTATCATTCAATTGATTACGTACTATTTTTATAAAATTTTGACAAGATAGCACTTCATGAAATGGGTCATATTGAATGCGTTGACTTTGCGTTTACATTACAGTGTATTTTATTTCCACGACGAATGCATTTTGTTTGTTTATTCAAAATGTGTGAATATATTTTGAATGGAAATGATTTATGTATGTATTGATCTTTCGTTAATAGATCTTAGCCACAGAATGTTATTCGGACAAGTAATTAGTAAATCTTTGAAGTGGACATGCATAATTCTATTTTTAAGTGTCGAATAAATAAAAAGATTTGTTTGTGGTACAGCATATGAACTGGAATAAGTATCTTTTTGAAAAAATAAAAAAAGAAAAAAAATTTGAAAACAAAAACTCATTGAGAACGGGTGGTGAACACGTCTTAATTTTAAATTTCAACCGCTTGATAGCAGTGTGTTATATATGCACAATCGGGAAGCTAAGCTACCATCAGTTGCCACTTCATTAAGGAACTTGGCAAAAGTGAAAGAAAACCATAAATAATACAAATTAATAATCGAAGCAGAAAATACTTTCCAGATAACAAATCACATTTGGACAAAAAAAATATAAGTACACCCCTCTTCTATTCCTGATTTTGATGACGAAGATGACGCTACCCTTTCTCAGTCCCTGTGACGGTATACATTTTGAGGTGGAAAATAAGTACATACGTTACATGTTTCTGTATTTTTCCACAACTGGTTCTGACTTTTCGTAAAAATTTGTGTTCCATTCCTTTTTTTGTGCAACTAACGTCAAGTTAAAAAAAAATACTTAAAGGGCGAAAAAGGCATTTCGAAGAGATGTGTTTGGGCTCGAAACTTCGAAACGCCTTATCCTATTTCCCAGCAGCGCTACGTATCAAAAATGTTGTCGAGTTCTGAAAAGCGCGATAAATAGCGAGTTCTGATCGGAGCGAAGGGCGAGCTATAGGACCTTAGTAATCTTAAGGACGAGCCAAAGGTCTAAATCTTGCCGAATGCCTTCCATTTGCTCACCGCTCGCAGCGATCGCCTTATCCACTCTCTCCAGTGGCGGTCGCAAGTATGTTGGCGAATTATGAAAAGCGCGACAGACAAAGTGGGTTCTGAGCGAAGCCAGGGGCGAGCCACAGGATCTGAATGAATGTATGGACGAGCCAGAGATCTAAATCTTACGAATTGCCTTACATTGGTCCACCACTCGCTTGGTTGCAAGCCTTATCCTACTTCGCAACAGCACTGCGTCGCAAAAATGCTGGCGAATTCTCTACTGCGCGACAGACAGTGCGAGGTCTGTGCGGATTGAAGGGCCAGGCACCAAATTTAAGTAAGCCTAAGGACGAGGCTGATTTTTTTTAGCGTTTTGTCATAGCGAAAATAAAATCTCATCTTTTGACGGTTGTAACTTCTGTATCTTAGCAGCTACAGTCTTGATATGTTCACCAAATATGGGCAGTGCCGTGCCCTACAAGGTTGCCAAATTTCAAAATTCCGCTCAAAAGTTATGGACAATTTTCGAATGGAAAACACAGAAGTGCGATTTAGACAGCTGTAGCTTCCGACCGCCGATACTTGGACTGTAAAATTTGGAGGAAATTTGAGCGCCAAGTAGCTCTACAATTGTGCAAATTTTTCAGAGAAATCGGGAAGGACTCCCGAGTTATCGAAAATTAAAGATTGGCAAACATAAAAGTGCGATTATATCGCTAAATGTCGATCGCTAAATATCGATCACTGATCAGACTTTACACCAGACGTGACTGACGCAGGCCTCATAAAGGAGCTTATTATGTAGTGAATTTGGTTTCATTGTGTGGTATGGGCAATGCTGTACATTTTTGCTGTACAGTTCCTGTACTGCTGTACGACAGATCATTTGCTGTACGTCTGGTCAGCTTAGGCTATACGGTACTGATAAGATAGTTCAAAATTTGAATGTAAAGGATACCTATCAAGGTATTCTTCGTCTGAGAGGAAAACAATTTGATCTACGCTACATCAAAATACTATTTTTAATGGAGGCGAAAATATCAGGATCTATGGGTTTCTTTTCATCTAAAACCGTTACCGTGAGACAATTCCAGTGTAAGAAATTTTTGTTAAGAAACATATCGCATTATGCTATAGAATCTATACCAGTTATATGGTCACTTAATGAGGAAAGTAATCCATTTGAAAAATGTTAGGGAGAATTATCGATGTATGCTTTTTAATGCTGTTATTTACAATTTATAATGTTAACAGCAGTGTTTTGAGTTTACTACTTTTGAGGTAAATCTACCCCTTTTTTCGCCAAATTTTACCACTAATATTTTCAAATCTACCTCAAATTGAGATCTCCAAAGTAAGACTTTTTTTTATATTTGCGAGCATTAACTACTTAAAAGTTCCTATTTCGAAGAAATTATTGCAATCTGTGAAAAAATTTTGTAATCTTTAAAATTATTGTGCAATCAACCAAGAAACAAAGAATAGACTGAAGTCAGCTTATCGGAAACGGCCATAGTCTACTGGGGAGTTGAGCTGATTACAGAGGCATGGCACGGACGGATATTTGAAAGGTTGGGGAGGTGTCACATGAGTGTGTGATAGAATACGCATGTAGATTTTTCTTATTAAGATTTCTTTATCACTTAATTTTCCCGACTAAAGCTGTTCAGTAGTTTGATCGATTCACTATTTTCCTTTAGAAACAGTCACGGCAAGAAATCGAAGGGTATTCTTCAGAAGCATCTCAACTAGATTTTGTTCATAATAAATTAAAGCAAATCCAGTAGACTCTCTTATTACGACTAGCTTTGGGATTAATTTATGAAAAGCTTCAATCCGTAAACGTCCAAGTTTTTCAATCCAACGTTAACAAACATCTGCTTAAATCCTTTTGTAAATGATCCTAGTCTGGTTGGTGTAGTGGTTATTGCGGGCATATTCGGTGTACAAGGTCATGGATTCGAGACTCACCGTGAACCAAGTCAGTTTATGGCGTTTTTCGAACTCACGACCCATGTGACGGGCTATGATCTCACTCAGATGTTAAACGAGTACCCATTTGTGGAGAAAAATAACACTTCTGGGCGTGCGGTTGATCTCAATACCTCAACAAAAAAGCAGTTAAGATCTTGGAAATGGGATGTCACTAACTTCACAGTCGCAGTCTTAAACAGCATGGATGATCGTACGTACGATTGTACTCGTAATTTGGTCATACGTACGCGTCCTTATCATGTGAAATGCACAATGCTTGTCACGTCGTCTTTTGATACTCATTTTTATGGAAAAATAAGGTAAATCGGAAATCGTGCTTTTACTTTTTGGGACATTTTCACTCAATATTTTTCAAAACGCAAAATGAATTCTAAAAAATTAAGAAATGCTTTTCAGATTAGTATTTTTGTCTAATTATGGCCTTCCCAAGTAACAATAACTATTCAGAACCATATCTAACATCAATGACTGCATCTTGCTCCAATCCGACATTGACCTGTTATACAGTTGGTGTGTGTCCAACGACTTACCTCTTAATGTATCTAAATGCTTTGTGATGCAATATTCCCTTAAATTCTTCCCCACTTCCTTCACCTATCTCTTAAATGGTCATCCAACTATCAAAGATCTTGGTGTCACCTTTGACACAAAACTCAACTTTTCTGAGCATGTTTCGCCCACTGTTAAAAAAGCTTCTAAACTCTCTGGTTTTGTATTGCGATCAAGCCAAGACTTTACTTCTGTTTCTACATCTGTTAACCTGTTCATTTCGCTCGTCCGTAGCATCCTGGAGTATACTACCATAGCTTGGAATCCATCCACTTCCTGCTCGTCAGATGCTATAGAATCAGTCCAAAGAAAATTCACTCGAGGTGTCTTCTTTAAATTCAGGCTAGATTACGTACCCTATTCCGAACGACTTAGCTTTCTTAAACTTATGTCATTAAAGAAACGTCGAGCTTATCTGGATGAGTACTTCTTGTATAAATTGTGTTGCAATCAGATACACTCTTCCCTTACCGAGAACATTGTTATTAGAAATCATCATAGTCACTTTACTCGTAGTGGTGCAATTTTTTATCCACCTGCTGCCGAGCTCTCGATTTATCAGAATTCTCCAATGCCTCGCATGCTAAGCAACTATGACAAACTACAGCTTGGTCCTTTACCTCCTTCGCTTACAATTTTCAAAAGAAAACTTCTTCGTCAAATTGAAACGATTGAGTTGTAATCATTTAATCATTAATTTCTTTTACTTTTGCGTACTTAATCTCATTAATTTCTCATTTCTTTCTTTTTTTCTTTTCTTATTTCTTACATTATTTTATTTTATTTTTTACCTAAACTTGTATTAAAAAAATTTACTATATACTTTTGTAAGTCATGTTACTCACTTCCTGATTCTGGCGTTGTATATTATTGTATATTATTGTACTATGGGATACATTCCCGTTCAATAACTTCTATAAATAAATAAATTTCATCCTAATAATACTTCGTAAAATACTCTCATCTAACAATAAAAGGGACACATAATAGTCCAATAATGGCATTTTGCGCCGTTTTTTAATCCAATAAAACCTTATTGTAGCACTAAATTATGCTTCTAAAAAGGCGTACGACATTTGTTTTATATCATCATTTTCTGTCATTGAATGAATTTGCAAAAAAATTGAAAAACAAAATTTTCGCAGCTAGCATCGAACCCGTGTCTGCTGATTGCCCGTCCTACACGCTACCACTCAGCCAACCTCACATACAGGCTTATTGGTTAAGTCGACCTATTCCCTGCAACACGTTATAATAGGGTCAAAATGCAACAGAATGAGGCCATAAACGTTAGGCCGATTTTCAATGGTCACTGAGATATATGAATTTTTAGGTTTTTTTAAATAACCTAGAATTTTGCCATTTAAAGTGAGAATTAAAAAAAAAAACTACTAAGGTAATGGGCTTAAACTTATTTTTGGATTTTAGTCAACACTATAGCAGACATTTTTTAATCATTTAAAATTTCAAAACCCCATCACAATTCGAATTTTTAACTTTAAATAAAAAAAAAATCTTGGATTTTTTTAAAGATATTTTTTAATGTAGTATTACTAAAAAAAATATATGGCATGGAGTCTGCAGACCAATGGAAAAACATACGCGTGTTGTCAGCTTTCCAAAAAGGTGTCAATGTCAATACAAATACATATTTGAAATAATTGAAACAGCTACATAGCTGCAACTTGTTCGGGGACCATAATTTCCTTTGATAAAAAATAAAATAAATGTCATTAAATTCAAAATGCATCGTATAATGTACCGCTTTATTTAATTTTTTATCAAAGGAAATGATATTTCAAATATTTGTATTGACAGTACCTTAGTATTTTTTATAATTCTTAATTGCAAAATTCTAGGTTATTTAAAAAAAAAACCTAAAAATTCATATATCTCAGTGACCATTGAAAATCGGCCTAACATTTATGGTCTCATTTTGTTGCATTTTGACCCTATTATAACATGTTGCAGGGAATAGGTCGACTTAACCAATAACCCTGTATAGTCATCATTGCTCGTAAGCACTACGAATGGCTATGTCCACACATGTTCGCTTTCGTCTTCCCTATCGTCTTCAAGCTCCGTATCCACTTTCAACATTGAACATGTCATTGATTGCGTCAAGTGAACAGAAGAAATCAATGTCTCATTCTATCCACATCTGTTCATTATTTATCGTTAAATATGTGTCACGGCTTTGGTCAGGACGGGTAAATGATAAATTCTTTCATGAATTGTTTGAATAGATGATGTGTTGTTAATATTTAACATTGGCAATTTCGTTCAAGAATGCATGCGTTTCTTCAATAGCGCATACATCTCAAGTTTCAATTGTCAAAATGATGAAGACGAACGAAAATTGAAACTGTCTAGACAGGCACAATGGTTATTTGCTTCTATAGAAATGCTTGACGATTCCTTATCGAATCTACTGCAATGCACCCTAAATCTATACATTTATCAATAAAATAAAGTCAATTTCTGCGCAGGATCACCCTAATTGGTTCCGAAGATAACAAAGAGTGAGTAAGTGTGGGTTTCCTGCAATATGTCAAGGATTTCTATTGAAGAATTTATGTATTTCAGAGAACTTCGTAAGTGTCAATTCATTAAACAATCACAGTCAATCCTTCTATGAAACTACGGTGAACAATTTATTGGATGACAATACGAAAGTCACACTATATAAATGACACCGACTGTGCTATAGAAATACAGAAGAATATATGCATGTGTGTGAGTTAACTTTAGAGAGACTATTGCATGTGTGTGCTGTATGATCCAATAAACACAAGAGTGGAGTATTTAAAGGAGTATCTTTTTAGGTTAACGTTTAGAGACAGTTTTATCGAAGTCTTATACCACCATATTTAAATTTATTCTATAATAATGATAGAAGCTTTCCGGAAAATGCTTTAAGGATGTTTTATCGGATCAAAATATTTCTTTAAGCGATGTCACACGATAAATTGATTTCGTGGTACTATATGATTGCTACAGTGTGAAGTGCTTCTTTAAAGCGAACGAATTGTTGCTTGGGTTGTAAGCATTATGAGAGACTAAAATGATTCTTTTATACGCGTAAGATATATTATCGGATATCTACACTCAGAAAAAAAAAATCCTGTAAATTCAAAAAATACGCATATGATTCAAAGAGATTCAAATATGATGTTGCTTCATATTTGTTTAATTCAATCGGATTTCCCTATGAACTAATAAGATATTACGTTTGAAAGTCTATCTATAATCACTTTAAATTAAAGTGATGCAGTGTCAATTTAATCAGGTCACAACCATAAATCGAAAAGATTTCCTTTTAATTTAAAAGAATGGACTCTTTGTTTTAAAGGGATATAATTTTATTTAAAATTAAAGGATTTTTCTTATTGTTTATCCAAATGCATGAACTCAAAAGAATACTTTAAATTACACCAAAAGGAGTAATTTTCGCAGGGAAAGAACATATTATTCATAAATGAGTTTTGTATAACTTACCTCGCTATAGGTGTTGGCGACATTTCATTTACCTCTTTACGCTCTAAAATGCATAATAAATTACCTACCTACAATGGGATTCGATCCCGCGACCCTATGATTTGAAGACTAACGCTCCTACCTACTACACCACACATACTATACGGGACGACGTTTGTAATTTATACCATACATTGTGACATCGCTCTACCACTTACTGCCGACCGACTGCGAGTGTAAACCAAAAAAAAAAAATACAATTTTCTATGTAAACAAAGCGATTTCGCGTTTGAACATACATTGATTGACTCTTTTTAAAAAGATTTCCCATTGAAAATTTGGATTTAAAGAATTTCCCATTAATTTAAAAAGAATGAATTTGAATTAAAGCGATATATATTTAAAAGGAAAGGATTATATTTAATAGGAATGTATCTCGATTAAATACTTTTTTGTTGAGGTGTTGAGATCAACAGCACGCTCAGCAGTGCTATTTATCCCCATGTACTCATTTAACATCAGACTGATATCATAGTCCCTCGTGAGTTCGAAAAACACCATAAACTGGATTCGTTCACGGTCAGACTCGAACGCACTACACCAACCAGACTACACTCGGTAAAAAGAAGAGATATTCTAGGCCGTCAGAGATACGTGTTAATAAATAGCACATTATGATGTTGAAGAGCACCGGACTCAATATGCCCTGCCCTGGTGTACTTCGACATTCACCAGATTCACCGGCTGTGCATCTATAGTGCAGTCAAAATATCCCATTTCAGGCCTCCAAATAGAAAAAAATAGAGTAAGGTTTTTTTTGTGGTTTTTGAAAGACACTAAGTGGAATAATTCGGGCTTAAACGAAAAATTACCGCTTTGGTAAGATACATATACGAGAAACACGAAAATTTGCCATTGGATAATTTTCTCCAGTGAGGGTCCTTGAAACAAGTAATAAACGCCCGATATGGAATGTACTCGACGTCCTCTTTGATATGACACCCGCATGCCCACGTTCGATCAAGGTTTGTAATTAGTGTCCTTTTATGTCCTTTTTGAGAGCTTTCCGATCATTTTTTTTTCTTAGCAAATTTAATGGTAGAATCTATAGCTATTATAGATTCGGAAAAGTGAGAAACGTAGTGACAATTTGAATTACTCTCGTAATTATGGCTTCGGAAAGATACACGGGAGACGGGAAACACAATAATTTTCCATTTAATCTCGATTTATTCCGTTAAGGGGCCTTGAAACATAGAACAAACACCGGATATGTAATGTACTTGACGTCCCCTTTGATTTGATACCCCACATGCCGACCTCCGGTCAAGGATTAAAGAGTTTCCTTTTTTGTCCTTTTCGGGACCTTTCCGATCAAAATTTTTTTTTTGCAAAATGGGTTTTAGATTCTTGGGAGCCCACTGATTTAAAAACCACAAGAGTTAGCCTTTCTCTATTTTTTTGTATTTGTAATGCTAATATGACTGCACTACTAACTTTAGTCGCAGCTCGATCAGACATGAGGACTATCATCCTGACGTATGCCTTTGGAATATTAAGTGCTTTCAAGGTTAACCATATCAGAAATCAAGCTACTTTTCGAATGACTTTTCCCAACCGATGGATACAAAGTGCAAGTCCTTACGTGCTGCTCTATATTTTTCCATCGCAATACGTATCCACTCAATCGCACGGACTGTAGGTCGACCTTCGAGAAAGCCGCATTGATTGTGATTCAACCGCACAATTTATCTCATAATTGCAGACATCTCGCTCATATATCTTCAGTGTATAAGATTTTAACTTTGTAGCCCTATAGAGCTGTTGAGTTTGCATGAGTCTGCCTTGTTTTTATAGAAACGAAGAAGAACATTTTCCTTGCAAGCGCAACGGTAACGGGTTGCAACCTTTGCTACCTTTGATTTTGATGGAGAGAACTGTAAGCCAACTAAGTCCGAAATTTTCCATTTTCAACCGAAATTCCGTAGGAATTTTATCCGGTCCGGCTGCTTTTCTGCATTTCATCTGATGCATTTCCTCCATCACTTCTTCCTCTGAGAAATCTTCGATATTTGTTGTATTCGGGTCAATATCTTGAACAGCTGCTCGATTAAATTCTTCATTTAGAAGTTCGTCAAAATCTCTCTCTGGAATCTTGCTACAGATTGCCGTTTCGTCAGCAGCATTCCTTGCGAGTCCTTCACGTACTTTGGAACCTGTATTTCTAGAGCGTTCCTTCTCCTTTAGGCTGCGACCCTGAACATCCGTCGGCATCGTGCTTAGGCCTCTCGCGCAATGAGGGTCCTGCGGTCGCAGTCAGAACTTCTAACTCTTGATAGAATTTCTCAACTGCCTTCGACGTTGCTTGCGCTACCAGTTGCTTTACTTTCTTCCGGCATTGTATGTCATTTTCGCGAAATTGAACCCGTTCGGCTTTACTACTTGACTCACACGTCGTCCACGCCTTTAATGAGTTCGGTTCAGATTGTACTGCTTCCTTAGTTTTCGCGTTCCACCACCATGTTTCTTTCTTCGTGTATAGAGTGGAAGTGGACCTTTCGAAACTTTAAGTGTCTTTTCCGCCTTACCTACTGACATTTCAGTGAAGGCAGCTAGCAGCTATTTTCCAAATGCAATAAAACTATGATTAGGAATTTAGGTTATTGATAACATCAGAGCGACAACTGTGAGTAGCTGCTTGCATTGCAGATAATGAAGAAATCTTTTAACATATTATATGAATACATCTGATTAGTTGACATTGCGTTTATTGCATATTTTATCCGACTAAATATTACGACAATTAATGTACATAATATGTATGTATGTACATACATAATGTATGTACATATATATAATGTTTTCCAAGACATTCGAATTAAAAATTTAAAATATGTAAGAATCTCGTTTGTATTCAATGACTACTGCATCATTATTTATTAAATTGATCCATACATTGGACAAAATAAAATTATTTGACTAATTATGTGACCAGTAAGTAACGCCATTTCATCTCGTTAAAATCAAATAAAAAGTGTAAATAACATTTGCTAGCAGCATGTTGGTATACATATAAATACAGGGTGTATTTTTGAGAGTGATACAACTTCAAATCGGAATAACGCATAGAGAGAAATGGGTATAGACCCTCCGATCGATCGGCCAGATTTTTTGATTGCGAGATAAATCGGGAGGTGTATGGGATCATCGGATTCAATTTTTTGATTTGACATGCGGAACGCATTGCCAATGCAATTTTCCGTACAAGCTGCCATGACAATCATGTGTTCTCAGTTGCTGATTTTTTTACATAAACCTGTGGTCGTTTTTCATGCTGTGGTTGTCGCGGTCATTCGCCAACAAAGTAGCAATGGATGGCCATCTTCCATCGCCAAAAATGGTATAATTTTCGCTATTTTGTGCTGTGTCTTGTGGACCGTGAGACTGTCTATTTCAGATTGCCTGATAAATTGCCTAATGTATGTGCTGTACGGGCGGCAGATCGATTATGGGCAATCGATTGCCCGATCGATCGGCCGAGAAATCGTCAGGTTTGTGGTGCCCTAAAAAGAGAAAGCTTTACCATTTATGTGAGATCATCATTTATTACCATGTGCCACCATTGCTTGTGGCATTATCTGGTAATTATTTTTTCAAAAATGGTGTTTTACTTTACTTAATCTTGCATGAAAAAAAAGGCCCGTCTCGAGTTTTCAAGCTCGGGTGATTTTGTATTATATGTACTCAAATTTATTGGCAAAAGATAATTACAGCCCTATGTTTCAGTTTGGCGATCATTATCAGCGGTGGAATTATTTAATTTGTGTCCTTTCGAAATAATGGGTGGGGTTATGAGACAAAACAGTTGCATATGTTCCGTAAACTGTGCTGTATTTTTAAAACTGTTTTCTGTTTTGTTCTGTAAACTGCGCATAGGATCAGATCAGATTTAGTTTCCCTACCACCATCTCGCAGAAAATGAAAAATTAGACAATTGACACTTCACGGTTTGTTCGTGAATTAAATTTTCATTTTGAAACGAGTTTTGTTCAGTTGCATTTTATTTCGAGTTTAAACTTTAAATTTTTAAACTATTCAAACGGTGTCATCGACAATTTATTGGGTTGTTTCACATTGCAAGACGAAACCGGACGGCTAACAAACGTACGGCGAGAGCTTTTATAGTGGCTGGCAGACAAGCATTGTGCATTTCAATTTGTAAGAACGCGTCTTACGAAAGAAAATAATCGTAATACGATTGTTTTTCTTTCGTATGAATTGTACGAATGAATTACAACCGGACTTACGATAGCATCTCCCGATCGTTGACGTTTTTCCTGTGACGATAATAAACCCATAATGCGGCTAGTTGTTTTACTTTCATTTTGATCTTATCGACTCGACACTTCATTATCGTTCTACACTAACTTTGAAGCGTGCATGGACACATTTGCTTTATTATTATTATTCGCCCGTCCGTGTTTTGAGCGGATAGTGTGAAATGATCGTACGTTGGTTTTTTTTGTCGTGCAAGCTTACCCGTCCGGTTTCGTCTTACAATCTGAAACGGCCCATTAGGTCGAAGTGTGCGGTTCAACTGTTAGATGATAAATTGGCATGTTCTGCTATCCGTTCTCATAAGGAGAAATTTTGTGTTTCCGATATTTTCCGTTATGTATCCGCTATATGGCGGACGGTAAGATAAGTGTCGCTAGTGTAGATAACAAGAAGAAGAAAATTCTTCTTGCGAGAGCTGATAGCGTAATGTTTCGAAATTTCTGATCCGTAACGGTCGGTAGATTTGAAATGAAACGGAACATACGCAACTGTTTTGTTTCGTAACCTCACCCATTGGTGGTCACAATATGGCACACAATTCTTGGAAAAAACACCCTGTATGTAATTATAGATGATATCTGGACAAGAATGAATATTGAATGGTCTCATACGGCACTACATCTAGAGTTGAGATTAGATGAAATGAAAAAGTAACTACATAATACTAAGCAGCTGGATTCATTTTGCTATAACGTGTATAGGTACTCGAGATTAAGTACGAAAATACTGACCCATTTTTTGATGAAAATAAGTACGTTTCAATCATTTTACAATTAACTAAATTTTTTTCGTAGTATGGTGCAAGAAAGAGGGGTTCATTCAATTAAAAAAGTTTTTTTTCCTACAACTTAAGATTCGCTTACTAAACTATAATATAATGGGCCATTTTTTCGTACATCTTATAGGCTGGTGTTAGTCTTATCGCATAGAGAAGACACACACGACACAATATTCAGAAAGCTTTTCCATTGTATTGAATGGAATTTTTGTTTATTTTACATAGTTCTGCCATATTTAGCTTGTTCACGCCATCATCTTAGATTAAAACGAGACCGAGGCTAATTTCGGGCGCGGCCGAAATTTGGATACCCTTCGCTCCCCCCGGGCTAAAAGTTTTTTCGGGCGTAACTACGACTTGTATTTAATCCCGCGCCCCTATTCTTTGTTCGATTGCGTCGACAAAACAATATATTTGTGTGGGGTTTGGTTGGAAGAAGTGGGCAAATAAAAATATTTACATAGACAATTTTATTGGGGGATGCGGGAGCATTGCCCCATAGTACGATTCCATTTGTTTGGCCTTTAGTTGCTTTGATAAAGACACATTAATTCAAGGTTGTGAAATAGGTGTAAAAAATGTTTCTTAGGAGAACCAAAATGGGGGTTTGGGTTTGTATGGCAGCCCCATGACCCCATGGTCCGATTTGATCCATTCTTACATATGTCTTGTGTCATCAATAGAAACACATTTGTGTGAAATTTGGTTGAAAATGGTCCACAAAAAAAAAGTTTTTCTTACAAGAACCTGATTTGGAGGGTTAGGTTTGTATAGCAGCCCCATGACCCCATGGTCCGATTTGATCCATTCTTACATATGTTGTGTGCCATCAATAGAAATCTTTTTGTGTGAAATTTGGTTGAAATTGGTGCACAAATAAAAAAGTTTTTCTTAGAAGAACCTAATTTGGGGAGTTGGGTTTATATGGCAGCCCCATGACCCCATCGTCCGATTTTACCGGTTCAAACATACAAACTGCCTGAAGCAAAAAGAAGCATTTGTGCAAAATTTCAGCTTCATAGCTTTCAAATTGGCCGAGTAAAACGCGTCGCAACAGACAGACAGATTGACAGACAGACGGACAGAGCGACAGACGGACGACGCCCAATCGACTCCCCAAGTCATGCTGATCATATATGTATACTTTTTATATGATCGGAGATGCTTCCTTCAAGGCGTTACAAGCTTCATGACATCATTGCACGGTTTCATACAACAGCGTAAATCAGCAAAAGATAACATAACTATGCAAAATAAACAAAAATGCCATTCAGTACAATGGAAAAGCTTTCTGAAGATTGTGTGTGTCTTCTCTATGCGATAAGACTATAACCAGCCTATAAGATGTACGAAAAAATGGCCCAATATATAATAAATATTACCCCATCGGCTAACTCCTTGACATGGTGCATTCCCGTCTTATAAAATGCTTCGAAATTTATATTTCTCTCTTCATTTCATTTCAGGGTCGGACGTTTGGAGCACTAATTAAAAGCTTTTTGGATCTATGTGAACCACTGAATGAGACATATTTACCTCTATATGAAAAACCGGAAGGAAGTAAGTTAGTCGTGACTCGTTAAACTCTGTAATTATAATTAAATATATAACATAACAAATTTTGTCAAATTTTTGTCGGATTTATTCACTTGAAAACTTTTTTTCTCTTCTCTACAATGAAGGAAAGGTTTACAACGAAACTTTGGAAAGCGTGAAGAAGTCATTCCCACAATACATTCGAGAACTTGAAGGAGTGGCTGATGGAGCTCAAGTTGAATTTCACAAGGTGAGCTTAAAACCATATTAAAAAGTCGTGTAGGATAACGGCGCGTCTAGACGATCCAACTTGTCTTCCAACTTATTTGATCAAACTTTTTCCTCCATATTGTCGCAACTAGGAACGGCAACCAGTCGTCCGACTTGTTTGCGGTGTAAGCAAAAGTTTGAAGTTGAAGTGGTCATAAATCGTTATCAGCTTTTGCAATCGTATTAGTACAGGAAAATAACTTTGTTGTTTCATTTCTCATAAATTTGTAAAGCATTGAAGGTAACATTTCCGATTAAATATACACTGCTTGTCATAACTATAGCCGCACCATAAAACGGAGTGATCCTTGGAAATTGAAAAAGAGCACAGTTATTCCACATACTATAAACCAAGCAAATTCCACAAAAAATTTCCTTTTAACCGTTATTCTTCTATAAAGGAAAAACTAAATTTTAGGTCCGTCATACTCATATCATAACTATAGCCGCACTTGGAATCAGTATGGCAAAAACTAATTATAAAACAAAATTGAGGAAAGTAATAACGAGAAAATTATTTTTTAAATAAAATTGACTTAAGGGATTTTGTTTGTTTATTTATCAATAACTAATTATAACGGTTTTTCGAGTTTTTTTTGCTTTTTAACCTATTAGTATCGATAACTGTTTTAATTACATTGAAAAATTGTATTTTTTTTTAATTTTGCGTAATAATGTTTCTTAAGGATTTCCTGTCTACTTTTGATGAAGAAGGGTCATCTTCGTAACATTTGTTACATTGGAACCTTCTTGAAATGTAATGATTGCAATACAGAAAAAAATTCTGTGGAATATCCTGACCAAAAACTGTTTTCGTTTTAATACAGAAGACATGACACATAACGGATTTTGAAACAAGGGGTTGCATCATCTCTCACCAGTCGCAGTATTTAAAATTGATTCCAATGTTACATATCTTAGAGAGGGGGCTTCCCATTGATCTAAATTAGACGGGAAACCTTCGAGAAACATTATTACGTTTTTTCTATGCAAAAGTAGCAGTTATCGACAGTAAGAGATTAATAAGCAAAAAACTCGAAACAATTATAAATGATTTCGTGAAAAATAAACGAAGCCATCCCTCAGGGTCTATTTTATTCGAAAAGGATCTCCTCCGTTATTAATTTCCTAAATCTCAGCCTTTTACTCAGTTTCTGCCATACTAATTCCAAGTTCGGCTACGGTTATATTATGACGGACTGGAAATTTAGTTTTTCCTTTATAGAGAAATAAGGGTTTGAAATAAAAGGGAATTTTTTGCGAAATTATTTATCTTCTTAATATCCGTTTTAATTATAGTACGTGGAATAACTCTGCTCTCTGATCTCCAAGGATCAGTCTGTTTTATGGTGCGGCTATAGAGAAGCTTCATGCACACGGCGCGAAAACGGCTCGCAAGCTCGACACATCGAAATGCATTGGCTCTTATGGGAAGCTCACGACAGCGAGAGCCGTGCCGCTGTCAAATCACAACTAGCGAGACGTGTTTTCACATATCGTGCACCACAATCCGCAAATTCACGGCTCGCGAGCCGTGTTTTGACTGTGCATTGCTCTCGCTTGCTGTCGCTCGTCATGAGCTTCCCATAAGAGCCAATGCATTTCGATGTGTCGAGCTTGCGAGCCGATTTCGCGTCGTGTGCATGAAGCCTTATAGTTATAGTTATAGTTAGTTAGAAGTTTAAATGATTTTCTTCGACTTAGAGGAAGTAAAGGGTGTTTTTTTTAAGAATGATAGAAATTCAAATTGGACAGAAAACACACAAAATATTAAATTTGAATCAATTTTTTTTTTATTTATTTCAGTATACTCTGACAAATCATAATGTTTAGACTCACCCCTGAAGAACGCTTCTAAATTATCAAAATTTACTTCGAAAATCAGTCGTCGATTCGCGCAACTTAGACGACTTTTTATGGTATACATAATCGTCCATCTGAGCAAGCCGTCCGTCGAATTGTGAATAGATTTCGTACCACGTACTCTCTAAATGATGCAATAACACCAACACGTCGAAGAAACAATCAACCATCATCAAAATCAAAATTTTATGATAAGTTGATTTCAAGAAATGGGCCTGTCAATTGGCCTTCAAAGTCGTGCGATTTAACACCTCTCGATTATTTCCTGTTGGGTTACGTTAAATCACAGATTTATTCTGATAAACCAGCAACAATTGACGCCTTGGAGGCCAACATTGTTCGCGTTATTGGTGACATACGGCCAGAAGTACTCGAAAAAAGTGGTCCAGAATTGGACGTCAAGAATGCTCTTCGTCAAGAACAGCCGCGGTGGCCATATATGCCTGAAATGGTTTTGTCATACATTGCCATTCCATAAAAACAAAAAAATGACTAAAAGTTAATATTTTGTGTTTTTTTCCAATTTGAAGCTCTATCATTCTTAAAAAACACCCTCTACATATTTTATGATTTGATTACCATGGTAATCACTTTAACCCTTACAATATACAAAACAAATAAAAAAAAAACACCGTTCGTTTAATTAACTCTTCATCATTAAAAAGTATATGTTAATATTTCGATCGGACTATAGTCAATGTAAGCAGAATGAAGGTTTTTGAACTCACACAAGTTGTCTAACTTCTTAACTTGTTTGAATACTCCTTCAAATTCAAACTTGTTGATCAACTTCACTCGTACGATAAGTCTTCCAACTTGTTTGAATGCTCAAAAGTTGGAAGACAAGTTGAATCGTACGAACGTCTCTTAATATGAACATACCATAGTCAGAACTCATTACTTTACTGAGCTTTGTTCGCTCAGAAGAGAACTCAGTTATAGCTGGTTGGTATACTTACAAAATTTCCAGCCTTTAGAGTAGGTTATACTGTAATATCGGCATTTAACGTGACATCCATACAAATACTGTCAAAATTAATTTTAAACGTATGTATTATGATTGCAGAGCGAAAAACTTGCATTTATGTCTCCCGTGAAAAATGTGCTGTGGAGACTTACCTTTTATTCATTAAATTTAAGATAAATATGCACATACAGCCTGATAGATTGCCGATAATACCTTTTCTCTGTGAAATGAATTGCAACTGCATTGTTTTCACTGGCGAAATGTGTGGAGACTTTCGAGTGAAGTGAGCACCACCAAGCGAATTCATTTGCACGCTCATCGAAATTTTAACAGTTTTTGCATGGATTTCACTATGTTCACCGAGCGAAAAACCTGCGCATTTACGTATGCCGCGAAAAAATGTGCCGTGAAGTCGTGCTTTTTAGTAACCAAATTCAAGATAAATTTTCACTCGCGAGCGGATTGATTGTCGACGAAACCTTTTCCCTGTGAAATATATTGTCGGATGTCGGATGGCATCTCGGCACCCCATCCTAACAGATATGGGGCCTCGGCTCTAGACTGGCTGTGGCCTTCCGCGACTGCTGCAGTGGGGCCTTGCATACCCACGTAGGACTTGTGGCCTAACTATATTCGGGTAGAGCGGGATAGTAATTTCCCGAAGGCCACACTAGAATCGACGCAATGTCTTTGATCCAGTGGGGGTCCTCCTCCCATACGGGCGTGAAACCGAACTTAAGCCGAACAGTAGTTACCCAAACTATACAATAACAGCGGCAGCAGAAATGCCAGACACACCAAAGCTGGACTGTTGTACATCATCCGGATGCAAACGCCTGTAGCGGCGAGTAAATGCTTCCTTAGCGAAGGCATTTAGAGCCAGGACATATTCACATCTAAAGAGATTGCGTGAGACATTCAGAGAAGCATCCTCAATAGTGACGCCAAATGCGTCAAGGCTCCGGATATCCGCGTACGTCGGGCGATGTCATAGTATGCATGTATCCAATCTTCCCTGAGATAGTCTCACATGAGGCACAAAGTATCATCAGCTAAATTGCGCGTATGAAGCCGTGCTTTATGCGACCTGTGACCTGTGATGACGAATCATAGGATTAGATTGAAATTTGAGTCAGTATTTCCTCTCACGTCACTAACCTGCCTAACGTACTCGTAGGTAGTTCTCCCATGGGACACTGTTTCCCACCTAGATTGCCATCTAGATAGGACAAACCCCTCTAGGAGCCCAGCGATTTTTCGCCGGGATCTCCCAGAGACAATCTCGGGGGAAAACAAATTACTAGGAAGTAACGCAATCCCTCTTCGTATTTAAAATGCCGTTCATCAGCGTAGGATCTCCTAGTCAAGAGGGGTGCACCCCTCAGGACCTGCAGAGCCACGGTAGATACCGTCTTACACATTCGGAGACATTTAGTCAACGGGACACGTTCACACATTTTACACAGATCCCTACCACCAGCGGTAAGGGTGTAGTCCATAAGAGCTACGGATCCATATGGTGCACAGCCAACAAACAAGGATTCGTATATCGTCTGGATTGCGCCCCTATCCAAACCCAAATCCTTCGTGTCACGTGTCAGCTGTGAAGTGGAACCTAAAGTTCATCCTCTTCCCCATAGTTATGCCCAAATACTTAACCTGGACCGCCTCGTTCTTGAGTCTAACTTCCTCCATTCTTACCACTGGAGGGTGACGATGGTTCAATCTAAGGATGTCGAAAACCGGCCCATAACCCGGTTTTCGGTTTTTTCGGTTTTTCGCAAAGCCGGTTAGACCCTCTGGTTTTAACCGGGCTCAAAATGATGGTTTTTCGGTTAACTGAGTCTTTTCACTGATTTTCTTAGAATTTTAGTAAGAAAAAATGCATACACACTTGTATTGCTGGTCTTCGTGTCAGCCAATAAGTTTGGATGTACCACCACCTGTTTTCAGTCTTTTGCGGCATATTTTGCAATCGGCCTCTTCCTTTCCGCATCTTGAAAAACTCTTCAAACTGTCGCAAATGTGGCCATCCTAATTTCACAGGCGGATTAGCGATTCCGCATCCGATGAAACGCGGAATGCAATGATACACTATAATATTGTTATATTTTTCTCGTCTTTTCTAGACGTTCCAGTGGGTTCGATAGATTTTCGCGTACACAATAATGAATAACACTCGCTTTACTGTAACACTATTTATTACAACACACACGGATATACACACGGTTTACAATTTCACTAATAACTTTGCTACTTACTGACACGACATAATCCACGGGTAAAACTAAACTGACTCGTTGACACTAGTCGACGCCCTTATATACTCGTTTCCACTGTCCAGAAACTCGTCACCGAAGTTTCTGGACAGTTACTTTCCGGAAACTTCCAGAAAGTCGTTGTTGTTGTCTTATCGGGCAACCCTATTCTCGCTAGCGACACTAGCGTCATCTGGTGCCAAGTACGGAAATACAATTTGGGTTGACGTATAGTCTAGACACATCACATTACCCCCTCCTTAAACCTGTTCGTCCCGAACAGAACACGCTTCGGTCTCCTCCGTATCGTCGCCTCGATAGGGTGCCAGTCGATTCACATGTATGACTTTCGTTTTCGCCCTCGGCCTCCGATGCTCGTCCTTTAACAGCTGCACAACTCGTACACCGGCGGCACTACTCCTCAACGTCACCTCGAGCATCCACCCAGTAGAATCGATTGTTTCCCGATTCACAGACAACGGGAGCAGGTTGTTTCGCACTTCGCCAACTCAGTCTTCTGGTTCGCTGCACGCATCTTTTACAAGATGTTCCGGCCTTTCTCGGCAGACGACAATTCCGTCGCAGATGACTAATTTCACCGCAATTCCAGCAACGAATTGAATCACCGTTGACAACCTTCTTGCAGAGTGTGCCTGCCTTCCTCAGCTGTTCACAGTTACTTCGCACGTGCCCGTGTTCACCGCATTTCCAGCATCGTCTCGAACCTCCGTTTGTAACCTTCTTGCAGAATGTACCTGCCTTCTTCCGCTGTACACAGGCGCTTCGCACATGCCCGCAGCTTCAAATGTCAAGCTGTATGCAAGTGCATCCTTGATCGTCCGCTTGTCTGCTAGCCGTAACCCCTGTTGTAGTTCACGATCCAGGAGAGCTGTAGCGAACACATCGACTGCTGTTTCGTTCCGATGTATCTTGCGCCAATTGCTGAAGAGTTTCTCCTGGTTTCTATGTCCGGTTGCGAAGCTGTGATCGATAAATTTGCTTCATGTGCTCGGCACCGTATCGCCCACCCAACGCCTTCACAAGCTCCACATAAGATGTCTGCAGTGGAGCAGGAATCGATTGCAGGGTTTCAGCAGCAGGTCTTCTCAATGCTAGAATAAGAGCCGTGGCACGCTCACTATCCGACCAACCATTTACCACTGCAGCAGCCTCAAATTGTGTCTTGTAGATGTTCCAAGACATTTGTCCATCGAAAGTCGGCGCTTTTAGACTTTTAATATTCGAGTCGGGTTTAAATATTTCGTTCTTTCTCGATATTTCGAGGTCGCTATTAGACTTCTGGATATTTACGACTACTGCTGCATTCTGAGGGTTGATTTGCGTTGTTTTTAAACGTTCCAAGTCGTTCTTTAACATCTGTACTTCTTCGGACAGGTCACTCTTGAACTTATGCATCTCTTCGGCCACTGTCTTTATTTTCTCGGAACTTTCTCGAGACTTCTCATCGATTATTTTCAATTGCTGTTCGAGACTGTTCTTCAAATGGCTAATCGCTTCTTCCTGCTTGGTCGCTATCGACCTTTCCGAACCCGCAATTTGTTCTTTCAGTCCGGACTTTATTGATTCCTCCATCTTGGTTGAGCGTTCGCTTAACTCCGCCTTCATTGATATTATAAATTGCATCATAGGGTCCGTGACTTGTTCTGCACTTGGCTCGCAGATGTCCTGCTCCTCCAGAAACTCCACCGTATCGGAATCCTGTCCTTTCTCTCTCAGTGCATCCATCAGTCGAGCAAGCAACGCGCTTTTGTTTTCTGAAGTCGACAAATTCCGTTTCGCTAGCTTTGGCCGTTGTTAATTGCGAGATATTACGCGGCATTTTGTTTCTCGACTATAAACTGTCCACAGTTCAATTTTACACGAATCAAACTTTCTAGAATGTTTTCGAATTCTACACGTTACGGCACTAATTCACTTTTGAGAAGTTTTTCTGTCCACAATAGTCCGACGCGAAGTTCGTAAGTTCGCTTTCCAGAACTTTCCGTCACGAACTTTCCGTCACGAACTTTCCCGAAAATTCTCGTCGAGTTCTCGAATGTTCACTAACGCACGCAAGTTCACGTTTACCGAATCTCTTTACACTAGTTCGACACGATTGCGTTCACTTTCCAGAATTTTCTGTCGCGAATTTCCAGAAAATGCTCGTCGCCTTCTCGAATGTTCACTCGGCACACGCAATTTCACGTTTCCCGTTCTAGAACTCTCCCGTCGCGAACTATACCGAAAATTCTCGTAGAGTTCTCGAATATTCCCGAATGCACTCGTCACAGAGTTTCACGCACTGAATCTGTCCACACTAGTTCAACACGACCGCGTATGTTCACAATCCAGAACTTTCCAACGCGAACTTTCTCGAAATTTCACGTCGTAAATTCCGCGCACGAGTTACACTACTAGGCACTTGAAAATCCCACTTCTGATGGTTGAATTAGATATCCCGCGTCAGCATCAGCATCGGCATCAGCAGAAAAATTTCAATTTAGAACACACGCATTTGCCTTTGATGACCCACATTGACAGCAGCGGCAAAAGCATTTTTCTGCTCCTGCCGCTGCTGTCATTGTGGGTCATCAAAGGCAAATGCGTGTGTTATAAATTGAAATTTTTCTGCTGATGCCGATGCTGATGCTGACGCATCCAATCTATTTCAACTATGACACCAATTGTTTAAAATATTCACGAAAAAGTAGAAGAAAAAGCAAAAATATTGTCGTCTTTTTTAGACGTTCCAGTGGGTTCGATAGATTTTCGCGTACACAATAATGAATAACACTCGCTTTACTGTAACACTATTTATTACAACACACACGGATATACACACGGTTTACAATTCCACTAATTACTTTGCTAATTACTGACACGACATAATCCACGGGTAAAACTAAATACTAAACTGACTCGTTGACACTAGTCGACGCCCTTATATACTCGTTTCGTCCAGAAACTTCGGTGACGTACTTTCCGGAAACTTCCAGAAAGTCGTTGTTGTTGTCTTATCCGGCAACCCTATTCTCGCTAGCGACACTAGCGTCATCTGGTGCCAAGTACGGAAATACATTTTGGGTTGACGTATAGTCTAGACACATCACAATATGTACACGAATAATAATTCACATTCACGATACCAAGTTAAGGCCTGAATAGACCTCGGGCGGAATGAAAATGAAATTTTTGTCCGCTGCGATTTTTTCAATGAAAATGTATGCTTACTGTCGTGGAACATGTCGGTAATGATGGGGAATTCCATAAGCTACAATCCGAATATGGTTCCAAAATTTTTCTCGGCCATTTTATGTATTATTTTTCGATTCCCCCGTCATTAGATATTTTCCACGGTGAAATACCGGGGAATCGAAAAATAATACATAAAATGGCCGAGAAAAATTTTGGAAACATATTCGGATTGTAGCTTATGGAATTCCCCATCATTTCCGACATGTTCCACGACAGTAAGCATGCATTTTCATTGAAAAAATCGCAGCGGACAAAAATTTCATTTTCATTCCGCCCGAGGTCTATACTGCGCTTTACACGTGAAACCCAATGTAAGCATAAACAATAGGTGTGTTTTTTTGGTTATCCCGTGCAGGTTTGGGTAACGAAACTCCATATAAAAAAAATGACAGCTGACGCACCTGTCATTTTTTTTATATGAAGTTTCGTTACCCAAACCTGCACGGGATAACCAAAAAAACACACCTAATATCTGCCTTGGAAAAGATATAAGATACAAGGGGAGGTAAGGGCTGAAATTTGAAAACGAAATTTTTCATAGGGGACAAGTAATAGAATTGCAGACTAAAAAATCAAGAAAACATAAAATATTGTATGAATTTTAAAAGATTTTTTCCCGGTTTTAACCGGATGGACAAACAACCGTCCGGGTTAAAACCGGGAGGAGGAAAAAAAACGAAAATCTCTAGCGCAGCATGCGATGAGTAAATCATCGGCATAGGCGCGACACTTACACAGCGGGTCGAGTGACTTAAGCAGTCGATGTCTAGGTTCCAAACGCATGGGCCTAGGACAGCGGACAGCCACGCGTTGCACGTTTGCACACAACGTCGTAGGCCCCGAAGACTAAGGACTCTCTGTCGGAGAAGTAGCTTCTCCAAGGAGACTACACCGGACAGCCAACTGCTTCGAGCTTACGCAGGATCGCATTCCACAGCAAGTTATCAAAAGCATCCTTGAATTCAATAAACAAGGATGTATTGAGACGAACTGCGAGATACTGACTCCCTGATGAAGAGCCACGCATCATCAGTACATCTACCAGCACGAAATCCATACTGGCTGTTATATTGATAACATTATGCAGAAGTGCTTCTTTAATACTCCTTGCCTTGATGAAAACTGATTATATCCTGATCGGAAACCGCTGTTCTAAATTAATTTAAAATAAAGATATCGATCGGTATAAGACACCTAACATTTTATATTTTATATTGTGCATTCTTCAAACATAACAAGTATGTACATACACAGAAGCTCGACTATTAAGGCCTTAATTCTCTTGCGTGTTAAACTTCTTGTTAATAGTTGACCATGATACCATCCATGCTACCATTTAAGAACCTTGTCTGCACATAGACTAAATGAATAACTATAGTTGCCTTGGCTAATTTATACATTAAAGTCTCGGTGACAAAATGCTGAAAAGTTGTAATTTTTGTCCAATGTCCAATTAAGTCATGGTCTTCGTTGTCGACACTAAGCCAATTACTATATCATTGAAAAGTCACATGTATCGGATTACGAGGTTAAGTTTTTCCTGAATCTATAGTATTATGTGACTTCAGTTCAAGGAAATTCCATTCCAAAAAAACATTGCATTTCAATATATTGCGTGAGATTTGATTTTTTTTAAATAAATACCGGTGATAAAATATTTTGTTTCTAGATGTGTCTAATTAATTAAAAGGATTGCAGATTTTTGTATTAAGAATTTAATTGATATATTTATTGATAGTTTTATTATATTATTATATATTCATACCCACACGAATGTATTTAGTTTAGTTATGTTTTAGAGCTTCCAAGGTAGAAAAATCGAGCATAACTTTTAATTGTATAAAATAAGTAAGTAAACAGCCCTATTCGTTGCAAAAGGAATAATCGTAGATTTCAATCAACTACGAACATGAAAATGAAAATACAAAGCTAAAGAACGATACGATACAATTGATTGATGTCTCTTCATTAGAATGGATAACATAGTAAGGATCATATCACATTAGTATGGACAGTAGGTATGGACAATAATTTCTACCTAAACGTACATATATGTACGGAATTTACTTAATAAAAATATAAATTGTCTCGTACCAGAACGCAAAACGAGGTACGGTACAATGTTGTTACGGATTGCAAAATTGTTATGGCTAACTTATTTATAACTTATCCAATTATATTGGCACACTCACGCCAACAACGTAAATATACGTAAAGAGCCAAAAAGCTTTTCCTTTTATATTAATAAGGGCGCGAATCATTTTCAAGTAAAAAAGAACTCATAACATATTTCCCTAATCAAAGCAATGCGTTTACAAAATAAAATAGAAAAGAAACAGCTACAGCTACATTGTAATCAATGCTGATAATGGTTTTTCCCTCAGCTGGACATCAGGCGTTTCTACTATCACACTGAACCAAACAATTCGTAAATTCGACGAACTTACATTTAATATGAAGAACATTTCATCAAAATACTGTCAATGAAGCTGATATTTGGATTGAAGAATACCATAGTCATATTGAATAATTACGAAATTATTGTAAATTGATGAATAATTTGTCAATATGAAGAAATGTTCTATTATTTTTTTAAATATTAAAAATTAGCATTGCATCTTGTCTTATTCGTATTAAAACTAATTTAGGGCGGAATTCATAGTCCTCACTTATACTTAAGGGAACCCTTAAGCCTTAAGGGACTGACGCTATTCATAGTCACTCAATAAGCAAACGCTTAAGGGTTACCTAAAGGGTTCCCTTATTCGTTAAGGTTCATATCTAGTAACCTTATATGAACTCATTATATTTGTTGACATATCCTTATTGAAACACTTTGAAATTTTTCAAAAATTTTGAATATTTAACTACTTGATATTTTTTTATATTTTATTTGTCATTTTTGATAGATATGGCAAATAAGTGAATCTTTTATTTAATGAAGCAACCCTGCTAGCCATAATCGGTGAACAATAAATCCAAAGAGACGGGGGAATGCAAAAATTGTAGTATATTATTGTAATTTAGTCCCTCGGCTAGAACAAATGGAATGATTCGGTTCATCCAGAGATTCATGATGCCGGCATCGATGCATTCCTTATGCCATGGCTAGTAGGGAATGCCCTAATAAGTGATTATTGATATTTGGATAATATGATGAATCAATTACCCAAACGTTATTTGTGTTGCCGGGATCGGATTCGAATTTGAAAAAAATTTTGTATTGCCTCCTTTGTGATCCACGAAAGTAAAGAAAAGTCAAATGCTCGTTAATAGAATGACCAATATATTTCGGGCGACTGCCCATCATCAGGGTGTTAACATCTACAGTGGGTCACAGCTTATTTCAACCACAACATATTAAAAACTTTAAATGCGCATAAAAACTGCGTCGAACAGGCTGCTAAATTATTATTCTAACCACCCGGCTAAAATGAAATTCAACGTTGCGAAATCTTTCATCCGTAAAGTTTTTCAAGTCAGCCACAAGCAGTTTTGGAATAATAATCTTACAAGGATTGAAAATATTCTGTCAAAGAATAACTATCCACCTGCCACCATACAAAAGCTGATTGGTGAAGTAAGACAGCATCGAAATGTGAGCCAAACTACATAGCTATGCGTTTTTATCAACTGAAGAAAGCTCAAAAATTCACCAATCAAATACGGAAAAAACGTTTTCATCGTTGGTATACGCTTAGAGAAAACATAGCAACACATGCCATATGTTAGTCCAGAGTGGCTATGTGATCACACACACATATGGGGTGTTTGACTCCAAATTTATTACACTACACTCCACGAAATTATTCAAACGTCAGAATATTGTCGATGCAATTATTAACCCTTCTGACGCCGCCTACGAGCTATTATGCCTAAGGTGTAGCTGAATCTTCTCAGTGAAATCAATCTTATTTTTTTGAAGAGGTCTAATTTTGGTTCTAGCAACAGTTTACATACTGTGTCTTACGATGATGCGCCGTTTTTTCGATTCTTTAGACCAAAACCATCTACATATACAGCCAGGAACCAGGGTTGTGTGATTGTGTGCGTGGACTCTCGGTACGTAGTTGGCTTTGACACGTAGTTGGCACGTTTGACAATTCCACCATGGGAGAGCGCAACCGCATAAATGACAGAATCTGACTTTTATTTTCACTTTCGAATTGGCGGTGTAAGTATAAAGGTACGTTTGTTAGAAAATATGTACATTCTAATAAGATTTTGTGTTTTACAGATCAATCATCATCAATATTGGTTATTGGAAGGAACAATTGCATGCTTTCAAATAAATATAAAACAATTCAATACGGTGACATTCACGCACTCTCAATATCTCATGCGCAGATCGATGTAAACAATGCGGGTATCCATCATCTAAAAAACTTAATTTTTCGGCAAAAATTAACGACATGGACCAAATTGTTATTATATCCCTTTTAAAACATATTAGGCCACAACATACTCGAATTTGACTGTTAAAAATGCATATTATCCCGTATTTTTCGTGTAAAAAAGTACGATCGACCGTACTCCGTTCATACAATCCCGTATAAATTTTCGACTGACTCTGGCCTTTCGTGCCCCATACGTGTATAAGTTTTCGTTGTACAGCCTGGCTGTATATGTAGATGGTTTTGCTTTAGACATAGTTTACATTTCGCCGAACGTTTGATCGAATTCGTGGCCGTCGGTTCCTTTGAAATTTATATGGAAAGGGGTGGAAAATATTATTGAACGATATTTTTCATCAAGATATAGTACCAATGGTCTGTCTGGATCTATACGCCGCGCCAACGGAAGGGTTAAATATCACGTCGGCATTTTAAGAGAGTCGGGCTCTCGTCCACTGCAAGCGTAAACTTGAGCGGCGCGGCGCTCCAGCGGCAAAGCTTTCACAAAATGTGCGAAAAAAAGCTTTTACTAGTAAAAGGTATAAGCACACACAATATTCAGAAAGCTTTTCCATTGTATTGAATGGAATTTTTGTTTATTTTGCATAGTTACGCCATATTTTGCTTGGTTACGCCATTAAAATTCGAAAAAGCTTTAAACGCGGGAGCAGCGCCGCGCCGCTCGAAGCAGGTAATGGACGGCAGGCGTAATGAATATTACGCGGATTTTATATTCTCAATTGTAAACAAAAAATTGACGTTTGAATACAATTTTCACGCATACTATGAACTCCAATAGTGTAAGAACGGTGCCATTTTTATTTTTTGATGCCCACTCTGGACTAACGCATGCTTTCTCTAAGGGTATACGTTCCTAAGCTGAGCGAATCGATTTCGCGAACTTGCAAGTACTTTGTTCCACAGCTCGATCTAGCGATGCGACCACATGCGAAAAAGAAAGCCATGCATACAAACCTAAAATCGAAAATTCCAACTGAGGATCGATCTGGGGTTGTCTACAAGATAGACTGCTCTGATTGTGATGCAACGTATATAGGCGAAACCATACAGAAGCTTGGCAGTCGTATAAAACAACACCAATATGACACAAACAAGGCCCTTAATAACTATTTGTCAGCGCTAGCCAAACATTCAATTAAACAAAATAACCAGTTTAATTTCGAACAAGCAAAAATTTTGGCTAGCGAACGTAACAAAACAAAATTACAAATTAAAGAGGTAAACCCATCAAATACGAAGGCACAGCAAGCAACGAGAAAAGCGATCTAATAAAATTTGGACTTAGTAACAATACAAATATCTAATTGTACTAGTACAAAATGTTTTTCTGTTACATTTTACCATTTGCTGCGATTTGATATGAAAGCGAAATGTCAGTCTTTGTTTCCGAAGAAGTTGTTTCAATTATGTAATTCGTATTAATATATAAAAAGGTATTATGTATATAACTTTTTATTCATAGTTAAAGTAAAATTTAGTATTGTACTTATTGTTTCCTAGAATTAGAACCCTGATGATGGTCTTTTGACCGAAATATATCGGTTCGGAACAAATAAATACGACTTCTATTTCATCCCATCGTGAATCAAAACTGGAGGAGATACAACATTGTTCTCTGACAATTACTATATTTTGTTGAGAATGTTGCTCTCCGAGCGATTTCCCGATTTACGGGCATATCCACTCGGAGAGTGCAAAAATACGTATGACATTCATCGGTTTCGATTGAATGCATATGACACGGCACTCTCATCAGGTGCCGCCGCTAGTGCCATGTCATATGCATTCAAGGACGGCACGACCGAGAATGCACTGGCTGGTTGTTACTCGCCGTATATAAACCTACAAAAATCATACGATGCTACGGATCATATTTTGAACGCATTTTGAATAGCAACATGCTATTTCTATGATCCGCGCACCATCCCAATGTTTTGGCTATAACGCCAATGGCGTATCATGGCTACACACATTAACTGAATGTATTAGCTGTAACTCCGTATAACTTCAAACTAAAAAAAGCAACTGATATGCAATGTACTAATCGAGTTCTTTGATTTGAATGTCCATACGTCCATTTCCGATAAAAACTAAAAAAGTCGACTCTTTCAAATCTCCGGGACACCCTGTTAGCTTTGTCCTACCAACGTCGTAGTATTTCATGCTGAAGACTGTTACGATTCTACATATTCCTGCCAAATTTCATTACTATCGGTTATACCGTTCGCGAGTTATTTAGTGAAAATTTTTTTAAATCTCCGGGACACCTTGTTATCTTTGCCCTACCAACTTCTAAGTATTTCGTGCCAAAGACTGTTACTATTGTACACATTCCTACCAAAATACAGGACGATCGGTTAAGCCGTTCGCGAGTTATTCAGTGAACAAATTTTCAAATGACCGGGACACCCTGTTATCTTTGCCATACCAACTTTTAAGTATTTCGTGCCAAAGACTGTTACCATACTACACATTCCTACAAAATGTAATGACGATCGGCTAAGCCGTTCGCGAGTGTTCCACGAGAGTGAACAGACGGACGGACAGACGGTCAGACGGACGGACAAAATCGATTTCATAAGGATTTTTTTGAAAAATCTAAAATACCCTAAAAACAATTCTAGTCCTGAGACTGCAGTCTCGAAAACTAACATTTTCAGGCCTTTAATATCCAATACTGGGAACTGATTTGTGAGTGTCATTGATCGATAACATAATCAGATCCTGCAATCTCTCGTTTCGTTTTCGTCTAATCTTTCAAAGTTGTGAATCCTTCCCTTAATGAAAGGTTAAAGGTGGTTAAAGGTGTAATTTTGTGCAATTTTTTTTTGTGTTTTGGGCTATATCTCGAAAACCGTGAGTCGCAGAGAAAAAGTTGTAAGTAGGCATTAAAGCTTTCTAAATATCCTATTTATTTGTCCATACATGCATATGCAAGACTCCTAACGGTTGTTCCGGTATTGTTTAATAAAAGTTGAAAATATTTTTTTTGCATTCTATTGACTCTGGTTTCTCTCCCAGTTGTTATTCAAAAAACTTTTGTAGGGCAAAGTAAGTTATTATTAAATTTGCTTTAATTTGATATAGGGAGAATTCACATTGTAAGACAAAACCGGACGGGTAAACTTGAAAGACAAGAACCATCGTTCTTACAATCTGAATTGCACAATGCTTGTCTGCTGGCCACTACAAAAGCTCTCGCCGTCCGTTTATTAGCACAAACAAACACCCGGCGAGAGCTTTTGTAGTGGCTAGCAGACTAGCATTGTGCAATTCAGATTGTAAGAACGATGGTTCTTGTCTTGCAAGTTTACCCGTCCGGTTTTGTCTTACAATGTGAATTCAGCCATACTTCTTCTTGGCTTGTCTACTCTTCTATCATTCAAAAGTGAAAGAGTCTCAATGAAGTAATATTCTATATTCATCAGAGCATCAGACAGATATTGTGGAAATTAGCGAGGGGGTGACGTGTTTTTATTTCACGGATCTATAAGGGGTGGTTAGGAGTAAAACATACTAAAAGCATGCGGTCGTGGGGTGTGAGCTAACGTGGGGGCAAAGGATTCGTTTTAAGGGGGTTTTCGCCATTATCTCGGAAATATCTCGGAAAGTGCTTATCCTACTGAAATTCTTTGTTTGGCGGAATAAAAGTCCATTTAATTTCCTATAACCTTGTTTCACATACATATATATGTATGTTGGATTTCTAACGGTTCCACCCATATAGCCTATTCAAAACCGAAAATTGCTTTTTTTGGTTCTGGTGTCTCCCGCGATCGTTTTTTGTAAAAGGTTGCACGGCCAATTTATGCAGTATGCAATTTGCTTTCATTTGATATATGTATGTACTTACTTTTGCCTATGGGGAAAAATTAGATTCGGAAGCTTCGTTTAAACTCTTGAACTTTTGACTGATTGAAGACCAGGCAAAAGGAATTATATCAAATGAAACCAAATTGCATACTGGACAAATTTGTCTTATGCAACGTTTTTCTGACGCGGGAGACACCAGAAGCAAACAAATTACAAAAAAAAAACGTTTTTTTTTTACAATTTTCGGCTTTGAATTGACTATAATTGTGGAAATCTTGACTTATCGTTCCATTCTATACACCAACTGCGGTGCATGTCTGTAGTATTTTTGGCATGGCAACTTACCCGCTCTATGGGAACTACGCGGAACTTCGTCTGTTGGAGGAGAGTAGCCCCTTGCGGGAGAAATATCGAGTTATTCAAATGCCACATTGGAATCTTTGCATTGAGACCTCTAAGCGTCTATAGCAAAGCCACCTTAATACAAGCCCGGAAGCAGAGCACGGTCATATACTGAAACGACAATTCATAGGCCTGTTCAGATCGAAAATTTACATTGCGGTAAAGGCAAATCGCGGGTTGGTCCGCGGCAAACTTTACACGAAAAGTATTGGTTCCCGGTCGATTTTCGTCGCGAAAACTGCAATGTGTCGTGAATTGAAGTGTCTATAATGCAGTGAAAGAAACAAATCCCGATAAAAAGTGAATTTTCCACGTGTTTTTGCGATTTTTATCAGAGCAGACACGGTTTTTTTACATGTGCTGTGCTTGTGTTAGTGCATCGTGCAACGTATATACGACATATTCATAGGCTCGCTTTGTGTGCATGTATTGCTGCTTCCCGGCTTTCTAAATTAAGGTGGCTTTGGTCTATAGTACTCAACCTACTGAGCACCTGTTTTTTTCCTCCACAAACTCAAAACTGAAATCCGAATTTCAGTTATTTTTATTACTACTTGAACCAAAGACCCCATACTAAACTCCAGTTAACAAAAATGTATCCTGAAAGCCCAAACATAACTTTTAGGGAGATTTTTGTCTTGGAGTCAGACATTTACGTATGTAAAAATTACTTGAACCATCCGAGGGTTAAGAATAAACGTGGATAGAGGGGGATCAGTGGAGGAGTGTAATGTAGATAATATTGCGGCGCACATTTTACCAAAATCCTAGCTGTCTGCATTCAAAAGTTACAGTTAGTCCAAAAAATAGACCCAAGGACAAGTGCAAATGGCCGGTTCCCCCCAGGGCCGGCTCTACTATATGAGCAGACTGTGCACTTGAACAGGGCGCCAACCGAAGGGGGCGCCAAATTCACAAATTCAATATGCCTTTAAGATCAAGACTTTAGATTAAACGAACTAGAATTGATTCAATTATAAGGGTGTGTTTTCCCAAAAATCCGCTGCTATCGCGACTCTAGAAATTACATAGAAACTCTACTAACAACTAAACTCAATTCGCATGCTAATCGTATTCCATTCCATTTGACCGATCTATCGACGCAGGCGCAACTCATGAAAAAAGTCACATCTGCAAACTTTTCCGCATTGTATCTACGCGAGAGG
Organism: Microchrysa polita; assembly: GCA_949715475.1. NCBI lineage: Eukaryota > Metazoa > Arthropoda > Insecta > Diptera > Stratiomyidae > Microchrysa > Microchrysa polita. Next base: position 57,674,394 of record OX454417.1, read on the forward strand.
AAGAGCGAGAGACGTCTTTCCATCCGTTCGCGTTCAAAAATGCTTCGCATATCTCGTAATTGTGCATCACTGCAAACATGCTCCAATTAATCCATATACGCCAGTTTCATAGATTGTATGCTTGGCAGAAGTGAAGAATTGTGCATTGCAGAAATTGTGCACATAAGAAATTGTTGTAGAGCAAAGCGTACACCCCTATATTCTGCAAAAGAGGGGAATAGCTGCTTTGCAGGCTCGTTGTAGGTGAGATGTGCGTATTTACTTGATGGCTCATTCTCGTAGTCTCAGCTCGTAGTACATGTTTCAATTGTATGAGACTGGGCGATAGAGGACTTTTGTAGGGTGTATACCGTATTGTTTGTAGGAAGAGATTTTACCCCGTAAAATTCTCTATTGCAATCCATATTAAGCGCAGGATAGACCTCGAGAGTGAAATGTTTGTCCGCTGCGATTTTCTCAATGAAAATATATGCTTACGGTCGTGGAATATGTGCAAATACAGTGTAATTCCATACGCTTCAATCCAAAAATTATTTCATAACTTTTCTCGGCCATTTTATGTATTTTTTTCCATTTCCCGGTCATTTCATCGTGAAAAATATCTAATGACAGGGGAATCGAAATTATGGGACCATTTTCGGATGTACCTAATAGAATTCCCCAGCATTTCCTACATATTCCAGTAAGTAAGCATACATTTTCATTAAGAAAAGCCAACCTCTTTTCCGATTTTAGCGCGGTTATTTTTATTTTTTTAGGTAAATTTGTTGTCCCTAATAATCATCTTAATTTGCTATTCTAGCTAGTCATGCTTTCGATATATTGATATTTTATTCGTATAAAAAATGATCTTTTTCAATAATTTTCAAATGCCTGTGGCACCTAAAGGGTTGAGAATGGGGGGTACAACTTTTTTGCTGGAAATCACTTGCAGAATCACTGCGTTTATGCGGCACCCTGTATAGAAGGGCGACTTTTCAGTATATGAACAGGGCGCCATAATACCTAGGACCGGCGCTGGTTCCCCCCAAAAAAAGGTGACTGGAGGGGATCAGAAAGGTACTTTCTGACTGCGTTCAAAAGCAACAGTCTTCCAAAAAAAAAATGCAAAGTTGGCTACCAAGCGCAAAACCTTACTTTAGATCGTTAGTTCCCTCCTGCGCCGCCGGGGTATGTAATTACATAATTCTTGACCCAGATCACAAGCCCAAAAACTTTATTACGGGTAAAGTAAAGAATTATTTCTGTGTCAAAGTAGGTACTAACATCGTCAGTTCACGTGAAATCCATGCAAATACTGTCAAAATTTTGATGATCGTGAAATCGAATTCGCTTGGTGGTACTCACTTCACATGAAAGTCTCCACACCGGTTTTTGACATTTCGCCAGCGAAAATAATGCAGTTGCACTTTATTTCACAATGAAAAGATGTCATCGACAATCAGTCAGAACGCGAGTGAACATTTTATCTTACATTGAGTGAATAAAAAGCAAGTCTCCACGGCACCGTTTTCACGGGAGACATATATGCAAGTTTTTCGCTAGGTGAACTCAGTACATACCTTCACTTGTGAATAGTGGGTTAACTGCAAAATTAGACATTTTGGGAAATCGAAGTTGAATGTTTGCACTGTTTTCCAAAATCTACAAATAGGTAAAGAGCAAATTCTTGGTAATGGAAAAGTTGGAAATTTTGTGAGCTTCACGATGGCTAACTATTATTTAAAAAATATGATTTTATACCCCTCACATTGGGCGTTGAAGTGCAATTAACCTTGACCAAAAAAAATCAATTGGTAGGAAAAATCATATATCAGACTAAACAATGCATATATTTTTTGATCAACATTACAACTAAGGTCTATTGGGCGATATTAGGTCCTCTGTAGGGACATACTTTAACCCTTAAAATTGTCTTTTATCAAATATGAAACATATCGAAAAATGTCTTATAAATTGCTGTGCGGAATTAGTTTGAGCAAAATGGTGAATATATGCATTGCATTTGTCTAATTTCAGAGGAAATGAAAAAAGAAAATTATTCAAAATAACGGTATATATCGTAAATTGTTTTAAGTGGTGTCATTTTGATCATTTTCTAGACTGTAGTTTTTACGTAAATAGAGTTTTGGCATATGACTCAGATACATTGTGCATTTAGTTCCTGCATTTCACTATTCTCTGTGATGAAATGGTATTTGTGAAATTCAAGATAATGGGAAATTATGACTTTGGTTTAACGTCACGTGAATTTTTTAAAAAACATTTCGTAATAAATTTTTATAGTTATGATGGTTTATTTGAGGAGTTCCGCAAAACTATCAGAAATCTCTACAAACTATGATTTATTCAAAGATATAATTTTGGGTAAATAGGGTTAATTTGCATCAGTTTCCAGGATTCCAACCTGAAATTCAGCCCGCAAGTCGTGCGGAAACATAGAAACCACATCCACACAACTTTATACATCCCTAGCAAGACGAAAACCCCTTTCTGTAAACATATGAAATCAAAAGTTAGTTAAATTTTTTAGGTATTAAAATGAAACTTTACACAATTGTGTGCTAAATTAATTTAAGTTACAGCTGATCCACCTTTCATTTATTTCATATGAAGTTTCGTTACCCAAACCTACACGGGATAACCAAAAAACACACCTAATGTCAATTACGAAAACCGATGAAATGAAAGATTGTGTCATAGTCCTCACACTCACGGTGAATCGGTGGATTCGAGTCCATTTTGGATTGTCGTTCCGTCAAAAGTTAAATCCATCTGTGAGTGGGTCATTTGACAGTCGAATCCACGGATTCGATTCAAACATCGGCTTTTTTAAAATAAAATTATCATAATTGGCGTAAATACATATGTTTATACCAATAAACTTAACTAACGTAACTAACGCTTGTAATTGGAAGACCATCTTATAGAAATGTAGAAGCCTAAATTTGCTATTCACGAGTGACGAAAATGTCAGGTTCGGTCAATGGCGGAAGGCTTGCCTTTTACACTTAGATGTGTTACAATTCAAAAATAAACTTCATTTGTCAATTATAATTTCAGTACATAATGATAATTCATAACCACGGCGAATCCTTGGATTCTAATCCTTGATTGTATGAGGTGTTCTCTCATTTTAAATTAGTGTATTTGTTGATTTTGTTTGTTAATTGTTAGGAGATTTACATATGATGTTGCATTCCCCAATTCCGAAATAAGAGTCACTATGAAACCTTATATCTAAGCTATTAAAGTTTATAAGCTAACCATTGATTTTTTTTAAGTATTTAACAAATTTCGACAGTGTATATTGTGTATAACTACACAAAAAATAAATATTAGTTTTGTAGGAGAAGCTCTATTGTGACTATGAATTTACAATCCGAAAAAATTATTATTGTTTATACGATATAATAAAAACAAAGCAAAACAAAAGCAATTATAAAGTTTTTACTCGCTTCTGCATCAGGAGTTCTCAAAATTGTATAAAAAAGCCCATGTCCAAAATGCTATATCCAATTTTTCAGAGCAAACGTTTACCTGATGACTCTCTGACGTAATGTTTTGATTTTATCTGTTCCGTAAGGAATAAATAAATAATATAAAAATCCAGGTTTCCTTTGACCTACTACTTTTGAACTGGTGGTTTCTATGGTAGTTCTGCCAAATTATTTCGACGATTCAAGTTTTAAACACACGAGCTACACTGAAAAGCGCGTTTGCAAAATTTCATCCCAGTAACTTTGTGACTTTGTGAATTGAAGAAGTGATGGGATGCTGGTACAGCTAGATAATCTGACAGACATCTAATCAACTCCCCTTGTAATAGTTCTCAAAATAAAATTATAATTAAAAATTTCCTCTGATAAATTGAAAAAATGACAAATTTAATACAGTGCGTACTCGATAATCCGGACTAATGAAAACCGGGTTCGATCCGGACTACAGAGGAATTCGGACTAATTTAATTTCGAGGAAGTGGACGAATTTAATCAAATTGTTCGTAGAATCTGTTTTCTATTTTCGAAGAATTTCACTCTGTTATTCTAGATTTTGTTGTTTCCAAGAACAAAGAAAAATGATGTTTTTATTTCGGACAATAATATCACTGTTATTATGAGAAAAAAGTCAGATTCGAATTAGAGAAGCTATTGAAATTCAGACTACAGAGTGTACAATGCAATCTTTGAGGTGATTCGGATTACTGGAAATCTTTCGATTATGCGTATAACTCAAAATCGATAAAATGGGACTAAACTTACTTTTGACTAGTGACACAGATTTTAGGATTTAAATCTAAATGTGGATAAAGATATCAGATTCACAAAATTCTAAATTAGTAAGACATTGATATAATCATACATAATACTTAATTTACGAAATGCTCGATTCGGCATTGTAATATTGCCTCTGCCCTTGATTAATTAATTTATTGTTTATGTTCGCTTAATTAACTAATTGCATAACCACTTTTTTTCGTTATTTTCATTGCAGCTCTTCTTACTCCATATGGATGATATCACGCCAATATGTGTCGATCAAGAAAACATTATTCCGTCTGCACCAGTTGGCTGTTCAACAATTATCGTGAATAATGATGAATGCGTGAGTGTTTCAAGAGTTAATAATTATGTTTTTTGCAGGATGTAAACACATGTAATATGCATGCAAGCTTATGTTAGCATGCTACTGCACTCCGAAAATTTATTAGTTGTATTAGCTAAATTGATATTATATGTATGTATTACACATTTATAACCTTTCTGGTGTGTGGCTGACTTTGACCTTAGTATTAGGTTAGGCTCAATTACCAGCATGTAAATATAATAATTTGCATAATACAAAAGTGTTGCATTCACATTCAGTGATAATTTATTAATAAATAAATTAGTCATATTTACTCTTGCATATACATCTAATTTACCTTGATCAATTACAAGAATTTTCAATATTTTTAGCGTGTTCTTGCTCACACGGAGGATGCATTATCGGCTCAATTGAATCATTACTATTTTGTCGTGGCTGATATCGTATGCGATACGCCCCAGGGTAAATATAATGTCAAAGAGGAGAAGTTCATGTCCTTGTGCTATGCTGGACATTTGCCTGGCTACACGATGAATTTCAATCATCATGGATTAGTATTCAGTATTAATACATTGTCGGCATCGAATTTGCGAAGCGGCAAAACACGTAAGTATTCGATTTTATGATAAATAAATGTATTTCCAGAGAGAGCATTAACAAATTTACTTTATTTTTTGTAATGATTAATTTTAAGTTTTTTTTATAAATGCTGATTGCTGATAGCTGCCAGATTATCCTTGGCAACGTGTTTTACAATGGATTACAATCTTTTATTTAACATTTTTATTTCGTTTTTATCTATTTTAGCAAGACATTTCCTCACCAGGGCGCTACTTTCCGCTCAAAATTACGAACAAGCTGTAACAATCCTCAGAGATAATGGCGTTGGTGCAGCTGATGGTTGCTCGATTAACATGACATTTTTAAGGTAAAAAAAAAGAATTTCTACAGTCTTATAAAAATTAATAATAATTTATTATAAATAAATGGATTTTATATTTCCTTTTAGTTGCCCATAATTTAGTTAGTCCTTCATGCTTGAAACAGATTAGACGCGTTGAATGCTGCCAAAGAAAGCAGCACAATGCATTTTAAATAGCTGTTTGCTGCTGCTATTCAACAGCAACAGCGAAAAACATGTCAGCCATTTAAAATGCATTGTGCTGCTTTCTTCAGCAGCATTCAACGCGTCTAATCTGTTTCCAGCATTACTTTTAATATTCTGACTTGGGTAGCCGAAAGCGCTTAAGTTAATATGTATACCTAATAACAACGATAAATTTCCTCTTTCAGACAAGACAATCCGTTCAACTTCTACAACATTGAAATGGGTCCCGTCGAACAAGGTGCCACCGAATCGACATTGGACATTAAAGTTATCAACAAGGACGAGCATAATTTCCACTGCAACAAGTAATTCATTTAGGCATAACATACACAAAAACATGCCCTAACGCCAATTTTACATTGCAGCTATTTAAGAGTACCGGTGAAACAAGTTGGTGGTGCAATTGTCGATTCGAGCTTATCGCGGATGAATGTGTTCTGCGCCAACAAAGCTCCCAAGACCAAAGAAGAAGTTGTTTCACTTTTGGGAGATCAATCCAGTCCGCCGCATACGGTTTTCCGTGAAAATGGCGACGTCGATGAGTTTGTAAAAACGATTGCTGTCGGAGTTTTTGATTGTATCGAAAAGACGTATACACTGTATTCGGATAATCCGGTTCATAATAAACCTTTGGCTGTAATCCCACTAAATTTATAAATAGTGAATTCATGTTCATACTCCTCCGTGGAGATTTGGGGAAATACCAAGCCAGATAGGATAGTACAATTAATGTGTGTATAAGATTAATCGTGCCCGTTATTTATTAATTTATTTTAAAAAAGTCAAATAGTTGTATTTTGGTTTTTCTATGTTTAGATATTTACGAAATAAATATGAGCTCAGAAAAAAAAGAGCATATTGTTCATACTTGTCGAGATGAGTTTCAAGCATACATTTTTTTTATTACAACAAAAGCCATTTTTTAACTGTTTTAAAATACTTTAGTAAGAAAGAAAAATATTTAAGAAATATTTGTTGGAATTGACCCAAAGGCACACTTTCCATGATAGTTTCAACACTTTATAAGTGAAAGGGTATGTTAACTTTGTCATGAAGTTTGTATCGCATTGAAGGAAGTATCTCTTACTATACAGGGTGTCCGGAAACTGCCGCATAAACGCAGCGGACTGTCATTCCTCGTGTGATTTCCACCAAAAAAGTTGTACTGAACATACCCCCAATTCATTTTGAAAAAACAATTTTTTAACGTCTTATCCGATTTTATTGTGGTTAGTTTAATTTTTTAGGTAAATTTGTTGGCAATCCCGCAATGTAAATATGAAAAGTGATATACCGTTGGAAAGCCAACATGTTGAAGCAACTTTTATCAACTTTGCAGAGTTGTACGTATAAAGCACCGTTATGAAATTACTGTTTAAATTTTCGATGAAAAATCTATTTTAAAATTTCTATTAAGTTTGAGTAACTGTATCTTGAAAGTGCCGATAATGTTGGCAACAGGAAAAACTTCAGTTTTTGGGAAATTTTATGTTGTTTCTGAAACTGAAATCAAATCTTGGATTAAGTCATCAAGAGTGCTGCAAATTACGATTTTGCTTGACAAGTCACGATTTTCGATGACTTTCACAAAAAGAGCGATAACAAGGTAACGGTAAAAAAAATTCCAATTGTATTGGTAATTTTCTTGCTGAAACAAGTAGCGCTATCAACCCTTACAGTATTGACCACCCAATGCGGGACACCCTGTATAATTGATCAGTATGACTATAGGAAACTCGATTGGACGATGTCCGTCTGTCGCAAACGCACCCCAAAATTACGTTCCTCTAAGAACGAGTAAGCAGTAAGGTAAGGTTTTTGGGCAGTTTTGGCACTAGGAAAGCTGATCAATATCGTCCCCAAGCAGATGACGAACTAAACAAGTTTCCCTAAATACGCATCCCGGAGGAGAGCTGACACAGATCCGTTCATTACTGTGTATAGAATGTAGATGTTGTTGGTGGTCTTCTTCTCCCTTGCCTCGTTATTAATACCGCTCCATGGTGTCGCGTCACTCGGCTTACCATGTAGGCACATCTCCCGTTCTGGCGGTAATGTCTCAGCCTATATCTACTATCTTGGATCGTGTCATGGCCGAGACCACTTTGTTGACGGTACGGTGATATATGTAATATCAAAATTTATAACAGTTAGGTAGCACCACTATGAAACAACTTTTCAGAATATCCTTTCGATATTAGACCTCTACTGACCGGAGAACGATCTCATGCTCAGGGAGATTTCAATATCCACCGTGAGCTGTGCCATGATGATCTCCATCTAGTGAAACCGACTGTGAGACACCTAACAATGTGTGTGCTCTAAATAAGCCTTATAGCAATGGTGTCACATCGCTTAAAGGAGTATTTCAGTCAAATAAATAATCCTTAAAACATTTTCTACAAAACTTCTAACATACTTATAGGATCAAAGCACTCGCATACAAAAGAATGTCGAGTAAGGTCGCAAGACGTATCCTGAGGGTTCGACCAAACTTTCCAACAAGTGCCGCTAGGTTAGCAGATAACGAGACCAAACAGTTAATCCAATAATTAATGCAGTTAAATAACCAGAATAAGAGGCGAATTAAAGACTATATAGGAAGACGAAAAGGAATGATCACCTCCTGCAACCCTTATGAAGGGCTCACAGCCCTATCTAACCCCAACACGTATGAAGCTATACTTTATAGCCATCAAATTCGGTAGTCAGCAGATCAACAAACAACTTTTGTGTGTGAGTCTTTTCAATAAACAATTTATGATCATCCAAAACTGGATAGACTTAGGCGCAGGATCAGATAAAGGATCTGCCACCAAACTGCTAACAACATACGAAGATACTCTATGCGAACCAGGTAACAGCAGTTATTGAGAGGACTAAAAACTCCAAGGCCATCGGGCCTGATGGCACGTCGATGACCCTGATGAAACATCACGGCCTTTCAGCCCTGGACTACACAGGGCCGGCCCTAGGGGTGGGCGATCTGGGCGGTCGCCAAGGGCCACCACTTGCAAGGGGCCACCACCCTCAAGAAACAATTAAATTCCAAGGGCCACTTAAAATGGGTTTCACTCTCAAGGGGCTTCAACAGAACAGCCTTTAAAAATGCTTTACTGAAATAAAAATTTAATTGCGATAAGAAATCATTAAAAAAACAAACTTATCAGACGTTGATGTCCAAAATGAGTGCAGAATTGAAATTGTTCATTAGTTTAATTCCTGGCAACATCTCCATTATTACTAGCCTCGCTTTCAGTTTTGCAAACTAACTGTAGAACATCTGCTTTCCTGCAGATGTTCTTCGAATTTTATTTCAAGTTTTTTTTTTTAATTCAAAATGTACCTACGACTCGCCATGTTGCAAGATAAAGCAACGACTGGCTTGGCTTAGCTATGTCTATTAGAAATGAGGTTGCAAACAACAATTTGTTATTGAAACAGTTGTCATATGATTGAGCTCGAAAAAATAATTTTTGAATTTTTTGTTTAGCTTCAAAATTAAATATAAGAATGTCCCATAGTATAAAACGTCCCAGAATATAGAGACCTAGAAGTCTTTTTGGAGAGAAAGCGGATCAGTAATCAGTAGGTATTATTTAACAAAAAATTAACGAGGGCATTGTTCTTGCAGGAAAGGGACATTGTTCATATTGCAGAGCAGATAGTTCACTGTGAAATTTCGTAAAATAGCCAATTTTATTTTGAGTTTAAATTCTGCAATTCAGCGTTTGAATTAATTGGTTGAATTTTTTACTTATGGCACTATCCTTTTGAAGCAACTTAGCAGTGGCCTAAATTGAAACTAACGCTATTTCCAGTCGAATTTTGAAATTATCGAGGATTTTATACGTCCGCTTTCGCAGCTAGGGATGGCATTTATGGCAGTTGGTTGAAAGCCCTTATAATAATTTAAATGGGATAATCCTATTTTGAGAATTAATTTAGGGAAACTTCCACAATGAAAGTTTGATTATGTCAGTTTCCTGCTTGCAATTCTGCTTGGATGTTGCTAAATGGCCTGCCTGTTTTTTTTTGCGAACCGTCAATTGGTATCGGGTGTGGATTCAGCTTAACATTACGAATATAATCATCGTCAAGATGAATCCTCTTTAGTTCGTGAAAGTTTTAAATCGATTAATGAACATCTTTAGGTGATGGAACATGGGCAATTCGTGGCATTCGTGCACTTTAGCTTCCAGTTCTGATTTATTTTTCATTTCCAATGCATCTTCCTAACCTAAGATTACATCTCTTTAGCATGTTTCATGTTTTGAGTTTGAAACGATAAATTCTGGCAAGATCGCTGATTCTTTTTTTATATCAATCGATGGAAAAGTTCTTTAGAATTTCAAAGAGTGTTGGTTCAGTCAGGAGTCAGATACGCTGAGAAAATGTTTGTGATTCGCTACGATCTGAGTGGTATGGGCTCTAGAGCCAAAGATGCTACAACCTTAGCAGAAAGCTAGTTGCGATCACATGAAGGGGCTTTGGGAGTTCAAACACCCTCGGAAATGAGTTAACGAAACAATGAATATTTTATTAATAAAAGAGTAACAGTACTGCCTGAAATGAAAGTATTTTGACACATCAAGGACGCATAGGGATGCTGAAAAATTTCTCCCTAAGCGGTTTTGCACACTTTGGTCGTGTAGAATGAAATGCAACTTGTTTCATATGCATGTTGTGGCAAAACTGCTGTGTTCTACAACCTCAAATATATCTCTGCAATAGTTTATATTTTTCTGGGTATTACATTTTCTTTAATATAAGATTTGAATAAAATTTGTAGGGTTGTATCAGGGTACATGCCAACCCAGTTCACTCTCGAAAACCCCTCCCGAAATTAAAAATAATAACGTACGTACGACCCTGTTAAAAGCACACAAAATGCAAAATGTCCAGCACATGTTTTTCAGGGTAAAATTAAATGCAAACTTTTCGCTCGGAAAAGCTGATGACATTTATTCAAAATCGTTTTTTTTTTTTGAAGATTGTTAACGATCGGCATGAATATTTCCTATTTACGAAGGATGCCGAATTTCCACCTGTTAGCGCTGAAAATTTTGTTTGGGTATTGGTAGGGGCCCCCATCATCGATTTGGCCCAGGGCCACTACATTGCTAAGGCCGGCTCTGGGACTACATCACGGCAGCCTTTAACTTTAACCCCAACGTAATGTCTAATGTGGACTTCATGATCCTTAGAGAGACTGCGGGAACACTTCGAAGGTGATACACAGCGTCAATAAAATCCTTTCAGAGTTGCTACCCCCTATAGGTACACATTACGGTCGAGAACGATGACGAACCATAGAATATATGTAGAATGGATCCACAAATACACAGCGGTTGCAGTGTTTTTGCACCGCCAAATAGTCCAGTACAATTGGTTCAAAAAGCCCCAAACCTAAACATAAAAAAAAAAATTTTTGATGCCAAATTGTTGAATACACTGCCTAATATAAGCAGTAAAAAGTTACACTAATTTGCGCCATGGGTTAAGGGGGGAGGGGGTGGCAAAGCGGAGAGAATTTAGATTCTTGCAAATATCTGAAAAACTATGAGTCGGGCGTTAAAATGTGCTGAGGACAAAACAAACTAAATAAAATTAGCTTTGTAATGATATGTAACACTCTAAATATTTTTTCAGAAAATTATACCCTAGACCCAAAAGTATTATCGTGAATTTACATTTTTTTAGTTTTACATTCCGCACTGTAACTCTTGATAGAATAGACCTTCGGTCATAAAATCTTGTCCATATATTGCTAACAAAATTTATTTAATTTACCAAAAATTGGAATGCTCCCACCATTGACGCCCCCCTCACTCCTCCTAACATTTTTCAAAAAGGCATGCCTGTAGCTTCTTTTTAAATTGACCCAGGCAGATAAAATTTGGAGGGCTGCCTATTCTAAGCTCCATTATACTCCCCACCAAAAATTATTACCATCCAATCAAAACTAAGGGTACCCCCATACAAAGTGAACCAAATTTCTAACAAATTTCACATTTTTTCACTTCTAAATTCTATCTAAAATAGAAAAAAAAATTATCTCTTAGAACGTCCTTATAACAGTTAACTGTAGTCTTTTGAATGTATATCCAAAATTTGTACCAGAGCGTGCCTTACAAGTACGAAAAATCGGGTTTGAAGGTTGCTAGTACACGTTACTCGAAATATTCGCAAAGCCTTAGAACTCGTATCACTGACCTTCAAACCCAATTTTTTGATACTTGTAGCGTACGCCTTGGTACAACCTTTTGAATATACATTCACAAGACTACAATTTACTGTTATAATGACGTTATAAGAGATACATTTTTTTTCTATTTGACATAGAATTTAGAAGTGAAAAAATGTGAAATTTGTTAGAAATTTGGTTCACTTTGTATGGGGGGTACCCTTAGTTTTGATTGGATGGTAATAATTTTTAGTGGGGAGCATAATGGAGCTTAGAATAGGCAGCCCTCTAAATTTGATCTGCCTGGCTCAATTCAAAAAGAAGCTGCAGGCATGCCTTTTTGAAAAATGTAAGGAGGAGTGAGGGGGGCGTCAATGGTCGGAGCACTCCAATTTTAGGTACAAATCAAACAAATTTTGTTACCAATATATAGACAAGATCTTATGACGGTAGGTCTATTCCGTCAAGAGTTACAGTGCCAAATGTAAGACTCAAAAAAAGTAAATTCACTATAATACTTTTGGTCTAAGGTATAGTTTTCGGCAAAATTTTCTAGAGTGTTATATATATCATTACAAAGGCAATTTTATGTAGTTTGTTTCGTCCTCAGGACATTTCAAGGTCAGACTCATAGTTTTCCAGATATTTGTAAAAAAGTTCACCCCTTTGCCACCCCCTCCCCCCTTAACCCATGGCGCAAATTAGTGTAACTTTTTACTGCGTATATTGAGCAGTGTATTAAACAAATTGGCATCAAAAATTTCTTTTTGTTTTATGTTTGGGTTTTGAGCTATCTGTACTAGACTAAAAAGAGAAAAAAGAAAAAGCGATTTGGAAGTCTTAGACAGCACATATACGGGGAATCTGATCCCATTTTGTTTTAATTCTTCGTTCTGTCAAATCATACATTGATCTTGATAGAACGAAGAATAAAAAAAATGGATTCGGATTTTCACACACGGCAAATCCATAACGAAACTTCTACTACTCATTTGAACTATGTATTTGTAATGATTATTTTGTTTATTAAACTTTGAAAATTATATTTTTTAGAATATATCCAAACTGGCAACTGAATGGAGGCTATCCAAAAAACTGGCATCGCGAGCTGCCATTTGGCAGCTACTTACCATCTACACTATCTATACCAAATGGAGTCTGAAAATGACATAATCAAACTTTCAATTTGTAGGTTCTAAAATTAAGCAATTCCACACAAAAAACGAACAAAAGTTGTTGTCAATTTGAATTGTATTCGCCAAGCGGTTGTCCAAGTTTCAGCTGACGGTGGATTCAGTTGTCATATTGAATATTAAATGGCAGTCAGTGTAGATGCGATGATAACTGCCAGTTGGCATCGCGAGCTGCCATCTGGCAGCCAGTGTGGATACAGCTGTAAAAAGCTGCCAAATGGCAGCTCGCGATGCCAGTTTTTGACGAGCTGCCATTTGTTGTCAATGTTGACACAGCTTTAGGTTGTGCATGAGGTTTCCTTGTGTGAAATGGAGAATGCTAACCATTTTGCTATACACCTCTGAATACTGGCTAAGGGCGGCCACACATGGAATCCATGGATAATGTCATCTTAGCATCTTACCGCTCAACCGCATGTTTGGGGCGGAACATACATGCGAAATGTAAAAGGGGACATGTCGTGAATAATAACAGTTAATCAAGCAATTTTCGGTTTTAAAACCCTACATCCCTTGTATAATGTGTTGTTGTAATTTGGTGATCATTTAACAATTATTATTATTGCTTTGCAATGATTTGAAGGATCATTATTCCAATACCACTTTAGTATGGTTTAATTCATACTTAGTGTCATCTGATGCGACATTTGGAAGAAGCACCGCTGCGCCTGAGTGCTGTATTTACATCGGCAGCGTCTCAGGTTACTTAACGTGATAGGTGACAAAAAACGTCTAACTCAACCACTAAAGCAGCATCTTCGAGGCAAGCCCATGATGGCCTTTACGAAACGATTAAACCCTATCATGGTTTAGCGATGTGCCGACAACTCATCCTAAGAAAAACTTCAAGTCAAGAAACCTGAAACAAAAGCCTCGGATTGGACGGATACAAAACAACGACGACCCCGCAACCGAACAACTGATTACTCTTTCGGATCCTGGAATGTACGCTCCCTGAATAGACCGGGGGCCTTAAGGGCCCTCCTGGATCAGGTAGAACAATACAAGCTGAGCATAGTTGCAGTCCAGGAAACTAAATGGCTCAAAAGCGAGATTAACGACCTCAATTCGCACACTATTTTTACGAGTGGTAAAGAGGAGGGCAACAAGGAGTTTGGAGTAGCTTTCATCGTGAATAAGCAGCTCAAGGACCACGTTATCGGCTTCAAACCCATCAACGAGCGGCTATGTGCGATCCGCATTAAGACCCGTTTCGCTAATCTCTGGCTCATTAATGCGCATGCCCCTACAGAAGTAAAGGAAGACGCGATCAAGGACGAGTTCTACAACGACCTAGAAACACTCTTCGACTCACTTCCATCAAACGACGTCAAGCTGCTGCTAGGAGACTTTAACGCCAAAGTCGGAAACGAAAGCTGGCATAGGGGAACTACTGGTGGTCATAGCCTCCACGACGAAAACAACAACAACGGTCAGCGACTTATCGACTTCGCGAGCGGCAGAAACTTGGTCATAAGCTCTACATGCTTCCCTCATCGACGAATCCATAAGCAGACCTGGAAGTCTCCAGATGAATACACCGTGAACCAGATCGATCACGTATTGATCAGCAAGAGATGGGCTTCTAATGTCCTAGATGTTCGATCCTATCGAGGAGCCAACTGCGACACCGATCACTATTTGGTGAAGACGACTTACAGGTGCAGAATCTCTTCGGTGCACCTAACGAGAATCAACCCTGCCAAGATCTTCGAGGTTGACAATTTGATTGCATGATGCTACGGCGGCTGCGTATACTACAGCACTTGAGGAAAAACTGTCGCCCATGCTTGATAACATCAATAATCTAGGCATCCATGAGTTCTGGGAGGAGCTCAAAGACAGCATCAAGGGGGTCGCAGAAGAGGTCGTGGGCTATAAAGGCCGGCGCAGACGAGCAGACTGGTTCGAGAATGCAGGGCCTCGATTGAGGCGAAAAATGAAGCCTATCGCCAATACACACAACGCGCATCTCGAGCCAAGAAAGAAAGATATAACGAACTTCGGCGAGTATCTAATAGGTTAATTAGACTTAAGAAACGCAAACATTTTGACGAGCAGTTGCAGCAAATAAACCAAAGATTAGCCACTAAGAACATTAGACAAGCGTACAAACTTATAAATAATATCAAGAACGGATATCAACCCAGGACAAGCCTATGTAAGGACAAGGATGGTAACATCATCAGCGACATCGAAAGCGTCAGCAAACGATGGGCCTCGCATTTTGAAGAGCTCCTCAATGCATCATTAACATCCCCCGGGGAGCTAGCTCTTGAGCAGTTAGTCGATCCAGGCCCTCCCGTTCTACCCCCAACAGTAGAAGAGGTGAGTTTTGCCATACAGTCGCTCCAAAATAATAAAGCGCCTGGCGCTGACGAGATCCCAGCAGAACTGCTGAAGCATGCTTTAACGTGCCTGACCAACGCTGTACATGTGCTACTGCTGAAAATATGGAACGACGAGGTAATCCCCGAAGATTGTCGCAAAAGCATAATCTGCCCAATCCACAAAAAGGGTGACAAGCTGAAGTGTGAGAATTACAGAGGCATATCATTAGTTTGTACGGCCTATAAGATTTTATCAAAAATTCTTGAAAAGAGAATTAATCCGTACGCAGAACAAATCATTGGCGAGTATCAAGGCGGCTTCAGACCTGGTCGTTCAACGACCGATCAGCCTTACACAGTGAAGCTACTACTCCAAAAGTGCTGGGAATACAACATCGACGTATACCAAATCTTTGTCGACTTCAAGCAGGCATACGACAGTATCTATCGAAGTGTACCGTACAACATTATGCTGAATTTTGGTATACCGGCAAAGTTAGTGCGACTCACAAGGATGACGATGACTAATACCGTCTCGCAGGTCAAAGTGCAGAACCGACTCACTGACCTATTTGAAACTCGTACTGGACTCAAGCAGGGCGACGGGCTGG
Source organism: Microchrysa polita (assembly GCA_949715475.1). Lineage (NCBI taxonomy): Eukaryota > Metazoa > Arthropoda > Insecta > Diptera > Stratiomyidae > Microchrysa > Microchrysa polita. Next base: position 57,690,410 of record OX454417.1, read on the forward strand.
CGCCGACGCTCTTCAACCTGGCTTTGAGCCATGAATATGGACAGCAGCGGAACGCTACTCATCAAGTCGACTCAATTAGTAGCGTACGCCGACGATATCAACATCATGTCTCGAAGGTTGGGTGATGCAGAAAGCCTCCTGCATAACCTCAATAACGCCGCAGAGGAAGTTGGACTACATATCAACGAAAGCAAAACAAAGGCCATGATGCAATCGAAAACAAGGACGCCAGCAAATTCAAGCATCACAGTGGGGGACCTTAATATCGAGTATGTAGACAACTTCAACTATCTGGGTTGTAACTTATCAAAGGACGCCAACGAAACCGACGAAATTAAGCGACGGATACAACTAGCCAATAAGACATATTTCTTGGTCCTCCCTATAATTAATTTGAAACTTGCGCACAGGAACACGAAGCTCCGCGTGTACAAAACGATCATCCGACCCGTGCCTCCGAAATTTTGCTAGACCGATTCGAACGAAAGGTCCTTCGGCGAATTTTCGGGGCCGTTCGCGAGCGAGACCAATGGCGTATCCGATACAACCATGAGTTGTATCAATTGTACGATGAGCTGGAAGTATCGAAAATCGTGAAGCTTCAACGTCTGCAATGGGCGGGGCATGTACAACGGACAATCGCATGCCAAAGAAAGTTATGAACGCACAATGAATTGACGGAGCGAGGTTGCGTGGAGGACCGAGAGCTCGCTGGGAGAACTCCGTAGGGGAAGACGCCCACCAGCTGCTATAGGGAAGGGGAGGTAGTACTAAAATCTCCAGTGATGTCCAGACAGAGAAGTCGTCGGACTATATTACAGCTCTTTATGGAGTTGCGTTGCAGTGTTTTGGGACACCACACTAGCGAAGCATACGTAATTACAGGCCGTACAAGCGTTCCGTATAACCATTCCGTCATTCAGGGCAAAGACCCCAAGTCTTGTCATCGAAATTAGGCAAGTCCACATGATACTATGGCTTTGCTTAGCACATTTTCTAAGTGGCAATTCCAATTTAATCCACCAAGACATTTAACCTCTTCGGAGAAGGATCGGAAACCCCCTTAAGTAGATAGGTTCAAGTATAGGGCGCGGAGTTTTCTCGTGAATATGGCACTACAACTGTTTTGTGTGGGTTGATACTAAGCCCTGTTAGGGTGCTCCATATGTTGACAATCGTTAGAGTCGAGTTCATTAAATCAGTAATAATGGACTCGAATTTTCCTCTGACTACAATAGTGATAACGTCAGCGTAGCCTATAGCGGTTACGGTATATCGAGAGTAGTTTATCTATACCACCAGAGACCATAGTAAAAGTGAGAGTACACGTTAATATTGATAGTGTGACCCTCGGGCGAAGAGTAAATCTCCCTCCCTTTTAACATGGTGTCGATCCACCTAATGGTGGACAAAGCCACCCCTCTCATTTCGGGGGCTCTGGCTATGACGTCGTAGCCTGTATTGTCAAAGGCACTCTCGATGTTAAAGGAAGCGCACAAAACGATCTTCTTGTCATCGAATTTTTCTCAACTTGCTCTTTACATAGGCAAATTGTGTGTAATTTAAAAAATTTGTTCTTTACCATCAACCCTCTGATGTGTAGATCAACTAAACGCTTCGTCATTTTGAGGATGGGGAAGTATCATTTTGGTAAGACCTCAGGTTTGATACCTAGCTTGGGGATGAATGTTACATGAATAAAGTGGGATATCCGTATAACAGAAATAATAGCTATCTCTGAACAAAGGAGATGTGACACGATGATAACCAGGCCTTGGAGGAGAGCATGAAAAACTTCATTAGTCCTCGCGGCCTTAAATGGACCGAAAGATTTAATAGCCCACTTTTCCCCCGTAGAGACTCACTAGTCAGGTTCTCCTGCATAACCTGGTTTGTGCAGTAGGCAATTGTTTGCGTAGACAGATTCAGAAGTTGGAGGGTCTCCTTGGGACTTGCTGTAAACGAACTTTCCGGGTAATAGAGCAAGTTAACTACGTTGGAGTTACTCTTAGAGAGGGCTTTGTAGACAGAATTCAGGAGCTTAACTCCGATATCGACCGATAAGTTAAAGACTATAGGAGGGCGAAATGGAATCAGCACCTCGATGAATGTAACCTCAATGAAGGTGTCAGCAAATTATGGTCTACCGTTCGCGCCCTTTCCAATCCTCGGAAAGAAAAGAGCAATTACGCCATTGAATTGGCAACACAAAAACCTGCGATCCTCTTCAGTGTGCGAGCCTGTTCAATAAACAATTTATTGAACATCCCAAGTCTGACGGCCTTAAGCGCAAAATTAGAAGACGGATTTGCAGCCGGAATGTTAACACCATACCATTTTTACCGCGATCCATGTTAAAAAAGTCATCGAGAATGCAAAAAACTCCAAGGCCCTCGGACCAGATGGCATTTCGATGACCATGTTGAAACATCTCGACCTTCCAGCCATTGAGTATCTCACGGCCGCCTTTAACTTGTCGATGTCCACGCTTGCCATCTCTGAAATCTGGAAAACAGGTCGAATTGTTCCCTGTCTCAAGCCAGGGAAGAGCGCAAATCTCGGGGAATCCTACCGCCCCATTACGATACTTTCTCCCGTCGCAAAGACGGTGGAGGCCCTTATTCACCCCACTCTTGTTGCACATGCGAAGCTAGAACCTCACCAGCAGATCTTCAGGAAAATGCATAGTACCACCACTGCCCTCGATGCGATCACTACACGTATTCGTGATGGGCTAAATCAACGCAGTCGTTGTCACAGAACCATTCTGGTGGCAATTGACCTATCAAATGCTTTTGATAAGGTCAATCATTCAGGGCTCTTAGCAAACCTGAATATGAATATGAATATGCATCTTCCAGCACAAGAGATTCGTTGGATTGCCAATTATCTAGCTGGTCGGCACTCCTTCACAGAGTTTCGAGGCAAACTTTCTAAGCTTAGGAAAATCAAATTAGGTGTTCCACAGGGAGGGGTACTCTCCCCCACTCTGTTTAACATCTACATGTCCGGCCTTCCCACACCACCTGAAGGAATCGAGGTGATTTCCTATGCTGACGATTGCACCGTACTCGCCACAGGGAACGATAAGGATGAAATGCGCCTACAAATTAATCGCTATCTAGGACGATTACAGGCATTTTTCCAAAGCCAAAACCTCACCATCTCTGCGTCCAAATCCTCTGCGACTTTTCTAACCACTTGGTGGGAGGATATCAGATGGGTATTGGCAACAATTCTGTTCCTACTGTAAAAAAACCCAAAATTCTCGGACTTCACCTAGAGAACATGATGACGTCTGCGAATCATGCAGCTTCAGTTTGTGAAAAAATGCGCAGTAGGAATAACATCCTAAAAGCTCTGGCCGGTAGCACCTGGGGCAAAGATAAAGAAACCATGCTAGCTACTTATATAAAGCGGTGGGTCGAGCGGCCGCTGATTATGCAGCCCCATTTTGGACACATAGTTTATGTTACACAAACTGGTCCAAAGTTCAGGTCTGCCAAAATGCCGCTCTACGCATCGCGACAGGTTGCCTTCTGATGTCTGCCCAGGATCACTTACAAAATTGATGCCAATACGTGACCACAATCTCCTACTCTCAAAACAGTATCTTGTTGGTTGCTATCGTGAGGATCATCCCAATAATCATCTCATGGACCGAATTCCTCCACCACGACATGTCAGGCGTGGTTTACGAGACCTTGAGAGAGAGGTTCAGGGATACAAACGGGACCCTTACGATAAAGTTACATACCGAGCCGCCATCGCAGCGATCCACACTGAAGAAGTGAATCGGTCTATTGCGAGCTTAGGTGCGAATAGAGTCCTCTCAGAGCGCCCACCACCAATTTCGCCTGAGGAGATTAGGCTCCCGAGAGCTAACTAACACTAACACTAGCTCAACTTCGGTCGGGCTTTTGTTCACGCCTTAATTCGTACCTTTCTCGCATAAACCCGGACATCCAAAACATCTGTCCAAACTGTGATGGTACTCCTCATGATGTGGGTCATTTGTTTCAATGCCCCGCTGCGCCCACTGATCTTACCCCTATATCGCTGTGGGAAAACCCTATCGCAGCAGCTATGTTTTTGCCCTTAGACCTCACGGACACAAACATTGACCAACCATAAATCGTACCCACATAGATGCACAGAGGTTTTCACACCTTTCTGCACCGCCAAAAGAAGAAGGGCTTTGTAGAAGCGTGTAGCCTCAGGCAATGACTGAATTGTTTCACACTGCTTCCTACAGCACTTCCTTTTAGATAACGTGATCAGTATATTATATTCCGTTAGAGTGCGTCTGTACGTCTCCCCACTGGCCACAGCACTTGGCTGTGTTGAATAATCTTCTGACCTGGATCCATTTTCGGTCGAGTTTATCATTCCACGAGGGGATCTTATGGGTTGACCTGTAATTTGGAATGAAAGGGCTTTCCTGGTAGGTGGAGATAAGTACACTGTTTAGTTGATCCGCAGCGAGGATTCAAAGAAAAATTACAGAGTATCGGCTCTGGAATGAACCAGGTTTTTGAAAAATTTCCAATTGATTCTTCTGGAACACGTGGATGCAGATTGAAGCATTGACCTCCGTGCAAGATTGAATCTGATGTGCCTGTGATCTGACAAGGATTCCTCGCTTGATATGTGCCAGTCAGATATGAACTCCGAGATCCGTCCACTGGCAAGGGGAAGGTCAAGAAGCTGAAGACTCTCTCAGGTGGAACAGAGTCATCGTCAGCTGCGGTGGATACGTTGACTAGAGCAGAAATAAAGTTGGTTAGTGGCAAACAATTTACATGCTTGACAACAACGTGCGCTGCCCAAGGTAAGTAAACTTACCGCCATTAATATTTAGTCTACAGATTTGGCCCTTTTCCACCCTGTTATGGGCGGCTTCTTACCGGCCCACTTTTATTCTTTTGTTGGAATTTTGTAAATAAAACAATTTTGTCTTTTTTTATAAAAACTTATATTATAATTATATTATATTGTTACACTTATTATGCTTATTGTAAGTTACTTTTATTATTATTATTTTAATAAAAATTATTTCATATTTGCACACCGCGCTTTATACTTTTGTGCAACCCGCACAAAAAAAAAATGTTTCTAAAGATTTTGGTGAATAAGTGCGACCCGCACTGTTTGAAAAATGGATTAGGAGATCAACTCAACGCGACCCGCACTGGTTGATTTTGGAAAGTGAACTAACTTGTGTCCTTTGCACAAGTCGTGAATATCCCTTTGGTCCTGCATTCTATTTTTAGAAATATCTGGTTCCCACACACCATGATAGTTCTTCGTGTAATTAGGACGATCACTGCACATATGTAGCGATCGTTTTCTTTCCTAAGTAAAGTCATAAAATTCATTATGCACTTTAAAATAAATCTATGGTGAGATTTTATGTTTCCGGTCATAATATGCATATCGTAAAATGTGCATAGATATTTGACTCTAGTTGGAAACATTGTCCGATAAGGACGATGTGTTTTCAATGCAGGCCAATGAATTTTCGGGAATTCTTGGAACAAGGATAAGACATAAAATAGTCTTGCCTTGAAATATTTATATGACCCTATTTTATTATTATGTTTGTGTGCCGCTGTGTGGGTGGCACATAACAACCCATGGTTCTTGTATCAGTGCTATCGAGACCCTGTTTGTTGCGAAAGTCTTGTACAGGATGGCCGATACTCCTATGCGTGGTGAAGGTTCGCCTGGATTACTTAACAGTACTCATTTTATAAGGCTGCTACCCCTGCTACCTTTGCCTTGCCGAGATCACCCACCACGTTCGTCCTTGCCGCGCTTGGGGTCGCTGTGTTGAGACCCTCGTCCACGAGTTTTCGCTTTCGTTTTCACTATGACGGTTATGCGCTGCCCTCGAGCTAGACTCTCTAGTTACTGATGTTGAGCCTCGGAAAGGCGACGGAGTAGGGACTCTGGGACTACGATCCGGTCGGAAAAAGTTAGTGGGCTCCGATTTACATCCGTTGCTGGATCTCTGAATGGTGATAAACTGAGCTTCGATGAGCACGCGGAGCATTGTCGCGGCTGGTAGGCGGAACAGGGCTCCTGCTGCCCTCCACTTGTGCTAAGAGTCGGACCTTAACTACTGTTTTTACGGGCGTTAGTGTATGACTTGTAAGGATGATTTATTCAGAATGATTTCCAGCTATATTTGTATATTCTTTACATATTACACAACGGTTCGCCCTTTGCGGGCATCTTCAGGTGTCTAAAACTTCCTCAAATTATATTATGTTGTTAGGCGGGAAAGCGGCAATTGACTAGTTTATGTCAGTTTTTTTATTTTTGTTACATTGGTGTTACTGGTTTTATTATGTTAGTTAATGTTGGTATGCATTTTTAAATTTTCTATGGCCGTGTTTTTTTACATCGGGGGCAGGTTTGCTAACCCAGACGCGCAAAAAAAAACTATCGAGGGTAGCATCCAGGTTAAATTTCAAATTGTCACGTAGGCATTGCCATTCATTTCAAAACATTGCTCAAAAATATTAAAGCCCCGTTTTCACTTTACAAACGCAAAAGTTAACATGTAATTTTTTTTAATGAAAACATATTTTTATGTAGGAATCATAATTTTGTTAGAATAAGAATTCGACGAACAACATTTTTAACATGAATTTACAAACAGAAACTATATTTTTTGCACACACTTGTGTGTTGCATGTAAACTATACCTTAGAGCTTTTCATTTCAAAATTTAATTTTTGCTAGTCATTGGAAAACGTACTAGAAAATAATTGGGATTGCATACATTTAGGCGAGTTTTGGAAAGCTCATTAAATCTGGATAGCAATATAATTTATAACCTGAATAAAGTCACAGGTTAGCGTTTGTATGAAAATTACCCCGGATAGTGTAGGTTAGCTAATTAAAAAACACGGCCTATGTTCTTTTTAAGGTTGGTATTAGTTTATTTAAATAATTTCGCAAAGGGCGAAACGTTGTGTAATATGTAAAGAATATACAAATATAGCTGGAAATCATTCTGAATAAATCATCCTTACAACAATACTCATAACCAGCAAAAAATAGACATACAATAGGTACGTTTTATTGTATTTAACCCGTGCAGGTTCGGGTAGAACTTCATATAAAAAAATGACACTTACCCAGGTAGAGTTCATGCGTGTAACTACCCTACACGGGATAGAGCTCAAATGTAGATGGCGGACGCATAGGGGAAATTTGAGGGAATTTGGTTTTTCAAACCAAATGTGAGAGTTTTTCTCATCACGAGAAAAGATTTTGCAAAGAAATAATCATCTTTTGTGATAAAATCCACCACATCTAAGAAATAAGCCGACGAAGGCGATTCAAAGATGCGCAAAAACTGTCAAATGTCAGCTGTTTGGTCTTAACCGGGATGTTACCCGCGATCGTTTTTTTCGAGTCAGATTTACCCGCGATGCGAAAAAAACGTCGCTAAAGTTAGTGTATGACGTCTTTTGTGAGGTCCTTGTTGAACCCGGATTTCAAGGACGCATTTTTTGTCACGACGGCTTTTGCCATCGAGTGTCAGGTTCACCTGTGTGAACTTATAGCCGATGCTTCCAAATGATGCCTCGATTCCGAGAACGTGGTGGACATAGCGGCCGGCCTTTCCGATTGTGAACTATCCAGTTTTCTGTCGGCAACCAGTTTTGCGATTTGAAGGAAGCCAAGATGTATTCGGTCTTTAAGGCCTGAATAGACCTCGGGCGGAATGAAAATGAAATTTTTGTCCGCTGTGATTTTCCCAATGAAAATGCATGCTTACTGTCGTGGAACATGTCGGCAATGATGGGGAATTCCATAAGCTACAATCCGAATATGGTTCCAAAATTTTTCTCGGCCATTTTATGTATTATTTTTCGATTCCCCCGTCATTAGATATTTTCCACGGTGAAATGACCGGGGAATCGAAAAATAATACATAAAATGGCCGAGAAAAATTTTGGAACCATATTCGGATTGTAGCTTATGGAATTCCCCATCATTTCCAACATGTTCCACGACAGTAAGCATGCATTTTCATTGAAAAAATCGCAGCGGACAAAAATTTCATTTTCATTCCGCCCGAGGTCTATACTGCGCTTTACTCATTGCTTCTAGGGAAATAATCTGGAATAGTGTGCAAGGTGGGAAAATTATTTTTCGCGACCAAAAAGCACTCTACCCATTAAAAACGATACTAGTATTTAGGTTGCATTCAGGAAAAAAATCAGATTTAGAACGTCAATGTTTAGATACTTCACCACTATTTGCACTCCCCATCAAAGTAAGCGAATATCTTGCGTTTTCCAGTATGAAGTAAGGAGTGCCTCTTTTCATTCTTAATTTACGGGTTTCGTAGGCGAATCACGACTTAATCCAGGTATCGCCAAGCGCAAAATTATTTTAAGCTTATCCCTTACTTTGACCCAAAAGGTCGAATACCCATTAAAATAATTTAATTTACTGATTGAAAAAAAATATATAATTGAACGAAGGACAGTGTGCAAGATATGGGCTTTAGAAGCGCCGAAGCCCCTCAGACCCTCCGATCGATTGGTGAGATTTTTTGATTACAAGATTCGATTGTGGCCAATCGATCGGCGGAGAAATCGTCAGGTTTTTGGCGTCCTTTAGAAATAACACCCTAAAATGATATTCTACTTTAACTACCTTCGCAAATAAGTGGTTATCCCAAACCCATTTCCTCCCTGAAAAGCTAACAAAACGCACATTTAGTTGGTGACAAATTATTCCTCATTGGGTTTCAGATGCGATAATCAATGAACTCTTCTTAATTAATACTTTTGGCCACAAGTTGGCATATATAAATTTAATTGTTAAAAGCAAAGTTCTGTTCAAAGAATAATATACCGCATTTTCTATTTTCGTATAAATACTCAGGACCTTCGCGGCCTCAATTTTAAAGCTTGAAGTTCACACGAGAACATGTCCCTTCGAGGGGGAGGTTCGCAAATATTTCAAATAAATAAAATGGAAATTAATAATAAACATTTTCAACACAAAACATTCCGCGCAATTTATTTTGAAGGGTTTTGCTCAGAGAATTGTGTATTGATATGCGGAATTTTCCGTTTTTGAAACATTTCGGGAGGGTCTGAAACCCATGGACTATATTGCAGGAATGTAGGGGTCCTGCAATATAGTCTACTCACCGCTGCCACCACCTATTTCGCCTGAGATTAGGCTCCCGCGAGGGCCACTATAATAGGACAACATTATCTCACATACGGTTGTTGTTGTTGTTGTAGCGGCGCAAGAGAGGGGGGGGGGGGAACTTATATCATCATTCATAAATCGTAGGCATCCTCTCCTCAAGGTCAAGACCTAAGAAGATCGTAACTTCGATGGGGTTCTCCCATAGTGCGATAGGTGTTAGATGCGTAGGTGCGGCAGTGCAGTTAAATATATGATCCACGTCGTGTGGGCTGGCTCCACATGCTGGACAAATATTTCCAATGCTGTTGTCAATGCGTGACCAAAACGAATTTAGTCTGGAGCAAAATCCAGAACGAAGCTGAGCCAAGGTGGTACGTGTGGCTCTCGGTAGTTGTTGTTCGTCGGCTGAGATGTCGGGTGGTCGAGCGCGACGGACGCGGTTTACGGATAGCCTATTTGTGGCTTTGGTTACCTCGCTGGTGTGCAGTTGATTTAGAGCCGCCTTGTATATGTTGGAGTTGTCGAGAGGAACTCGTTTAAACCTTTGGACTTCCCTTTCCATGTCCCTTAACGAACGTCTTACATGACGTGGTGGTGGGGTTTTGTCCATGAGGTCATGATTTGGGTGTAGGCTTCGATGACAACCAATAAGATATTGCTTAGCCAGGAGATCATTGTGTGCCTTGAGGTCTAGCAGCTTGGTTTCTTGGTGCAGGTGGTCTTGAGATGACATGCGAACGCAACCAGTAATGGTACGCATGGCTGCATTTTGGCATGTTTGAATCCGTTTCCAGTTGGTTTTGCATAGGTTATTTGTCCATATCGGTGCTGCATAATTTACCACAGAACGACTGACGGCTTTGTAGGTGGTGAGTAAAGTCTCCTTATCAGTGCCCCATTTGCTGCCAGCAAGGGACTTCAAGATCTTATTTCTGCCCTTCATTTTGTCACTAATGTTGTCGGCATGGGTGTTGAATAGGCCGTGATTATCAATTATGACGCCAAGAATTTTGGGGTGACGGATAGTGGGAACTTCAGTGTCATTTACTCTGATGTTAAGCCGTTGGTTGAATTCTTTGTTGTATGTGGTAAAGATGGTAAGATGGTGGCCGAAGATTTGGGCGCTGATAGCATTAGGTTCTTGTTGTTGAAGAAAAGGTTGAGCTCTTCCAAGTAACCGTTGATGAGATCGCACATGTCGGGAATGTCGTTGCCAGATGTCATTATGGTGCAGTCGTCAGCATAGGATACAATGTCGATTCCTTCAGGTGGGGTGGGAAGCCCTGACATGTATAGGTTGAACAAGGTGGGGGAAAGTACCCCGCCTTGTGGTACGCCTTGTTTTATCCTTCTTAGTTTAGATTTCCCATTTCTAAACTCGGTGCTGGATTGACGTCCGGCAAGGTAGTTTGCGATCCATTTGACTATATGCGGCGGTGTGGATGAATTGCGGAGATCCGTCAGTAGGAGCGAGTGGTTCACCGTATCAAACGCTTTCGACAGATCTAAAGCCACAAGAATGGTACGCTTAAACGGCGGGGGCTGGTTGATCCCATTGAAGACCTTAGACATGATTCGGTTTAGTGCAGTGGTGGTGCTGTGCATTTTTCGGAAGCCGTGTTGGTGATTAGCAAGTTGTATGTGCGTCGCAAGAGTCTTGTGTATCAGCGATTCCAATATTTTCGCCACAGGGGATAAAAGCGTGATTGGTCGGTAGGATTCTCCTAAGGAGTGTTGTTTACCAGGTTAGGGTAACGGTATGATACGGCCTCTCTTTCAAATTTCTGGTATGATGAATGTTCGTAACGAAAGGTTCATCGTGGTAGTGATATACTCTATATGGCCGGTGTGTCGAGGTGTTTGAGCATGATCATTGCTATACCGTCTGGACCAAGTGCTTTTGAATTTTTGGCATTCTTTATGGCCATTGCAACTTCTGTGAGATGTGAGATGTTCATCAACTTTAGTGTTTCGGATGTCTCGTGTGATTTTGCGCTTGAGTTTATTCTTAGTTGGGTATTCGACGAATTGTTTGTTGAATAGGTTTGCGCATTTATTATCGTCGCTCACGGTTGAGTTACCAAACTTGATAGAAACCCTCCCTTGAGTTTTAGTGGGGTTGGATAGGTTTCTAACCGTGCTCCAGAGTTTGCTCACGGTCGGGTTTTTGATTGCACCCATATGCTTTGCTTTGAAATCTGAATTGTTGTGAAGATATGATAGGTCCGTTTTATTGGATCAAAACAGGATAGAATAGCACAACTCCCATACAAATTTGATAGTGGTTGTTCCGTATAGGTCAATTCCAGTAAAATATGTTCGGAAGTGTGCAGTGTTCCTGCATCCTGATGTTCTGTTCTGACCCAATAAAACGGACCTAATTTACGAATATCATAGACAAGATAACTAAACAACAAAAAACGAGACCGAGTTCTAATCGTGCGAATAGCACGATGAGTGTATACTCTATAGTCTATACCCATGTGCAGGCCTAGAAGGCACGCAAAACTTAAAACTTACAATTAAATTTTTTTTTGTACGGGAGGAGGGGATATATGAACCGGATCTGGTGCACTTTTAATTTCTTAAAGGGGCTTCCAAAAGCTACTATTTGACACAAATTTGAAGTGTTTCGCGACATTCTATCAATATGGCTAAATATGGCTAAATATAGCTTTGTAAGGGAGGTAGGGGTAGTGGTGGTAAGGCCTTTTTCACGTTCCATCAACTCAAAGTATATGTCATAATAAGGCATTAATAAAAAAAATAAGGTCGCTAGCGACATTTTGTCAATAGTTATGGCCGAATGAAAATATCAAGAAGGAGTCATTTGTATAGGGGGTAGGGGAACCCTTGTTTCCGGCTTGGCCCATTTTCAATACTGTCCAAGATTTGATCAAAAGAATCATCTGATCAAAATTTTAAACCGCTAGCTTCACTATTTTGGGAGTTATCGTGCGAACAGACAGACACACGGACGGATACAGACAGACAGATATGGCTCAATCGAATCAGGGACCGACCCTGATCATTTATATATATACACTGCGCGACAAATGCTTAGGTTCATGGATATTTTCCTTTAAAATTATATAATTTCTATGTACTCTGATCGGAAATAATTTTTAAATAACGCTCTCTCAACTAACGGTTATTTTAATAAATATTACATTTCTATTAAGCAACTCGCATAGCTAACGGAATTTTTTAAAATGAAAATCGCAATTTCCACTGCGACAATTGTATAGGTTCACTTACTTTAAAGAGTTATCTCGTCCTGGTGAGAAGTGTTTGTGGAAACATTTTTTTTCGCGTTATACTCTGTGAGTCGTATAGTGGATAATGTCAAAAGGAAATCAATTTGCTGCCGAGGAAAAGGCGACAATTTCCATACTAAAGCAAGAAGGATATTCAAACCGACAAATTGCAATACAGATTCAGCGGAGCTTGAACCTTGTTAATAATTTTATACGAGATAGTGGAAATTTTGGCCGACGATACGCAGGAGGCAGAAAAAAAGCGATTTCCGGTGCATCAAGCGAAGTCTCTTAAGAGAAGCCTCGAACTCGCCCTTTACTGCGCGTAAGCTTGGGGAGATTTTGGTGTTATCAGCAAGTGTAAGGACCATCCAACGAGTTCTTAGATCTTCATCTTGCTTAAAACGTTTACGATTAAAGAAAAAAATAGCCTTAACCCCGCAACATCGCCTACAGCGCCTGGAATTCGCCTCAAGATTCATGAACTGGACATCGCAATGGAGACAGGTAATATTTACGGATGAAAAACGGTATTGTGTGGACGGTCCAGATGGGTTCTCTTACTATTATCATGATATTAGGAAGGAACCTATGTACCTGTCACGCCATCACTCCCGAATAGGTTCCGTTATGGTATGGGGAGCCATATCATATCATGGAACTATTCTCTTGGTCATCCTACGAGGTCGCCAAACGGGTTAATCTTATAAACAGCTCTTAGAAGAGGAAATCCCTAAGCTAAATGTCATGGACGAAGGCGACCCTTGGATATTGCAACATAATCTTGCCCCAATTCATACAGCGAGGGTAGTTAAATCGTTTATTGAGGAAGAAAATGTGACTTTGTTAGACTGCGTGCCCAACTCCCCTGGCATTAAACATTTGGGGTGGCTTGTTCGGGAGGTTTACAGTAGTGGTAAACACACACTATTAAATTACAAAAAAAAATGCTCCTGTTTTTTCGTATTTATCCTCTTTCATACTTTTCTGAAATATTTTTCAGCGAAAACATTATGTAAAACGGTAAAGTCGTCCCTGAACCTAAGCAATTGTCGCACTGGAAATTGACTCTTTGAATTAAATCAATTACTGTAATTTAAGGAAAATGTCCTGTGGGGATTCAGTCCATTCATTTTGTTTGTGATATTTAATACTTCCAAAAATAACATTTCTTGAACTGGTAAGGTTTTATTTTACCGCTTCATGGAAGGAAACATGAGTGAACCTAAGCATTTGTCGCGCAGTGTATATTTTGCCATACCTCCGGTAGCCTCTTAGATGTGTTACATAATACGTCGTAACAAAAACAATATACCCTATTCCTATACCATCTTATGGGCGCCACAGACTCTCCCGATCGATTGAAGAGATTTTTTGATTGCGAGATGACCATCGAATTCAATTTTTTGATTTGACGTGTGGAACATATTGCCATGCAATTTTTCGGAAAATCTGCCATGACAATTATGTATTCTCATTTGCTGATTTTTTGACATAAACTGCTGTGGTTGTGGCGGTCATTCCCTATCGAAAGTAGCACAAAATAGATAGTTTTCGCTATGTCGTGTTGTGTGGACCGTGAGACTTTCATTTCAGATTGCGGGATAAATTGCCAGTGTGTGTGCTGTCTGTACGAGTGTGAGATCGATTGTGTGCAATCGATTAACCAAAGAAATTGCAAGGTGTGCGGTGCTCTTACCTTGTGTAAAAATATCTCCTCAATTCGATTCGTATAAGATCACGTCCATATGTATTGATATTAATTGAATCTGAATTAAAACGTTAAAATTATTCAACAAGAAAATCAAAATAACGAACTCAGTGCTCTAACCTTAAAATTACCCTTGGCGCCAAATCAACACTGGGAAATCAACGATAAATTTCCCTTTTTTCGACATTCCGTCACAGTTGTCATCTGCGAACAGCCCGCATCGGGCAATCGGAAAAATCAAAACACAAATTTATGACAGTGGACGGTGCACAAGCTTTTCAAAATGGCGTTTAGAATGTTCATTGTCTGGGCAGATTTGATGTGAAGTGTTTTGTTAATTGCGTACGTTTCGGGACTCGCCATATCCGTAAAAATCGCCATTGTCGCATCCGTACTTGAATACAGCAACGACTTCGTGTCCAGCCTATGCGGAAACGGTCGTGTGGCCGCATGAGAACGTGACGGTGCCCATCATCGCGAGTGTGTACATAGAACGTGAATAACGTGAAAAAAAATTTCGCCATAATTTCAGCCCTCCCAAGGGAGGATAGTGGCCACGATAAATTCTTCGTGGTACTTTGCATAGATCGAAGATTTTGGTGGTGATTTCCGTTCTGCCGGATTTGATGTAGCTGCCTGCCAGGTGGTGCCTTTGATCGCCGATATCAAAATTTCTCGCCTTTCGGTTTGGGGAGAAAATCAAGGACTCGTGCATATCGTGTGTGCGTACATTCAACTGTACGTACGTCCGGGTGTGTTGTGTGTCATCGTGCAGAGTGAATTAGATATTCGCGTGAGCGAAACCCCAAAAATACAACGGCGGCGCGGCACAATGCAATCAGACGAGGAGTCTTGCTTCGAAGAGAAGTGCCTAGAGGCGATCAATTCGCAACAAAATCTTGAGCTCGAGTACATTGCACAACGGGATACGTCGGCACGGAATATTTGGAGCTGTTTTCAGGATTCGGCCACTTCCATCGCCCAACTGTACAGAGGTGAGTACCAGTGCGATTGTGTTCGTGTCTGCAAAATCATCTGTCGTGGGTGCTTCGACAATTTCCGTGAATACATAGCGAATCAGATTAATCCAAAAACCGATCTCAGCGTGGTGTTATCACAGAACTAGTGGCAGAGCGCCGACCACTCGAACCATGATACAGACCGTGGTCGGTGGACATATGAAACGTTCAAGGACGGCCAGAACAACTCTCGTAGAAAAATGCGTCTTTTTTGTTGTTGTTTCTCAGCTGCTTAGCCGACTTGAGTTTTGCGGGTCGCTGTCGGGCTATGCCTAAAAATGTGCGAGCAGGTATTGGCGGTATGAGCACAAAGGCCAGCCAGACCAGGTATTCGAGGTGAGCTCCGAAATGAGAACAAAGGGTTCTCGGAACCACCGGTTACTCTACATGTGCAGAGTGCTGAGTTTGTAAAAAAAAGTCTCTGTATGGGATTCGCTCGAACTGTTAGAGATTGGAAGTGGAAGTACGAGCACAGGTTTGATATCTGATCGTATGCAGTTTACTGTCATTCCGACATGGGTAGCAGCTGTTCCCATCGAAAAAGGCGGAAGATTTTACATGCATGCACGCGACTTTACTAAGTGTTGTGTGATGCAGCACTTCATAGAAGAAAAACATGTTTTACAAGCGTATAACGAATTGGAATGAGCGCTTTTTGGTAACTGAACCGCAGGAGAGTGCACTTACTTCAGCATGCATCAGTGTGATTTGTCGAAAGGAGAAATTGTGCAATCCAGAGTTCTATGGGGTGCACGTATAGGCCGATTCACCGATAAGACCGTTGTGGACGTGTACCAACAACAATGTTCACGGTCAATTTTAAAAGCTCGTACAACGGTTATATGGTGTAAATCAGCCAGACGTTCCTCATAACTGGCTGGGAATCAGCCACCCGTAAAAATACTTAGCACTTTCACAATCACCATGGTTTACGACATAGCTTGCAATTTTGCAAAGGTCCTCCACTTTTCTGATAATGGCAGAGCATGGTGACCTACTCTATAAACCTCTACCCGACAGGCCAAATCCGTTTCGTTGGATAGACCCATCTCACCCATGAAGCCCATCAAGGCGTTGGGCTCGAAGTGCTTGAAGGTTGTTACCGAAATCAGCCAGCTAGAGTTGCGCCCCTGGGGTTGGGCTTCTGAATGTGGGTGTATTCACCGGATGAAGAAATCCTCATTTGACAATAAGACCTTGTCCATAAAATGCCGAAGGTCCAAAACGTCCGAAGGACCGAGAGGTAAGGGCTCAGGCACTCCCCTGACGGTATAGTCAGATGACTGACTAGTGTCCGTTCGCACGATAACACCCGAAATAATGAAGCTGTCGCTATGAAATTTTTGTCATATCATACATCCGGACGAGGACCGACGCAAGTGTAAACTTGTTGATTTGTCAGAATTTGCGTTTAAAATTCACAACGTAGGTTCTGTACGTAATGAATTTTGTTATTTAATTATCGTATTTTCACATGAGTTTAATTTTTTTTTATTGAAAATTATTCAATTTCAGACCTAAGGGTGTATGATACTTTAATTCGGCCATACTTTTCCACAGAATATTGCTAGCGACCTGATATTTCGATCGAGGCCTAATTATTACATAACATACATTACATACATACTTTGAGTTGATGAAAATTGAAGTGGGTCTGACTATCCCTACCTCTCCCTCTCCTAGAATGTCGCGAAAAATTTCCATTCGTTGTCCATGCCTCGCCCATTACAATCGCCGAAGCTTCACGATCTTCGATACTTCCAGCTCTTCGTACAATTGATACAACTCGTGGTTCTACCGGATGGGCATTGATCTCGCTCACGAACGGCCCTGAAAATTCGCCGAACCACCTTTCGTTCGAACGAGCTAAAATTAGTGTTGGAAGGCTCGCCAGGTAGATGATGTTGAACAATGCAGGAGAGAGTAGGCTACCCTGTGGCACTCCCTGCTTAATTATCCTATGCTTTGAACAGCTGGCACTAAAATCAGTATAGGATTGCCTCCTAGCTAGATAGTTGGCAATCCACCTAACCTCTTGTCCAGGAATATGCATGTTTAGAAGGTCAGCCAACAGGGCAGAGTGACTGACCGTGTCTAAGGCTTTCTGATTTAGGCGAGTATGCATGTGATAGGTGATCAAATCGAGAGCTGTTGTGGTACTTTGCATCTTCTTGAAACCATGCTGGTGAGAAGCTAGCTCAGCATGCGATACAAGGGTGGGGTAGGTGAGTGCTCTCAGCGTCTTTGCAACGAATGATAGTTTTGTGATTGGACGGTAGTATTCCGCGAGTTTCGCGCTTTTACCGGCCTTTAGAAGGGGGATGATTCGCCCCTTTTTCCAAAATTCAGGGATGACAAGCGTGGATATCGACACGTTGAAAGCCATCGTTAGATATTCGATGGCCGGAAGATCTAGATGTTTCAGCATGACCATTGAACTGCCTTCTTGTCCAATGGCCCTGGAGTCTTTAGCGTTCTTGATTGCTGCTGAAATATGGTCCGCTATACAGGGTGACTACACACGGTAGTCATCAACGCACCATGCTCCACTAGGAGTTACGGTAATCGAGAGTCCGGAAACTGCCGCATAAACGCACCGGATTATGATTCCTCAGTTGATTTCCAGCAAAAAAGTTGTATGAAACATACCCCCTATTCTTAACCCTTTAGCTGCCACAGACATTTAATGATTTTTGAAAATCTATTTTTCCATATTGTACAATTCTTTTAAAAATTGGCGCATAGTCTTACGTTCCTATCTTTCTTACATCATTTTATTCTAGCTCCATTATTTCTAACAGTTTTTATACGTTAAGTGTAGAAAACTAGGGTTAATTTTAGCTCGAATTCAATACAATTCAATTCAGACTGCCCCTAAAGATATGCAATTGGAAAAATATATTCAAATGGTTTTCTGCACTTAAGGTGTTAAAACTGTTAGAAATAATGAAGCTGGAATAAAATGATGTAACAAAGGTATAATCGGAAGACTATGCGCCAATTTTTAAAAGAATCGTACAAGCACCTCTCCTTGGCAGAAGTTGAAGAAAATTGAGATGAAAAAATAGATTGTTTTTGGGTGAAATCACACAAATTTAACTTTGAAGCTCTGTAAAAATCAAACCTCTTATACTAATTTAGTGTGGTTAGTTTTATTATATAGGTTAACTTGTTGGCTGTCATAATCATTTTGTTTCACTATTCTAGATAGTCTAGCTTTGGAGATATTGAGCTTTAAGTTGTGCAAGAAAATGATTTGTTCAAAAATCTTCAAATGCCTGTGGCAGCTAAAGGGTTAAAAATAGGGGGTATGTTCCGTACAACTTTTTTGCAGGAAATCAACTGAGGAATCATAATCCGGTACGTTTATGCGGCAGTTTCCGGACACCCTGTATAGGTGGTCAACCGTCCGGTTTTGAATCCTTCGTCTTATTTTGCAGTTGAGCATTTTGGACTTGGGGATGTTCAATAAATTGCTTATTGAACAAACAAAGTTTCGGATTTGCGGTGGTTTTCTTACCGAGACTGATGGCTACACTGCCCTTGTCTTTGGTTGGATGAGACGGGGCGCGGACCGTGGCCCAGAGTTTCCTGACACCTTTTGAGAGGTCGCAGCTTTCGAGATGCTCGTTCAATTTTTCTTTTTGTAGGTGTTAATTTGTCGATTAATTTCGGAGTTAAGCAACTAAATTCTGAAGTCTGCCGTATTTACGCGTCTTAAGTTGTCCCGCTCGTCGGCTAACCTTGCGGCAGTAAGTAGTTGGGAAATATGGCCGAACTTGGGGATACGCCCTGCCGGAATGAAGCGGACTGCCGCTTTGACAATGACGTTCCTTATATTCTCTTCGGCTTCCCTGGCGTTTGTTTGAGTAGGTACGGCGACAAACTTCGTCGTGGTGAACGCAGTGAAACCCTCCCAATTTGCCTTTTTGTGATTGATAAACGTGCGCTGTTCTGACGTCGTCAGTTCAGCTGGTTTATCAATATTTATTATGATAGGGAAGTGATCGGAGGGAAGGGACATACTTGTCTCCCAGCGGGTTTCACCTATTATACTGGCTCTCGCCATAGTTATGTCAGGTGAACTATGGCAGGCGCCAGCGACGCGTGTATACGAAATTCCATTGAATGTGCAGAAATGTGCAGAAATCTGATGGGTCTAATTTGGATAAGGACCCTGCCTCCCGACTCTATCGCGCCTCAAAAGTATGTAAACACCGCGGATGTCGACAGATGTTGTTTGGAATTTTGTCTCCTGAAATGCTGCTTTCCGAATTCTGCGTGTACTCATGAAATAGACGATCTCACCGATCTTCTGACGGATGCCATTGCAGTTAAACTGCAATATGGTGAGTGGGGTGTAAACTGCTGCAGGGGGTCCAGGTGTTAGACTGGAGCGCGTATGTCTTGTTGTATTGTTGACTACGGGTGACGGTTGACGGTGGTGGAGTATTGGCTCGAGAGCTAGGGCCAGGGATGGCAGGAGATGGTGGTAAACCATTAGCTTGTGAGCTGGGACCTGGGATGACTGGGTGGCCGACCCGCGTACAGACACCCTGGACCTGGAACAACAAAAGACAATTTGGAATACTGTCGCATTTTTCTTAATCCTGAGGATTGAAAATGACACCATTCTCTGCAGCAGGTACACCTCAAAAACCTGGCATTCCCGAAGATGCGTCGGTTGCATACACAGCAGATTAAAAAAATTGAGAACAACCATGCTGAGATGAAATGCTCTCAATTTGACGAGAAAACACATAGAACACATACACAAGCTTCCTGCATCGAACCTTAATGGCTCTTGCCAGGGAGGGCAACTTTTTTGGTTCGCTCCGAAGAGGCCTGTAACTCCCGTGTGGCAGCAGAGCTGCCATTGGGAATGGTCGCCAGTAGGACCACGGCTTAATTTCGTAGGTTTCTTTGGCGTCCTTTGATAAGTTACAACCCAGGTGGTTGAATTTTTCTACATACTCTGGAGGTCCCCCACTGTGATGCTTGAATTGAATCTACTGCCGTCCTTGTTTTTGATTGCATCATGGCCTTTGTTTTGGTTTCGTCTATATGTAACAACTTCTTTTGTGGCGGTATTGAGATTATTCAGAAGGCTTTCTGCATCACCGAATTGAGTCGACTTGATGAGTAGCGTTCAGCTGCTGTCCATATTCATGGCTGGAGTTACATACTCGAGAGTAAGGTTAAAGCGCGTCGGCACCAGCCCAACGCACTGCTTGAGTCCAGTACGAGTTTGAAATAGGTCAGTGAGTTTGTTCTGGACTCTGACCTGCGAGACGGTATTAGTCATCGTCATCTATATGATTCGCACTAGCTTTGCCGGTATACCTATATGCAGAAATATATTGTACAGTACACTTCGATCGAAAATACAAAATATTCAATGGCAGCCCACAACGCAGGGAAATTTTGAGAGATAATATACCGAGTTCCCTGCACAAACTTTCAGACACAAGGTGGTCTGGTAAAATAGACGCGTTAAAAGCCTCCACGAAACATATGGACGGATTAAAGAGAGCATTCGAAAGCCTAGCTGAAGTGTGGGTACCTCCTGCACATGCCAGCGTGAAGCCGAAATAAGGCCAGGCCAATATAGCCCAGAAAACACAACGACATTGCCAAAGGCAATGCCAGACTGGCTGGCCTGTTATACAACGTCCGGATGCAAGCGCCTGTAGCGGCGACTAAATGCCTCCTAGCGAAGGCATTTAGAGCCAGGACATATTCACGTCTAAAGAGACAGCGAGAGACATGCAGAGAACCATCCTCGATAGTGACACCGAATGCGTCAAAATTCCAGATATCCGCGGACGCCGGGCACTGGCATAGCACATGCGTCCAATGTTCGCCGAGATGATCACACATGGGACATGCAGCATCATCAGCTAAATTGCACGAATGAAGTCATGGATTGAGCGATCCGTGACCAGTGATAAGGAATTCTAGACTTATATTGATTGATTAGTCACTAACCTGCCTAAAGTACTCGTAGGTAGTCCTTCCATGCGACGCTGTTTCCCATCTAGATTGCCACCTAGACAGGACACACTCCTCCAGGAGGCCGCCACTTTCTCGCCGGGATTTCCCAGAGACACTCTCGGGGGATAACAAACTACCAGGGGGTAACGAAAGCCCTCGTCGTATGTAAAACGCCGTTCCACGACGCAAGATCTCCAAATCAAGAGGGGGTGCACCTATCAGGACTTGGAGAGCCACGGTAGATACCGTCTTACATACTCGGAGACATTTAGCCAGCGGGGCACGTTGACACGTTTTACACAAATCCCTACCACCAACGGTAGAGGCGTAATCCATAAGAGCTGCGGATCCATATGCTGCACAGCCAATAAACAAGGACTCTCTACTGTTGTTGCTGTTGTAGCGCCGCAAGAGAGGGGAAGGGGGAAACTTGTATCATCATTCATAGATCGTAGGCATCCTCTCCTTAAGGTCAAGACCTAAGAAAATCGCAACTTCGATGGGGTTCTCCCATAGTGCGATGGGTGTTAGATGCGTAGGTGCGGCAGTGCATTCGAATACATGATCCACGTTGTGTGGGCTGGCTCCACACGTTTGACAAATATTTCCAATGGCGTTGTCGATGCGCGACCAAAACGAGTTCAATCTGGAGCACCATCCAGAGCGAAGCTGAGTTAAGGTGGTACATGTGGCTCTAGGCAGTTGTTGCTCGTCGGCTGAGATGTCGGGTGGTCGGGCGCGAAGGACACGGTTTGCGGATAGCCTATTGGTGGCTTTGGTTACATCGCTGGTGTGCAATTGATTAAGGGCCGCCTTGTAAGTACTAGAGTTATCGAGAGGAACTCATTTAAACCTTTGGACTTCCCTTTCCATGTCCCTTAACGAACGTCTTACATGACGTGGTGGTGGGGTTTTGTCCATAAGGTCATTATTTGAGTGTTGACTTCGAAAACAACGAACAAGATATTGCTTAGCCAGGAGATCGTTGTGTGCCTTGAGGTCTAGCAGCTTAGTTTCTTGGTGCAGGTGGTACGCATCCAGTAATAGTACGCATAATAATAATAAAAATAATAATAATTCTGGCATGTTTGAATCCGTTTCCAATTGGTTTTACATAAGTTATTCGTCCATATCGGTGCTGTGTAATTTACCACAGAACAACCGACGGCTTTGTAGGTGGTGAGTAAAGTCTCCTTATCTGTTCCCCATGTGCTGCCTGCAAGGGACTTCAGGATCTTGTTTCTGCCCTTCATTTTGTCACAAATGTTGTCGGCATGGCTGTTGAATAGGCCGTAGTTATCGATTGTGACGCCAAGAATTTTGTGGTAACGGATAGTAGGAGTCATTTACTCTTATGTTAAGCCGTAGGTTGTATTCTTTGTTGTATGTGGTAAGGGTGGTCGAGAATTTGGGCGCTGATAGCATTCGGGTCATGTTGTTGAAGAAAAGGTTGAGCTCTTCCAAGTAACCATTTATGAGATCGCACATGTCGGGAATGTCGTTGCCAGATGTCATGATGGTGCAGTCGTCAGCATAGGATACAATGTCGATTCTATCAGGTGGGGTGGGAAGCCCGGATATGTATAGGTTGAACAAGGTGGGGGAAAGTACCCCGCCTTGTGGTACTCCTTGTTTTATCCTTCTTAGTTTAGATTTCCCATTTCTAAACTCGGTGCTGGATTGACGTCCGGCAAGGTAGTTTGCGATCCATTTGACTATATGCGACGGTGTGGATGAATTACGGAGATCCGTCAATAGGAGCGAGTGGTTCACCGTGTCAAACGCTTTCGACAGATCTAAAGCCACAAGAATGGTACGCTTAAACGGCTGGGGCTGGTTAATCCCATTGAAGACATCATCAGCGATTCCAATATTTTTGCGACAGGGGATAAAAGCGTGATTGGTCCGGAGGATTCTCCTAAGGAGGGTTGTTTACTAGGCTTGGGTTGCGGTATGATGCGGTTTCTCTTCCAAATTTCTGGTTTGTGAATGTTCGTAACGAAAGGTTCATCGTGGCAGTGATATAGTCTAAGGCCGGTGTGTCGGGGTGTTTGAGCATGATCATTGCTATACCGTCTGGACCGGGTGCTTTTGAATTTTTGGCATTCTTTATGGCCATGGCAACTTTTGTGGTGGTGATGTGAAGATTTTCATCTACCTTAGTGTTTCGGATGTCTCGTGTGATTTTGCACTTGAGTTTATCCTTAGTTGGGTGCTCGACGAATTATAGATTTGCGCATTTCTTGTCGTCGCTCACAGTAGATTTGCCAAACTTGATAGAAACCTTCCCTTGGGTAGTGGGGTTTGATAGGTTTCTAACAGTGTTCCAAAGTTTGCTCACACCAGTGTTGGAACTTAGTTTTCTTAGATGTGAGTGCTATATGCCTCTCCTGTGTTCGTTGACCTTGTTGACTATGATGTCATTAAGGTCGTTAATCCGTGGGTCACTTGGGTCTGCACTTCTGAGTTGATCCCTTGTTTTTGTCAATTTAGCCGCAGATGTTGATGTTGGGAAGTTGGTTTCAAGGCTGGGAATGCGGTCTGCTGGAATGTATCTCTTAGCTGCAGTGAGAATAATCCGTCTGAGTTGTTTTTCAGCCATACGCACATCACTTGGGGCGGTGAGACCCAAGCCTCGCTGGTGAACCTTTTAAAGCTGTCCCACTCAGCTTTGTTAAAGTTGGTGTACGTCTTCTATTCGGGATGCATGAATTTCGACGGCATATACAGAGTGAGTATAATTGGAAGGTGATCAGATGATATAGTGAGGATTGGCCTCATGAGATGTTATTTATAAGTTCAGGGCTGGCGATGTCAGGTGAATTGGTGCAGGATCCAGTGATACGGCTCGGTTTGTCGTCATTTAACGGGCAGCAATCCGAATCATCCAGTTAATCGGCGATGATGTTACCTCTGGTGTCGTTTTGAA
The DNA here is from genome assembly GCA_949715475.1 of Microchrysa polita. Taxonomy (NCBI): domain Eukaryota; kingdom Metazoa; phylum Arthropoda; class Insecta; order Diptera; family Stratiomyidae; genus Microchrysa; species Microchrysa polita. Next base: position 57,714,509 of record OX454417.1, read on the forward strand.
GGTTGGAGTGCCATAAATCGTGGTGAGCGTTGAAATCACCAAGTAGGAGGCGATATTGGCCGTTTAATAGGGGGGGGGGGGGGGGGTGATATTTACTTTGTAACCGGTGGGACAGCTGGAGACAGGTGGAATATAGATGTCGATTTCAAAGTCAATATTTCCTGATTTAACGATTATCGCTTGTTGCTCCATGGTGTGATCGGCGGAAGTGATATCAACGACGCTGTATGGCAAATTGTTGTGGATAAGGAAAGCCAAACCTCCTCCTGCGTTTCTTTCGCGGTCGTGTCTGATGATGTTGTAGTTCCCATATGACCTGAGTGAATGACTATAGTTGAGTTTGGTTTGCTGTACTGTAGTCATCAACGCACCATGCTCCACTAGGAGTTACGGTAATGAAAAGAGATACCGAGCACATCCATGGACCTGGATTCGGCTCGATACCGGCACGTAGAAGTAGTATGAGGAGCAGCTGGGCCGGCTGCTTCCCAAACGAAACGATGAACGAAGGGGGTCTTTGCGACTCTTGGCCATGCCAGAAGCATGGGTCGTTCCGGTTCGTAGACGCGGTCGCAGTAGGAACTCTCTACTGTACTTTTATTCGTTCTTCAACTTCACTTTAAAATTAAATAATGAAATGCACCTACTTCATAAATTGAATTGGGTTTTCGAAGCAAGTTTAATTCACATAAAAATTTCTCATATTTCCAGAACGATGTGCATACAATACAAACGACACGGCAGCGTTATGGTTGCCGTTTCAGACAGCCGCTGGAACAGTAACAACATTATACAAAGGTAAATCTTTTAATACTTCCACACCACATTTACATCATGTCTTAATGCTCATACAATTTTAGAATCCTGCGAAGGTATGAAAAAGACCAGCGAAACAGCTGTACAGTGTGGCTACCAAAGAAGAACTAGAGAAATTGCCGATTGGGCACGCAGTAAAAGAAGACGTTACATACGTCGGGAAGATTTACTGGCATATTTAGCTGGCAAACCGCCACCACCTTTACACGTAACACGTGTGTCTCAACGGTAGGTTCTTTTGTTATTTCGGATAATGCGATCATGAAAGAATTAGCTGTAGCTTTAATCGATTTTATTAATGTATTTTCAAGCCACTCGCCAAAGCCTGAATCACAGCATAACAGTAGTAATCAATTTTTAGTCGGGCCAAATCAAATGCCAAATGAAGCGGCAGATCTCCACACATTCAGAGAAGCATTAGTCAGAAGACCTAGGTATGACGAAATGACATTCATTACAATCTACAGCATCCTCCTACATTTTTATCGTTCCCCTTTTCAGGAATCCCGAATTATACGCATTTGTAGCTAGTGAAATAGCACGTCACTGTAAACGTCCGGCGAGTCCGTTAGATGTTAATATGGATGTTCAAAGTTTTTGCAGTAAACGGCAACGTTACATGTAGAATTCATTTATTACTAGCAGAGTAAAACATAAGGCGAAATCGACAACCACGAGAAGAAGAAGAAGAAGAACGGCAATTAAACAATTGAATGAATTATTATTATAATATTAAAAAGAAATTTATTAAAAGAAATGCATAAACATAAAACACAAAGTATTGCTGGAAGACTATATACATTTTTGAAACTAAAATACCAAAACCCAAATCATTGTATCAGTTTAGCGGATGATATCAATTTATTGTTTCCAGTTTTTTAAATACTCTTGCATAGTGGGTGGCATTGTTTGAATATTTCTAATAAATACTATTGCGATCAATAATAGTCCAAATAGTAAAGTCCAGCTACAGCTAATTTATATTTACATAATTATTTTTCAGATTTTAGACATTAGGACTTCTTTATTCATACCGTCTAGTTTTGGGTAACGAAATTTCATATTTAAAAAATGACAGTTGCGTTAGTTGTCATTCTTTTGCAGTTTCGTTATCCAAATCTACACGGGAAGCATAAAAACACGCCTAATATCATTTTCATATTCAGTCACGAGTTAAATACAGTTATAGTTGTGTATAATTGTTTTCATTTCCTTTTTCCCCACTCGCATAGGGACTTGCTTAGAATTATATATATTTATATATACATGAATGTAAACAAGTCAAAATGAAATAGAAAGAATACTGTAAAAAGAAATTAATTTAGCAATACATAGATAAAGAAAAAGAGAAAAAGTATGAAATAGTGTTATAAGAGTAAGCCAATAAATAAACTGAAAAATAAAGGTCAAGTCAAGCATTATAACATTACTATTATTAAAATATCATGAGAACAATAATACGTACATGAAGATGGATACAAACAAACCGACACAGATTCTTATTATATTAAGTATATAGTCAGAAATTTTATTTTATACGCGTAAATATTATTTAATTGATGTTTAGATGATGTTTTCTTTTTTCTTAGTTTAATTTTTCTATACAATCTATTTTCTGTTTCTCTCTGTTGAAAAATTTACTAGTTTGATTTGAAATGAAGTTAGTAGTGCCCCAAGAAGGAAGAAAGTAGTATATTGTCTATACGAAACATGTTATACGAATTACTCCATATTTTTTTGTCAAATTTAGGAATTGATTCTATCAGATGAAAGAAAGAATGGTGTCTTCAATAAAACATTATAGTGATTGCAAATATGATTTTTTCTTCCGCGATTCATATTTGGGTGAATGATCTGTTCTAACTCAAGCTTCATCATAATTGCTAAAGACATTTAAACGTAAACCCACTGGGTATTTGTGATGTTGTAGCAGCGCCACAAGTATTTCTCCCGGCGTCGAGCGGGGCTTTGACAACTCTTGACCATGTACATTGTATCATGACGGCTTGTAAATGTACTAACAAGTAATCCTGATCTAAGTATGCAAGCAAGACCGAGTTATTCTTCTTTGTGGGGATGAGTTTAGATTAAGAATGGATTGTTGTAGCTATCGATGAATGGGTAAAAGTGGTAACATTGTGGAAACATGCAATGCATTACAACCCAGTTTGTAGTGTCTCAAAAAAAAAAAAAATCTCGCCCGGAACTCAAACCTAGTGCAACGGATTAACCATATTGTACTGCACTGTATATTTTTACAAATGTTATATACCTTTATCACTCATTCGTGGATATTTCCAACAATTCATTCTGAATCTTGCAGGGTTGAACTGCACTGCAAGTTTCCACGACAATCCATTTCAAGTCCAAACTGCTGGACAAAACTCTTTTTCGAGTACGTGTACAACAAAACTGCTCTGCAGTTCACAGTGGCGTGGCGTGAGTGTGGAATGGGGGGAAGCATTTCCAAGCAAATTATTCTAGAACTTAATTTAAAAGTATAGACAACTCGAAACTATTAAATACAGTAAAGCGCCGAACTAATGTTGACAAGGTGGTCGTTCGGATAATCGAAAAGGTCGGTTAATCGAGTTTTCATAGAAAAATTGGAGGATTGCCTAAAAGTTAATATAAGTGATAACTTGGAAATGTGCCAAGCGACTAGCAGTGAACAAAAATAAGAAACCTCTATTTCTGCAGACATTTGAATTTTTCATTTGATTCTGTGTACATATGTATGTCATATGAAAAAAAAACTTATTAATTAATTCCCGGTTGCGGTTACTCGACTGTTCGGATAATCGACGCTCTACTGTATGAACTATTTTGTACTCTATTATGTTCATACTAGTCAAACTTCTCTATAACGAATTTACTCTGTAAAATCTGCATTTTCGTAAAAATTCTCCATCTCCATATTACTAATTTTTCTCTATAACGAATATTTTCCCAGTCCCAACTTGGTATTTTCAGGTAGTTTCAACTTCCGTATAACGATTTTCTTTTAATTAATTCCCCTGATGATTTTGTAACTAAGGGGAATACCCCAGTAATAAAGGAATCGAAGATAGTGGAATAAGGCCTCCATTAACAAGTCATATTTCAATTATAATATGTATGTCATATGCCTAAGCCTACTCGATTCATTCAGTATAAATTTTTAGACGTGTAGTAAGCGAAATCAAGTAGGCTTAAGCATATTATAATCAAGGGACGCGGGAGCGTCCCGCCTGCCAAAGAAAATCGAAAAAATTTGAACAAATCAAAAGTGATAAGCGACTAAGACTATGTTTACACGACGGAACAAGTACGGGTTTTCGGACCTCTGTAGCTCGGACCCTGGTTGGTCCTGAGTGTTCAGATTTGATAGAGGTTGTCGCTCGCGCCGTCTTACGAAGTGTAGCAAATTTATGGAAGATTTCATGAAAAACACCGGAGATATAAGAGTTTGAAAATCGCATTTTTTCAAAAATCTTGTTCTCGTTGTTCTTGTTGTTTATTGACCGGGCTACAGCCTCGTAGAGAGCGTCTTGGGATTTGCTCTCTTTTTTCCCATTGATAGAGTTTGTCCTGAAGGTGTGCATAGGCTATCGTTTGCTCCGATCCGTGGAGTAACAAAAAAGATACAGCGAAAAATGTGAAAAAATGCATATAGTTTCTCGCTTAAGTCTTTTTATATGTTTTAAAAATCGATTTTTCAATGAATTCTGATGAGTTAATTGTAACAATATTTGGCATGTAGATTTATTCTTGTAAGTCCATTCGGTTTGATCCTGTTGTGGTAGGTAAAAAAGGGCACTCTTAGTTACATAGGGACTGAAATAGAGACTGGTCCTGATACCTATCTCTGATTCCTGGTCACTTTATCATAGGTTATGTATGTTGTAGGTTTATGTGAGTAGGTTTTCGGGACCTTTGATAAAGGATTAAAGGATTTTTTATATGTATATTTCTTTTCTCTGGGGTCTGGTATACATTTTGTAACGTAACTAACGAGCGTAACGTAACGTAACGACGCAACGACGATGTAGATCAAAAGGCCAAAGGTAGTAGATAGGGTATTTTAAAAGAGAGAATGATGGAACCTGGATATAAAGAAAGTCTTGGGTCTGTAGTAACGGGAATCGTGTCTTAACCGTTTGGTGTTGATAGGCCCAATTTGGAACTTAGGAAATATGGATGTAATTTGAATCACGTATTGAGTACACAGTGCTTAATGGTTACATTAAAAATTATATTTAAGATAAGGATGTGTAAGGATAGGCTTTGCGTTAAGGTTAAGTTTGACGTTTAGCCTTAGGCCAAGGTTATGGTCAAAGTTAGGGTTAGTATTAACTTTAATCTGATGTACAAATATACCAAGGTTTGCGAGGTTACAGGGACTACCAAGGCCATCGGGGTTACCAAGGGTAGTAAAGACTTCCAAGATCAACAAAGTTATCAAGTGTACTATGGTTACTAAGGTTACCAAGGCGACCAAGGTATACCAAGGGGAGCAAGGTTACTAAGGTTACTAAAGAGACAAAGGTTAATAAGGGGTTTATCATTATAATTATTGTTCTCAAACAAATTCGTGAGAATAGGGCAATGAATATAGTCTTCATCATTTATTGATATGCTAATTCGATTTTGTAAATCAAAAACTGCAAAAAAATATGATATCTCACCAAAACAACTGTGTTGTAAAAGGTTTCCGCCAAAGAAAAAGTCGTCGGCCGCAAAAAGGATTGATATAAATACAATCTCGCCATAATACTCGCATCTTGTCTCAATGATACGCATATTCAAAAGAGATTGAATTAGTTAATAGCTTCCATCAAATCAGCGCGGTGCGGTAGCGGTACGCGACAGAAATAATGTTTGCGTCACTTTCCCCCCTGTGCTACAAACCTAATCTAAGAAGTTATATCAATAAGTCATATCAATAACTCATTACCGCTGCATTGTAGCTTAAAGTCTTCTAGGTATGTTTTATAGGAATATTGATTGTCATTTCATCATAAATTGATAAATGATCACATCACAATCACAATCAGATGCGTTTATGTGGCAGTTTCCGGACTACCTGTATAGATAGATACATTTCCACATACCCAATTATCCGACACTTTAGGATAAAATATAGGTACATATTATATAATTTCAAAATACTTCACTTTTGAGTTTTCATTTCTTTTTCTGTAAAAATAAAAAGAGAAAGGAATTTTCTCGGGAAAAATATATTTCTCAATACCCAAAATTACTTTCATTCTTTTATTATTTACATACCATTTCTTTGGTAATTTGAAAGTGTAGTTTTCAAAAATTACCTAATGCCTTATCCAAATGTGTTGGGGAATGAGGAATGAGTTTTTGAAATTAACTTATTCCTACGTTACAATAAGAGATAAATGTTAAGGAATATCTCTATTCTCAATAATCAATCTCGGATGGCAAATATCTTCCAGAATTAAATTATTTTGGAGAAAAATTGACTTTTCGCGAAAAAGGACATAACATTTTGCTCTATTCTCAAAAATGAACAATTTTCGCCGAAATTCGCATCTATCTGGCACTGAGTTCCAAAACTCGCTTCTAGCATTTCGAAAAAATAGCAATGTCCAAGTTTCAAGTTTGATTGTAAAGTCAAGAAAAAATGTTTGAAATCGTTTTGTCTTTCAATATATTCTCCAAACAGTAAGAAGTTTATTATGTAAAATTTTTAGGGAAAAAGCAAAGTCAGACTTTAATTATTTGCAAAAAAAAACAAACCTACTTTGAAATTTTCCAAAAGGCAAGAAGCGAGTTTTGGAAATAACTGCCTCTTTCTAAATCGAAATTTCCGTACCTCTAATCATAACCTTATCACTACCTATTCCGAGACGTACAAGGTCAATTCCTACACCACAACCGCTTGCTAAAACTCTCTAAATACTATTTTTACGTAAATTAGTTACGTTATTGTCATTTTTGCAGCCAAAAAGATGAAAATTGAAAACTTCCTAAAAAATTTTTTTTCTCGGTCTAGGTTATAATTTTGCATGGTTGTTATACCCCATTATAAAGGAAATTATCTGTGCTTTAATTCACCCTTACATGATTTTGCTGTAACTTTTATCGTTTGCAAAATAATTCAAGAAATGCAAAATAGGCCTGTTACCCCTTCTCCCCTATACTCCCTGGCAAACTATTTTCACAAACAAATTTATATAGATAAAGTTCAAAGTGTTTTCTCATGTATGAAACACAATTTCATTAATAAATTTCTACTATGACTTTATATTTGATCAAAACGCAAGCCCTTCAATATCTCAAAACATTACTCAATGGACTTGTACCACTTTCAAATAGAACGGCTCAATTGTGTTTGTAAGATGCACAGGAAGAGAGTCAGTTCAAAGAGAGTATAATGACTTTTATCGATTTGACAGGGTCTCTTCACATGTTTAGGCTCGCTTTCCTACTCTTCATATGCTACGAAATTTTTGTCACATATTCCCCATGTTTGAATTTTTTCTTAGCAAATATAATGATAGAATGTTCAGCGGGCATTCGGTGGCTCAGTGGCAGAGATGTCATTCTATCTCTGAGTTGCCGGTGCGTGGGTTCGAATCCCACTGTGGCCCATGGATGTTTGTGTTGTCCATAAAAATGCTCCTACGGCAGCCGGTTCTTCGATGTAAATCGTCCCGGAGCTACCCGTTGTTAAAACGGCCAAGAGCTGCCAAGACCCCCTTCGATTCAAGAGAAAAAAAATCTATTGAATCGCTACAACAACAACAACATAGAATGTTCAGCTATGCTATTATGAACTCTAAACGAGACCGAGTTCTAATCGTGCGAATAGCACGATGAGTGTATACCCTATACCCATGTACAGACCTAGAATGCGCGTAAAACCGAAAATATTCAATTTAATTTTTTTTTTAAGGGGGAGGGGTAGATGGGCTGAATCTCGCACATCTTCAATATCTTATAACGGCATCCAGCAGCTATCATTTGCGATAAATTTCAATTTTTTTGGGACATTCTATCAAAAAATATGGCGGAATATTGCTTTGTAGGGGATGTAGGGGTAGGGGAAGGCAGACCTTCTTCACTTTCCACTAACTTCAAGCATATGTCACAATTAGGCATTGATAAAAATTTCAGGTCCCTAGCGACATTCTGTCAAAAAATATGGCCGAATTACACTATCACGGAGGGGTCATTTGTATGGGAGGTAGGGGAACCCTTGGTCCGATTTGGCGCATTTTCAATACCATCCAAGCTTTTATCAAAGCAATCATCTGACCGAAATTTCAAAACGCTAGCTCCATTATTTCGGGAGTTATCGTGCGAACTGACAGACACACGGACGGACAGACAGACAGACAGACAGACAGACGGACATGGCTTATTCGGATCAGGGACCGACCCTGATCATTTATATATATACTTTGCCATACCTCCGGTGGCTCCTTTGAGGTGTTACATAAATCGTCGTAACAAAAACAATATACCCTATACCATCTTATGGGTATAGGGTATAAAAATGAAAAAGGCAGTGGCAAATTGAATTAGTCGCGTAGTTATGGCTTTGGAAAGATACACGGGAAATACGATTATTTTTCATTTAAGCCCGGTTTATTTCGTCGAGGTTTCTTGAAATAGGAAACAAACACCGGATATGTAATGTACTCGTCTCCTTTCATATGATGCCCCGCATGCCGACCTCCGGTTAAGGAATAAATAGTGTCTTTTTTTGTCCTTTTTAAGACCTTTCTGATCAAAATTTTGATTTAGTGAAATGAGTTTTAGATTCCTGTGACCCCATTAATTCAAAAACAACAAAAATTAGCCTTACTCTATTTTTTTCTATTAGAAATACAAATTAAATAAAATGGACAAAAACTGTGAAATTCGCATAATTTTCGATATTTCCCCCATTTTCTTGGCGCTATAACTCTGTCAATTTTGAATGTAGAGTAAAAATTTTTGGATTGAATTTTTAGGAAATTTTGTGCTCTACAAAATACTCTTCGCACATTTTCTGCTCAAATGGATTGTAAAGAAGATGCAGGTCAAAAACTGATGAAAGAGCCGATTTTAGATGGGTTTTTCAAGATGGTGGCGAGAGCACAGGGGGGAAAGTGACGCAAACTTGGATTTTAACTTACCCCACATATCTTTATAACATATCAAAAATTTGAGACATCCGCAATTTTTGCACGCTAACCCCTATTATTTCGTCTCTATTGGAGTAATTGGGTTTCCTCAACCTGTCCGCGGGCCGCACAAAATTGCGAGGTGGGCCGCGAGTTTGGCATGTCTGCTCTACTGTGACACCTCCTCTGGAGTTCAGAACAGTTGGGCCGGCTATGGCTGCTTTGCGATGACACAAATTGAATGAGTAAAGTTGTAGCCACTATTGGCATGCTTGGAGGTGTGGATCATTCCCAGTTGCTGTTGGAACGATTCCGAATTGCTCATTCTGAGTACCGTAAGAGAAAGTCAATCTTCATCAATTTAATTCAACGAGGGATACCTGATACACAAAGACTAAAATGCTTATTTCTCTTTTGGGAGTTTTTAGCCTAAAACCTACAAAAAATAAGCGATATTTGGATTTATGATGAAAAGTCACAGTATGTGTATACGTATGTATATATTTAAGAAAACTTACGTGCTACAAAAAGGTGTTTTTGAAAAATATTTGAAATTTTATAAGCTAATGATGGTTTTCTTTAATCAGGACATAAACAAAAGCGAATATGATTTATTGCATTCACGATCAAGAAAAAAGAACAATACGTCCCCGATCAGTACACTTTTTTTTCCAGTTTGAAAAAGTACGAGTAACGAGTAACAAAAATGTTGCATTAAAATAGTAAAATATCTGTGCCTCAGAATAACATTAAGCTGCACTGAAATTGAGCTGATTTTTATTATTTATGTGTAATTTATTGGTTCCATTTGTTACATACTAGTATTACGTCATTTTTGGATAATTTGTAACTCGTTAAGTTCTATATTTTTTTTTTCACTTTTAAACCTAATTCTATGAAAAATATAGCATGTAGTTACGAATGACTGAATTGAATTGTAACATAATATCAGTACTTTATATTTATACCAAAATACTTACATTTCTAACAGGTTATTTAAAATATATAAGATTTTATTCCAATTAGAGCGAAATGATGAATACGAAACGAGAAATTCGATTTTACTTCAAGACCCCAGAAATTGACTAAATGAGTAATTCATATTTCACATTTGACAAATATCTGATTTTGCTTTAATTGGAATACATAGCAGAAAAGAAAAGTCCACAAATAAAAATTAATAACACAATAAGTTCCATAATGCTATAGCACAGCGCACAGCTGATCGACATATTACAGGATTATTATTTTATATTTAAATTTAATTCTCACGAAAACACTCAGCCATACGTTCATCCAGAAAACAAGAAGATGAAAGTGCGATCCCCCCTTAATCGTATTCGTGACTAGACTCTCGCTTACTAATCAAATTTTCACGCTCCTCCTCATTCGATTCGACAATCGTGGCCGGTGGTGCGGTTCTATTCAGCGCTTTCGTCTTATGCAATCCTTCAGTCAGCCCAGATTCGGTCAAAACCTCCACTTCTTCTTCGTCACTTTCATTATCCACTGTGAAGTAGGGATGCTGTGATGCCGGTCGGAATTTGTAGCCGGTCAATACGAAGAAAACGTATGTTGCCATTTCGCGGAACATTTCATCGAGCCAGACATATTGGAACGCGACAGTAATTTTCAACAAATACACTATGATTCGTGTAAAGTAAATGTAGCACACAATCATAATGTAGAATTGACGGAAAAGTTTCAATTTACGTAGATTGATGGCAGCTTTGCCATCGGTGGCCGAAGCATCGTCTAAATGTCGAATAGACCAGACGACGGGGAAAAGAATGGCACCGCAGCAAAGCAAATCGACAAAGATGAAAATGTAGCGCCATGTTCGGTGTTCAGCATCGCCCTCCTCGCTCTCGGCAATGATGATTTCAGCAACATTGGCCAGAACCTGCCGACAAGAAACGCTCTGAATCTGGGCAAAACATATGGGGGCTTTATTTCGCTTACCTGTAGCGGTATCACAATCATAAACAATTTCTTATCTTTGTCAGCCAGAATGTGTTTGATGAAAGTCCATCCAGTTCCAATCAAAACGATGGTAATGAACAAAACGGCACCTTTCAGTCTGAAGGAAAAAACATTTCGGGCTAAAGCGGGTTCGATCGTAGTTTCATTTCGGAATACTTACAAATGAGTGACATAGTAAAGGATGGCCCAAGCTTCGACATGCTCTCCAATTGTTTCGATGAAATGGTAATTGATGGCGTGGAACATTAGAGATAGCGACTTAAGGAAAACAAGAACTGCCATAATGTAGTGAATTTTGAACACCATATGCCTGCTCTTCTTCAATATAAACACCCAGAACAGTCCCGACAAGAAGAATAGAATCGACATCATAAAGTATAGAGCTGGCAATGGCATTTCTCCAGCTGATAAGAAATTTCCGCCGTTATTTTCCTCAATATCAACCTGCCAAGATACAGTATAAAGAATTATAACCGAAATAGCGTAAAAGCTTATTAATTTGAAACTTACATTGAACGCCAAGCTCAACGGAGTCATTTCATAATTGGGACACGCATGGAAATATAAATTGTAGAGACCCTCGTCAGACTTCAATGCGATGTAGATGGCAAACTGAGGGTAAAAAGAAGGAAAATGATTAAATACTCATCGAATTTATAATTGCAATACACATACATTCATGCTATAGTAATTGTAGCCATCCTTCGATTCAATAGTCATGGGTAGAATCAATTTATTACAGAATGCATTTTCTCCACCCTCTTTACGAATTTCTACTGGACTTACTGTAAGAATAAGTTCATAATTTAATTAAATAAAATTTTTATAGAAATAAGTTTCACTTACTTTCGCGTTTGCGTCTTTGCATGAACAGTGCTGAATCGCTGACCTCGGCGAATGATTGTCGTTTGGCACGTAGAACGGATATCATGGTTCGATTCTTGAAAATTCTTACATTCCAGTCGGCAGAACAGTTTACTCGAACGCTGTTGGAAGGATGATAGTTAAAAGTTAATTATTAAAACTACGTAGTTCGTAATAGAGAAATTTGGGAGTTTTCGATGTTATGTCCTGAAGTGTCCAGAATGGGGTCTTACGGCAACTGCCTCTACGGGGCGGACCACACCCGTTTTGTCACTTCAAAACGGCCAAAAGCTGCCAATATGCCTTCCTGGTTCGATGCAGGAAGGTTGTGTTTGTCTGTGTATATGTGTGGGTACGATATATGTGTTTTTTCGTCATATTGGGAGCATTACATCTTGGCGCGGCTGCTCTCAATTTTACTAATTCGCGCCGGTGTTGAAACAAATCCAGGCCCAGAGGTATGGATTTGTAGTGTCTGCAACCAACGAATCGGTTCGAATGCCAGATCAGTGCAGTGTTATTGCTGCAGGGAATGGGTTCACTTTAGGTGTTCGGGGTTACGAAGACAGGGTCAACACTCCTCAGCATATGTTGCGGCAGGTTGTATGAATTCCGGGCAACCCAGGGCTGCTCCCAGCCCACCTTCTCCACCACTGCCCCCTACACCGCCAAACAATATGATAAGGAATGCCAGACCCAGTCTTACGCCTGGCCCTCCTCCTCCAGCAGTTTTCACTGCACTATCTATATTACAGTTTAACTGTAATGGCATTCACCGAAAAATCGCTGAGATCACACACTTCTTGAGTTCCAACAGAATTCTCATCGCCGCCATCCAAGAGACGTTGCTTCACGCAAACTCATCTCTAAGCGTCCATAGCGAATATGTTATACTGCGGAAAGATCGACCGGCCGCCACGGATGATTCTCACCCTGGAGGTGGACTTGCCTTCCTAATACACAAGTCCGTACATTACTGTGTATTAGATGTAGTTGCTGACGGTACGGCGGAAATTCAAGCCATCTCAGTTCCATCAGGGAGTACTAATATCGAAATTTTTAATATATATGTACCACCTCATTCTAGTTGCCCTTCAGGCTATTGTTTCGATATTGGTCCTCTCCTTTCCGGAGAGCACAGGGTCATCCTTGGCGACTTTAATGCGCACCATGAGCTCTGGCATTCGGACCTCAACAACAATGCCAGGGGTATAACTATCGCCGAATCACTTGACGCCTCAGAATTCTGTTCACGCAATGAAGACTCGTGGGCACTTGCATTAGTTCTCCTGACATAACTATTGTCAGTGCCAGCCTAATTGCTGCTTCCCGATGGGAAGTACGTACCACCCTTGGATCAGATCACCTCCCAATCATTATAAAAATTGACAAACCAGCGAACATGACTAAGTCTGAGAAGCGAACGTTTGTCAATCACAAGAAAGCCGATTGGGATGGTTTCAAAGCTTACTCGTCGGCGAAGTTCATCGAGCTAACATCACCTACCAACATTCATAAGGCCGAGAAAAATATTAGGAACGTCATTACCACAGCCGCGGCACGTTTTATTCCGGCAGGACGTATCCCGAAAGTTCGGCCTAACTTCCCCACTAGTGCCGCCAGATTGCCGATGAACGTGATCAGATCAGAAGCGCTCACCCTGATGATCCCAGAATTCAGGAGCTTAACTCCGAAATTGACCGACAAGTTAAAGACTATAGGAGGGCGAAATGGAATCAGCACCTCGATGAATGTAACCTCAATGAAGGTGTCAGCAAATTATGGTCTACCGTCCGCGCCCTTTCCAATCCTCGGAAAGAAAAGGGCAATAACGCCATTGAATTTGGCAACACAAAAACCTGCGATCCTCTTCAGTGTGCTAGCCTCTTCAATAAACAATTTATTGAACATCCCAAGTCTGACGGCCTCAAGCGCAAAATTAGAAGACGGATTCGCAGCCGGAATGTTGACATTATACCATCTTTTACAGCGGACCAGGTTAAAAAAGTCATCGAGAATGCTGAAAACTCCAAGGCTCTCGGACCAGATGGCATTTCGATGACCATGTTGAGACATCTCGACCTTCCAGCGATTGAGTATCTCACGGCCGCCTTTAACTTGTCGATGTCCACGCTTGCCATCCCTGAAATCTGGAAAACAGGTCGAATTGTTCCCTGTCTCAAGCCAGGGAAGAGCGCAAATCTCGGGGAATCCTACCGCCCCATTACGATACTTTCTCCTGTCGCAAAGACGCTGGAGGCCCTTATTCACCCCACTCTTGTTGCACATGCGAAGCTAGAACCTCACCAGCAAGGCTTCAGGAAGATGCATAGTACCACCACTGCCCTCGATGCGATCACTACACGCATTCGTGATGGGCTAAATCAACGCAGTCGTTGTCACAGAACTATTCTGGTGGCAATAGACCTATCAAGTGCATTCGATAAGGTCAATCATTCAATGCTCTTAGCAAACCTGTTGACATGGGCGTAGCCAGGATTTCGGTCAGGGGGGGGCAAGCCCGAAATTTGTTCAATATCAAGATTTTCTAAGGATTTTAAATCGTTGGTCGCGAAAATATTGTTAGGCAAAATTTAGAGTATTTTAGCTGGTGTAATGGTTAGTGGCCGTGAACGAATTGAGTTAATTTGTTTTTCGAACTCACGCCCCTTGTGACGAACTATGAACTCACTCAAGATGTTAAACGAGTACCCATTCATGATTGTTTTTTTTTTTAATTTTAGGAAAGGACAGTCGAGAATGATTTTCAAGACCATTTAAAGAAAAATTGCCCCTGAAAGTGTTTAGACTTTTACTGGTTATTATGATTACATTCAACTGGCCTCCGTTTCTGCTTTTAAAAACGTAACTTGTTTATATTCAGTGCTATTTTGGCTTTTGGGCAGCATATTCCACTTGCGACATCAATGTCCGTTTTGAAATCTGGCTTTGCTTGGTTCTACAGGATCGCATCTCCTGCTGAAACATACCGAGAAGCCTCTTATCTCACATCCACAGCATCCATATAAAAAAACATTATCCGACAGTCGGCTGGAGACATTTAGGGGTACATGCTTTTCCACTTCCTTAAAATAGAACGGAATCCCACAGTAAAGTTTAAACCGAAGTTGGGCAGGATTCCATTCTGATGGTAGTTTTTTGCTCATTCGACTTAAGTTGCCGGGACGCCGTGGAGCTTGCATGATGAAGTTTTGACAATTAAGTACTCTCGCACAAAATCAACGATCTGATCGTTATAGCTCTGGATCTCGAGAAGGAGTCAAATGCAGTCGACTTAAAGAAAAAATTAAACAAGACCAAAGTGCTAAATTTGAGTCCAGCTTACGTACGTTGTCCTCGACGCGGCCGCACGACAGCGACTCGCTCATTCCATAAAAACTCGTTTCTCTCTCATTTTAAAAACGAGTTTTCATATGGAATGAGCGAGTCGCTGTCGCGCGGCCGCGTCGAGGACAACGTACCTTTAGTCTGAAAGGGAATTTAACTCCCCCATAAATATTAATTCATCTATTTAGACAATATCGTTGCCGCGGATGGCGGTATCAAGAGCATTCCACAGTCAAGTTCTTTGCAAACCAAATTGTAAAAACCAAAGCTGTTGAAAGGGAGCAGTACTTGGAGAGCGTACCTAAATTACTGGTCGATGCAAACAGGCCGACAAAATTTCACGCTAGTTCTCTGAATGCATAGAGTTCGACTGAAAAACTGTGGTCAAATTATGAGGCATTGCGAGAAACCGTATACGTTATGGGACGTAAGTGCACTCGATTCTCTATTTTCCACAAGTGGTTTACAGCCCTTATACACCTGCAACTTGGTTGCCAACCTAAGTTGGTAACACGCAAAAAAAACCGGAAAATAAGTCATTTGTAGGCATGGTGCAGGTTCCAGTACCAGGTTGCAAGAACGTGAATGGCGTGGTTTCCGGAATGTTGCAAGTGTGTAGTTAGGTACCTGCAACCTAGGTTGGCTACGAAGTTGCAGATGTAGAAGGGCTGTAAGGCACAAGAAAGTCGTCCACTGCACTTTTAAAGCTATCAAAATTTTCTTTAGTTTGAGTGCAATGCCAGCTTTGTAGGTACAAAGCATCCCAAGATACAGCATTTCGAACTTTTTTACAAAAAAAAATGTTTAAAGTGCTGTACGAGTATTTTGAGATCCTTTGCACCTACAAAGCTGGACTCAAATTAAAGAAGGTTTTATTAGCTTTGAGAATCAAGCAGACGACTTTTGGAAATCACAAACCAAAATATGAAAAACCTTCGAAAATTTTTAGGTTTTTTGAGGGTTAGGGGGTAGGATAGGTTTTCGAAGTTGCAAACTTGGTGGTACACTTCTGGTATCTACCCTAACAGTATCCCAAAAAACAGAGCCGAGCTATTTTTTGCGACCTAAAATCATAAATTGACTGACCTATAAGGGAATCCTTATAAAATTTACAGTTCATAGTCGCTCGTATTTGAAAAATAAATTTAAATTTTGCAGCTACTAGATACTTCTTTATATTTTATTTGTCAGTTACTTTAATTAGGCTTCCGAATTAAATTATTTTATTGAATGAGGTAATGCATTTAAAAGTGACGTTTTGTCCCAATAAGCATTCCTTTATAATTATTCCTTAAGGGAATCCGTATTCCTTAAGTGAGGACTATGAATTCCTCCCTTAATGTTCACGTTTTAGGGCTTTCAAGACTTGTTCACATTTCAGAGTAGTAGCTCACATAAAATAGTTCACCTTCACGTTTGGCGAAGTACACGTTTACCCGAGTCTACTGTATAGACATGAAAAGAGCTATCCATAGCGCTCAGGATTGCTGTAAATCTGGACGAAATAGAATAGAATTAGGTATGTCCATATGTATCTATGTAGATGACTATGTAAGGAAGAAGAACGGCTTGTAATAAATTGATATGGAAATGTTTGTGTGGTTTTCGGAACATGGAAACTGCAAACGAAAATGCGAAAAAGTGAATCTGAAAAAAAATTATCCCTGAAATATTTTTTTTCTTTCAGTATTATTAATATTCAATTCAATAAGAAAAAGTTTCATCGGCCAGGGAGGGGCGGTCGCCCCCCCCTGCCCCCCCCTGGCTACGCCCATGCCTGTTGAATATGCATCTTCCTGCACAAGAGATCCGTTGGATTGCCAATTATCTAGCTGGTCGGCACTCCTTCACCAAGTTTCGAGGCAAACGTTCTAAGCTTAGGAAAATCAAATTAGGTGTTCCACAGGGAGGGGTACTCTCGCCCACTCTGTTCAACATCTACATGTCCGGCCTTCCCACACCACCTGAAGGAATCGAGGTGATTTCCTATGCTGACGATTGCACCGTACTCGCCACAGGGAATGATAAGGATGAAATGCGCCTCCGAATTAATCGCTATCTAGGACGATTACAGGCATTTTTCCAAAGCCGAAACCTCACCATCTCTGCGTCCAAATCCTATGGGACTTTTCTAACCACTTGGTGGGAGGACATCAGATGGGAGATGGATATAACGTATTGGCAACAATTCTGTTCCTACTGTTAAAAACCCCAAAATTCTCGGGCTTCACCTAGAGAACATGATGACGTCTGCGAATCATGCAGCTTCAGTCTGTGAAAAAATGCGCAGTAGGAGCAACATCCTAAAAGCTCTAGCTGGTAGCACCTGGGGCAAATATAAAGAAACCATGCTAGCTACTTATAAAGCGGTGGGTCGAGCGGCCGCTGATTATGCAGCCCCAGTTTGGACACATAGTCTATGTGACACCAACTGGTCCAAAGTTCAGGTCTGCCAAAATGCCGCTCTACGCATCGCGACAGGTTGCCTTCTGATGTCTGCCCAGGATCACTTACATCAGGAAACAAAATTGATGCCAATACGTGATCACAATCTCCTACTCTCAAAACAGTATCTTGTTGATTGCTACCGTGAGGATCATCCCAATAATCATCTCATGGACCGAATTCCTCCACCACGACATGTCAGGCGTGGTTTACGAGACCTTGAGAGAGAGGTTCAGGGATACAAACGGGACCCTTACGATGAAGTTACATACCGAGCCGCCATTGCAGCGATCCACACTGAAGAAGTGAATCGGTCTATCGCGAATTTAGGTGCGAATAGAGTCCTCTCAGAGCGCCCACCACCAATTTCGCCTGAGGAGAGCTCCCGAGGCTCCCGAGAGCCACTAGAGTAACACTAGCTCAACTTCGGTCGGGCTTTTGTTCACGCCTTAATTCGTACCTTTCTCGCATAAACCCGGACATCCAAAACATCTGTCCAAACTGCAATGGTACTCCTCATGATGTGGGTCACTTGTTTCAATGCTCGCTGCGCCCACTGATCTTTCCCCTATATCGCTGTGGGAAAACCCTATCGCAGCAGCTATGTTTTTGTCCTTAGACCTCACGGACACAAACATTGACGAACCATAAATCGTACCCACATAGATGCACAGAAGTTTCACACCTTTCTGCACCGCTACAAGAAGAAGAAGAAGTGTCCAGAATCTATTTTCGTGACGAACAACCTCATTGGATTGAGCCCGGTATTGCGAGAATAGTAGTTTCAGTTTTGAGAGTTGTTATCCTAAATAAATATGTTTGGGGCAATCTAATGGCATGAACTTTGAAGATTTTATCTAAAATTCTAAAAAAAAGAATTAATCCGTACGCAGAAGAAATCATTGGCGAGTACCAAGGCGGTTTTAGACCTGGTCGTTCGACGACAGATCAGCATTTTACAGCTTTTACTCCAGAAGTGCTGGGAATACAACATCGACGTATACCAAATATTTGTCGACTTCTAGCAGGCATACGACAGTATCGATCGAAGCGTACTGTACAACATTTTGCAGCATTTTGGTATATCGGCTAAGCTAGTGCGACTCATAAGGATGACGATGACGTCAGAGTTCAGAACAGACTCACTGACCCATTTGAAACTCATACTGGACTCAAGCAAGACGACGGGCTGGCGCCGACGCTCTTCAACCTGGCTCTGGAGTATGTAATTCGAGCCATGAATTTGGACAGTAGCGGAACGCTACTCATTACTGGGTGATGCAGAAAGCCTTCTGCATAATCTCAATAACGCAGCCAAAGAAGTTGAGCTACATATCAACGAATCTAAAACCAAGGTCATGATGCAATCAAAAACTAGAACGCATCACAGTGGTTACCTCAATATAGGGTTTGTAGACAACTTCACTTACCTGGAGTGCAATTTTTCAAAGGACGCCAACGAACAAGATAAAGCGACGGATACAACTAGCTAAAAAGTGTTATTTTTCGGTCCTCCAAATTATGAAATCGAAGCTGGTGCACAGGAACACGAAGCTTCACGTGTATAAAACCATCATCCGACCTGTACTATGCTATGGCTGCGAAGCACGGCCCCTAGCCCAAAACTCTGAACACTTGTTGGACACATTCGAGCGAAAGGTTCTCCGAAAAATCTTCGGGACCGTTTGTGAACGAGGTGAATGGCGCATCCGGTACAACCATGAGTTGTATCAGCTGTATGATGAGCTACATGTGTCGAAAATCGTGAAATTGCAGCGACTGCAATGGGCGGGACATGTACAAAGGCTGAACGACGATCGCATGCCCATAAAAGTGATGAACGCGCAACGAGTGGACGGAGCCAGATTGCGTGGACGACCGAGAGCCCGATGGGAGCACTCTGTATGTGAGGACGCCCACCAGATGCTAGGCTTTCGGAACTGGAGGACAAGGTCGCGTGAACGCTACAATTGGAGGTCTTCAATCCAGGCGGCCAAGGCCCGACGTCGGGCTATCGTGCCATAAAGAAGAAGAATGGCATGTACTTGAAAGAAACATAGATGCTGAGGAAAAGCTGCGTTTGGCTTCGTTTAGAGGTGAACACTTGGTATAAGTGTCAGTCTTCTTTGAGATATAATCAGCGATGGAGTCCACTCAATACAAATCGAACCCAGCATATCCATATGCTGTCTCTGCGGAAATAGGATTTGGACTAATGTACAATCGTCGATCCACCTAAAAAATTGCTCGGGACTCACTCTTCTGGGTCAAAGGAGCTCAACGTATACTGCGAGCAGGTGTAGAAATAGAGGGCGACGCTCATCATCTAACTTCTCCCAACAGTCGCCCAACCAAGGCTCCCAACAATTATCACCCTCCTCTACCCCTGCAAACGCTGGCCGACCTGTCCCACCAGGACCAAATTTGACCCTTACTCCGCGAACCATCAACGTGGACTACTCCACCATCTTCCAAATTAATTGCAACGGACTCTAGAATAAAATCGCCTAGCTAACACAGCTCATGGACAGACAACACATCCAGATAGCAGCTGTTCAGGAGACTAAGCTCAACTCCAATAATTCGCTTAGCTAATATGGGAACTATAACGTCATCAGACGCGACCGAGAAAGCAATGCAGGAGGTGGTTTAGCCTTCCTAATTCACAACAACCTACCATACAGCATCGTTGACGTCACTTCCGCCGATAACATCATAGAACAACATGCAATAATAACCGTCAAATCAGGAAATATTGAGGTGTGTGAGCAAGCTATGGAATACAGTAAGAGACCTATCAAACCCCACTAAAACACAAGGAAGGGTCGCTATCAAGTTTGGCAACTCTACCGTGAGCGACGACAAGAAATGCTCCAATCAGTTCAACAAGCAGTTCGTAGAGCATCCACTTAAGGATAGGCTCTAGCGCATAATCACACGAGCCATTCGAAACACCACGGTAGATGAACTTCTTCAAATCACCACCATAAAAGTCGTCAATGCCATAAAGAACGTCAAAACTCAAAAGCGCTTGGTCCGAACGGTATGGCAATGATAATGCTCAAACACCTTGACACGTCGACCATAGAGTATATCACTGCCACGGTGAACCTTTCCCTTCGAAAATGAATCATACCAGAAATTTGGAAGAGGGGCCGCATCATTCCATTACCCAAACCTACAACTCGCCAATCACTAACACGGCTTTAGGAAAATGCATAGCACCACCACTGCATTATACCGAATCATGTCCAAGGTCTTTAACGGGATTAACCAGCCTTAGCCGATTAAGCGCACCATCCTAGCGGCATTAGATCTATCGAAAGCATTTGATACGGTGAATCACTCGCTCTTCCTGCCGGATCTTCGCAACACATCCACCCCGTCACATATAGTTAAATGGGTTGCAAACTACCTTGCCGGACGTCAATCCAAAACGGAGTTTAGAAATGGGAAATCTAAACTAAGAAGGATCCAACAAGGAGTACCACAAAGTGAAATCATATCATATCCCCCACCTTGTTTAACCTCTACATGTCAGGGCTTCCCACCCCATTCGAAGAAATCGACATAATATCCTACGCTGACGACTGTACCATCATGACATTGGGCAACGATATTTCTGACATGTGCGAACTAATCAATGGTTACTTGAAAGACCTCAACACCTTCTTCAACAGCAAGAACCTGAAGTTATAAGCGCCCAAATCCTCGGCCACGCTTTTTACCACCTACAACCTCGAATAGAACTTACGGCTAGACATTAAAGTAAACAACACCGTAGTTCGTCATCCCGAAATTCTCGGTGTCACAATCGACAATCATTTTCAACAGCCACGCCAACAACATACGTGACAAAATGAAAACCAGGAACAAGATTCTGAAATCTCTTGCTGGCAGCAAATGGGGAACAGAAAAGGAGACGTTACTTACCACATATAAAGGAGTTGGGCTAAAGTAACTCTGGTGGCTCTCGGGAGCCTAATCTCCTCAGGCGAAATAGGTGGTGGAAGCGCTGACAGGACTCTGTTCGTACCTAAGCTCGCAATAGACCGACTCACTTCATCAGTGTGAGTCATTGCAATGGCAACCCGATATGAATCTTCGGCGAAAGGAACCCTGGACCTCTCTCTCTCTCTCAAGGTCTCGAAGGCCACGTTTGATGTGGCGTGGTGGGGGAATCCGGTCCATAAGGTCACGATTGGGATGTCCCTCTCGATAACAACCTATTAGATATTGTGTTGAGAGCAGTCGATTGTGGTCACGTATTGGCATCAAATGTGTCTCCTGATGTAGATGATCCTGGGCAGACATCAGAAGGCACCCTGTGGCTGTGCGTAGAGCAACATTTTGGCAGACTTGGATTTTATTCCAGTTTGTGTTACAAAGACTCTGCGACCAAACTGGGGCTGCAAAATCAGTCGTTGCTCGACCCACCGCATTGTAAGCGGCTAGCTTGGTTTCTTTGTCTTTGTCCCAGGTGCTACCAGCCAGTGCTTTAAGCATTTTGTTCTTACTGAAGTATGAAGTCCGAGAATTTTTGGATTTGCTACAGTAGGAACTGGTTTGTTGCCCATATGTGCCTCAACCGGCCACCGACAATCACCTGACCAGGTGGTGAGGAAAGTCGCAGAAGATTTTAACGCTGAGAGTGATAGATTCTGCTGTGGAAAAAGTGCAACACTTACAAGGCGGTTCTAAAGCAATTGCATACTAGTGAGGTAATCAAAGCCACGAATGATCTGTCGGAAAATCGTGTCCTACGCGAGTAATATATGGGTCATCAACCCATGAACTCACACGAACTCCTCTGGATTATTGTGCAATTACCGCCAGTCTACAAAATATGCAAATTTACTAAAGAAAATAAAAACTAATCAATAAATTAATGTAAATGACAATTAATGAACAACGCTGTAAATTGTCATTTTAGCAAAATTGACTTTAAATGAAATTTTATACGAAAAGATTGATTAAGGAAACAATTGTGAAAAGGTGAATACCTCATTTTTTTCTTCACAGTCCGCAGCTTTTACTTTTTACTTGTTTTGCGTTCGACCACCTGACATCGCTACTGACGAACAACAGCTACCTAGAGCCACACGTACCACCTTGGCTAAGCTTCGCTCAGGATGGTGCAGATGGTCCAGACTAAACTCATTTTGGTTTCGCATCGATAGCACTATTGCAGACATTTGCCCAGCGTCTGAAGCCAGCCCACACAACGTGGATAATCTTTTCGACTGTGCAGTCGCATCAACGCTGCTAACACCCATTGCGCTCTGGGAAAATCCCATTGAGATGGCTATCTTACTAGGTCTCGAACTGGAAGAGAGCATGCCAACGATATATGAATAACGACACTAGTTCCCCCACCCTTTTTTTACTAGCGCCGCTACAACAACAATAACTCAATAAAATGGACCACAGCCGCTCATCGCTGCATCCTACTAATATTGTCTTTACAAAACATAATGACCAAATATGTGCGCGGCTGAGTCCCCTACCTCCTTTGCTTTCTACTGAATTGAATCAAACAAACGGTTTTGGTTAGGTTGGCCTGTAGTATGTTAACTATTTCTCTATTATTTGCAGAATTTTGCTTTCAACATGTCCTCAGTGGAAAACATTGCTGTGGACATTTCTCACATTAATCCGTCAACTAGTAGACACTAGTATCCCTCTTCGGGGTAGCCTCTTCTGCAACGGTTCTTAACCGGTGGTCCGCGGATTGCTGGGATGAACTTAGGTGGCCCGCGAAGACTTTGATGTGATCCTCACATGATTCGAAAATAAGATTCTGACTGTTGAGATATTTTTTCGTGGTACGTTGTGGTTTTTAGTGTAGGGATTTGTTCACTAATGGCTGTGAGAAAAAAAAACTTTTAAAGATTTTCTATAGAAACACGTGTCTTCTTGTGTCTTGTATCTTCAGAATTGTGTTATGCAAGGGCTGTGAGATTTGGGAACAAACCAAAAACCAATTCCTTCGTACTCAGGTGCAGATCGAGATTGAAGAGGAACCCAGTACAAGCATGGGTTCTAAGAACTATACGAGGAGTTACAGAAGGTGGGGCATAGGCTATACAGTGTGTCGCGCAACCGGCTCGCCACACACCTATCGAAGATTCTAGAATTTTTTTCTTGAAAAATGTGTTATGGAGACTACATTTTGCCTGTCTTAACCTAGGGAGTTCTCCCAGGGAGCTCTCGGTAGTCCACGCAACCTCGCTCCGTCAATTCGTTGTGCGTTCATCACCTTTTTGGCAAGCGATTATCGTCCATTCGTTGTACACGCCCGCCCATTGCAAACGTTAGAGATTCACGATTTTCGATACTTCCAGCTCATCGTATAATTGATACAACTTATGGTTGTACCGCATACGCCATTGATCTCGCTCGCGAACGGCCTTGTCTAAATTTCGGAACCTTGGGTCCATGTTTCGCAGCCATAACATAGCATGGGTCGGATAATCGTTGTGTACACGCGAGGCTTCGTGTTCCTGACCGCAAGTTTCCAATTTATTATAGGGAGAACGGAAAAATAGGTCACATTTGCTAGTTGCATCCTTATCCTGTCGCTTAATTTCGTTGGCGACCTTTGGTAAGTTACAACCCAGATAATTTAATTTGTCCACATACTCGATGTTGAGGTCTCCCACTGTGATGCTTTAATTTACTGACGTGCTTGTTTTCGAATGCATCATGGCCTTTGTTTTGGTTTCGTTGATATGTAGTCCACTTTTTTTTTGCGTTATTAAGGTCATGCAGAAGGCTTTCTGCATCACCCAATCTTCGAGACATGACGTTGATGTCGTCGGCGTACGCTACTATTTGAATAAACTTGATGAGTAGCGTTCCGCTACTGTCCATATTCATGGCTCGAATTACATACTCCAGAGCAAGGTTCCAGACCGTCGGCGCCAGCCCATCGCCATGCTTGAGTCCAGTCCGAGTTTCAAATAGGTCAGTGAGTCAGTTCGGCTCTCTGACATGCGAGACGGTATTAGTCACCGTCATCCTTATGAGTCGCACTAACTTTGTAGCCATACCAGAAAGCAGCAATATGTTGTACAGTAAATTTCGATCGATACTGTCGTATGAAGTCGACAAAGATTTGGTATATGTACGTCGATGTTATGTTATATTCCCAGCGGTTCTGGAGTAATAACTTCACCGTGGAAAGCTGATCGGTCGTTGAACGACTAGGTCTGAAGCCGCCTTGGTATTCACCAATGATTTGTTCTGCGTACGGATTAATTCTCTTTTCCAGAATGGTGAATTGAGGAGCTCTTCAAAATGCGAGGCCTATCGTTTATTTATGCTGTCGATGTCGTTGATAATGTTATCATCCTTGTCCTTACAAAGGCTTGTCCTGGGTTGATATCCATTCTTCATTGTGTTGATTAGTTTGTACGCTTATCTAATGTTCTTACTGGCTAATCTTTGGTTTATTTGCTGTAACTGCTTGTCAACATGTTTTCGTTTCTTACGACTAATGGCGATAAGCTTCATTTTTCGCTTTATTCGAGGCCCTGCATTCATCGCCGAACTAGTCTGTTCGTCTACGCCGGGCTTTATACCCCACGACCTCCTCTGCAATTTTGATGCTGTCTTTGAGCTCTTCCCAGAACTCATGAATGGCTAAATTGTTAATGTTATTAAGCATGTTTTACCTCAAGTGCGGTAGTATATGCGGCCGCCGTGGCATAATTAATTCTCGTTAGGTGCACCGAATACATTCTGGACGAATTCTATGGTCTGCGATAATTAAATGATGCTAGCGAGTGGTCCCTGATGTAAAGAATCATTGCTCTAGTGGCTTACCTAGTAACTCGGAGTCTAATTGAAATCTCAATAAAAGGAGACTGTCTTTTATCAGCGTTTAGAAGGATATGTACCACTAATTTTTTCTTCTATAACCCGCATATTTATTTGCTATTGGTGGTTTGTCTAACAACTATCCGCTTGTGTGAATAAAATATCCTATTTCCAAGGCATGACTTCGAATAGTTTGCAAAACTAGGTTTTGATCTGCATCAATACTTAAACATTAAAACTTACACTTGATTTTTTAGGTCCATCAAAAAGTATACGATTGGTCCGCTCGTTTGCAGTCCGACTGGTTCTTCGAGGATACATCTGTCCTGATGCGAATCCAAATACGGATTCATTGCATCCGAAAGCGTTCTGTCCAAGGAAAGTCCAAACTAAAATGAAGACAAATGGTACGAATTGCAATTATTTGCATTACAATGTATGAACAATGATAAACAGCACCCACCACTTTATCTTCCTGTCCGGGTCTTATCCGAAAATTGCTCAACTTTACATCGAGTATGCCGCCCTGATAAAATCCAAACGTACTCAGTGCAATGTATGGTCGAGTATCGTCCTGCAAAAGAATGAATTAATCTCCCCGTCGTCATCAGAACGCAACAAATCATAAAAATTCAAGGAGAAGGCCATGCATGCAAATTAATCGATTTTCTAGTTGAATTTTGCGTTGGTGACAAAATCACGGTCGCGCTACTTACCCGGACTTCCAGGTGATGTTTTCGTCCATTACAAGCTGCTAACAGTACGGTTAGCGTAAAAAGAATCAACCGCATCTTTGAGTTGACTTTTTTATCGCGAAATCTTAAAAAATTCTTTGCTGTGTTTGCAACAATTATGATCAGCTGAACAAGGGAAAAAATGACACACATCCACCGTGCGTGCGAAAAGACGACAGAAGTTTTGACGTAAAAAATGTTTTTGATAGCAACTGTCATTCGGGCACAATGGTAAGTTCGAAAGATTAGAGTAGTTTATAGTAGGAGAGGACATTTATTTTCGAAATTCGAAAAACAGTTGGAAAACGATTTTTTAAATATCTTCTAGATTAGTTAACTTTTTATTATATACTAGCTGAGAGAGCTCGCTTCGCTCGCTCTCTTATCTAGTGCGCGCTACGCTCGCGTTGTTCGCTTCGCTCACAACTTGACACTGATTTAACCTTATGAGCGATTTTGAATGCCAATCAACCTGTTAATTATAATTTATTGTAATCAACGTATCGATGATGAAACTAAAGTGGATATGTAAACAAAGCGATAAATAATTTGCGTCGCGGCAACACTTCTTTAGGGGTCAAGGCAACAACATCATACTCAACCCCCTGACTGACTGATCAGACTGCACTTGCCCTTCAAAAATATTGGGAGTGTTATTATTAGCGTGAGTTATTTCGAAAATCATTAATTAGTATTACTGATTCCAAGATAGTAAATGAAAGAAATACTCGATGCTGATCGACCGATAGATTGTCGTCTAAATTTAGATTATATATTTCAGTTTAATGTGAAGAATTAAGCACACATCACACGTTTTTATTGCTATAGTCACGAAGCACGCTCATTTACTCACTTTTCACCAAGCTTACTAAAATGTGCGCGCGCCACCTATCGAAAACTGTTAATACTAACCCAGAAACCATCATACATCCAGGTTGACGGTTATCGTTGACCACCCTCTGTAATGTTCGGAGAAAAGGGTCAGATAACCCTTTAGACAATTTTGTGGCAAGTCCGGCGACACCTCAATCGTGTCACTCCGCCAAAGGATTGCGGAGATATCGTCGGATTTCTGAAGTAGTACGAAGTTGATTGTGAAATTGCTGTGACAACATATAGGATGTATGTACGTAAAAACGTAGTCACCTTGAATGCAATTTATCGGAAATATCGACGGACTTCCGACCACCCTGTGCTCTAATTGGGGAAGAGGGTCCAATTACTCTTTAGGCAATTTTGTGGCGAGTCCGGCGACACCTCAATAGTGTCGCTCCGCCAAAGGATTGCGGAGATGGCCAACATCCAGGTTGAAGGTTATCTCTGAACACCCTGTGCACTTATCGGAGAAGAGGCTCCGATGACCCAATAGGCAATTTTGTGGCGAGTCCGGCGACACCTCAATCGTGTCACTCCGCCAAAGGATTGCGAAGATATCGACGGATTTCCGAAGTAGTACGAAGTTGATTGTGAAATGGCTGTGACAATATCCAGGATGTATGTATGTACATAAAAACGTAGTCACCTATCACCTTGAATACAATTTATCGGAGATATCGACGGATTTCCGACCACCCTGTGCTCTCATTGGGGAAGAGGGTCCAATTATCCTTTAGACAATTTTGTGGCGAGTCCGGCGACACCTCGATAGTGTCGCTCCAAAGGATTGCGGAACTTCGATATTTATTTTTGGTCCATAAACCTTCTCCAACGGATAAAACAAAAAAAGAATCATCCAAATCGGTCCAGTGGTTTAGACGTTTACTATGGTAACAGACACAAATACACATTCACTTATATATACACATATGGCCAAAGAAATAAGTACACCCATACGAATTTTTCTTATCACCCTGTAGCCAAGTAGTTATTTTAGGAAATAAACTCATATGGAAAGATTTAAATACTTAATTGGTGAGGAATGAAATAAGATGTAAATTAGCATATTATAATAAATAACAGCTTTCATTTACCTTGAAAAAGTACGAACTGACTAAAATAGGCTGGACAAAATAATAAGTACATGTCAGTTAATTTGATTAAAACTTGTTTTAATTAAAATATTAAGTTCTGATTCGACAAGAATTTAATTTATTTTATTATTTAAAAGTAAATGGTCCATTATTTTGAAAGCAAAAAAGGTTTTTGTTGGCCTTTTGGAGATAATTCTTATGGTATGTTCCCATACATCCATATATCCAGTTACTTCCAGGAAATTCCGTAATTGGTCCGTTTTGTGAAAACTGTGTTTCTGTTTCATTGATTCAACTCCCCCTAAACATTCCAGATTCAATTTAACTCTAGTAACAACGTGAAAAGCCACCCGACTTGGTTGAAGCGGATCCTTGACCAGTTTGTGAGGTACGGTTAGGGTTAATATCCTGCTGAAATCCCCATTTAAAGTGTGTGTTTTCATCAGTGAAATATTCTAGGACTCTAAAATAACATTTCTTATATGGAAATTGTCTCATTGTAAGGGTTATTAGGTATATTTGAACGAAACCTAACTATGAAAATTAAACCATAGACCACGCTTTTTCGACTCCATGGGAAATAGTCAGTAGATGTAGCATATATTATATTATTTTTTTTCCTGAATGAAGAATATTACGATAAGAGTAGTTTCCAATCAAATTTATTACGATCTCATAAATAAAACAGAACATTCTGTGAGTTTTCATTGTTCGGTCTGGAACAAGAAAAACTATCCCTCCCAAATTTTCTTGAACCGTCAACACTTTTTTGACGTCCTCATGGGAACTTCCAAACTTTTTGTCAAAACTGCTTTACTTCTTGTATTCTTCGATTAACTTTTCAAATGGATTCTATATTTTAAATATTTGCCGCGAAATTCACCAAGAGAACTTTTCTCGCCATAGTGATAATGAGACCGACAGTTGTCCTTAAGGCCCTTACATAGACTTAACTGTATTTGAGACTGCTCATATTTACTTTTTAATGAATTACACAGTAAATACAATGTTTAGCTGGTTTATTTCGTTATTGAGAGAATCATTTTTCCGCTATTTCAAAGTTTCGAACTTAAGCTTCTTTTTTCGTACCTACCATGCGTTTTTCGCCCCCTTAAGTATTTTTGTTTGTTTTTAATTTAACGCTTCTTGCATACACCAATTAATAAAAAAATAAATCCTTACGGAAAATAGCAACTTGTTGTCAAAAGATTGAAAAAACGATGGTGTACTTATTATTTTGACCAAGCTGAAAACCCACTTCAAAGTTAATATCGGGAGGGACTAAGAAAATAGGGGGATGCCATTTAGTTTTTCGGTTCCGTTGGCATTGTTGTATCCTAATTGTTGTAATGACTATCTATTTGGAGTAATTCAATTTTAAAAAGGGTATGAAAATTTGGCATAAAAAGGTACATGAGGGGTGTACTTATTTTTTTGTCCATATGTGTATATAGATAGAAGATAGATAGATAGAAGATTATGGCTCCACTATACTACGTCATATCATCATATTTCAATCATATCCTTAAGCCGGTTCGATTTCATTTAGTACACGTATAAAAATTTAAAGCGAATGAATCGAGTAGGTTTAATCACTTCTGTACAAAAAATAGTAAAATAACAATAAAAAGAAGAGGAGGGCACTTCGGGGCATGGAATATAGTTTACGACCTATTACCATACCTAGCACGGATATATACAAAATTTCATAAAAATCGGTCCAGCCTTTTCGAAAAGATCGTATCCTTAAGCCGGTCGCAAAAGGATTGCGGAGATGGTCAGGATCCAGGTTGACGGTTATTTCTGACCACCCTGTGCACTGATCGGAGAAGACGTTCCGATGACCCTTTAGACAATTTTGTGGCAAGTCCGGCGACACCTCAATCGTGTCACTCAGCCAAAGGATTGCGGAGATATCGACGGATTTTCGAAGTACTACGAAGTTGATTGTGAAATTGCTGTGACAACATCCAGGATGTGTGTACGTAAAAACGTAGTCACCTTGAATGCAATTTATCGGAGATATCGACGGATTTTCGACCACTCTGTGCTCTAATTGAAAAAGAAGGTCCAATTAACGTTTAGACAATTTGGTGGTGAGTCCGACGACACCTCAATAATATCGCTCCGCCAAAGAATTGCGGAGATGGCCAACATCCAAGTTGACGGTCATCTCTAACCACCCTGTGCACTGATTGGAGAAGAGGGTCCAATGATCCTATAGGTAATTTTGTGGCGAGTCTGGCGATACCTCAATCGTGTCACTCCGCCAAAGGATTGCGGAGATATCGACGGATTTCCGCAGTAGTAGGAAATTGATTCTGAAATCCCTGTAACCAATATCCTGGATGTATGTACGTAAAAACGCAGCCATCTTGAATACGATTTTTCGGAGCGACACTGTAGTTGATCCAATGACAACTAAATACATATTTAGTGAATTTAAATGTTGTCAATGAAAACTTGATTACAACAGGTGACTCTCATACAAAATGGAATTTCGATATTTACCACCACTTCCTTTGATATTTTCAAAAAAAAAATTGGTCCATAAACCTTCTCCAATGTAAGACGGATAAAACAAAAAAAGAATCATCCAAATCGGTCCAGTGGTTTGAAGTTTACTGGCAACAGACAGAAATACACGTCCATTTTTATATATATAGATTTTAGTCTTTTATTACAAGTTAAGCACTCTATTAAACTGCTGAGCGACTTTTTAGGAGCGAAAAAGAATTGCATCTGAAAGTGCACATTTCTATTCAAATTCTTCAAGGAAAATGTGTCTTTAGATTATTGAACTGAATTCATCAAAATATCGTTGTTGTTAGATGCGCCACAGACCCTCCGATCGATCGGCCAGATTTTTTGATTGTGAGATAAATCGGAAGGTGTATGGCACCATCGGATTCAATATTTCGATTTGACATGTGGAACGTATATTGCCTAAGCAATTTTCCGTACAAGCGGTCATGACAACGATGTGTTCTCAGTTGCTGATTTTTTGGCATAAACCTTTGGACATTCTTCATGCTGTAGTTGTGGCGGTCATTCTCCATCAAAGTAGCAATGGATGTCCATCTTTCATCGCCAAAAATGGTATAACAAGCTTGACACACTTAACTTCGAATGACGCAAATACGTCATTATGACGAAAATTTACCATCATTATGACGAATTCCAAATTACACATTTGGACCATCATTTGTTCAATAATGACAGGTGACGCCATCTGTTGCAAAATTAAAGAACAAGAATTTGTGAAAAAATATTAAATTTGTTATCAATCTTTACACATTTCTATTCAAATTCTTCAAGAAAAGTGTGTCTTTAAATTAGTGAACAGAATATTCATCAAAATATCGCTGTTGTAAGGGACATTTTCATCGTTTACACAAACGTCAAAAGTAAATGACGAATCCTAATGACGAAAACATATGTGTCACCTCAATTTCGAACTTTCATCATTATGACGGATTATCGTCATAATGATTTGGATATCTGTCATAGGCATAATTTTCGCTATTTTGTGTTATGTCTTGTGGACCGTAAGACTATCTATTTCAGATTGCTCAAAAATTGCCTAATGTATGTGCTGTACGGGCGGCAGATCGATTGCCCACAATCGATTGCCCAATCGATCGGCCGAGAAATCGTCAGGTTTGTGGCGGCCTTATGGGACATTTTCATCATCTACACAAACGTCAAAAGTAAATGACGAAAACCTATGTGTCACCTCCATTTCGAACTTTCATCATCATGACGGATTATCGTCATAATGATTTGGATATGTGTCAAGCTTGTTATTCAGCTGTGGGTTTATGTTACAGGTAGGCCTTTTGGTTTTAGTGGGGGACTATGTAGGTACATTTTCGATTTTCAAGAATTAGTAAAGAAAATGGTTTTTGAATTAAATGGGTGCGTTTCTGAACTGTTGTAGTTGTTGAACTGCTGATAAAAAAATGTTTCTCCCAAGTCCCAAAGACTAAAATATTTGATTTGGTGTTATTACAGATATTTTTTTTTCATAACCATGGAATCAAATGATCGTGAAGAACTCTCTCGCACTCGTAAAGGAAAAAAAATCATTGTCCCAGTATAGCATGCAGCTCTATAGCCCTTGGTAAGTCATATGAAAATTATGTTGTCTTTTTTTTGTTTTTCTTTTGTACTGTGTACATGTGTAATATTGTATGTATGTATTTGTGATACGAACCGATCCTACCTTGTGACCAATTCAAAAGTACCAATATACTATGGGCCGGTTTCTCGTACATCTTATCTAGTGGTTGGTGATCCCAACTAGCATTTTTAGTAGCGAAATCGTAGTCGCCACCCCAATGTTCTTTGTAAGAGTAGCAGCTACTGTCAATCGTTCCGTAATAGGAACCCTTTTGGTCACCGAAACACCACTAATAAAGGAAATGAAGTTTCGTGTCGAGGGTCATTTTGCCACCAATAAAAAGAAACGTGTTTGCAACGTACCAAACGAGTGGCATAGTTTGCCCAACCAAGTAATTGGTCCTTTATTGATCCCATTTTCGCACACATCTAAGTTGTGAATATGTGTATGTATAAGCCCTGTATATGTAGATGGTTTTGATATTATAGCTCGAAAAAAGCAATGCCCTCTCATTTTTCTAATGGTATCTTGAAAAAAATTGACAAATATATTTCGAGCTTTTTATAAATTTATCACTTTACATGTTCACGAAACAAAATATTAACTTAAAAAATGTAATTCTAAATTATTTCATGTGAAATTAAACTGTTTCTTTTCTGAAATATGCAAACCATGATTTTGTCAATAACCTTGGAAAATATGGGGACAAGCATTTGACAGCTGCAAATGGTTCTTTAAAGTTCCCAGTAAGACTTTATAGTACCTATCGGTAGCAAGTATACAGTTATAAATTTTACTATAAAGTAGCAAATCCTTCAAAGTAACTAAGAAATTGCAAGGCTACGGTTTTGCCATCGTATGAAATTGCATAATAACTTTTAGTAGAATCCTTACGTGATTCCTTACGATAGCGTAACCAAGCAAAATATGGCGTAACTATGGAAAGTAAACATTCAATTCAATAGAATATTCATGCTTGTGTGTAACTACTTAGGGACAAACGGCACCGAACCACTAGGATCCTCATTTCCTATCGTATACTATTCATGAATGAAACGATTGACCTTGTATTATTCCGGAAATCCGTCGATATCTCTGCAATCCTTTGCCGAAAGGGTCATCCTCTTTTTTCCGGTCAGTGCACAGTGTGGTCAGAAATAACCGTCAACCTGGATGTTGGCCACAGTAATTTCACAATCTGCTTCGTACTACTTCGATAATCCGTCGATATTTTTGGAATCCTTGAGTCCAGCGAAACGATCGCTGGACTCGCAACAAAATTTTCTAAGGTGGCGTCGGAGCACCTTTGCTGCGCAGCTCACAAGGGGATAACCGGGATAAATACAATAATTCACAAAATGCTTTTGTTAGTTGTCAACCTAGATGTCGGTCACAGCAATTTCACGATCAACTTCGTACTATGCACTTTGGAAAATCGTCGATATCTCTGCAATTCTTCGGCCGAGCGATACGATCAGGGTGTCGCCGGACTTACCACAATAGGGCAATTTTATTTATTTGTATAAGTCCATACAACGAGTAAAAACCTTCCTTCCTTGGAATTAATGTTTCCAAAAATGTTACTTCTTTTACTCATGCACTGATACCATAAAACATTCAAAACTTAAATGCTCGGTCAATAGAGAGTTTTAGCAAGTCGTATGGAATAAAACGACATAATTTGACATTCCATATAAAAATTCGCTTGCTTACCGTATACGAAACAAAATATTTTAATTTTGCATATCCTAAGTAGGCATAGGTGTAAAAAACGACAAATTATTTCGCCAATTTCGACTGTTTCCAGAGAATCAAATATACGGAAATACACCCATGCCTACTTGGGACATGCAAAATTAAGATATTTCGTTTCGTATACGGTAAGCAAGCGAATTTTTATATGGAATGTCAAATTATGTCGTTTTATTCCATACGACTTGCTAAAACTCTCTATTAGCTAAACAACTCATTCCAAATCTACATTTTTTCCGGGTACACCAACATCAAGTTGTACTACACTGCACCTGTCAAATAAATTATTTGAATAAAATGACATTAGGTAGAAAATATTCGAACCGGAAAAAATACTGCAAAACTGGCGAATATTCGCGTTCGACTTATATCAAGTTGGCTAACGACTATCTGCAAAACCATTTCGGAATAGTTTCGATTGGCTCCTTTCGTTAGCTATTATTTGCTCTGCACTTAAAAAAAATGGGAGCTATCCTTTTTATTTAATTATAGTAAGTTGAACTTTCGGAGTATCAAGTTGGCGAAAAAGATCAGATTATCTCTGCACGACCTCGAAACCGTTACGGAATAGTTTTGATCGGTTGCTAATCGTTAGCTCCTATTTGCTCTGCACTTAAAAAAATGAGAGCTATCCTATTTATTTAATTATAGTTAGTTTTCATTCGGACTATCAAGTTGGCGAACGATGATAATCGGATTGGTATAAATGTGGTATCAATAGAAAGGGAACGTTAGCTATTTTCATTTTTTTGGGTGGAGCGAACGAAAAACGCGACTATTCGTTAGTTATTAACGATTATCTATTCGTTTAGAGCCCTGACTATGTCCACCAGATACTTATATCAAGTTGGCTAACGACTATCTGCAAAACCATTTCGGAATAGTTTCGATTGGCTCCTTTCGTTAGCTATTATTTGCTCTGCACTTAAAAAAAATGGGAGCTATCCTCTTTATTTAATTATAGTAAGTTGAACTTTCGGAGTATCAAGTTGGCGAAAAAGATCAGATTATCTCTGCACGACCTCGAAACCGTTACGGAATAGTTTTGATCGGTTGCTAATCGTTAGCTCCTATTTGCTCTGCACTTAAAAAAATGGGAGCTATCCTTTTTATTTAATTATAGCTAGTTATCATTCGGACTACGGACTATCAAGTTGGCGAACGATGATGATCGGATTGGTATAAATGTGGTATCAATAGAAAGGGAACGTTAGCTATTTTCATTTTTTTGGGTGGAGCGAACGAAAAACGCGACTATTCGTTAGTTATTAACGATTATCTATTCGGTTCGAGTCCTGACTATGGCCACCAGATGGCCAAGCACACATTTACCTAGACTCGAATCAGGAGGACTATCAAGTTGGCGAACGATGTTCAAAAAATGATCGGATTGGTATAAATGTGGTATCAATAGAAAGGGAACGTTAGCTATTTTCATTTTTTTGGGTGGAGCGAACGAAAAACGCGACTATTCGTTAGTTATTAACGATTATCTATTCGCTTAGAGCCCTGACTCTGTCCACCAGATGGCCAAGCGGAAGTCTTCATAGACTCGAACCATATGCCCAAGCGGAAGTTTTCATATACTCGAACCAGATCAAGCTTTAACCGAATTATAATATTGCGGCGAACTCGGAGTGTGATATTGGCTAAATATCGGTACGAGCTTTAGAGCGGCGAAATTGTGCCACGAACCACGGTCAAACTATTGTGCCTGTCTAGACAGTTTCAATTTTCGTTCGTCTTCATCATTTTGACAATTGAAACTTGAGATGCCTGCGCTATTGAAGAAACGCATTCATTCTTGAACGCGATTGCTAATGTTAAATATAAACAACTCATCATCTTTTCATACTATTAATGAAAGAATTTATCATTTACCCGTCCTGACCAAAGCCGCGACACACATTTCCCGATAAATAATGAACAGATGTGGATAGAATGCGGCATTGATCTCTTCTGTTCACTTGACGCAATCAACGATACGCTCAATATTGAAAGTGGATACGGAGCTTGAAGACGATAGTGAAGACGAAAGCGCACATGTGTGGATATAGCCATTGAACTTGACTTCAATTCATCTCGAAAAGAAATATCAATACAATAGTTGTTATCAGGTGGGGGCGATCCGATATGGCGATATGGGTCAACTGATAAGATGATGTCTGCTCATCATCCGTTGGAATCAAACCATTGATGACGCCGAATGATGTTACCAACAGTGAGCATTGCATTTGACTATCGGAACAGATGTGAGACAAAATTTTTTTTTGTTGTTTTTCTGTTGCTTTCGCTCAACCCGATTCGATGGTCGGGTACATTGCTGATTGTCGGTAACATCAAAGCGATAACCGTGGGAAAAATGATTATGCCGTTGGTGTGCGGGATGAGCGCGGGAGATTTTTTTTTTGTTGCTCTCTGCTGGATAGTGGCGAGGTGGATGATTTTTTTAGGAGAAGAGTTGAATGCGCCGGTGGACGGCGCGGCGGACGGATATGAGAAAAAATCAGGAAGCAAAATCCGTGCTACCAGTATTTTGGACTGAAACGGTTCTTTGTTTCTCGCTATTTTTTTTTTTGGTACAAAGAATCCTGATTGGAGTTTGTGCGGAACTGTTCTTTGGTTGGCGCATTTGATTCATAAAGGTGCGTGTTTCATTCCGGAATTGTAATTGGGACGGCTACTACAAGCGCGATCGTTACGGAAATCGCCTTTCATCCTGGGCGGCGCATTTTATTCATAAAGGTGTGTTTTTCCTCTCCAGATTAGATTGAGACGGCGATTTCTATTGCGAATAAATCGCCAGTTGGTCTTTTTGGCGTTGTTTCTACATCGAAGGACGTGTTCACCCGTGGTTGAGCTTGAGACGGCGAGTGTGTCTGTGACGGAATCCGCGGTCTATTTTGGCTGCGTTTTTTTCTGAAGACGTGTGTTTCAAATGCGATTGAGTCAAGTCGACGACTGCGATTGGTTTCACGACTGAAAACGCAAATGCGAGTGCCATTCATCTTGGGCGTATGTTCACGCAAGTTTAATTTGTATACCTTGTGAATGATGAGATTTGTAACAATTTTCCGTACAAGATCTGTTATTTTTTACTATTTATTTTCATTACTGCTTTCTACATTTGAGTTGAGGAACCTTCGATCAATCGTCGGCGACTTTCTCGCAGTAAATTCTATTGTTAAATTCCTATCAATTTTTACACATTTTTTTTCAAATCTATTTCTTTATTCTCTTATTTTTTGTCTTCCTATTTTTTTACATTTTTTTTTTTGAATTTCGTTTTTGTGTGCTCTTTATTTCTTTATGCAACTTAATTTGTCAACTGAATATACTTTTTTATAATGGTTAAATAAATTTGTTTTATTATTGAGATGTTCCATGCCCCGAAGGATGGGTATACTCCTTCCTTTTCCCTTACTTTGATGGCAATTCGAGGAGCAGGGTGCTTTGGCTCAAAGGACCACGACATACGCTGGCCTGGCCGGGACCAGAGCCATCGAGCTAAAACCAACCTGGTAATGTAAAAAAAAAAAAAATTGCAATGACGACGGCTCGGCAGGACCGTGGTTCGCAACAATTATAATCACGGCGAACTCGACCATATGTGCCGGAAGAAGCTGTCAGCAGATGTCAAACCTGTCAAAAGGAAAACACGGACTACGGTCGGCCGTGGTTTTTAGGGTTTTTTAGAATTTTTTTTTCAAAAAACCCTTATGAAATCGATTTTGTCCGTCCGTCCGTATGTCCGTCTGTTCACTAAATAACTCGCGAACGGCTCAACCGATTTTCATGAAATTTGGTAGGAATGTGTAGAATGGTTACAGTCTTTGGCACATATACCTTAGAAGTTGGTAGGAAGAAAACAACAGGGTGTCCCGAACGTTTGAAAAAAGTCGAACCAAAGATCTAAACGAGTACACCTCATATCAGTTAAAATTTTACAGTTTCGAGTAACGGTAAAAAAGTTATTGGCGTTTAAAGTTAAACTTATTTTTCGAGCTCCGTTTTTCTAAACCGTTATAGGGATCGATATAAAACTTTGCACAAAGATTGATCAGTGGGGCCTTACATACGTTAAATATTAAGACTGTTGACTTTTGCTAAGAAAAAGTAAATAACAGTAAATTTGTAAAATTTCAATTTGCTCGTGGGTGCTCTGCTAAGGGTTTTTAGAAAATTACATATAGAATATGTCTACGAATTTTCATTCGAATAACTGTATCCAAACCAGAAATATAGCCAAATAAGTATTTAGTAAGGGCCTTTCACAATGCAAGCCTCTTAAGCATTTCTTCAATACATATCTTTTAACTTGATGAAACAATGAACATGAAATTTGGTGGAAATGCATAGAATGGTAATAGTGTTTGCCACAAATATTTTTGAAGTTAGTAGGACCAAGTTAACAGGGTGTCCCTGAATAGCTGCAAAAGTATACTTGTTCAATACTCATAGGAAAGCTTGCGTTGGCTCTTATGACAGGGAACACAATGGAATCATTTTATATAATGTTGCTTTTCCTTGATTAAAAAACAGTAACAGTAGATTTACAGCTAATAATTCAGTTCATATATAAAGCCATCCTTACGTTTGCCTGGGTTTCTTTTTGGTCAAAGGCCATCAGAAATCTTAAATCGAAAAATGCCTGTAGATTTGCCTTGGAGTACTTTTATACAAACTGGATAAATAGTAAATCTTTTTGGATTGGTCTATAATTAAAGGTGAATGAAAGGCGCTAGCCTTTCATTCTGTAACGCGTTTATTTAGATCAATCCAAAAATAGATTTACAGGAAGCATTTCACTAATGTTGTGCACAATACTTATTTATTGCTTATAAAATATATGTACAAAAAATATTCACTATGCATTAAAATTCTAAAAAACCCTCGTATTGCGGGCGCAGCCCTCTGTACGCCGGTATTTTTTAAACGAATCTACCGATAAATATGTATTTTAGTCATTGAATTGTAATATATTGTGTATGTTTAACAATGAATGAATGACTTTCATAATTTTCCGCGAAAAACTAAGAAGAGAATTTTAAGATATGTATTGCTTACATCTCTCTGCCCGCGCGTGGGAAATGAAATGCCGTTGTTACAAAAAAAAACTTACTTTCAAGTATGTATAAAATTTTGATTGTGCGTGAGTTAAATGGAAATAAAACAAGCTGTGTTTGAGGTATAAACAATTTATTAAAGTTTATTTAGAAAAAAATTGTATGGAATATACGCCTAGGTGATTTGATATGGACGCGGAGTGGCACGATTTCAGTATCTGTGTCACCAAATTTGGATGATGACATTTCATTTATATTTGCCTGAGAGGATCGAATCTGAAATCCTTTTGACGGTTCTCCAGATATTCAATTGTCAAAGTTTGACTTTTCTGTGGGGTAGTTCAGTCTTTCAAAGGGAGTTTGAGGTATTTTTTACTGCAGTTTTATGTGAATCAATAGCACTACATTTTAAATTTAATTGGCCTCGCTATCTAGTAAATATTTAACTTTTTTCTCGGAAAAATTTTCCGAGGGGAGATTCCAAAACTTTGACTTTTCTTTGAAGCCAGTTAAGTAATTTGATAAGAAAAGGGGGATATTTCTACTTTACACATTGGGGAAAGTGTTCGACGCCACCAAATTAACGTTTTAATTTTAATCAGCTCAACAAGAATAATAAGTTTTACCAATTTAACAAAGATGTTAATCATATGAAATGTCGGAAAATTTTTGCGAGACAAAATTGAAATGTTTGCTAGAGAGCGAGGCCAGATAAATTTAAAATGTAGTGCTATTGATTCACATGAAACTGCGGTAAAAAATACCTCTAATCCCCTTTGAAAAACTCAACTACCCCATAGAAAAGTCAAACTTTGGCAATTGAATATCCGTCATAACCGTCACGCTTTCGCAAAAAAGGATTGTAGATCCTCTCAAGTGAATATAAATGAAATGCCATCATCCAAATTTGGCGCCGCAGATACTGAAATCGTGTCATACCGCGTCTCATATGTCCATATCAAATCACCTCGGCGTATAAACTTTAATAAATTGTTTATACCTCAAACACAGCTTGTTTTATTTCCATTTAACTCACGCATTATCAAAATTTAAGACATACTTGAAAGTTAGTTTTTTTGTAACAGAGGCATAGAGGCATTTCAATCCTCACGCGCGGGCAGAGAGATGTAAGCAATACATATCTTAAAATTCTCTTCTTAGTTTTTCGCGGAAAATTATGAAAGTCAATCATCAATTGTTAAACATTCACAATATATTACCATTCAATGACTAAAACACATATTTATCGGTAGGTTCGTTTAAAAAACCGCGGCCGACCGTAGTCCGTGTTTTCCTTTTGACAGATTTGACATCTGCTGACAGCTTCTTCCGGCACATATGGTCGAGTTCGCCCTGATTATCACAATTGTTGCGAACCACGGTCCTGCCGAGCCGTCGTCATTGCAATTTTTTGTTTTTTTTTTTTAGATTACCAGGTTGGTTTTAGCTCGATGGCTCTGGTCCCGGCCAGGCCAGCGTATGTCGTGGTCCTTTGAGCCAAAGCACCCTGCTCCTCGAATTGCCATCAACGTAGGGGAAAAGGAAGGAGTATACCCATCCTTCGGGGCATGGAACATCTCAATAATAAAACAAATTTATTTAACCATTATAAAAAAGTATATTCAGTTGACAAATTAACCTGCATAGAGAAATAAAGAGCACATAAAAACGAAATTCAAAAAAATGTAAAAAAATAGGAAGACAAAAAATAAGAGAATAAAGAAATAGATTTGAAAAAAATGTGTAAAAATTGATAGGAATTTAACAATAGAATTTACTGCGAGAAAGTCGCCGACGATTGATCGAAGGTTCCTCAACTCAAATGTAGAAAGCTATAATGAAAATAAATAGTAAAAAACAACAGATCTTGTACGGAAAATTGTTACAAATCTCATCATTCACAAGGTATACAAATTAAACTTGCGTGAACATACGCCCAAGACGAATGGCACTCGCATTTGCGTTTTCAGTCGTGAAACCAATCGCAGTCGTCGCCTTGACTCAATCGCATTTCAAACACACGTCTTCAGAAAAAAAAACGCAGCCAAAATAGACCGCGGATTCCGTCACAGACACACTCGCCGTCTCAAGCTCAACCACGGGTGAAATACGTCCTTCGATGTAGAAACAACGCCAAAAAGACCAACTGGCGATTTATTCGCAATAGAAATCGCCGTCGCAATCTAATCTGGAGAGGAAAAACACACCTTTATGAATAAAATGCGCCGCC
Organism: Microchrysa polita; assembly: GCA_949715475.1. Taxonomy (NCBI): domain Eukaryota; kingdom Metazoa; phylum Arthropoda; class Insecta; order Diptera; family Stratiomyidae; genus Microchrysa; species Microchrysa polita. The sequence continues at coordinate 57,755,787 of OX454417.1, forward strand.
CAGGATGAAAGGCGATTTCCGTAACGATCGCGCTTGTAGTAGCCGTCCCAATTACAATTTCGGAATGAAACACGCACCTTTATGAATCAAATGCGCCAACCAAAGAACAGTTCCGCAAAAACTCCAATCAGGATTCTTTGTACGAAAAAAATAGCGAGAAACAAAAAACCGTTTCAGTCCAAAATACTGGTGGCACGGATTTTGCTTCCTGATTTTTTCTCAAATCCGTCCGCCGCCCATTCGGCGCATTCAACTCTTCTCCTAAAAAATCATCCACCTCGCCAGTATCCAGCAGAGAGCAACAAAAAAAAATCTCCCGTGCTCATCCCGCACACCAACGGCATAATCATTTTTCCCACGGTTATCGCTTTGATGTTACCGACAATCAGCAATGTACCCGACCATCGAATCGGGTTGAGCGAAAGCAACAGAAAAACTAGAGGGCTTCACCCCCTGCTCGCTTCGCTCGCCAACCCCGGGGCCGAGGCTAATTTCGGGCGCGGCCGAAATGTGGATACCCTTCGCTTGGGCTAAAAGTTTTTTCGGGCGTACCTATGACTTGTATTTAATCCCCCTCCTCATTCTTTTTCTTCCGTCTTGACAAAAGTTTTGGGCTTGGTTGAAATAAGTGGGCAAATAAAAATATTTACTTGGAAAATTTTATTGGGGTTGCCGGAGCATGACCCCACAGTACGATTCCATTCGTTTTGAACTTTTTAGTTGTTTTGATAAAGACACATTAATTCAAGGTTTTGTGAAATTGGTGTAAAAAATGTTTCTTAGAAGAACCAATATGGGGGGTCTGGTTTGTATGGCAGCCCCATGACCCCATGGTCCGATTTGATTCAATTTTACGTATGTTTTGTGTCATCAATAGAAATAAATTTGTGTGAAATTTGGTTGAAATTGGCTCTGAAATAAAAAAGTTTTTCTTAGAAGAACCTAATTTGGGGGGTTGGATTTGTATGGCAGCCCCATGACCCCATGGTCCGATTTTATCCATTCTTACATATGTTTTGTGTCAACAATAGAAATACATTTGTGTGAAATTTGCTTGAAATTGGTGCATAAATAAAAAAGTTTTTCTTAGAAGAACCTAATTTTGGGTGTTAAGTTTGTATGGCAGCCCCATGACCACATGGTCCGATTTGATCCATTCTTGCATATATTTTGTGTTATCTATAGGAACACATTTGTGTGAAATTTGGTTGAAATTGGTACACAAATAAAAAAGTTTTTCTAAGAAGAACTCAAATTGGGGAGCTAGGTTTGTATGGCAGCCCCATGACCCAGTGATCCAATTTGGGTGAATCAAACATACAAACAGCCTGCAACAATAAGAAGCACGTATGCGAAATTTCAGCTGGCTAGCTTCAATACCCGCCGAGTAAAACGCGTCGCAACAGACAGACAGACAGACGGACATGCTCCAATCGACTCCCCAAGTCATGCTGATCATATATGTATACTTTTTATATGGTCGGAGATGCTTCCTTTAATGCGTTACAAACTTCATGACAAAGTTAATATACCCTTTCACACTATGACCGAAGGGTATAACAACAACAAAAATTTTGTCTCTCATCTGTTCTGATAGTCAAATGCAATGCTCACTGTTGGTAACATCATTCGGCGTCATCAATTGGTTTGATTCCAACGGATGATGAGCAGACATCATCTTATCAGTTGACTCATATCGCCATATGGCTATGTCCACACACGTGCGCTTTCGTCTTCACTATCGTCTTCAAGCTCCGTATCCACTTTCAATATTGAACGTGTTGGTGATTGCGTCAAGTGAACAGAAGAGATCAATACCTCATTCTATCCACATCTGTTCATTATTTATCGGGAAATATGTGTCGCGGCTTTGGTCAGGACGGGTAAATGATAAATTCTTTCATTAATAGTATGAATAGATGATGAGTTGTTTATATTTAACATTAGCAATCGCGTTCAAGAATGAATGCGTTTCTTCAATAGCGCAGGCATCTCAAGTTTCAATTTTCAAAATGATGAAGACGAACGAAAATTGAAACTGTCTAGACAGGCACTATCGGATCGCCCCCACCTGATAACAACTTGCTTGAGTATTGATATTTCTTTTCGAGATGAATTGAAGTCAAGTTCAATAGTTTGACCGTGGTTCGTGGCACAATTTCGCCGCTCTAAAGCTCGTACCGATATTTAGCCAATATCACACTCCGAGTTCGCCGCAATATTATAATTCGGTTAAAGCTTGATCTGGTTCGAGTATATGAAAACTTCCGCTTGGCCATGTGGTTCGAGTCTATGAAGACTTCCGCTTGGCCATCTGGTGGACAGAGTCAGGGCTCTAAGCGAATAGATAATCGTTAATAACTAACGAATAGTCGCGTTTTTCGTTCGCTCCACCCAAAAAAATGAAAATAGCTAACGTTCCCTTTCTATTGATACCACATTTATACCAATCCGATCATTTTTTCGATTTCGATTTTCGATCGTTCGCCAACTTGATAGTCCGAATGAAAACTAGCTATAATTAAATAAATAGGATAGCTCTCATTTTTTTAAGTGCAGAGCAAATAGGAGCTAACGATTTGCAACCGATCAAAACTATTCCGTAACGGTTTCGAGGTCGCGCATAGATAATCTGATCTTTTTCGCCAACTTGATACTCCGAAAGTTCAACTTACTATAATTAAATAAAAAGGATAGCTCCCACTTTTTTTAAGTGCAGAGCAAATAATAGCTAACGAAAGGAGCCAATCGAAACTATTCCGAAATGGTTTTGCAGATAGTCGTTAGCCAACTTGATATAAGTGTGGGCATCACTTAAATCCTAGCGGCAATAAGGATCTTTATGCTTCGTTTGTTTGCAGTGGAACGGTTTAAATCCACACATACATTAATAAAATGCAGTGTATTGGAGCACTGGGACGGAGCTGACCGTGAAGGTCAAAAACGAAGAAAGGCTCCTGCAACGAGGACGGCGGCGGCACGAGCTGGCTGCTACGCTCAGACTCGGAGGTGGGCGTGGGTTTTTGCCGCCTCATTGTCCCTGTCCACTCATATTAATCGGGATTCTCGTGCCTACAAAAACTTCACACACACTCGGAAAAAAAATTTAATCTACTGAAGAAAAAGGGATTCCTGGCATCAGCCAGTTCAGTCGCCATTTTATTTATTTTTGGCGCTCCGAGGCCAAGATGGCGGTAGGCCTCGGCCGTCTTCACCCACGAAATCCAGAAATAAAAAATCCCGACCATGAGGCGCGCGGGCCGAATGAATTTGAGGCGCCTCCCTTAACGAAATTCGGGATGGGGTAAATCACCTCATCCCACTAGCCCACTTGGGACGGGCGACGGGGAAACTCGCGCAATTTAATGGGCCGACATTATTTTGCCCGCAAAAATAAAACGACGACCCGCCACATAAAACTTAGCTGCCATTATTCCTTGGTATCCATCACGGGGATATCGTACACGCACAAATTACACGAACTTAGTGCATTTAACCATCACTTTAAAAAAAAAGGAGAAAACTTCTTCGCAAAAACAGCACGTGGTAAAATCCCCGGCAGACGCGCGCGATCTTGTTTCTATGGCGGCCAAAATCAGACTCCCCGAATCGGTTAAGAGAAACCGCTCAGGCACCGGCCCGTTCTTACATCAGCCGGTTCCCTTCCCGCCAAAATTGGCGTTGCCAATTAAATTTGCGGGCCGGAAAACAGCTGATGTCGACACATAAATATCCGTTCTCGATCTGAGCGGCATTTTTCAAATTTCAATGATTTGAAAAATAAATTCAAATCACAAAAATTTCAAAAATGTCACAAAAACCGAGAATGGACATTTATGTGTCCAAACTGGCCGTTACAGGGCAGCTTCTCCTAAGAGGCCTGCCAAGTAGAAGAAGCTGGGGAAACTATCGACGAATGTCCTTGGCGTGATACACTCCAACGGTCTTACCTTGAAGGTCTGACAACAGATAGCGGCTGTTGCCCACTTTCTTTACAACACGGCTCTTGATGAACTTGAGGTCAAGCTTGGAGCTGTAGTGTGCCGCAGCGTCACTTTGTGAAAAGCTTCTGCGAAACACTTCATCTCCAGGCTTGAACTCAACCACACGGGAGCGCGTGTTGTACCGGGCAGAATTCTTTGCGTGAGCCACTTGCAAATTAACTTGCACCTGCTGCCGTAAAATTGCGAGCTTATCGCATGGGTCGATGGTGGTCGTTGGGTCCGCTAACAGTTTTAGCTTCCGCAAAAGTTCGTATGTCTTGCCGTTGGTAGCCATGGTCTGCCCAAAGGCAACAAAATATGGGGAGGTGTTAATCGCACTGTGGTGTGCCGAGCGTAATGCGCAGTTAATGGCAGAAAGTCTCTCGTCCCAATTCCGCTGGTCTGGATTGATATAGGCCCGTACTGCAGCCACAATGGACCGATTTAATCGCTCCGACGCATTTGCCTGAGGCGAATAGAGCGCAGTGTAGAGGTGATTGACACCATATCTATCCAGCAGGGAATTGAAGACGTGAGACTTAAACTGCACGCCATTATCTGTTACTATGGTTTCGGGGACACCAAAAACATGGAATATCCTTGTCTCGAGCCAACTGGTCAGAATCTGGGCTTTAAACTTTTTGATTGGCTCTACGAAAGAGAATTTGGACAGATGATCTACTAGAATTATTGCGCCGACATTGCCAGATCGGGACCTAGGAAAGGGGCCTAACAGATCCATGTACAAACGTTGGAATACACGATCGGAAATGAATTGACCTTCCATTGGGGGCCTAAGGCACTGGTTTGGAGCTTTGGTGGATTTACACATTTCGCAAGAGGACACATACTCCTTCACCTGTTGCGCCATCTTCGGCCAGAAAAATAGCGCACGAAGACGTTTTAAAGTTTTGGTAACACCACCATGCGCGCTCAAAGGGTGATCGTGTGCTCTTACCAGTAAATCCAACCGCAGCTCCTCTGGAACCCAGAGTTTCCAGGACGATTGTTCTTGCAATTCATCTCCGGTCGCGAATTCCGTTCGTTTGTACACAAATCCGTCTGCTACTTTCAGGTCAGGAAGTGTACTTTGATGTACGGCAATATGATCAATGAGATCGAGGTAGTTTGTAGATCTGAAATACGGGGAGTCCAAATCCACTTCCACAGAGTCATCAAAAGGGGCGTTTAAAGCCAAAGATTCTGCACAGTAAACCCGAGACAAGGTATCAGGAACCACATTCAGGCTTCCCTTGCGATGGACGATGGCGAATTTAAAGCCTTGAAGCTTTAACGCCCATCGAGCTAAACGACCGCTTAAATCGGATTGGCTCATCAACCATTTCAGCGAAGCATGATCGGTCACTATCGTGAACTCCTGGCCCTCTACGTATGCGCGGAATTTTTTAATAGCGTGAACCGCCGCTAGACACTCCTGCTCCGTGACCGTGTAGTTTCTCTGGGCGGAGTTAAGCTTCTTTGACATATAAGCTATGGGCACCTCTGCACCGTCATCGGTAGTTTGTGTGAGCACAGCCCCAATGCCGTCCTGGCTCGCGTCGCAATGAATTGCGAACGGACGCGAAAAGTCCGGGCTGTGCAACACTGGTGCTTTTGTCAAGCTTTCCTTCAAAGCATTAAATGCCAAAGAAGCTTCCTCCGTCCAGGAGAAACGATTCTTGCGGAGCATATCTGTCAGCGGGGCTGATACGGCAGCGTAGTTGGCTACAAAACGCCTGTACCAGCCGCACATGCCTAAAAATCTACGCAGCTGTCGGACAGTCTTCGGTTTCGGGAAGTCTGTAATTGCCTGGATTTTGTCGGAGTCAGTCCCGATGGTTCCGTGACCAATTATATGGCCGAGATAAGAGACTTTTTCCATGCAAAACCTGCTCTTCTCTACGTTAAGGGTTAGCCCTGCCTTTCTCATACAGAAGGCAACTTCTTCAAGAAGCCTGAGGTGTTCGGTGAAGGTGGAAGTAATCACCAACAGATCATCCAGGTAGACAAACACCTGGTGTCGTAAGTGCGCTGGGATGACGTGGTCCATTAACCGTTGCATCGTTTGTGGGGCGTTACAAAGCCCAAAAGGCATAGTAACAAACTGATACAACGGTCTGCCAGGGACTGTGAAGGCTGTCTTATCCTTTGACACTGCATCAAGGGGAATCTGCCAAAATGCATCTTTCAAGTCTAGACTTGTTATAAACTTGGCCTTTGGAAGACGGCTCAGGATTCCCTCAATGAGTGGCAAAGGATAAGCATCCTTCAAAGTCACGGCGTTAACCTTTCGTGCATCAAGGCACAAACGTACCTTATTGGGTTTGACTACCAGGGTGACCGGTGATGACCAAGCGCTTTGGGATTCCTCAATAACACCCAATGCAAGCATCCGATCAATTTCTGCATGGAGCAGCTTTTCGACGGCGGGAGAGATGGAGTAGTATCTCTGCTTAATTGGCCTACTGCCTCCGACGTCGATGGCGTGTGAGATAAGATTTGTACGCCCTAAGCCCTCCGCCGAAAAAGACGGAAATCTTGCAATGACTGCATTGAGGCTAGCTTGTTGTGACGTAGTCAAGAGGTGTTTATTAACTCCACGGTCAAGATGTTGTACTGACAGGGCTGATAAATGGAAAGGGTCATTGAAGAGTGCAGGAGCAAGATTAAACTTGCGCACGAAGTCGATGCCAAGGTAAAGATTCTGGCTGAGGGTGGGCATGATGAGAAACTCAAGAGTTTCAGTGCGTTCCCTAAATGTGACCGAGGTCGAAAGTTTACCAACTGCAGAATGTCGAGTGCCATCAGCAGTTGTCACCCCCAACCGGAATCTCTTCCAAGGGTGGTTTGGAACCGCCAGGACTTGCTTCGCAAAATCCGAGGCAATTACACTGCATGACGCTCCCGTATCAATTAGGCCACTCACTGAAGTACCAAGCATGGAAACTTCAGCGTATGGTCTAACATCATCACGGGGGCGGTTTAAAAGAATAGAAGAGCATCGTCGTCGATTGGCCAAAACGTTACGCCAGAAGTTACGGAGACGTAAAGTTGAATGTTTTGGACGATGCGGTTTTATTTCGTCGGCACTAAAAATACGACGACGAGCTAACTCGTATTCTTTTACACGCTCATGCAGTGGTTTAAGACTGTAATGGGTTGGAGCTGCGTTCGACTCAGGGGTGGAACGCCAATAGTTCACGGTAGTCGCCGCACTAGGCTGAGTGGACGATGAGCCACTCGGATTTAAATGCGTAGATGATAATAAATGGGCAGAATCCATGATTACCAACTTGGACATATCAGGTGAAACAATAGTGGATTGGGTGGACATATCAGGTGAAGTTATGAAGGATTGCCTCGATGAGCCTAAATTGCTCTGTTCTGGGCTGTGGTCTTCGGCATTTTGAAATAGTTTCATGTTTAATTGGCCTTCTTTGGAGGCAAGGTGACTTGCACTTCCGGAGGAGATCTCGGGTTTTGTTGAGGTCTCCGACGATCTAAGTTTTTTGAATTAGCGCAATGAGTGCAACGCGGTTTATATATGCCACAAGCACCGCAGCCAAAACAGAACACTGTAGGCTCAGCTTTGCAATCCGCATATGTATGCCCTGGCTTACGACAGTTCCAGCAAACGAAAGCAGGTTTAACTTCTTCTAATGTCGGATTCGGTTCCTCCTCCTGTTCCGAAGCATCATCAGTGTCTATCTCCGAAACTCTACGGCGAGGAGGTTGACTCGTATCCCTCGAATTGCCAAACTCAGTTGCTCTTTTCTCAGCCTTTTCCTGTTGACGTACTCTTGCACGCAACTCTTTGAGCGAATAAATGTCAAATTGAGCTAGATGTTGATTTAAATACGGTCGCAAATTCCTTCTCACGATACGAGTCAACTCCCCGTCAGAGAGTTTATAAGACATCTTATCGTGAATCTTTCGGATACTTTCGACAAAAGCGGCATAAGATTCACCAGGACGTTGTCGGCGACTGCGCATTTCGTCAAGCAGATCATCATCATCTTGAGCGGCTCCGAATTCCTCCTTTAGCTCTCTTTTTAAGGTGTTCCAAGTGTATTGATTCCCATAGTCGTCAACCAATCGGCGGAACCAGGAAATCGTTGTTTTATCGAACAGTAAATGTGCACCCAGGCGCAACTGCTCATAATCGCCTCCAAGAGTTCGTTCGGTGTAGAGCTCTACTTGCCGTATGAACCCTGTTACACATTCTCCATCAAATCGAAGACCCCAATCGGATATTGTTCGAAAAGTCTTCCCAGTTGTAATTATAATAGGTGTCTGGTTTCGCTGATTCGTTGATTCGGCTGGGGAATCAGACACCGGAGGACGTTGAGGACTAGCAGAGACGGAGGTACTGGGAGCTAACTGCTGACGTATAGCCTGATCAATGTATGTCTTGAGGGAATCTAAGAGACCCTGATAAGGATCCGGAACAGACTGAGGAACCGGATTGGTGACAGGAAGCTGAAAACCTCCACTCGTTTGCTGAATGGTCTCAGATTGTTCCCCTGTAGATGGAACAGCTTGCGCTCCAGCGACCTGATTAGATTCCGTGATTGTTTGCGGACGTGTTACGGAAGGGCGGACTCCTTGATTCAGAGGTGTTAGCGATGTAAAATCGAGGAGCTCATCCTTTTCGTTGGGATGGTGTATTTGGCGGAGTCGGAGAGTCATCAATTCGCGCTTGACTACGCGTCTGAACCCCCTGTTTAGGAACGGCCCCTCGGCCACGCCCTCGAATTAACGGTGGGGTATTTTGTACAGGCATTCTCAATTTGTACTTAAATCTCGCGACAATAACTAATTATGTACTTATATCCGATAGTAGATCCGCAAATATATAAATGAAACTAATTTTTTTTCTGTTCTAAGTTTTGTTTTGTTTTTTTTTTTTTTTTTACAATAATTGGTAATATAAGCTATGAAATGAATTTAACTATATTACTAGTATGTAAGCGATTAGAATACTATTGAATTTAACTATACCAATAACTATACAATTAAATAAATTAACTACAACAATTAAATGCAGGCACACAAACATGCATACATATAAACGACAACTAAATTAATCTAACTAAAACTAATTAACAAACCAAACCACTAACTGCCAAATAAATTAAGCATGCAAATTACGTATGTACTTACCTTATAATTTAAATATTTTTATTTTATTTATTACACTTCCACAAAAACTATAAATGTACGTAGCTAACTCACGACTCGAACGCAAAAATATCAATTAATCAATTATTATGTTTTGTAAGTTATTGTGTCATGCATTTACCAATCAGGATTTTTTTTATATATGTAATTTTTCGGTGCAAAATTATTGGTAAAGGTACTTCCAACTTACTTTGGCTTGATAGCAACAGCCGACGGGAAAATTTCCAATTTTAATGTTTATTTGAATGCACACGTACCAGGATGCAATGACAATAACTCGTACATACACCAGCAGAAAGTAAATAGAATATAGAGCAATGCAGAATATAGAGCAAATGCTTATCAACCATTTATGTATATACCAAATAGGACTTGTTTTGTTTTATATATTGTAATGCACTAAAGTAAACAAAAATTTATGTACACTTGCAAAAGCCACAGCTGATACGCAAATATGCAGGTACACAACCAGAAATGAATAATGCTTATCAACTTGCAGGTACCAAGAAAAGAATCTTATTCTGCTAGAACTAGAATTTCAATATCTAAATCAAGGCACAAGCAAAGGCAGTATCAATGACGACATAAACATACAAACAGGTCAAATCTAAGAGTCTGATAACAAGAATATGATGTTCCCCTTAACCTGTCCCAGGTGGACGTTCGCTTATCATAGAGCGCTATGTAAATGAGATGTTAAATCAAAGTTATGACGTAGCAACTGAACAAGCTGAATACCAGGAGGATGAAATGTAAGCAAATGTAAAAATGTAAAGTTGTATTTGCAGTTTCCATCCATGAAATTCTACAGCTGTTTCCAGCGAATCATGCTTTGACGAGTGAATGCGCACCGTGCACAAGTCTCGTAATTCAAAATCATGATCCCCTGGTAACCGCGTAGAACTTCAAGGATAAAAAATGAAATGTTGAAGGATGTTGAGGACGATCCTTTCACACAAAGGTACTAATGGTACTTCAAGGAAACCAGGATTGATATCTGGAGCAACTCCTAGATTCAATAAGGTCGCTAGTTTATTCGAAGCCATCTAGTACGGCAAAAGCCTATAAAAACAACCACAACAAAAGGATCGTCCTGACTGACCAGAATCTATATAAAAAAAGGAAAACTACGTTACGGGAAGGGAAGAAGGAATGTCGTAGAGGATAGGAAGCACAACTACCTAAGGGAGATACGTAAAGTATTGGACGAAAGAACAGAGTCTTCGAAGGGGTAGTGTGCACCGGAATCACCTTTCAGTAACCTCTGTAATGAAACAGCAGAAAAATCAAGTTCAGTCCATTTCCGGACTAAAAGGTGGCTCCATTTGTTGGGCGCCAAATATGTAATGGACCCCAGGGACGGAGCTGACCGTGAAGGTCGAAAACGAAGAAAGGCTCCTGCAATGAGGACGGCGGCGGCACGAGCTTGCTGCTACGCTCAGACTCGGAGGGGGCGTGGGTTTTTGCCGCCTCATTGTCCCTGTCCACACATATTAAGGGATTCTCGTGCCTACAAAAACTTCACAACACAACACGCGGAATTGAAAAAAATGTAAGTATTAAAAAAGGGAACCCTGGCATCAGCCAGTTCAGTCGCCATCTTATTTTTTGGCGCTCCGAGGCCAAGATGGCGGTAGGCCTCGGCCGTCTTCGCCCACGAACTTCATATTCCCGACCACGAGGCGCGCGGGCCGAACCTAAATTTATGCGCCTCCCTTAGCGAAATTCGGGATGACCTAAATCACGTCATCCCGCTGACACACTTGGGACGGGCGGCGGGGAAATTGGCGTAATTTAATTGGACATTATTATGTCCGCGAAAATAAATTCACAAAAAAAATACTTATCTGGGGACACCTGCAACTTATCTTTTTTTCTGCCAGCCATCCAAACGAGGAGTATCGTTGACACAAAAAAAAAAACTCCAAATCACGCCATATCGGGGACTTCAGCTCACTTTTCACCAAATCACTTCTTCAAAAAAAAAAACTATCGCGAAAGCAACACGTGGTGAGCCAAAAGGAGACGCGCGCGATGTTGCTCCTATGGCGGCTAAAATCAGACTCTCCCGAATCGGTTCAGAGAAACCGCTCAGGCACCGGCCCGTTCTTACATCAGCCGGTTCCCTTCCCGCCAAAATTGGCGTTGCCAATTAAATTTGCGGGCCGGAAAACAGCTGATGTCGACACATAAATATCCGTTCTCGATCTGAGCGGCATTTTTCAAATTTCAATGATTTGAAAAATAAATTCAAATCACTAAAATTTCAAAAATGTCACAAAAACCGAGAATGGACTTTTATGTGTCCGAACTGGCCGTTACAGCAGGCAGTTTCTGCACTGGGAGTATCTTAATTGGATCATAAATTAACACATGTTAGTTTCACGCAAGACTTCAAACAATTCCATTGAAGAAACTTGGTTTCTATCCTAGTATTCCAGAGCACATCATAAATTTCAATTCATTTAAAAATCACAGAGTCCATTTTGCTATTAAACTTCTTCTTCTTTATGGCACGATAGCCCGACGTCGGGCCTTGGCCGCCTGGATTGAAGACCTCCAATTGTCGCGGTCACGCGACCTTGTCCTCCAGTTCCGAAAGCCTAGCATCTGGTGGGCGTCCTCACATACAGAATGCTCCCATCGGGCTCTCGGTCGACCACGCAATCTGGCTCCGTCCACTCGTTGCGCGTTCATCACCTTTTTGGGCATGCGATCGTCGTTGCTATTAAACTACGATGAACAATTTATCAGATGACAATATCAATGTCATACTATTGAGATGAAATAGCACAACCGATTCACTGATATAGGAGAATATTGCATATGTGTGTTCATTTGTAATTATCTGCTTTAAGACACAATTACATGCGTATGTTATGCCATCCAATAAACACAATAGAGATGTATTTAATGGAGTATCTTTTATGTTAACGTTTAGAGAAAGTGTTACCTTACAGCAGTCTTACAGCACCATCTCATACTAATATGAGCACTTTACAGTGCTAATATTCAATGATTATTGGATAATCGTGAATTGATTGTATAAGGATCAAGCGATTTCACACGTTAAACTGAATTTAGTGTTACTATAGGATTACTACAGGGTGAAGTGCTCTTTAAGGCATACGCAATGTTAGTTAAGAGGGCTGGGTCATAATTATAATCAATCAGATAATTTCTTTGCTGTGCTGGAAACATCTTAGAATATAAGAACATATCTTACTATCACATTCCCGGCCAGGCTGTGTACTTGCACTTGGAGGCACAAAGGGAGTTTTCACAGTTTCCTTAAGAGTAGGTACTAATATCGTCATGTGGAATGCATGCAAATACATACTGTCAAAATTTTTATGATCGTGAAAACGAATTCGCTTGGTTGTACTTTGACATGTCGCCAGCGAAAACAATGCATTTGCACTTTATTTCACTGGGAAAAGGTGTCATCGACAATCATAATCAGGCCGCGAGTGCACATTTATCTTAAATCTATCTCCACGACACACTTTTCCCGGGAGACATAAATGCAAGTTTTTCGCTCGGTGAACATAGTACTTACCTTAAAACCGCAATAGCTACCAGTTTGTCATACATCACTTTGTAGTATGTACATTGCAATCGTTATCGAGAATTGCCAAAAACCTGTTTTTGCAGGTGTTTTACCCTCACACAGATGGGGATTTTTGTTATTGTTGGGAAGTTTAGAAAGACTCTTGCAAAAATCCAATTTTCCCCTAATTTTTCTGAACTTAATTTCCCGTGGCAAGACCAAATTTCGAATCTCAAAAGTGAAACCAATGACTACGAACTTAGAAAACTTTTTAATTCAAAGGTTTGGGACTATCTCATAAGAGCACTTGATTATAAAATAGCAAACGCGGGCACATAATTTAATAACTGAGAAATAATTCCAAGGATCACGACTTATTTTATCCTTGTCTCATATTTTATTCAATAAGGTAAACCGAATGACGTTTCCTTTTCTTCGAACTTACCTTAATAATCTCTGAATTGAATAATTTAATCATTTGAAATGTCTTAATCTAAACTCGAATGCCTTTAAAGTGGTATCCATCGTCGTCGTCTCAGCTGCAAACAAACACTGTAATTATTTTGCAGCATACCCAAAGATATTTTTGGGCTTCCGGCCATGTTGTTTCATTTATCCTTATCCTTATGTATACTTCAGACTTTCGTCCTAATTTTCTTGCCCTTCACATGCTATATGCAAGAGTACGCTATACCATTAGGTATAGGTATATGGTAACATATTTATACTCGTATTCCCCAAATAAGGGCTAATGCCGCAATTTTCCGAACAATATGGTTAACGATGGAAATTACTTAACACCTGACCACCATCTTCCCCCCACTCTGCACCTGGTCTTATTCAAAACTCGCTTCTTAACGTCCTTAAATCGACTACAACCCAAACGTACGGTCTTTATGCAAAACTTAAATTTTCATCAAGCTTATTTTTGTTACTTTACAAAAAGGACGCGTGTTTGAGTTGCGGGCCAACGTTCGTTGTATTGTCGTAGCGTAGCGTAAAATCATTATCCTCTTACAAAGTCATTGTGAAAGGAAACTTTTCCCCACCCTCTATTTTGGTAATGATATCTTTTCAGTACATGTAATTAGATACTTTTGCAGAAAGCGCAGCGTGTCCTTTTCGTTGCTTACAAAGTACGTGAACAACAGCACTTAGTGGTTGTAGAGTTGATATTTCAAAGCTTAGAAGAGAAAACACAAATATGTAAGTTTTCAGGTGGAAGAAAACTTTTGGCTATACAGGGTGTCCGGAAACTGCCGCATAAACGCACCGGATTGTGATTCCTCAGATGATTTCCAGCAAAAAAGTTGAACGGAACATACCCCCTCAGCTTAACCCTTTAGCTGCCACAGGCATTTAAAGATTTTTGAAAAAATCATTTTCTTGCACGACTTAAAGCCTAATATCTCCAAAGCTAGACCAGCTAGAATAGTGAAATGAAATTATTATTACAGCCAATTTACCTATAAAATAAAACTAACCACACAAAAATCGGATAAGAAGTTTGGTTTTTACAGAGCTTCAAAATCAAATTTGCGTGTTTTGACCCAAAAACAATCTTTTTTTCCATCTCAATTTTCTCCAACTTCTGCCAAGGTGAGGTGCTTGTACGATTCTTTTAAAAATTGGTGCATAGTCTTACAATAATATCTTTCTTACATCATTTTAATCTATAGCTCCATTACTTCTAACAGTTTTTATACGTTAAGTGTAGAAAACTAGGGTTAATTTTAGCTCGAATTCAATACAATTCAATTCACACTGCCCCTAAAGATCTGCAATTTGTAAAAGCTATTCAAAGTATGTCGAAATGGAGCCAGAATTAACCCTAGTTTTCTGCACTTAAGGTACTAAAACTGTTAGAAATAATGGAGCTAGAATAAAATGATGTAAGAAAGATATGATCGTAAGACTATGTACCAATTTTTAAAAGAATCGTACAAGCACCTCACCTTGGCAGAAGTTGGAGAAAATTGAGATGGAAAAAAAGATTGTTTTAGGGTCAAATCACACAAATTTGACTTTGAAGCTCTGTGAAAACCAAACCTCTTATCCGATTTTAGTGTGGTTAGTTTTACTTTAGGTAAATTGGCTGTAATAATCACTTTATTTTTACTATTCTAGCTGGTCTAGCTTTGGAATTATGAGGCTTTAAGTCGTGCAAGAAAATGGTTTTTTCAAACATCTGTAAATGCCTGTGGCAGCTAAAGGGTTAAGCTGAGGGGGTATAGAACATTTTTGCTGGAAATCAACTGAGGAATCATAATTCGGTGCGTTTATGCGGCAGTTTCCGGACACCCTGTATAAAAAATAAATAACAGGCGCGACAATCCAGCATTGGACTAAGGCCGCAGGATGTGTTAGTGACATCCTATTTCCAAGATCTTATCTGCTTTTTTTTGAGGTAATGAGATCAGCATCACGCTCAGCAGTGTTATTTATCCCCATAAATGGGTACTCGTTTAACATCTGAGTGAGATCATAGTCCGTCACAAGCTCGTGAGTTCGAAAAACACCATGGAACACGGTGAGATTCGAACTCATGAGCCTGTGCACCGAAGGTGCGCGCACTAACCGCTAGACCAGCCAGACTACGGACACCCTGTATAGTGCAGTCAAAATATCCCATTTCAGGCCTCCAAATAGAAAAAAGTAAGGCTATTTTTTGTGGTTTTTGAATCAGTGGGCCCCCAAGAATCTAAAACTCTTTTTGCTAAAAAAAAATTTTGATCGGAAAGGTCCCAAAAAGGACAAAAAGATTTAATCCTTGACCGGAGGTCGGCATGTGGGGTATCAAATCAAAAGGGACGTCGAGTGCATTACATGCCCGGTGTTTGTTTCCTGTTTCAAGGACCCTCAACGGAATAAATCGGGATTAAATGGAAAAATATTGTGTTTTCCGTGTATCTTTCCAAAGCCATAACTACGAGAATAATTCAAGTTGTCACTACGTTTCTCACTTTTCCGAATCAATAATAGGTTAAGATTCTACCATTAAATTTGCTAAGAAAAAAATTATCGGAAAGCTCTGAAAAAGGACATTCAAGGACACTAATTACAAACCCTGATCGAACGTGAGCATGCGGGGTGTCATATCAAAGAGGACGTCGAGTGCATTGCATATCCAGTGTTTGTTTCCTGTTGCAAGGACACTAAATGGAATAATTCGGGCTTAAACGAAAAATTACGGCTTTGGAAAGATACATACACGAGAAACACGAAAATTTTCCTTTGGATCCCAATTTTCTCCTGTGAGGGTCCTTGAAAAAAGTAATAGACGCCGAATATGGAATGTACTCGACGTCCTCTTTGATATGACACCCCGCATGCCAATCGATCAAGGTTTGTAATTAGTATCCTTTAATGTCCTTTTTCGGAGGTTTCCGATCATTTTTTTCTTAGCAAATTTAATGGTAGAATCATTAGCTATTATAGATTCGGAAAAGTGAGAAACGTAGTGACAATTTGAAATACTCTCGTAATTATGGCTTTGGAAAGATACACGGGAAACACAATTATTCTCCATTTAATCTCGATTTATTCCGTTGAGGGTCCTTGAAACATGGAAAAAACACCGGCTGTAATGTACTTGACGTCCCCTTTGATTTGATAACCCACATGCGGACCTCCGGTCAATGATTAAAAAGTATCCTTTTTTGTCCTTTTTGGGACCTTTCCGATCAAATTTTTTTTTAGCAAAATGAGTTTTAGATTCATGGGAGCCCACTGATTCAAAAACCACAAGAATTAGCCTTACTCTATTTTTTTTCTATTTGAAATGCTAATATGACTGCACTAATAACGAAAGGATGAAAGGTGTAAGCTGTAAGTTATATGTGTGTACATGTCATCTATTCAACAGTGGGCTTTGTGGTGATAATAAATTGATTTTAAGTTTGCCAAAGTTTGATTAGTGCGGTCAAATGAAAACGATTAGGTGTAATATAAAAACAAATGATCAACTAGTTTCTACATAAGTTGCTGTTATATGAGATTATTCAGATGACAGCCAACAATCCAATACTGCAAAAACCAGGATGCACTTGGAGTTTAATGCCCTGGAAATTATTTCTTTCCTTTGCTTGTTTCGCTTTTATTTTCACTTGCGTCATCAATTTATCTCCAAATAATTGTAAACAAACAAATTCCAAACAAACCAACAATCAGAATCCCCCTCGGATATTTATTACTCACAGAGAAGTCCTTTTACGACATTACATTAATACCCGCATACCAATAGGCCATAAATGCTTTTGTAGTGTATACGAGTGGTATGTGTAACCGCCCATGATTCTTCTGGCTTCTGGGTTCCAGTCACTTGGTTAGACACAATTTAAAAGGATTTAAATCTTTGGTTCACAGAGTCCTTAATAGCCTCCCGTTTGACTGGATCTCGGAATAGGATAGTGTGAAAGTGATTCTCATATAAAGTTCTCAATGATAAATGGCTGGACTATACATTTAAACAGAAGAAGGAGTTTATGAACTCTAATAAATTAACTTACACGCTAGACTCTAGTCTACTAGCATTTATCGCCGGAGACGGAGTCCTTAAGAATTGTGGATTAGCTGCGTGCGTGTTATGAAAAGGATTGATTATATGGTTTAGATTAGAAAATAATGGGAATGTTGTTTACCTTAGGATTAAAATATGAGTTTTACGATAGTAGAATGAGGAATAGTTCATATAACTCAAGTTTTATTGGTGACACAGGGCATCATAAAAACAACCAACGTTTCGTTAATTTACAGTTAGTTTAGTTACTTATTCATGCAGAGGTATGGAATTTCTTTTGGAGTAGCTATAGGCGATGGGGAGCTCATTCTAGTATCATAACTTAGGAGCACTTAGTTTCTATACTACAAACTTCAGACGGTTATGTGTGATTCTGTGCGTAAAGTGATTGGCATTTGTCTCACAAAACGGTTGATGCTGCAGGGTTGGCATCCTTGCTAGTAGGGTTTCCAATTGCCACCTCGACGACGTCTCTCGCCCGGCACCCAAAAACCGAAAAAGGTTTTTCACCAATTTATTTTGGAGGAGTACCCGCTTAATTTTTAAGGAGTGCCAAACTGTGTCCTGTGTACTCTGGTATAATCTAGCAAAAGATTCTCCGCTTTTCATATAAAGACTACTCGTATCAAATTCTTTGCAGGAATTTTTGTATTCTATCACAGAACATGTTAACATGGCAATCTGTTCTCCCATCTAAGGGAGTAAATTAAATTGTCCGTTCTACCAAAATCATAAATTTTCTTGGATTTTGACAGAACGAAAAAAAATGGATTCATTCGGATTGAATCAACTTCGATTCATATCGCATTCTTTGCGGGGTTCTCAGACGAACATTGGCAATACCAATCGTTTTGTCTGATAATGATATATTAATTCAACCAATCAACACATCGAGATTTTAATAGTTAAACACGCATTTCGAACTAAAAAATCTGAAACCGAAAACTGAAACTTGTACCCCGGGAATATTTGGACCCCTCTCGAAACGAAATTCTGGCTACGTCCCTGATGCTAATCTCCAGATGAAACATGGTGTTTTATTATGAAACTTGTTGTTTTTAAACCGCAAATGTTTTAAACAAGAATAAGCTTCTAGGAACGCTGAGCTGTCTAAACACGTAACGTTGTGGTCGCCATAGACCGAGCGAATTCGGTAGGGGAACCTAAAAAATGAGCTTTCTCCACAGAAATGAGCTTTGATTGTTCAATTAATCCCACTGTTTATGACGCTCTTGAGTAGAAAATTCTCTACCAGCTGACGTAAAATAAGCGACCAATTTGATGTATTTCGTTACATCTGTTCCGTTTGTAATGTGGTAATAGACATCCTACATGTCGTTTCACGCAGTTGGATCCGAGATGTCACGACGGTGATATGATAAGCGATTTTTATACCCTATACCCATAAGATGGTATAGGGTATATTGTTTTTGTTACGACGATTTATGTAACACATCAAGGAGCCACCGGAGGTATGGCAAAGTATAAATGATCAGGGTCAGTCCCTGATTCGAATAAGCCATGTCCGTCTGTCTGTCCGTCCGTGTGGCTGTCAGGTCGCACGGTAACTCTCGAAATTTCAAATTTCACAACGCTAGCTTCATGCGATTTGAAATTTTGGTCAGATGATTTGATAAAAGATTGGATGGTATTGAAAATGGGCCAAATCGGACCAAAGGTTCCCCTACCTCCCATACAAATGACCCCTCCGTGATAGACAGAATATCACTAGCGACCTGCAATTTTTATCAATACTTTCTGTATTCATATAGCATTGATTTCCAACCGCGAACGTTTTCGTTTCTTTCTAATTTCGTTTCTTTGTTATTATATCACGTCTGTGATGCTGGAATTGCCACTTTCGAAAATCAAAGTGGGACATACCCCATAATTATGTGCTAATTATGTGCTAATTTCGTCCCCCTTTAAAAAATTTTGTACTCGTCCCCCCTCCCTAGAATTAAGGTTTATAATTGGTTGTGCTAGCATCACGTGATGCTAGCACAACCATTAAGTAAATATAACCCAATCGAAACGAAATCCATACCATAATTATGTGCTAATTATGTGCTCTGCACTTTTCCAATAACAAAATGTTGTACTCATCCCCCTCCCCCAGAATCAAGGACACTCTGGTTGTGCTAGCATCATACCATGGAAAAGCCAAAATCTGTAATTTTCACCCGATCGGAATGAAACCAATTGCATAATTATGTGCCAATTATGTGCTCTCCACTTTTCCAATAAAAAAATTTTGTACTCCTCCCACTTCCCCAGAATCAAGGACATTCTTTGGTTGTGCTAGCATCACACCATGGAAAAGCCAAAATCTGTAATTTTCACCCGATCGGAATGAAACCAATTGCATAATTATGTGCTAATTATGTGCTCTCCACTTTTTCAATAAAAAAAATTGTGCTCCTCCCACTTCCCCAGAATCAAGGACACTCTTTGGTTGTGCCTGTATCACACCATAGAAAAGCCAAAATCTGTAATTTTCACCCGATCGGAATGAAACCAATTGCATAATTATGTGCTAATTATGTGCTCTCCACTTTTCCAATAAAAAAATTTTGTGCTCCTCCCCCTTCCCCAGAATCAAGGACATTCTTTGGTTGTGCCAGCATCACACCATGGAAAAGCCAAAATCTGTAATTTTCACCCGATCGGAATGAAACCAATTGCATAATTATGTGCTGATTATGTGCTCTCCACTTTTTCAATAAACAAATTTTGTGCTCCTCCCCCTTCCCCAGAATCAAGGACATTCCATGGTTGTGCTAGCATCACACCATGGAAAAGCCAAAATCTGTAAATTTCACCCGATCGGAATGAAACCAATTGCATAATTATGTGCTAATTATGTGCTTTCCACTTTTCCAACAAAAAAATTTTGTGCTCCTCCCCCTTCCCCAGAATCAAGGACATTCCATGGTTGTGCTAGCATCACGCCATGGAAAAGCCAAAATCTGTAAATTTCACCCGATCGGAATGAAACCAATTGCATAATTATGTGCTAATTATGTGCTCTCCACTTTTCCAACAAAAAAATTTTGTGCTCCTCCCCCTTCCCCAGAATCAAGGACATTCCATGGTTGTGCTAGCATCACGCCATGGAAAAGCCAAAATCTGTAAATTTCACCCGATCGGAATGAAACCAATTGCATAATTATGTGCTAATTATGTGCTCTCCACTTTTCCAATAAAAAAATTTTGTGCTCCTCCCCCTTCCCCAGAATCAAGGACATTCTTTGGTTGTGCCTGCATCACACCATAGAAAAGCCAAAATCTGTAATTTTCACCCGATCGGAATGAAACCAATTGCATAATTATGTGCTAATTATGTGCTCTCCACTTTTCCAATAAAAAAATTTTGTGCTCCTCCCCCTTCCCCAGAATCAAGGACATTCTTTGGTTGTGCCTGCATCACACCATAGAAAAGCCAAAATCTGTAATTTTCACCCGATCGGAATGAAACCAATTGCATAATTATGTGCTAATTATGTGCTCCCCACTTTTCCAATAAAAAAATTTTGTGCTTCTCCCCCTTCCCCAGAATCAAGGACATTCCATGGTTGTGCTAGCATCACGCCGTGGTAATAGCCAATCCTTAATCTGTAAATTTCACCCAGCGCCGGCTGCTTTTAACTTATGAATTGTGAATGTTTTTGCGAACAGTGAAAGAATTGCGTGCTAGCTTTAGAATCGGTGATGTTTTTTCGGTTAATATGTTATGAATTGATGATGCATTTTGCATTATTTGTGAATATTTTTATTATTAATTAACTGCTCAGTCTTTTTCTTCTTAATTGGAAAGTTTTAAGCACGTAAAAGTAGTCAACAATGTAGTTGAGTGTGACTATGTAGTATCAGTTCCATTTGTTTGTTTTAGTTTTGAACCCCTAATTTAGGATGTCATGAGCCGCCACTGTCCTGTATCTTTATAGAAGTCAGATAAGAATTTGGTTGGGAAATAATAATAGCAGATTACCACTTGAGGAATAGACTGCGTTCCAAAGCACATGTATCATTAATTAAGAAAAAGCGATAGTTCTAATAAGCACATACGTTTTGAACCACCAATATCAATATTTTTATGTGGAAATGCAATTTCAGGATTATGTTTATGCTTTCGGCTTTAATAGATTTCCGTTTATTGATATTTACGTGTGCAGAAAAGTTTTTGGATTTTCAATAATATTAGAGAGTTTTAGCAAGTCGTTGGAATCAAAATTGTCGGGGCGCGATTTTTAGCTGTTGTAAAATTAGTTGAAAACACTCGTAAAAGTTTTACGTACGATTCACGCTGGAATATTTCCTTTGAAATCCGGAACTAAGTATACGTTTTTTTATACGTCAGTGTAAAACTCTATTATATTACATTTAAGAACTAAAAGCGTTCGTCTTTTCTCGCTCAATTGAGTTCATAAAAAGTACTTACAAAATAAAAAAACGTAACAAACGTATTTGTAAAATTATTAACTTAATGAACGTTAAAATATTGTTGGTTCAAAAACGAAGCCGTGGTACCTACATAGTGTAACCTGTAGTAATGCAAAAAACTCCGTGAAGTTTTCCCATAGGGGAAAAATCTTAGATCATGTATACATATTTCGACGTTATTGCTTACACTAATCAACATTGCATCAGCTCCAGAATCCCAAAAATCCTTTCAAACCGATTACATACCTAAAGTACCCCAAATGTCGACTTTCGAACGACATCCATAATGCCCATTCTAAGTTTCATTAAAGAAGTGTCCTTTTTGGTGGTACATATGTACATAATATCCTTTGAAAACCCAAAAATGAGCTTGTGGTGATTTTAAAGGGCTCAACTCACCGAATACTGTATTTTGATATGCATATCGACTATAATGCATTCCTAAAGAAAAAGGGACCTTTTTTTGTCCGAAGACATCTTTCTCATAACAAGTGCCGACACCAAAATAATAAGGATCGCCCCACTTAACTTCCATCCGAGTTTCGTCGAGATCGGTCCACGGGGAGAACCAATTATTGAGGGATGACTTTATGTTCTCTTCAATGACGATTTTACCGTTATTCCCGCAACTTATCAAAATCGTCAATTCTGAGTCAGAGCGATCAAAGGATAATGTATACCAAATTTGGTGAAAATCGAACTACGGGAAGGTACATTTTAAGCGTGAAACGTTTTCGTAACAGTTTTTGGTGACGCTTTTTCACGGAACGGCAACCAGTATTTCTCAGGTAGCCTCCACAAAGACATAAACATGTCAATAGTCAAGTTTCGCGAACAAAACCTTTTCTAGCCATACGGTCCAAATTACAAAATGAAATGAATTGATGTTTGACTAAACGTAAAATCGATACTGACTGAAGCCAGTAGCATCAAATTCCACATTATTTAGGACCACGGCCTGTTCGTTTTTCCAGGGACCAGAGTTTGTGGATCAGGAACAATGTTCTCGATTTTCGCGTTCTTCGTCAATTAAACAATTGAAGAAAGCAGTTCATTTACTCTTGAAAATGAATATGAATATAAAAAATTTTAACATCGAAAAGGATGAATGGAAAATTGCTACTACTCCAGGAAAACATTTTACTTCGGAAAAATTAGAGGAAGGCTGGATTTTTGCATGGGCCTTTTCTTTCGAGGTCCTAAACAAGACCCTAAAAGTCCCCGTCTCTACGAGTGCCGCTAGCGGTACTACAGAGGGTCAAAGACCCTCGAAAACAGGTTTTTCTGAATATCTTAATAACGGTAGCATATGCAAAAAAAGTCGTGTATGGCAAATTTTAAACTCTTGTGCTTCTTCAATTAACGATGGAAATACCGAATACGTTCTGGCACTCCTAACGGTGCCAGGAGGTCTAAAGGTATTTTTAGCATGGTTTCACGAAAATCAATATAACGGTAACTCATACTAAAAACTTTTGCATGGAAAATTTGTAGCCTATAGAGTTCTGAAGAAAGTGGCCAAATTTCATATCAACACGTGCAGCCTTACGGGCACGGTCGGGGTTTAAACCTTGAAAAAAGGTATTTTTTGGGTTTTTCGTGAATGGCGCTAAGACTGCGGAGTGTGCTCTATGGTCTTATAGGAGAAATTTGTAGCTTTTGTGATTTCTAGTTAGACCTCCAAAGTCCCCCTAACGAAGTTCCTCATAATGGAACGAGGGTCCAAACATTCAATTAAGCAGTTTTTGGGGAATATTTTTACAACGGTAACGTGTAACATGCATCAATCTGAAATGCGGATATTTAACTAAGCGTTGTATAAGCTGCAAATTCTCAATATAACAGTTTTCAGTGCACATTACCGTTATAGAGATATTCCAAAAAAAATGACGGGTGAAAATTACAGATTTTGGCTTTTCCATGGTGTGATGCTAGCACAACCATGGAATGTCCTTGATTCTGGGGAAGGGGGAGGAGCACAAAATTTGTTTATTGGAAAAGTGGAGAGCACATAATTAGCACATAATTATGCAATTGGTTTCATTCCGATCGGGTGAAAATTACAGATTTTGGCTTTTCCATGGTGTGATGCTAGCACAACCAATGAATGTCCTTGATTCTGGGGAAGGGGGAGGAGCACAAAATTTTTTTGTTGGAAAAGTGTAAAGCACATAATTAGCACATAATTATGCAATTGGTTTCATTCCGATCGGGTGAAAATTACAGATTTTGGCTTTTCCATGGTGTGATGCTAGCACAACCAAAGAATGTCCTTGATTCTGGGGAAGGGGGAGGAGCACAAAATTTTTTTATTGGAAAAGTGGAGAGCACATAATTAGCACATAATTATGCAATTGGTTTCATTCCGATCGGGTGAAAATTACAGATTTTGGCTTTTCCATGGTGTGATGCTAGCACAACCAATGAATGTCCTTGATTCTGGGGAAGGGGGAGGAGCACAAAATTTTTTTGTTGGAAAAGTGTAAAGCACATAATTAGCACATAATTATGCAATTGGTTTCATTCCGATCGGGTGAAAATTACAGATTTTGGCTTTTCTATGGTGTGATGCTGGCACAACCAAAGAATGTCCTTGATTCTGGGAAAGGGGGAGGAGCACAAAATTTTTTTATTGGAAAAGTGGAGAGCACATAATTAGCACATAATTATGCAATTGGTTTCATTCCGATCGGGTGAAAATTACAGATTTTGGCTTTTCCATGGTGTGATGCTAGCACAACCAAAGAATGTCCTTGATTCTGGGGAACGGGAAGGAGCACAAAATTTTTTTATTGGAAAAGTGGAGAGCACATAATTAGCATATAATTATGCAATTGGTTTCATTCCGATCGGGTGAAAATTACAGATTTTGGCTTTTCTATGGTGTGATGCTGGCACAACCAAAGAATGTCCTTGATTCTGGGAAAGGGGGAGGAGCACAAAATTTTTTTATTGGAAAAGTGGAGAGCACATAATTAGCACATAATTATGCAATTGGTTTCATTCCGATCGGGTGAAAATTACAGATTTTGGCTTTTCCATGGTATGATGCTAGCACAACCAAAGAATGTCCTTGATTCTGGGGAACGGGAAGGAGCACAAAATTTTTTTATTGGAAAAGTGGAGAGCACATAATTAGCACATAATTATGCAATTGGTTTCATTCCGATCGGGTGAAAATTACAGATTTTGGCTTTTCCATGGTGTGATGCTAGCACAACCAAAGAATGTCCTTGATTCTGGGGAAGGGGGAGGAGCACAAAATTTTTTTATTGGAAAAGTGGAGAGCACATAATTAGCACATAATTATGCAATTGGTTTCATTCCGATCGGGTGAAAATTACAGATTTTGGCTTTTCTATGGTGTGATGCTGGCACAACCAAAGAATGTCCTTGATTCTGGGAAAGGGGGAGGAGCACAAAATTTTTTTATTGGAAAAGTGGAGAGCACATAATTAGCACATAATTATGCAATTGGTTTCATTCCGATCGGGTGAAAATTACAGATTTTGGCTTTTCCATGGTGTGATGCTAGCACAACCAAAGAATGTCCTTGATTCTGGGGAACGGGAAGGAGCACAAAATTTTTTTATTGGAAAAGTGGAGAGCACATAATTAGCACATAATTATGCAATTGGTTTCATTCCGATCGGGTGAAAATTACAGATTTTGGCTTTTCCATGGTGTGATGCTAGCACAACCAAAGAATGTCCTTGATTCTGGGGAAGGGGGAGGAGCACAAAATTTTTTTATTGGAAAAGTGGAGAGCACATAATTAGCACATAATTATGCAATTGGTTTCATTCCGATCGGGTGAAAATTACAGATTTTGGCTTTTCCATGGTGTGATGCTAGCACAACCAATGAATGTCCTTGATTCTGGGGAAGGGGGAGGAGCACAAAATTTTTTTGTTGGAAAAGTGTAAAGCACATAATTAGCACATAATTATGCAATTGGTTTCATTCCGATCGGGTGAAAATTACAGATTTTGGCTTTTCTATGGTGTGATGCTGGCACAACCAAAGAATGTCCTTGATTCTGGGAAAGGGGGAGGAGCACAAAATTTTTTTATTGGAAAAGTGGAGAGCACATAATTAGCACATAATTATGCAATTGGTTTCATTCCGATCGGGTGAAAATTACAGATTTTGGCTTTTCCATGGTGTGATGCTAGCACAACCAAAGAATGTCCTTGATTCTGGGGAACGGGAAGGAGCACAAAATTTTTTTATTGGAAAAGTGGAGAGCACATAATTAGCATATAATTATGCAATTGGTTTCATTCCGATCGGGTGAAAATTACAGATTTTGGCTTTTCTATGGTGTGATGCTGGCACAACCAAAGAATGTCCTTGATTCTGGGAAAGGGGGAGGAGCACAAAATTTTTTTATTGGAAAAGTGGAGAGCACATAATTAGCACATAATTATGCAATTGGTTTCATTCCGATCGGGTGAAAATTACAGATTTTGGCTTTTCCATGGTATGATGCTAGCACAACCAGAGTGTCCTTGATTCTGGGGGAGGGGGATGAGTACAACATTTTGTTATTGGAAAAGTGCAGAGCACATAATTAGCACATAATTATGGTATGGATTTCGTTTCGATTGGGTTATATTTACTTAATGGTTGTGCTAGCATCACGTGATGCTAGCACAACCAATTATAAACCTTAATTCTAGGGAGGGGGGACGAGTACAAAATTTTTTAAAGGGGGACGAAATTAGCACATAATTAGCACATAATTATGGGGTATGTCCCACTTTGATTTTCGAAAGTGGTAATTCCAGCTTCACAGACGTTATTATATCGCCTCTTGCCCATGGAATCCGTTAACAGAGGTTAGGATGATGTAAGCCACTCACCACTGACCCTTCCCCCAATTCCAAGGGTGAATCATTCGATTATGACATAAGGTAACGAGCCTAATGTAAAGCGATTCAGGGCCGCAAGTCGCCTCAGGTCTTGTTTATTGTGCACAGTGGGAATAGTTTGGTGAGAAACCCATCGCCATCCGGGTCCACGAAGCATAAAACAAGTCGGCTGTATTCTTCTCGGTTTATTCCCAATCTCCGTCTTGTGTTGTGATCTCGTAGGCATATAATATCCGTTTTCAATTGTAGATGGGCAGGGGCAACGAGTGGAATAAACCCCACCAATTACTTCCGCACTGAGCTACGGCAAGTACATGCCGTTGCTCGCTCGTTGGGAGCCCCATCGTCGTTGCCTAACCTGTACGGTTATAGAGACATTGGCTACTTCCCCTGGGCATCTTCGGATAGGCAAGTCCATTCTTTGCAAATACTGCTTCTTCTCAAACTTCAACGAAAAAGAAACGTGCAGTGTCAGAAAAGAGGACATTGGATCAACAGGAAGGGTGCTTTGTTATTCAGGAGGTCGCTATGCCGAAAAGAGTGATTGTTTTTGATTTTTTGCTGACGTAATTGACGCAAAGGATCCAGAGCTATTTCGGCTAGCTCTGGATCCTTTGCGCAAGCAAGGGGCTTTCAAAAATTCGTTTGCGGCTAGAAACCGTTGAACTGGAGCTTGCCAAGCAAAAAAGACTAAAGTGCAGAAAAAATGCTCTCACAAAGTTAGAGTCGAAAAGTAACCTCTAAGAGGCCGTTAGAATCTTGGCGGTTGTGATTGATCTGGAAGTTGGATAAGGTGATGACCGCTAAAATGGCTCTATCGAGAGAAATGCCACATCAGTGGTCTTGGAATAAGTAGGAGACTCCTATTGTCGACGCAACCGGTACGCAGACATATATAAATGGTCGAGTCGACGAGGACCGATGGACACGGCTTCACAAATATGTCGCCATCACTGTCTTCACATTTTACCGCCCCTACTATACTCTACTCTACTTTCAATTTACCCTTTTTACTTTAATACGTGTGAGATTCAAGCTTTCCGCTGCATGAGTTCATAGAGCGAAAGGTGTATGCAATAATCAATATACCAATTATACAAATTTTGATGCAATTTTAGCGTTTCATTTATATTGAGGAGGGCAATGAAATTGTATATGACATAAGTCTTAACGGCGCATGGAGAATACCGGCAATAAATTTGAGGCGAACCTGAGAGGCATTAATAGCTCCAATTGGTGGGTCTGCGATTACAAAACAGGTGGGAGGCAATTAGCAGGGTTTGTACAGTCTAATCGTGCTGATTAGTCAGAACTGCCCCTGCCCCTGCAATACTGAAAGGTGGTCCTATAGGGTATAATGGTATGCATACTCCAGCGAGTTGCGGCACACAGAGTGCATTTCGAGCCTGTTTCGAACTAGTATTACATGGCGCGCTGCAATTCTCATCAGATGCCTCTACGTATGCAGCGCGTCATGTAATACCAGGAGAGGCATTACCGGACTCAACCAGGCAATGGTGTTATATAGGACACGAAATACACCCTGGTTCCTGGTATCGAATCATTTTAAATGGGGCTAGGCAATGGCTAGCCACCGATTCGATACGGCCGCGTTTCTGACTATGTGTCAGAGAACGGGTATAATGGTGACTAAACAAGTGTTTCGGTTTATCTGGTATAAATCCCATATGCATGCTGGACCCGTTTGGAGCTTACCCACTCCATAAACAAACACACCGTACTAACATGCAGCTATAACAAATTTTATTGGTGTTGAAACCTCTCTATGCTTTACGTACCAATCAATCCACCATGTAATGGACTACGGAGGGACGGAGCTGACCGTTAAGGTCGAAAAACCGAAGAAAGGCTTCTTAAATGAGGACGACTGCGGCGTGAGCTGGCTGGTACGCTCAGATAAGGGGGGGTGATCGTGGGTTTTGCCGCCTGATTGTCCCTGTCCATTCATATTAATTCGGGACACTCGTGCCTACGGAGAGAGTCACAACAAGACACACTTCTTCTTCTTTATGGCACGATAGCCCGACGGCGGGCCTTGGCCGCTTGGATTGAAAACCTCCAATTGTCGCGGTCACGCGACCTTGTCCTCCAGTTCCGAAAGCCTAGCATCTGGTGGGCGTCTTCTCATACAGAATGCTCCCATCGGGTTCTCGGTCGTCCACGCAATCTAGCTCCGTCCACTCGTTGCGCGTTCATCACCTTTTTGGGCATGCGATCGTCGTTCATCCCTTGTACATGTCCTGCCCATTGCAGTCGCTGCAGTTTCACGATGTTCGACACCTGTAGCTCATCATACAGCTGATACAACTCAAGGTTGTACCGGATGCGCCATTCACCTCATTCACGAACGGCCCCGATGATTCTTTCGCTCGAATGTGTCCAACAGGTGTTCAGAGTTTTGGGTTAGGGTCCATGCCTCGCAGCCATAGCATAGCACAGGTCGGATTATGGTTTCATACACGTGTAGCTTCGTATTCCTGTGCACCAGCTTCGAATTCATAATTGGGAGGACCGAAAAATAACACTTATTAGTAGTTGTATCCGTCGCTTTATCTCATCTGTTTCATTGGCGTCCTTTGACAGATTGCAACCCAGGTAAGTGAAGTTGTCTAAATACTATATTGAGGTCCCCCACTGTGATGCTTGAAGTTACTGGCGTTCTAGTTTTTGATTGCATCATGACCTTGGTTTTAGATTCGTTTAAATTCGCCCAACTTCTTTGGTGGCGTTATTGAGATTATGCAGAAGGTTTTCTGCATCACCCAATCTTCAAGACATGATGCTGATGTCGTCGGCGTACGCTACTAGTTGAGTCGACTTAATGAGTAGCGTTCCGCTGCTGTCCAAATTCATGGCTTGAAATACATACTCCAGAGCCAGGTTGAAGAGCGTCGGCGCCAGCTTAGCCGGTATTCCAAAATGCAGCAAAATGATGTACAGTACGCTTCGATCGATACTGTCGTAAGCTTGCTTGAAATCGACAAATATTTCGTATACGTCGATGTTGTATTCCCAGCACTTCTGGAGTAAAAGCTTCACTGTAAAAAGCTGATCTGTCGTCGAACGACCAGGTCTAAAGTTGCCTTGGTACTCGCCAATGATTTCTTCTGCGTACGGGTTAATTCTATTTTCTAAAATCTTAGATAAAATCTTATAAGTCGTACAAACAACACACACACATTGAAAAAAATTAAAGCTGACATCAACCCAGTCGCCATTTTTAGCGCTCTGAAGCGAAGATGGCGGTAGGCATCGACCGTCTTCACCCACAATATGCAATAGTAAAATCCCGAACGTGAGGCGCCTCCCTTGTGAAATTCGGGGTGCGGTGCATCACTTCATCCCGCTAACGCACCTAGGACGAGCGAAGGGGTTATCTCGTACAATTTAATGGCAGTATATTATAATTATTAATTTAGAGCATCCAATTTCGTAAGCCCGGGCCTAGCAAAAGAATTACACACCACAAACAACAGATGAAACTTGGCTCCTTTGTTTCTGCAGCCATCTTCACGCGCGAAATTCAGAAAGGCTCCCAATCACCGCCATATCGTGCATCTTTCCACTAATAACATTTAGGGCGGAATTCATAGGTCCCACTTATACTTAAGGGAACATTTAAGGGGATCCTTAGTAATTTTGCGACTCAAAGTCATCCTTACTTAAAAAATAAAATTCAATTTTGATACTACTAGATCATTTTTTAATTTTTAATTTGTCAATTACTATAATTGGGCTTCTAAATTATTTTATTGAATGCGGCAATACCTTCATAACAAAAAAAAAAAAAAAACACGTCGTGGGATCAAAGGGCAAACTCGCGCGGAGTTGCCTTTATGGCGCTTGCCTACCGTATCCGAAACAGTATGCATTTCACAATTTTGCATGTCCCAAGCAATGAATAAGAAAATAAAATAAGAAAATCTAAAAAGAGAAATGCAAATAACCGCATAATACTGCGACTTTTTTTGGGACCAACATATTTCCCACGCCACTGCTAGCTTAACAAAAAATCAAATTGTCCCCTTTATTTTCAGATAATTCGCTTCCTTCTTTTCCTTCTTCATTGGTCCCAAGTAGGCATGGGTGTATTTCCGTATATTTGATGTGCTGCAAACAGTCGAAATTGGCGAAATTATTTGTCGTGATTATACACCCATGCCTACTTGGGACATACAAAATTGTAATATACATACAGTGCGTACTCGATAATCCGGACTAATGAAAACCGGGGTCGATCCGGACTTCAGAGGAATTCGGACTATTAATTTGTTCTAAATTTCGAGAAAATGGAAGAGTTTAATCAAATTGTTCGAAGAATCTGTTTTCTATTTTCGAAGAATTTCACTCTGTTATTCTAGATTTTGTTGTTTCCAAGAACAAAGAAAAATGATGTTTTTATTTCGGATGATAATATCACTGTTATTATAAGAAAAAAGTCAGATTCGGATTAGAGAAGCTCTTGAAATTCGGACTACAGAGTGTACAATGCAATATTTGAGGTGATCCGGATTACTGGAAATTCGAGGTTTCGAGGCTTCGGATTATCGAGTACGCACTGTATACAGTTTCGCATACAGTTTCGTATACAGTAGGCAAGCGAATTTTTCTATAGAATGTCAAACTATGTCGTACTATTTTCCCCAACATGCTAAAATTCTAATAAAGGCATCACCTCTTTCAATACATACATACATATAAGACCGACTCGTACACCACAACCGTTTCACGACTTGCTAAAACTCTCTAATAGGAATTAAGCTAATGGTGAAAGAATATCGTTTACATTTAATAAATACTAAACAGATAAAAATATAAATTTGTTTTCATAAGTCGAAATTTTCGAGGTTACAATTTGTCGATATTGTCAAGAGTTGAGATATTGTAAAGTTGAGGTTTTCAATAATCGAGATTTAAAAATATTTTTTGGAAAGGAAAAAATCTCGTCTTGGGCTGTCGACATTTTAGAAGTCGACTTTTAGTACCCCTCCTGAAATAGCCCTGTCAAAATACTGCCAAAAATCATTTTCATTGTTTACAAAAATCAATAGTTTTGTTATGTGATTCCCAGCAGTTAATGCGGTTGTTTCTCTTAGCATAACTCCGTCGGAATATTTGCTTATTGCTTCGATCAGGATGATACAGGGGAGGGGTCTCCGCGAATTAAGTATTCCCATGCGAGGCTTATTTTCACGGTAACAGTAACACTTTTTAATATCCCGTCATTAACTTACGAGTTAGATACGATATCCCGCCCATCATATTCCCGTTTTTCAAAATCCCGACATTCATTATCCCGCCATTTCAATTTCCTGCTTAATTGAAATTCAGTCTAATCAAATTCCCGCCAACTGTGATGAAAATTGCGGGTTGTCAGCACGTCTCATCAATCATAGAGCATATCCCATATACTCTAAGGCCTTATCATTCAAAGAGGTCCATCCTATTCCATATACTCTAAGGCCTTCTCAATCATATAGCATATCCCATATATTCTCTAAGGCCTTGCTTATTGCTTCGATCAGGATGATACAGGGGAGGGGTCTCCGCGAATTAAGTATTCCCATGCGAGGCTTATTTTCACGGTAACAGTAACACTTTTTAATATCCCGTCATTAACTTACGAGTTAGATACGATATCCCGCCCATCATATTACCGTTTTTCAAAATCCCGATATTCATTATCCCGCCATTTCAATTTCCTGCTTAATTGAAATTCAGTCTAATCAAATTCCCGCCAACTGTGATGAAAATTGCGGGTTGTCAGCACGTCTCATCAATCATAGAGCATATCCCATATACTCTAAGGCCTTATCATTCAAAGAGGTCCATCCTATACCATATACTCTAAGGCCTTCTCAATCATAGAGCATATCCCATATATTCTCTAAGGCCTTCTCAATCATAGAGCATATCCCATATATTCTCTAAGGCCTTCTCAATCATAGAGCATATCCCATATACTCTAAGGCCTTATCATTCAAAGAGGTCCATCCTATTCCATATACAGTGCGTACTCGATAATCCGAAGCCTCGAAATCCCGAATTTCCAGTAATCCGGATCACCTCAAATATTACATTATACACTCTGTAGTCCGAATTTCAAGAGCTTCTCTAATCCGAATCTGACTTTTTTCTCATAATAACAGTGATATTATCGTCCGAAATAAAAACAACAGTTTTCTTTGTTATTGGAAAAAACAAAATCTAGAATAAGAGTGAAATTCTTCGAAAATAGAAAACAGATTCTTCGAACAATTTGATTAAATTCGTCCATTTCCTCGAAATTTAGAGCAAATTAAAGGCTTCCACTAGTCCGAATTCCTCTGTAGTCCGGATCGACCCTGGTTTTCAATAGTCCGGATTATCGAGTACGCTCTGTACTCTCTAAGGCCTTATCATTCAAAGAGGTCCATCCTATTCTATATACTCTCTAAGGATAGTTTTCATTAGTGAACTGGCGGCAGAACAATGCAGGTGTTAGTGATAAGTTATTGTGGAAATATATTGTATTATATTGGGAAGGAACGCTTCAAAAAAATAAAGAAGCTTACACTCCAGGTAATTTTCTTTTAAAGTTTATTAATGGGCGTTGTACCAATAGAGATTATTTCCTTAGGAACGACCATTTCGTTATTGAGTGGCATACCTGCAAGTGGCACCTCCCACGTGTTTGCCATAAGCCTCTGCAACCGTTCACACTATAAGAGAGAGAGGTAGGGAATTCTATCTTTGGAGTGGTTCGTTGAGCTCGAGGCGCGGCAGATAACGGTTGACCATGGCGTCGATCAGCGGCCTCAAGCTGCCATTTTAAGCGTATATTTTAACCTTAAAATCGTTGTCTTTAAACAAAGAGCTTTAAAAGGCATTGCATTACAAAGGAGGATGAATGGTTGATTCCAACGTGTAATTTAAATTCGATCCAAAGAGTTTTGGACTATGAGGAGTGTGTAGCTAAGAAACACCTACGCAGCCTCACGAAGTGATTTTTATGGATATGCCACATGTGTGTAGCTAAGAAACACCTACAGCCTCACAAAGTGATTTTTATGGATATACCACATGTGTGTAGCTAAGAACCCTACAGCCCCACGAAGTGATTTTTATGGATATGCCCCGAGTGTGTATTGGTTGCGATTTGGTGGTAAATTTATCGTTAATATTCGTATTGTTTTGCGCAGCAGCGAGTCGTTACAAGACGTACCGCAAACATTAATGCATGAACTATATCAATAATAAGAAATCATTGTATTAATATGTATATGATTGTTGTATTTGTATATACATTCCATGTTAAGATCGATGTTAGTCTTAAGTCTTTACTGCTGTATTTCACTTCTCGCCAATCGTGCATTCCTGTAGCGGCCGCCACCGGAATTTCTGCATCTACAACAAAAGAAAAAAAAACGAACGAAAAATCAATCAAAGCGTGAGTAACACAAATTTAGTAAATAATAGTAATTTTTGGCAGTAACTTTGTAAGAATATTTAATTCATAAAAACATTTTCCGTTTATAATAAATGTTGTTTCCCCAATAAGGATAATGATGTGTTGTTAGTGGGGTTAAGTGTGCAAAAAGGGGTGTCTGCTGTAGGATGGGACGTAATGTACGGGCTCCCACCGGTTAAATAGAATGTTCCTTCCGACTTAGTTTTTTTTTCTTTTTTTTCATTTTTCCTCTTTGCTTGCACCTGAATTTTTTTATGGTGATAGGAATGATCTCAGGAACAGCGGAAATGTCGGATTCCCCCAGGACGGTTGTAAAACCCCGACCTTCGTCTCCCGAATTGAGCCGGCTTATGTATCAGGTGCTTGTCCTGAACTTCCGATCAACAGATCCCACCAAAGGCTGGTCCAGAGATCTTTCTCATTACTCAACATAATATCCCGCCATTTCAAAATACCGCTTTTCAATATCCCGCTTTTTAATATCAAGTCATAAAAACTAAGTATTCTTTCAAAAATCGCGCGCGCAATTTATGAAAGAATATACTTACCTTCTATGACGGGATATTAAAAAGCGCCACCATACCGTTAAAATAATCGGTCTCCTCGCATGGGAATACTTAATTCTTGGAGACCCACGGACCAGGTGAATTAATTTGAAAAATAGGTGGTCTGGTCTTTCGGTAGTCGTAACTTAAGTATCCCCTGTATGACAGTCTTGTTCTTGAGGTGCTAAATTATCATCTTTATCGAAGAAATAAGCAAATATTCCGAAGGATTTATGCCAGTGGCGGCTCGTATACAATAATACTGGGGGTTCACAAAAAAGAAAACTAAATACATACATACGACATCAACCCCTCAAAATCTATTTTAACGTATACTTAAGACTACCTACTTTGAATTAAAATTATTTTCTTTTAATGTCAAAGCATAGTCCATACATACGTACATTCTAATTTTTTGCGGAAATGACTTCTTCCTCAAGCCTGTTTCCATCCTCTTTTTCGGCATCTCCTTGTAACTGCGAACAAAAATCTGCGATTTCCACATAACAGCCAAGAAAAAAAAGTTACGAATCAGCAGCGCATCAACATTTATTTTTTATCGTTTACTTGACATTAAATTTTTCCACAAAATGCTTTTCAGTTCAGACAAGGCAAACCCAATCCTGGAATGTTGAGCATGAATTTGTTGTCCTTAGAAAAGTTCTTGTCAAAAAATTTCTAAAGTTAAACATAAAAGCTCTACTCATTCTTATATGTAGGTACCTATATTCTTTCATTGAAAATACTTAGCCAAAATTCATGCATTAGGTTCATCACCAAGTGGTGTGCTGTGCACGACTTATTTGTGCACAAACTCTAGTGTATATTTTGCACTATCCCCTCGCTCCGAGAACCCGTCACAAATCAGATTTTGGAGCGAGTGCACCAGTTCATATGACTGTGCACCAACACTGTGGGTGTTGGTCGCTGGTCGAGATATATAAATGTAGATTCAATGCATAGCTTGGGTATATGTATCGTATGTGCATAATGTACTACGTATGCTTCTTAGAGTATGTTGCGTCGGGCGGTTTGTTCTGTTTTGTGAAATGTTTTATTTAGCACATTATTTGTTGATATGGTTGTTTTATCAGGGGGTGCACGTGCACATGTGCACATATAGGCGAGCCGCCACTGATTTATGCTAACAGAAAATATCGCATTAACTGCTGGGAGTCACATAAACTATTGATTTTTTTTTAAACAATGAAAAAAATGTTTGGCGGTGTTTTGACGGGATTATTTCACTATCCACTAGAGATATTTTAAAACAGCGTTTTAGGTTGGCGGGATTTTGATGTAGCGGGATTTTTAAATGGCGGGATTAAGTTGTGTCAGGATAATGTAAAACGGGATATTTTGTAAAGCGCGGGATTATGAACAGACAGGATTTTGTTTTTTCGGGACTATGTTGGTATCCGTTAACTTACTAATAAATAAGTTAAAATTCTATTCACTTTTTAGGTAAGGTAAATGAAAATTATAAGCTTGCATTTTTAAGGGCAGTTTATGATTCTAGTTTGCCCTTCCTGTTACGATATTCCGCGACGATTCTAACTGGTTTAGATGGGCAATTTCCTTGATCAGTGTTAAGAAGTTTATTAGGGTCTTTGTATATTATTTCCAGAGGCTCTCCCACTTGAGGCTGCCTACTACTGCCCGGAGTGATACACTCCTACTTGATCGTACAACCTGCAAACTGACGGGAAATCTTAATTGTTGTCATAGATTCCTATTATGTACACACCCCCGACCTCCTATGAAAATTTATGGCTACGACTATGATTTTGGAAAAATTGTGGGCTTGATTATTTTTATGTTGAGGTACCGTATAAGTTGTCTTCAAAGTTAAACGAAGACATGATAAACCCGTTCACAGTGCTTTCATAAACTTACATATGTATAAACCTACTTTGTTCGCTGAAAATGACCTCAATTTTATAGTTCAGAAGGAGATTTTTGTATAAATAAAACACCCGAAGAAGTCAAAATCCACCCCATCTGTGACATGATGAAGACCATAAAATTTTCTGATGGCATGACAAAGGCTCCACGACGACGCTATAATAGTTATCCCTTTAAGCTGGAACCTTACAAGGATCCATCTTCTTTGTGGTGAATGCCTTTGATTAGATTATTTTCGGTAGAGTGAACGGATTACAATAAGTACAAAACATGTTCTATTAAGGGAAAACGGCGTATTATCTGCACTATTTAACACAATTCACATTCTTCCAGATTGGTTGAGGACACGAGACAACGATGATGATGATGATGGCCAATGTCATTGTCGATTTTCAAATACACCACGTAGGTTGTGCGGCTGTTTGAATGTCTGCGTTATTTATCCTTTCACAGAAAACTTTGGTGACATTGCACATCTTTTGTCGATACGAATGTGATTTTCTTCATTTTGGATGATTTTCTTGAAAGAAGACTTTGTAGTTGATTAGAACACAGTACAATATTGAGATGACTAGTCGAAATGTTGCTTTACAAGGATTGAAGGCTTGCGAAAGTGAATGAATAGCCTTTTCTTCCAAATATACCCTCAACTATATTACACAATATGCAAAGGTGGAAGTCCATATTTTTCGTTACTATGCAAGGAGTTTTCTATCGGAAATAGCAAAACACTTATCCTTTCACTTGACCTTGACCCGAAATATCATGTTTATGGCCTGGAAATTTATACAAATAATCAATTATCCTTTTTATCGAATTCCATATCTGACATTCGACTCGATACATATTCCTTCTTCGTAGCATACGGACACGGACGACGAAAACCCATAACATTGAATTTCCAATGAGATATGCCTCCGCAAAAATAACTGCTGCAGAACCAAATCCATAAATCCCATAAATAGATGAACCGGCACAATAACTTTACATCGAATCGTACATAAATTTTTTGACCATTCTAAATGGTGGATTTGATATAAAAATCTCCCATGAAGGACCCGGTCGGCGTCTGACGTAGAATGTTGGTACTATACCTACGCCTACGCGCTAGCCTACGCCTAGGCCTGTTCCAAAAACCGGGATCCCGGTACAAAACCGGTGTTCACTTGGTACCGGACCCGATATTCTGAAGTACCGATATCCCGGTTTTTTGGTACCGAGTTAAAAAAAACCGACCGACGAGTCGGTTTTTTGGTACCGAGTTAAAAAGAACGATTCACTTCAACCATGAGCCGGTTTTTTGGTACCGATTTTTAACCCGGTACTCAAAAAAACCGGCTTATGGTTAAAAAACCGTCGGTACTGAAAAAAAACCTGAGTCAGGGAAACCGCTTGTGGTACCGGGTATTGAAAAAAACCGAAACCCGGTACTGAAATCTCGGTACCGAACAGGCCTACCTACGCCTATTGGTGCCGGGCTCATATTAACACGATGGTATGAGCCGTTTAAGTGGCGCGATGGCGGCACACTAAAATCCTGATGGTTTTGAAAAGGGACCGGGACGTTCGTTTTTCCCGCGCGGAGAGATCCCAAACACCATAAATCTTTTTTCCTTTCCTGATTGTCGATATAAAAACTTGTTTTGTTTTTCAAGGATATTTTCATTTTATACTATGGTTACTTTCCGACCAGAACGAAATGCTATGAGTTTATAGAGTAGGGTTTTTAAAGCAAGTCGGAAGATTAGGTTTGAGGTCAGTGGCGGCTCGTCATAGTGGGCAAGGTGGGCACGGCCTACCCTGTAAATAAATACACTTATTGTATATTCAAATCTTTTAACATCAGTAGAAATGTACAACAAAATTTTATCTTTGACTATTAGGTGAACATCATTCATATAATAGTTTTTTTCCCAGTACTACCAAGTCTCTCGCAAATCTATCAATTACTGTTTGGGAGCCACTGCACAAAATACATTTCCGGTGTTTGTATTAATCAACAAATTAGACTGCTTTTAGGCTTTTTTTGTTTCATCAAAATCGAAACTGCCTATGTGTATGCAATATTCAACCTTTAGGTATTGTTGAAAATCTACTTACCATCGACATCGACCTTTAGGTATTGTTGAAAATCTACTTACCATCGACATAAAGACGAAGCAACGCGGTTCATAGTGGGCCACTTGCGCCGGTGACCAAATTACAACAACAAATAATTCGAAATTTATGAAACTTTTGGAAGCGGTGGCATCGAATTCAACACCGACAAGGTAGGCCGGCCTATAGCAGCTCGAATGGAATCAGTTTAATAAGAATGAGAATGATGATGACGTAAACAATTTAAAAGTACAATTTTCGGGGTTACCATGAGATGGTCAAAATGAATAAAAAACCAATGATGGCTCAATGCTATGTAGGAAAACATGTTTCACGGGAGGATTTGGGATTTCTTGCGTAATGATGATTAGTAGATTAATGAATTTGAAGTGTTTACTGTAATATGTATTAGAATGTAAAATAAACTTTCGGGAACATGAACATTATTGTTGTGTACTTTTAGCATTTTTGATTTGTTATAGACTATATGTGTGTTTTTTTGGTTATCCCGTGTAGGTTTGGGTAACGAAACTTCATATAAAAAAAAATGACAGGTGGATCAGCTGGGATTTTTTTATATGGAGTGTCGTTACCCAAACATACACGAGATAACCAAAAAAACATACCTTATGTACATTTACATTGAAAATGCTAAAGGCGCACAACATTAATT
The DNA here is from genome assembly GCA_949715475.1 of Microchrysa polita. NCBI lineage: Eukaryota > Metazoa > Arthropoda > Insecta > Diptera > Stratiomyidae > Microchrysa > Microchrysa polita. The sequence goes on from OX454417.1 coordinate 57,795,028, forward strand.
CGCATGTTCCCGCAAATCTATTTGATAGTCTTATAATTATATACTAGACACTGCATTTAAAAACAAAATGATCCTTAATTACAAAATTATACCTTGATCTAAAGAATGGTTGCAAAACTGTGAAATTAAAGCGGAAATTTATGGTTCCATTCAATACAATACGAACTTTACGTGGAAAGTCGTTAATTTTAGGAGTTTCCAAAAGATGTTTATTCCGTGAAAGTGCCCATCCTGTGCAAGGAGGCACGGGCCGCCACTGTTTGAGGTGGAGAGTGGAGGCGACTACTGTGGTTCTATGAAGCATGTTTCGAGTCTTGCTTTCTCACGATTTTATTTTTTACGATTGGAAGCTGCGGAAGGACTAATGAAAATTCAGGACAAGAGTGCTATCCTCTATATGTGTTTTGCATTTATATTTCGGCTGATCATATTTCTATTTTGAAAGCTTGGAATGGTCGATTTTTAGGATTTTGAAATTATTAGACCGTGCACGTTGTGTAGTTCAATATAGGAGGAAGGTTTTCCTAGTCGTGATATCGTGGGTGAGAGAAATAACTGTCAAACAAAAATATAATATGGTTTCAAGTTAATTTATGATCCAGTTGGCGGTCGAATGGAGATTTTTGTTCTAATTACATACATAAATCAAGAAAAAATGGAGAACGTTGGGAAATGTAGTCCTCGCCACAAGAAGTTACAGCAACCACAAAGAAAATTTTTTTGTATGTACATACTTCATAATCCTAGCACACTCGTACAATCTGCGCCGACATTGATGCTATCCATATCTTAAAAATTAGGAAAGTTGTTAACTCTCTCTAGACGCAAATCTTATGCTACAATGTTCATTCCCTCATCACTGGACCAGTATAGCATCTATCATCATACACAAACACGAAAGCTCTTATATCCTTTTCTTTCAAATTACTCTCGTCGTACATACCAACAACCGCACCACTGCATTGCCATATAATCTCGCATGAGAAATTTACGATAAACTTTCGAATTGAATTATGAACGCTAAACTTTATCTGGCCAGACCAGGCGGTCATACACAGTCAGAGTCGCGGCAAGGAGACTTTGGCATGCCAAAGGATTTGTCTAACCATAGTCGTCCCGCTTGACATATAAGCTCTGAAATTTATTTTTCACTATATTAAATTATCCTTTTAAATTAACTTTGTCATAGGGAATGTGTGTTTGTGGTTGTTTGTGTGTGTAATTTTGTTTTATATATATGCGTTCACTGCAAGACTATAAAGTCAATAAAAATAATTAAATGACTAAAATAAATTTATTGCGAAATACTTCTTATAAATCAAAATAAATTTATATGTACGTGTAATTGTATGACGTATCAAAATAGCAGAGGGTAAAGTCCTTCTTGAGTCTGGAAACAAGAATGTAATTAGTCACCGCAACATTTGGTAGAATTTATGATGATTTCGTCCTTGTAAAAAGTCAAAGACGATGTTGTGAAACTCTTTGTAACTATGACGCTGTGTATTATGGATATATAGTTGGTTTTATTATATGATTCTATGAAAAATTTTTTGCCTATTCGACATTAGGGAAGGTTCAATATCATGGTCATAATCCTATAGCCAGCCAGACTCTGATTCACATGTCGACTCCTTTATTTTGAGAGAATAAAAGGAAAAATAGTGAAAGCATAGCAAAAACAATGAGTGTCTGCTGTGGTGTTGTGAAGTTAACGGATAGTCGATAGCGGAGAAGCCACATCAGGAAGGTCGATTTGGGAGATTTATTAAAGACGTAGGAATATATCACTGTGATTATTATTGATTACATTCATCTTCTATTACTTTACTTGGTGGAGTGTATCACCTATTTGAAATAAGGATGGTGGTTCACATCAAATCCATTAAATGCTCGTACAGAATTTCTAATATGATATAAGTCCATTCCATATCATTTGATTTAGGTCAAAACGAGAAAAGGCAGATTTCGTACATTTCCTGCAGTACTTTGTCGACCTTGCTTCGTGGAAGTACCAGCTGCATTACACTCAACGTTCTATCTGCATCCAGAAAAAAAATAACTTTTATTAAAGAAAACTTACATAGGATGTTTGAGAAAGAATTGAAAAAGGGGCTAATACTCGACGGACCATATTTTCAATATTCCACAAATGAAAAACTCGCGAAAACATTCGTTTAAAAGGTCTATCTACAAAAAAGGAGTACATCAAAATTCATTATAAAGTATTCCAAAAAAATGCAAAGTTCAAATCAAATAACATCGAAGTAAAATTCCCGTATGGGGTCTAAAATGCATGTTAAACCGAACCAAAAGTATGTTCCCGGATGGGGTCAACAATTCAAGTGTGCGCTATTTCTAATGTGACTTTCCTTGAAACCTTGTATCGAACGATTGAAACGTTATTCAAGTTCAAGGTTAAATCTAATACAAATCTAATACATGAGTATGTATGTAATGTGAAAGTATGTACATATGTATTAGCAAATATCGTAATAGGTTCAAGTATGTGATAACTTTATCCAAGATTTCAATAATATCATGGATTCTAGTGTTCTAATCGGATCAAATATGTATACACAAAGCCACCTATATTAGAAAGCCGGGAAGCAGCAATACATGCACACAAAGCGGGCCTATGAATTTGTCATATATACGTTGCACGATGCACTAACACAAGCACAGCGCATGTAAAAAAAACCGTGTCTGCTCTGATAAAAACCGCGAAAACACGTGGAAAACTCACTTTTTATCCGGATTTTTTTTCTTTCACTGCATTATAGACACTTCAATTCACGACACATTGCACTTTTCGCGACGAAAATCGACCGGGAACCAATACTTTTCGTGTAAAGTTTGCCGCGACACAACCCGATTTGCCTTTACCGCAATGTAAATTTTCCAACTAATCGAGCCTATGATCTGCCGCAAAAGTATATGAGCGGATTCTGGTTCCGGGCTTTGAAATATATATGGCTTTGTGTATACATAAGCTGATCAGCTGATAAATGACAAATCAAAGTAAACAAATAAAGTATACAATTCAAAGGTCAGTAATTGTGTTAAATTCTAAGTGATCGAATTAACTAATATTAGCTATTGATTTTGCAGATCCTAACACTGATGACGAAATGACAGGGAGTGGCGAGTGCGAGGATCCCGACGACGACGATAGTTCGATTAAAATAGGCGAAACAATCTTCAGATAAGTATTCATTATGCGATTCCAAAGTGTACGACAAGTGTACTTTGTGTTTCCGTTTGTGTTTTGCAAAAACGATGTTGCGAAGACGAAACGAAACGACTTCGATGCGAAGACGATTATCGGATGATCAATTGCGATTCAAAGACGCGAGGAGAAGTCCAAACATTTTGGCTATGATTTGGATTGGAGCCGATGAAATAGCCTTTTTTGGACAACGATAGAAATATAATTGAAAATATGAAGTGAATATTCAATTATAACAATGAGATTGTTCATCGATTGTATGGACGGCGTGCTAGGCATAAATCGTTCTCTCCACAATCAACGCGTTAATCGGTTATGGTAGTTTTGGGGGCAACACTTCCACAAGCCAACCCCTACCCCTTGAGATTGGTTTTACATGTTTTTCGACTGACAGTGGTTGTTCGGGTTGGTTCGTTCTTTGCAGACTTGGTTTTCTTTTTTGCTGGGCACACTTCTTGTAGTATGCGCCCGCTTTCCTCGGCTCTTGACAGTTCACTCGTAAGTTCTCCTGTTCACAGTAATTCCAGCATTGAATCTTATTTTACAAATCGTCTTGATACATCTCCGCCGACAAGTACACTCTTCCACTACTTCTTGAAGTCGCACACAGTTACGGGTGGCTGGCTTCGCAGTTTGAAGTATCAGGCTGTATGGGAGTGCATCCATGGTCGTCTGCTTGTCATCCACTGCTATCTCGTTTCGATTTTCAGGTTCCGCCAGGTAATCATACTGTTTCTGATAATGTCCACGGTTTTAGATATGTCTAAATCCCCGGGGTGTACCCGTGCTCATCGGGGGAAGGTGATCAGGGCGCAAATGTTCATCAATAACGGAGCTCGTTGGATACCGGGTTAATTCCAAGGGTAACTACAACCTTACCGAAGTAAAACAGGGCAATGCTTCGGCGGGCTTTATTTTCCTTAGCTACTCGTGGGATCAAAACATAAAACCGATAAACAACTAAAACAACCAGAATTCTCGAAGCAAAGGTTGCATCCGCTACTTTGCGTAGTTCTTCGACGGGAAAAGGGAAGGCTAGTACTTCCGAAGAGCCAAGGAATGGCAACAAAGAAGCCACCCAACGTAGCGTCCCAGAGAAACTCTACCTCTCGTACATTGACGAGCCCTGGTCTAGGATAGTCTAGGCCCCATCGAACTTTAAGAGAACAAATCTCAAGCTCTTCGAGTCAGGAAGCGTCAAGGATTCCCTGACAAAGAGACTCCGTGGCGCGGGATGTAAGCGGTACCTCAAGTTTCTAGCACAGGGACATGAGCCAACAAAGAGAGCTAACGACAAAACCCTCATTGAACTCCCAGCATGCACCTCAAACAATGCGACAACGCTCCACGAACGAGGTCTCACCTACCCTTACGCTTGACAGTAAGAGGCAACGGGTGGGCCAAGACCAAAGTAGCGCTATTCCGATTGTAGGCGGCACTGAAGCAGGCGAGAGGAAAGACGCAAAACCCCCTACAAGCAAGGCGACGTCAGGAGCGGCCGAACTAAGCCGCTTTTCTGCCCTCACTGGAGGCAAATGAAAGGCGAAGGCTTCCTACGCCAAAGTGGCCTCAAACACCAGTGTAGCCATAATATACAGAACGTTCTGTTGGCGTAGATTCTCTCTGAGAGCGCTAAGCAGGTGAAGCCGAATTACTGCCCTGCGGTTCTTTTTGCTGAGGCTTAGGACTTCAGTGCAGCTGGTTTGCCAGTTGGTTCCCAGCATACGCTTGCTGTGTCTGAGCCCTTCAACGAGACTCCATCGGTTTTGGAATTTTTCTTCGGTTCACTGTTTGACAACGGTTTTAGCAGTGGATTTACTAATTCCGATTGCTTGTTCGAGACCGGTCAAGGGTAGTTCAGAACCCTCTCTTGCAAGGGCATCCGCTTTCTCGTTGCCTTCGATCCCCTTACGTCCTTTAACCCATTTCAGAGTTACGTTGTTTTATATGTTTAGATAGATGGTTGTCGTTCCATTTACTCTAGTCTTCTCTAACTGTAGAGGTTTGAATGTTGGAGTCGAAGGTATACATGGCTGGGGTATAATCGCTACCCATACCTAGGATTGGGTTTGCAATGATTTCTGTAATCCTACAGTGGCCTACCCTTAGAGGTGGCCACATGGTGCACTGCGCATGGCGCCGGTTAGGCTTGCGCAGCCCAGTCTTTGTACTGATACTAACTTCGCTGCAGCTGTTTTTTGTTTGAGTTTAGTCCACCAGACAATCGGGGTCAGACGGGGTTTGATCACGGCCTTACAAATCCAGAATTCGAACATCGCTGGCAACTGTTTAGACAGAGCAAGATGAGATGACTGTCGAGGCTGATGAACAATCGAGTCATTTGACGGAATCAGCCGTTGAAGTTGAGATTGGGGTTTCGAAAGGCCCTTGGCACTGGGCTCGAGTAGCTGGGGAGGCTTATTAACGTGTTGAGAAACCTCTTTCATCTTCTGAGCCTTCTGCTGACGGAGACGTATGGTGACGAACACATGCTCAGGGGATACAGTATTGGCGCAAATGTGAATGGCGTCATTTAAAACAGGTCCGATGAAGGCAGTAACATCGTTGAACGCAGACTCGAGTTTGGTAAAATAAGCCCGGAAATCACTAGTTAGTTTACCGAGCACATTTTTGGCCGCAAGCTAAAATAGCATAATACGAAGACATGGATCTGGGTCTACAAGTGCGGCAGAACCAAGGAGCGCCAGAGTCGTGCTAACGAATATAGTCGCCGACTGGTCCGGGTAAGTCAACACATTTGCAATGAAACAGTTTCTCTCAACCACTAGCGCATATGATGACGGCAGTAGTTCCTTGTCCAGGCAGAATGACATTGAACATAAATTCATGTTTGATGATGCAAATTTCCGAAAAAAGTTGTTGATAGTTTACTTCGAACACAACCATACTCGGGTATAAAACAGCCCAAATTGCAATGCGCCGAAAGACATGAAAAATGCTGAGTGCGAAAGCTTTTATCCAAGACTTAAAACTCTCAAAAGTTTATAGCAGAGAGTAATCACAGGTGGCGATGGTAATGATGGCACACATACACTATCACAGTGAGTATAAGAAGAGTTTCGTTGTCTTCCAAGTAACACTGGAATTAACAATTAGAGGCTCACTAAGATCGAGACTTCAGTCACACCATAAAACCGCTTGAAGAAACTACGCTTGGTCGCGGATTTAAGTTTAAAAAGTTAACGCAATCGGGAAAACAGCTGTGCGCGTCGCGTTGACAGATGAAATTTGAAGGCAAAATTGTGGTCTTTGCACCGGAATGGATCAATTGTATTACTACCGGTTGGAGCATTTAGCCCTTCCAAATTGTGTTTGCGACTGAAGGTTATTCGTGTTGTTTTGGCGGGATTGATCCTGCGCTAATCCCCCACTTGAGTTAGAGCTTGTTGCATGAGTTCTGAGAGAACCCCTAGAATTTTTCCCCTTGTCAGGATGCTGATGTCATCGGCATATCCTTGGGTATAGAAGCCCGTGTTACTTAGCTGGACCAGGACCAGGAGAGGTGATAGGATACCTCCTTATGGGCATTCTTTGAGGATAGCTGTATACATGGTTTCACCGAATGAATTTGCGCCGTGTACAAGACATTCAAAGGAAGTATTGTCGAAGGCCCCCTCTATACCCAGGAAGGCCGCGAGCCCTATCTCTTTGCTTTCTAGTGTGGTACCAATCTTTCTAACTAAATGGTGTAGTACTGATTCGATATCAATGGAAGTTCCACTTGATGGACCCAAAGCCAGAGGCGGACCGAAGAACACCTGGATGTATCAAATGAAAAAACAACAACAACGCATTGGTCTCGGCGATGACACGATCCAAGATAGAGCTGCCTGTAGAAATATGCTGAGATATTACCGCCAAAACGGGCGATGTGCCTAGACCGCAGGTCGAGCAACGCGAAACCATGGAGCGGTATAAAGAACAAGGCAAGGAAGAAGAAGAAGGTGTAGTACTGATTTACAGGATTTCCCTGTCTGATAAGCATGTTGGTTCGGGTTCAAGGGGAAAAGCGACAGGCACCTTTCCCTGATATGTTTATCGACGAGCTTTCTCTAATGACTTTAGAAGGAAGGAGGTTAGGCTTATTGGCCTATACGATTTCGCTAAGGTTTGGCCGCGCCCCGGCTTGCCAGGAATGCTACTTTCACCTGCTTCCAAGTGATTGGAATGTATCTTAAGGCTAATGCTGACTCTAAATAGTCTTAGTAAATGTGGAGCCAGAGTCGTAAGAACCTGCTGAAGCAGGGCTGGGTAGACGCCGTCTGGCCCTGGTGATTTGTAAGGTTCCAAAGAGTTGACTGCCCATTCCACCTTATTGTTTGTTACTATTTGGTTCGCAAGTCACCAGTCGTTTTCGTTTTCCCTGAAATGCAGGGAGTTGTCATCCAACTGGTCTATTGTCCCGTTGTAATAGTGGATCCAGAAAAGTTAGTCCCTAGAAAGATTTCCAGGGTCTCCCTACCTGTTTTTGTTTGGTTTCCATCTGAGCTTTTAAGCGTTCCAATGGGTTTTGTTGGATCCCTAGGCTCCCTAGCCGGTCTGGGGAAGCGCAGATATTAACACAAGTAATTATTAGAGTTATTTTCTAGCCTAAATTTCAGCATCTTCAATATAGGTGGCAAACGAACCTTTGTAACTAGATCGCGACACGATGAAACATAATGAATACAACAATAAAATTAGGCCTGCCAAATTGAACTCGTGGGGAAAATTCTTTGAAGGTGTTGAATGCACTAACACAGCTGCTAGACTCCATCGAATTAGGACTAAAAGGACACTGAGGACCTAAGCACCTTAAAGCACCCTGATGGGCGCTACACGACTGATGCCTTACCGGAATGAGGGGCATTCAAATGAAGATAGTCTGCACAGAGCTAATTCTTCAGACTGGAGAACAAGGCTATTTTTTAATCAAGCTAAAATAAAATGGGCTATAGCTCGTTTCCGAAAAACAGTAACCTTAAGGATTATATCTAATAATTGGCGTGGGATCTGCCTACTTCCAGCTGTCTGCAAGCAGATGGCGGCACGGACGCTGATGTGCAATCGCATATAAACAAGGCTAGGGCATCATTCTTCACTTTGACTCCCTTCCGACAAAATAAAAACATTTCCAGGCGCATTAAAATCCGAATCTTCGATGCAATTGTAAAATATGTGCTTCTTTATAGCTGTTCAACTTGGAAGGTGACCAATGACATAAGAACTAAGCTGAAAACTTTCGTAAACCAGTGTCTACGGCGCATCCTACAAATCCGCTGGTCGGAGATTATTTCGAATGATGATCTCCTTAATGTCACAGGCCTGGATAGGATAGGCACTTTTGTCAAAAGGTGGCAATGGATAGGTAATACTTTTCGAAGAGGGCTAAAAAATATTGCAAAACAGGCCCTAGATGCCGTGTCGGACGACCAAGAAACACGTGGAGAAGATTGGTTGATAGCGAGGCTGCTTCATTAAACAAGAGACCTAAAGACGATGGCACAGAACAGAACGAGGTGGAAAGTAGGCGTAGCGTATGCCCTTGCCCTATGCCCCCTCATAAGGGGTTAACAGGAACCAGAGAGAAGCTATGCATAAATTTAATTGTGTATGTATATTTTTGCACTCTTCATAGTCCAGATAGATGTTCGTAGAGACGACTGTAATGATCGCGTTCGTATTTTTGCATTCAATTCAGAGCCGCACTGAGCGATCATCACATGAGTTGTCGCTACGGACATAAACCTTTACAAATTGTATGAATTGTGTTCGAATTCAAAGCGGGGGGGGGGGGGGGGGGGCCTTTTTTTGTACAGTTGAATTTTCGATTTATTTGATATCTACATATATGGGACACTGTGCGCTTAGTGGAATTGCCTGTTCCTCAATTGTTTTTTTAGTTTTAAATATTTTTCGGAACGAAATTATAATTCTCAAATCAAATTTTAGTAAGCAATCCGCACAGTTGTTTTTTTGTATCAGTGCAATAAAAAATTTCTATTGGATCGCTACACAACAAGGAACTTTCTAATCGCCTCTTTCTAGCTCTGGGTACTTGATTTTAAATTTTTTGTTGTTTTGTGGCATTGTGTGTGCGTTGATATTGATGAATTTCTAGAGTATTTGATTGGGAAACTGACTAATGAAAACTAATTTAAGTGTTATTGGATAAAAATTTCAACCAATGTGGTTGTTTTGCCGGAATCGCTGCTTGTCTTCGATCTGGTTGTTGTTTCGCCTCGAAAGCTTTCGAGGCGAAACAACAACCAGATCGAAAACTAATTTTTTTGAAATGGATTTCGTCGATTTGTTTCGCGAAAATTCGTCAAACTCATTTGAAAAATGTGTTTATTAACCATGAGCATTCACAATTTAGAAATGGCAATTCATCAATTTGTAACGGAAATTCGTCAGGTCTACATGAAATTTCGTCAATTTAGCATAAAATTTCGTCTATTTGAATTGGAAATTAGACAACATGTTTTTGAAATTTGCCAATTTATAACGGAAATTCGTAGACCAGATTTTAAGTTCGCCAATTTTTAATGAAATGCGTTAATATAATTTGGAAATTCATCAGCTTGCAATGGTAATTTGTCAATTTGAAAAAGCGTCAAGATAATTTGAAAATTCCTTATTTAGATTTGAAAATTCGCGAATTAGGCATGGAAATTAACCAATTACAAATCATCAACATGATTTGATGTATTTCAAATGAAAATCCATTCACATGATTTAGAAATTAGTCAATTTGATCGGGAAGTTCTTTAATAAAAAATTCGTCAACGTGATTTGGAATTCATCAATTTGGCATAGAGTTTCGCAAATTTGAAACTCGCCAACGTGTTTTGGTAATTCGTGAACATGATTTTGAAATTCGTCCATTTATAATATAAATTCGTCAATTAGAAATGGAAATTCGCCAATATGATCTTGAAAATCGACAATTTGTAACGTGTTTGTGTCAAAACAACCATGACTTTTAATTTTATCTTATGGCATGAATCGGCGGCATTAGTTTGGTACTTCTGATCCTGCGGGTTGACTACGTTTTAGTGCCCTTGATTAATGAGCATTCATATTTTAAACTAATATGGTTCTCGTCCGTTGGATGCCCGGGGGCCCGTGTTCCAATGAACACATTGAACACCGTACGTTAAGCCACTGGTGAGGATCCTCATAGTCTTTCGAATGATTTGGATGATGGGATATTTTGTTCTGTTAGGAACTTGTCAAAACCAAATTACTATACGAACTCTTTTCTTGCTGGACCTGCCCCTTCAAGCATACCCAGTTTCTTCCAATCGTAAAAAAAATATGTTGGGTAGCTTTAGCTACATCCCAAAGCTTAATGTACCAAATAAGTCCCGTACCTTGTACTCGTCTGTAAGGGTTTTCTAAATATGTGTAAGTAGTACTTATGACTTTTAGGGATCGCACAATCAAAAATGTTCTGCACCATGAAAATCGTAAAGATCAAAGTTGTACCAAAAATAAAAAATAAAATACTTTAGTTTGAATTCAGGAGGGTACGGGCTAGAGATGATACCATCTCCGATAAAGCTCGGCAAATCTTTTCAGAGCTTATCGAAACAACTAAATCCTGGATCTTCTTTTTGGTAGTTCCACACGTGGAATGTGACGATTAAAATAAAATAAATAACTAACAGGCGCGACAATCCAGCATTGGACTAAGGCCGCAGGATGTGTTAGTGACATCCTATTTCCAAGATCTTTTTCTGCTTTTTGTTGAGGTAATGAGATCAGCATCACGCTCAGCAGTGTTATTTTTCCCCATAAATGGGTACTCGTTTAACATCTGAGTGAGATCATAGTCTGTCACAAGCTCGTCAGTTCGAAAAACACCATGATCCACGGTGAGATTCGAACTCATGACCCTGTGCACCGAATGTGCGCGCACTAACCGCTAGACCAGCCAGACTTCATGTGACGATTAAATGTATATAAAACTAAACTACAAACTTTCGTCAATCAAACGATCACCTCCTGTCATTCACTGGCCCAAATAGGGTCTCGACATTGACATCAAAAGACAGAAGTGGTGATAGGTAACATACTTCGCAAAGGCACCAAAAACATTGCAAATTAGTGAAAAATATATCAAAAACATTCGGAGCTCTCTGGTCAATCAACGAGATAACCACGTATCTAAAAATTGTATATTACAATAGTAGTCCATCTAAGAAATACATTATTTCAATGATAAAGTTGAAGGTTCGCAAACCTACAATACATTCACGCATTTTATATGCAATTCAATATATGACTACGACTATAATCTTTCGATACTTTCCTTGCATGTTGTGTTATCATCTTTGCCGTCATACGTACAGTAGTACCAACACACTGTAGCAGTCTCTGTCATCGTCCTTTTCACCAAACTTTGCTTATACCCATCTTGCCGACTCTATATGAAGTTACAACGGAAAAAGCAAAAATCCTTGAAATAAAATGCGTTTCATGAATAGATACAACACCGTCGTACATAGGGATCCATATAAAATGAATGTTACTCAACCGAGTTTTATAGTACGGGCGGAATAGTCAGATATCGAATAGAAAAAAAATTTAGACAGCAACTACCAAAAAACTTTTCTTCAATATATGTATACATATAAGTCACGAAATAGATCCTTTTTCTTCGGTATGTACGCAAAAAGAAAACAATTTTATTCGTTCATCTTGGTGGCTGCTAGTAAAACTAATAAATTTTCCTTTATATGTAGAAAGTTTCGGTTGAGTGTTTTTATGTTTTGTATAGTTGCGCATTGGATTGTTGGTCTTGTCTATGGTTGATGATTTCACGGATAAAGTGAAATCAGATTTTCTGCTTCGTTGTTCAAGAAGTAAATATTTATTTATTTGATTAAATATTGATACACCGATTTCAAATGCGGATAGCAATGAAAAATAGTATTTCATGCTTTTAATATAAACAATTTTGTCATATACTACTTAGTTTCAAATGCAATCCACCCTCAGAAGCCAGAATGCCAGTCTTATTATTGAATTTCAGAGGAACATTCGTTCTCGAGCTCCTCTCAATTCGGAAGTTTTTCAATACAGAAATTAATCCTACTCGTGTTTGGATTCGGCCGAAACGCAGTCCTATGCAATTGCGCGGGCCATCGCCGAATCCTAAAAATGTCATTGGATGTCGGGTCTTGATCATCTCGGGAGTAAAGCGATCCGGATCGAATAGTTCAGGATCGGGGTAGTAGTCGGGATCACGATGTATAGAGTACGCTGGTACAAACACCGATATCCCTTTGTCTATTACGATATTCGTATTAGGCACGTGGTACTTTTCGGCAGTTTGACGAAACATTGCCATTATTGGTGGGTAGAGGCGAAGTGTTTCTATATCAAAGAAATGGGAAAAAAATTAATTTATTCAGATAGAAGCTCAATCAATCATTTCACCTGTAACAATTTGATCGACATAAGGCATCTCCATTATAGCCTCATACGTCACTTCGCCGCCGTACTTCTGTAAGACTTCATTAATTTCACATCGTGCCTTCTCCTGAATTTCCTCATTCAACGCGAGCTCATACAATGCATTCGCCAGTGTCGACGACGACGTTTCAAATCCGGCCAGGAAAAACACAAAAGCCTCCGCGGCAATCTCCTCCATTGTCAATTGACCTCCGGAATTTTTCAATTCAATAAGCAAGTCCATAAAGTCCTGCCGATGAATATTATTCTCCTCTCGATAAGCAATCGTACTCCGAACAATGCCCATAAAAAACTCACTGACATCGTCACGCACCAATTTAACACCCAACGCTCGACATAGCTTCGGGTTCAGCCAAATTAGTGACTCTATCATTTGCGAGTGACGAGGTTCCTGAAAACTTTTTCGACCCATTGTCCTGAACTCAACATCCGGATCGTCCAAACTATTGCACTCAATGCCGAAGGCGCATCGTCCTATCACATCGGTCGTGTAGCGAGCCAGCCAATCTTTCATTTCCAGCACAGTCCCCTCCGTAGTCGTCTTCGTCGTCCGTTCGGCACCCGTCATCACCACTTTTCGTAAGTTTTTCACAAACGTGTCGGCAACATCCACCACAATGGGAAACATAAATTTCATTTTACCCGACGTAAAGGTTGGGGTAAGTTTACTGCGAATACTTCGCCATTTCTCATCCCGCAATGCGAACATGTGGGCGGAGAGTGGATCAACTTCTTCGTTGTAGTAGACGGGTCGATTGACAAAATTGTTAAAATCTTTGATTAGAATCGTCTTAGCCAAATCCAAGTCGGTCACCACGGCAACCGGGCTGATGGCAAAATATACACCCGCGATAGGTGATACACCCTTGAAGGCACGATACGCGTCATCGATGATATCCTTTGCATGTAGGGTGGTGCCAACCCCTTTCGCGTTACCGTACGGTATGCTGGCTGGTAGATTTGGGATACCGCGACGCTCCCAAAAGGACAAACTCCACTTGAAAAACGCGTAAATTACACTTAAAATGGCCAATGGGAAAATGAACAGAAAATACCACTCCATCGTTATGGCTCTTGGCTATCACATGATCACATGAAACAGAGTCGATTTTTGGTATTTAGTGGCGGTTGGAATAGAAGTGAAAAGTTTTGTTGGCTAAACTGAATAATCACAAATGGAAAACTGCCATACGTTTGGAGTATTCTTGTCGACTGAATTTTATTTAATCAACTGCAGAATTTGATAACGACTTGACTTCAAGTGACCCATTTTTTTTTGTCAAGTAACCACAACACAATATAAACTTTGCAATTACCCACAGATACTTTTCAGCCGACTTATGAGATGATGAAATTAATACGACTGAGGTGGATGTGCTTTAATGAACATAAGAACATGCATTGAATCTTGAGATTATTAATAGTACAGCGCGAATCCCAACCACTTAAACATGAACTTTTAAAAAGACAATTTTTCTCGAAGAACCTATTTACTTTTGAGGTGGTGTTTTTATGGTAGCCTCATCGTCTGATCTCGTCCGTTTTTTTTAACTTCGATAGGGACACAATTTGCGTGAGGGTTTGAAAAGCTGGATCCATGCAGAATTAGTTTTTCCTTTACAAAACCTTCGCACAGTGAGTGGGAATAAAAATGCCAAGTTATAAGTTTAGTATTGAAATTAAGCACTTTCAGGCTCTATGCAATAAAAAAAAATCCTTTTAATCACATCATCATCAATGTGGCACGATAGCCTGGCATCGGGCTTTGGTCGACTGAATCGTTGACCTCCAATTGTCGTGTTGTTACGTGACCTTTTCCTCCAGTTTCGGAAGCCCAGCAGCTTGTGAGCGTCCTCAACTACTGAGTTCTCCCAACGAGCTCTCGGTCGTCCACGCAATTTCTCTCGGTCAATTTGTTGTGCATTCATCACCTTCTTTGGCATGCGATTATCGGCGATTCGTTGTACATGCCCCCGCCTCCCCCATTACAATCTTTTTATCACAAGTGCTATAAAAACTATAAAATAGAAAGAAAAAACGAGACCGAGGCTAATTTCGGGCGCGGCCGAAATTCGGATACTCTTCGCTCTCCTCTGGCTAAAAGTTTTTTCGGTCGTACTTATGACTTGTGTTTAATCCTCCCCTCTTCCATTCTTTTCCTCCCATTTTCAAATTAGCTCCGTGGCGCCGATAAAACTATATTTGAATAAGGTTTGCTTGGAATAATTAGGCATATAAACAAAATTCTCTTAGAAAACTTTGTTGGGGGAAGCGGGGGATAGGGTCGCATAGTAAAATTCCATTTGTTTTACCATTTTTTGTTGATTCGATAGACACACTAATAAAAGGTTTGATGAAATTGGTGTAGAAGAACCAAAATGGGGGGTTGGCTTTGTATGGCAGCTCCACCCAATGGTCTGCTTTGATCCATTCTCGCATATGTTTTGTGTTATTAATAGAAATACATTTGTGTGAATTTTGGTTGAAATTGGTGGACAAATAAAAAAGTTTTTCTTTGAAGAACCTAATTTTGAGGGATGGGTTTGTATGGCAGCCCCATGACCCCATGGTCCGATTTAATCCATTTTTGCAAATGTGTTTTTACATCAATAGAAATACATTTTCGTGAGGTTTGCTGTAAATAAAAATAAAAAAGAGAAAAACGTAATTTGGGGGGTTGGGTTTGTAAGGCAGCCCCATAACCCCATTGTTGGATTCCATTCGTTTTTACACATGTTTTATGAGATCAATAGAAATATATTTTTATGAGGTTTGTTTGAAATCGGTGCCCAAATAAAAAAGTTTTCCTTAGAAGATCCTAATTTGGGGGGTTAGGTTTGTTTAGCAGTCCCATGACCCCATCGTTCGATTCCATCTATTTTTACATATTTTATGTGATATCAATAGGGATTCATTTATATAAAGCTTGGTTGAGATTGGTTGATAAACAAAAAAGGTTTTCTTAGAAGAACTTAAATTGGGGGGGGGGCTGCAACAATAAGAAGCACGTGTGCGAAATTTCAGCTTGCTAGCTTCAATACCCGCCGAGTAAAACGCGTCGCAACAGACAGACAAACGGACATCGCCCAATCGACTCCCCAAGTCATGCTGATCATATATGTATACTTTTTATATGGTCGGAGATGCTTCCTTCAATGCGTTACAAACTTCATGACAAAGTTAATATACCCTTTCACTCTATGAGAGAAGGGTATAATTAAGCACAAAATAGATGTGTATCTCAGCAGGTGTTTTCACATACAACTGCACTTGGCAACTCAATAGAAAAGAACCATTTTTGCCGATTTCTGCGAATTGCGAGAAATGCTTTCGTATTACCTGCGGTTGTCCCGTAAGTGGGAAGATAAAGGTTGAAAGGCTCCGGCTAATTCCTATATCTTCTTCAGTTGTGGCATAACTGCGGACCCTTAGCTATGCAGGAGGAGTTTCATAGGGTGATCGGCTTCGGCCAATTCCTATGTCTCTCTACGGGGCGTTACGTTCCCGCATTATCCGAGTAACCGCTGCGCCTGAGTGCTGTATTAACATCTGCAGCGTCTAAGGTTACTTAACGTGATAGGTGACAGAAAACATTGAATTCAACCACTAAAGCAGCATCTTCGAGACAAGCCCATGATGGCCTTCACTCAACGATTAAACCCTATCATGGTTTAGCGACGTGCCGAAAACTCATCCTAAGAAAAACTTCAAGTCAAGAAACCTGAAACAAAAGCCTCGGATTGGACGGATACAAAACAACGACGACCCCGCAAACGAACAACTAATTACTCTTTCGGATCCTGGAATGTACGCTCCCTGAATAGACCGGGGGTCTTAAGGGCCCTCCTGGATAAGGTAGAACAATACAAGCTGAGCATAGTTGCAATCCAGGAAACTAAATGGCTCAAAAGCGAGATTAACAACCTCAATTCGAACACTATTCTTATGAGTGGTAAAGAGGAGGGCAACAAGGAGTTTGGAGTAGCTTTCATCGTGAGTAAGCAGCTCAAGGACCACGTCATCGGCTTCAAACCTATCAACGAGCGGCTATGTGCGATCCGCATTAAGACCCGTTTCGCTAATCTCTGGCTCATTGATGCGCATGCCCCTACAGAAGTAAAAGAAGACGCGATTAAGGACGAGTTCTACAACGACCTAGAAACACTCTTCGACTCACTTCCATCAAACGACGTCAAGCTGCTGCTAGGAGACTTTAACGCCAAAGTCGGAAACGAAAGCTGGCATAGGGGAACTACTGGAGGTCATAGCCTCCACGACGAAAATAAGAACAACGGTCAGCGACTTATCGACTTCGCGAGCGGCAGAAACCTTGTCATAAGCTCTACATGCTTCCCTCATCGACGAATCCATAAGCAGGCCTGGAAGTCTCCAGATGAATACACCGTGAACCAGATCGACCACGTACTGATCAGCAAGAGATGGGCTTCTATTGTCTTAGATGTTCGATCCTATCGAGGAGCCAACTGCGACTCCGATCACTATTTGGTGAAGACGACCTACAGGTGCAGAATCTCTTCGGTGCACCTAACGAGAATCAACCGTGCCAAGATCTTCGAGGTTGACAATTTGATTGATGATGCCATGGCGGCTGCGTATACTACAGCACTTGAAGAAAAACTGTCGCCCATGCTTGATAACATCAATAATTTAGGCATCCATGAGTTCTGGGAGGAGCTCAAAGACAGCATCAAAGGAGTCGCAGAAGAGGTCGTGGGCTATAAAGGCCGGCGCAGATGAGCAGACTGTTTCGACGACGAATGCAGGGCCTCGATTGAGGCGAAAAATGAAGCCTATCGCCCATACACACAACGCGCATCCACAGCCAAGAAAGAAAGATACAACGAACTTCGGCGAGTATCTAATAGGTTAATTAGACGTAAGAAACGCAAACATTTTGACGAGCAGTTACAGCAAATAAACCAAAGATTAGCCAGTAAGAACATTAGACATAGGCGTACAAACTTATAAATAATGTCAAGAACGGATATCAACCCAGGCCAAGCCTATGTAAGGACAAGGATGGTAACATCATCAGCGAAATCGAAAGCGTCAACAAACAATGGGCCTCGCATTTTGAGGAGCTCCTCAATGCACCATCAAAATCCCCTGCGGAGCCAGCTCTTGAGCAGTTAGCCGAATCAGGCTCTCCCGTTCTACCCCAACAATAGAGGAGGTTAGTCTTGCCATACAGTCGCTTCAAAATAATAAAGCGCCGGGCGCTGACGAGATCCCAGCAGAACTGCTGAAGGATTGTGGAACGTGCCTGACCAACGCTATACATGTGCTACTGCTGAAAATATGGAACGACGAGGTAATCCCCGAAGATTGGCGCAAAAGCAAAATCTGCCCAATCCACAAAAAGGGTGACAAGCTGAAGTGTGAGAATTACAGGGGCATATCATGAGTTTATACGGCCTATAAGATTTTAACGAAAATTCTTGAAAAGAGAATTAATCCGAACGCAAAACGAATCATTGGCGAGTATCAAGGCGGCTTCAGACCTGGTCGTTCAACGACCGATCAGTTTTTCACAGTGAAGCTACTACTCTAAAAGTGCTGGGAGTATAACATCGACGTATACCAAATCTTTGTCGACTTCAAGCAGGCATACGACAGTATCGACCGAAGTGTACTGTACAACATTATGCTGAATTTTGGTATACCGGCAAAGTTAGTGCGACCCACAAGGATGACGATGACTAATACCGTCTCGCAGGTCAGAGTGCAGAACCGACTCACTAACCTATTTGAAACTCGTACTGGACTCAAGCAGGGCGACGGGCTGGCGCCGACGCTCTTCAACCTTGCTTTATGGAGTATGTAATTCGAGCCATGAATATGAACAGCAGCGGAACGCTACTCATCAAGTCGACTCAATTAGTAGCGTACGCAGACGACATAAACATCATGTCTCGAAGATTGGGTGATGCAGAAAGCCTTCTGCATAATCTCAATAACGCCGCAAAGGAAGTTGGACTACATATAAACGAAAGCAAAACAAAGGCCATGATGCAATCGAAAACAAGGACGCCAGCAAATTCAAGCATCACAGTGGAGGACCTTAATATCGAGTATGTAGACAACTTTAACTATCTGGGTTGTAACTTATCAAAGGACGCCAACGAAACCGATGAAATTAAGCGACGGATACAACTAGCCAATAAGACATATTTCTCGGTCCTCCTTATAATTAATTCGAAACTTGCACACAGGAACACGAAGCTCCGCGTGTACAAAACGATCATCCGACCGGTGCTATGTTATGGCTGCGAAACATGGACCCTCACCCAAGCCTCCGAAATTTTGCTAGACCGATTCGAACGAAAGGTCCTTCGGCGAATTTTCGGGGCCTTTCGCGAGCGAAATCAATGGCGTATCCGATACAACCATGAGTTGTATCAATTGTACGATGAGCTGGAAGTATCGAAAATCGTGAAGCTTCAACGTTTACAATGGGCGGGGCATGTACAACGGATGGACGATAATCGCATGCCAAAGAAAGTGATGAACGCACAACGAATTGACGGAGCGAGGTTGCGTGGACGACCGAGAGCTCGCTGGGAGAGCTCCGTAGGTGAAGACGCCCACCAGCTGCTGGGCTTCCGAAACTGGAGGACAAGGTCACGTAACCGCGACAATTGGAGGTCAACGATTCAGGCGGCCAAGGCCCTACGTCGAGCTATCGTGCCACATTGAGGATTACCTGGTTGTAATCCATGATTTCAACCGGCGTTTGAAGCTACAAACAATAAAAACTAATTCATGTCACAACCTTGAAAAATAAACCTGTACGAATAAACTTTCAGATTGTAATCACTCCAATTGATTACATTTAATTTATATACATATTCGCGTTTCTCGCAGTTTTTAGCAAATATTTCGCTATTCGCAAAAGATTGTTACCACAACCTAGGTCAGTAAAAGCAACTTGCAGTTCCGTCAACTTTATTTGACCCCGCGGAAACCAAGGTAAATATGGTGACTGCTTGTCGTAACCTTCGAGCAGGTATTAATAGAAGGAGGGGCAACATCACTTAAAAAGTGTGCCGAAAGCGCAAATTCATGGGAGAGAAAAATACAATAACAACACTGTTGAAGCAAAGCGATTTGACACAAGTAAAGTAACAGTACATCTCGATTCAAAGTTCCATGCTTTGACAACCCACTTTTAAAGATAAAGAGAATGAAGAAGAAGAAGAATTCAACCAAGCGCGAACGAATTTTTGACACAATTACTACTTTACTGTTAGATGCTTGCTCTCCCATGTATTAGATTCTCGGCACATTTTTGAGCTGTCACATTGTATGGAATTCGTAACTTTCGCCCTCTCCTTATATTAATAATACCTGCTCAAAGGTCGTAACGCATATTTATACCCTATACCCATAAGATGGAATATGGTTTTTGTTACGCCAATGTTATGTAACACCTCAAAGGAGCCTCCGGAGGTATGGCAAAGTATATACATAAATGATCAGGGTCGGTCCCTGAATCGAATAAGCCATGTCTGTCTGTCTGTCCGTGTGTCTGTCTGTTAGCAGAATAACTCCCGAAGTAATGAAGCTAGCGGTTGGAAATTTTGGTCAAATGTCTGTTTTGCTAAAATCTTGGACGGTATTGAAAATGCGCCAAATCGGTCCACGGGTTCCCCTACCTCCCATACAAACTACCCCTCCTTGATATTTTAATTCAGCCATAACTTTCGGTAGAATATCGCTATAGACTTGAAATTTTGATCAATGTCTCATTCTGACATATACTTTGAGTTGATGGAAAGTGGAGTAGGTCCGACTAGCCCTACTCCTACCTCCCCTACAAAGTTATATTCAGCCATATCTTTTGATAGAATGTCGCGAAAAGCTTCAAATTAGTATCAAATGGTAGCCGTTGGATGCCTTGACAAGGTAATAAAGATGTGCCAGGTCCGACCTATCTACCCCTCCCTCCCCTAGGTCTGTACATGGGTATAGGGTATACACTAATCATGCTATTCGCACGATTAGAACTCGGTCTCGTTATACCCTTCACTCGTAGAGTAAAGGGTATATTAACTTTGTCATGAAGTTTGTAACGCATTGAAGGAAGCATCTCCGACCATATAAAATATGTATATATATGATCAGCATGACGAGCTGAGTCAATTGGGCGATGTCCGTCTGTCTGTCTGTCCGTCTGTCCGTCTGTTGCTACGCGTTTTACTCGGTCAGTTTAAAAGCTATCGAGCTGAAATTTTGCATACATATTTCTTTTTATTGCAGGCAGTTTGTATGTTTGAATCGCTAAAATCGGACCGTGGGGTCATGGGGCTGCCATACAAAACCCCGCTAATTTGGTTTTTCTAATAAAAACTTTTTCATGTGTTTACTAATTTCAACGAAATTTCACACAAATGTGTTTCTATTGATAAGACAAAACATATGTAAGAATGGATCAAATCGGACCATGGGGTCATGGGGCTGCCATACAAACCTAACCCCCCAAATTAGGTTCTTTTAAGAAAAACTTTTTCATTTGTGCACCAATTTGAATCAAATTTCACACAAATGTGTTTCTATTGATGCCACAAAATATATGTAAGAATAAATGGAATCAGACTGTGGGGTCATGGGGCTGTCATACAAACCCAGCCCCCAAATTGAGTTTTTCTAAGAAAAACTTTTTTATTTGTCCACCAATTTCAATCAAACCTCATAAAAGTGCATTTCATTTGATGCCACAAAACATGTGTAAAAATGAATGGAATCGGACGATGGGGTCATGGGGCTATCATACAAAGCCAACCCCCTAAATTGAGTTCTTCTACGAACAACTTTTTTATTTGTGCACCACTTTCAACCAAAACTCGTAAAAGTGCACTTCAATTGATGCCATAAATAATCGGACTATGGAGTCATGGGGCTACCATACAAGCCCAACCTCCCCATTTTGGATCTTCTAAGAAACATTTTTTCTACACCAATTTAAAAAAACCTCAATGCGTCTTTATCAAAAAAAAAAAAAAGTAAAACAAATGGAATCGTACTATGGGGCCATGCTCCCGCATCCCCCCAATAAAGTTTTCTGAGATATTTTTTTTTTATTTTACCACTTATTCCAACCAAACCTCACACAAATATTGTTTTATCGGCGCCACAGAATTTGTCAATATCAAATATTATGCGAAAACAGAAGGAAAAGAATGGGGAAGGATTAAATACAAGTCATAGGTTCGCCCCAAAAAACTTTTAGCCCGAGGAGAGTGAAGGGTATTCAAATTTCGGCCGCGCCCGAAATTAGCCTCGGTCTCGTTTTTATTTGTATCTGCTTTATTGAGGTGCATGTTATTGTGAGCAACCAATTCTTCAGTGAGCTTATTTATGGGAACTGTGTCCAACCAAGCCTGTCTGAATAACTTTGAACAATTTTGCTGCGCTGGGGTCGTGCGTGGAGAATTTGATATCGCGTGATATAAGCCTATTTTTAAACTTCTGATACGCATCTTCGCTAAGAGCACTTACTTTCGTTCCAATGCTAGTGAATTTGATGAGATACTCGCTGATGTTAAGGGTCTTCAATTCCAGCTCAATTCCCTCCTTTGGGACATCGATTATGGTGATAGGTGGCATTTTGCGACATACGTTTTGATGGATCTCGGCCTCGATGACGTCATCCTCAGCTGACCGTTGACTTAGCGGCGCGAACCTGTTTGTGCTGGTACTGGGACTAGGGAGCACTGGCACTCTTTTTATTTTTGGCATTATGGAGCCTTGAACATTATGCACGTCGCCGTAAATTTTTAATTGGATCTGCTTGCATGATCCCTAATGTTTACCAAAATGAAGAGTGATTTCATTTTAAAATGTAAAGAACAAAATTATAGCACGTTATTAACGCATTTATGCGATATGTCCCAAATTATTTGGGGCATATGAAGTCTAAAATTGTTAAAATTCCTACGAAATAAGAAATAAGGAGTCGCGTAAGCACTCAGCTCAAAAGCGAGTTTAAAAAAATTTTGAGACAAATTTCATTGCCAAAAGCACCATTTTCATCACCAATTTTTTTGGAGTCGTTTTCGACAACTTCCATCCACATTTAAATACATATTATATTAAATTCATGCCATCTCTTCGCGGATGGATTCCTTCAATTTATGCCAATTGCATGGATTCATCTAGCATTGAAACGTTAAATTTTAAACATTTCGGTTTCAGCAAGATGAGGGTTAGTACCTACTGTTACGGCCGCAACAGCAGCTCTCCCTAATTCGTTTCTGAACATGCTAATATCAGGATTGGGTTAGGTTCCCTTGATTTAAGTAGCTCTAAACTTATTCTCTAAATCCGCACGTACACGGCTAATCCGTGTATTTGGCTTTTAAATTAAAATCAATTCAAGCTCTAACAAATGAGTCCATCTACGAGCGGATTTGGATTTCAATCCAATTAAACGCATGTTAAATCCATGAATTCGCCAAATAATTCTCGAGATGATATGTTTATCAAAATAAGCTACGCACGTTGAAACCAACGACAATGAAGCAATCCCTCTCTCGGGAATTAATTTTGGAGTTCCAAACAAACTCTCTACAAAGCCTTGCTAAACTGTGGAGTGAATTGCGCTTAAGAATCTGACTGAGCGGAACAAGTTTCTGCTACATACTATTTGGGCTTTTTCTCTCAGTGGGAAGAGATTCTATTCTCTGAATTCCTGGAGCGTTGGTTCAAATCCCATATTGACCACGGATTTTTGTATTGCTTAAAAAAAAATGCTACAACGACCAAGAGCTGCGAAAAGAACTCGATACAAGACCAAGAGCTGCGAAAAGAACTCGATACAAGAAAAATAATATCTTGAACTGGACTGTTAAGTTTTCAGCAAAATGTGAACCGCAACATGTTCTACATCCGCCGGTTCACTCACATCCAAAATTTTCGAAAAAATTACCTCGTTTGCGATTGATGATATTGAATTTTTTCAATATTTTATATTCGAGTTCTAGCCAAAAAGCTGTCACTAAAATTTGGCGAGCCAGTTGGCCGCCCCGTTTGCCCACCTCTCTTCGCGCGGGCGCTGGAGGTACCCCTAATTTTAATTCGATTGAACTGATTTTTGGTGGTTAGTATAATGGTGTACTGCAAATTTGGCCTCCTGCACTCGGAGTTATGGATATGCTGTTTTGCTAAATTTAAATGAGGGGGGGGGGGGGTAATGGGGTAAGTCTCTTTTTTGTGGAAAAAATTATCTTCTACTTAATTTGAATACTCACACAAAACTTCATAACTTAACCTTGCATTTTTTCGACATTATAGAATGGTCCAAAATATAAATACCCTAATTAATGTTTTAGTCTGGAAGCGTATTTAGGAAACTTAACTTGTTCAGCTCGTCTCCACGCATCGAAATCTATCAGCTTTTATAGTGTCTAATCAGAGGCGACGGGCTTCCATAGGGTTTCGAATACAGTTTTCGGTCAAAACAGCCATACAACCTTGTTCAGCTCGTCCCTTTGAAATTAACAAAATCATTCAGCTTTTTTATACTATCATCATTAAAATTTGGGGGATTATTAAAAACATTTCGGGAGAAGTCCGGACTCCATGGACCTTTTCTCTAGCTACGTCCCTTACCGGAATGATCGCTTTGCAGATCCTAGTGGACGAGATTAGCAGGCTGTACATGTACAGCGACCGCCAAAGCGTAACACTGGAGATGAATAGGAGGCGAGAAACATAAAAATGCGGGAGTCTATGTCTAGGTGGCAGGTCCGATGGCATGAGGCTTCTACTGGCCGATGGACACGTACCCTCTTCCCAGACATAGGTTTGTGGGTAGGTCGAAAACACGGAGATGTAAATTTCTATTTGATCCAGTTTTTAAGGGCTATGTAGGGTTTCGATAATAAATAGTTGCATCGGTTTAAGCTGGACGACTTGCCGAAGTTTCCAAAATGCAAAGGAGTTGCGGAAATGCGAAGCATGGCTTTTGTGATTGTGCCAGATTTGAAGAGATATCCACAGCCAATAGGAAGCGGAACTGGGAGAAGTCAAAAGCCCCGAGAACCTAGTATGCTAGTATAGGAAGACAACGAGGATTCCGTCAGCCGGGAGATTTGTGCAGTTCACATGGAGCTGCAGAGGGAGGAGTATAGACGCAAGTCTGCTACCCGCGTTGATGACTGATTAGCTGGAACCAGCGCCATCCAGATATACAAGCCGGATTATCAGCTGATGATGAACTCAAGCAACACGTATTACAACAATAGCAATAGCAACAACAACAGGTGCTCATGAACCAAATTGTGGAACTTAGGTTTCTGTAGTTCGGCCTGTCTATCTAGATGGCAGTGCTGGATGGAAGTGGCCCTTGATGCAATACTGAAAGGTGGTCCCGCAGGGTCTGACATGCTGGTGGGTCTTTGCCCCTCAGCATGCAGTATATTTTGAAGATTCCCCATTTCTATAATAAAAAAAAGCCTTTTTTGCTAGTATTGTAATCATAGGAATATAGATTTAAAAGTTGGGAAGGCTTTTAGGGCCGCTGAATTGTCCTAACACTTACCGTTAATAATTAAGATGATATACGATCCTAAACTTTTTGGCCTCCTCCATGTCGTTGGCGATAATTCAAGCATAAAAGTGCGATTATCTCATTATCTCGTTAACTTCTGAACGCGAACAGGCAGAACCTTGAAATTGGGAGCAAAGTTGCTCTACAATTGTCCAAATTTCAGAAGGATCGGTCAATGGGTTTCCGAATTTTCGAAAGTATAAAAATACAAAACACAAAAGTAAGATCTTCTCGTTAAATATTGATTGCACGAGTGTCAAACTTAAACTTGCCATTGACTTTAGCTAGGACCTTTCGGTTCCAGTAGGTTACTTAGTAAACATTTTTCCTCTAACATTATCTGCAAACTGCATAACTAAAATATGGGTGTCAAGACTTTATGTTAAGTCTACAACTCTAAAGGCACGATCCCAACGTCTCTAGCGACAGCGGTTCGTTCATGTTTATATGGAATGAGCGAGTCGCTGTCGCTAGAGACGCTGGGATCGTTCCGAGGACAACGTACCTTAATCCAAAAATTTGAATTGTAACATGCAGAATGAATTATGTGTAAGTAAATGAAAATTATTATTATCTATAGGACCTCGAAATTTTCAGCAAATATAGCAACTGCTGCGGTGCGCTATACATGTGCCAAATTTCAGAATCATCATCCTACAGTTTCCTGAGTTGTCCAAAATGTTCAACTGAAAAACACAAAAGTACTGTTTGGACGGCTGTAGCTTCGCTGATAGGCAGAACATTGACCAAATGTCCAAATGTCAGAGCCAAGTTGCTCTACAAGTGTACCAAATTTCAGAAAGATTGGTTATCCGAAATATCGAAAGTATAAAATTTACTTTCTCTTCTGTTTTATTCTCTATTGTCACCAACGCAATCAAAATAGTATATTTTTCTGAATAATATTCGAAAGCTTAATCAAAAAAACATTTTCAAATCAAACGAAATGTTTACACTTCAATTTCCGTAAACTCAACGTCTGTTAACTCATAAAACCCATCAGATCTATTGAAATCTTTACCTAGGTCGCAAGTAGGACAGCGCGCAGCGAAAAGAAAAAAGAAATCCCAAGGACAATAATTTAAAAAGTTGTGAACGATATCATTTTATTACATCCCAAGATAAGATAAAATAAAAAAAAGAATCCCTGGCGACAGTTGTACCTTTTAGCTTCGGTATAAAGCGATTAACGTCCGACATAGATAAAATTCTATTCACGACAGTAATAGGATTTCTCCTGAGATATTTATCATTTTTTAACAGACTTCATTTGAATTGGGGTCAAGCGCTCCGGTTGTCTGTAGTTAATCTAACCCGGGGGAATTAATGGGTTGAGGACTGTAGCGCGCACACATAAAACCTAAATGGGACAGAAAGGGGGAGGGGGATTACTGTCTACGAGCATAGTATTCCATTTTCTTTTAATTTCACATTTTGCTTCAGTTAATCCCTATTTCTGAATTAATTTTTAATTCGAAAACTCCTGCTCTATCTTCTTGAGGAGCTGATCAATCAATCAAAACAATTCATATTATTCAACACCTACATCGTATATTGTTCCGATATTTTGTTTAATGATAATGACCATCAAATTTGACTAGGTTGACTCTCTTCATCCTTGGCCTAGAGCGGATTGATTTGCAACCATATCGATTAATTTTTGAAAGCCATTTACAGTTACGTTACAAATTTAGTCGCGTTGTGCACAACACACACAACGATGCAGATGCAAAAAGAATAAAATGTCTCTGAATTACTTACTTATGATGTACATGAGACACATGTGACTCATAGTTATCTTCTTTATAAGTCATATGTGCATCAGCAAAGTTTTTCCGAAAACCGATCGTTAGATGGCATTTAACATTTTAGGTAATTAAATACGAAAGAGATATGAGCTATGTGAAAATCATAAAGGCTTCACCATTAGAGAAAATATATTTGGCTCAATTTTGCATTCACAACATCAAAACTATTAAATATTTTCCCCAAAATATTGCATCGGGCGGCTAATGTAGAGCATGTTGCGGTGCATTTTAGGTGAAAAAAATTTCAAAGTTCTGACTATGTATAACTATTTGCGTTCAGAAGTTACACCCGTGTAAAAGTCTCTCTTCTGATGTGGAACAAATTGTTCTTCCTGATGGATGGAGTAACTTCGACGACAACGACGACAGAATGTTCGCTGAAGCTTCCCAGAGAGAGTGGGAGAGACAGAGAGAGAGACGTTGAAAAGTATTAAAGACATGCATGGTTATGGAATTTTAATAGCCCGTTCGCAGATACTGTTGTCGAGACGAAAATAGATATCAATCCATTTTACTATGACATGGATCAATATGTTGCCGACTGCATGGCGTACGAAAGTGGATTTATATTCTGATCCTTACCAGGGCGCAAGGGGAATGGAAAATGAGTTGTTGCTGCTGTTCTTCTGTGTTTTTTTTTTTACCGAATGATGTCCTGACGCTAATACATAAATTGTATCTATTCCCAGTCGGGAAATGGACTAGTTCTTTAACTAATTCGGAACCACTTCTCAAAGATGTCCAACTAGTTCCGACTTCGATTCCATTTATATGCAAACAACTAGCTACATTAATTAAGCTTCGTCATAGGATGGAGTCAGTGTTGACTCCTCCTGCATTACTAATCAACTAGTAGTGGAAGTAGTTCCAAAATACTAGTTCAAGAACTAGTAAGACTGTTATCAGTAAGAGGATTGGTTCGTTTCGCATTACATTGTAACTGGTACTGAAATGGTTCCAAAAACACTTTTAAAGAATTAGTAGCATTGCTATCAATGCCTCCATTGACTGACTGAATATTACATTCGAAAGATTATGTCTGTATTTACAACACCCACTCTAGCACTTATACCGTATCGGTCAAGGCGACAATTCGCTGGATCTACGTCGACTTATTTTCATCAGACAGAATGTTTTGTTCTACACTGTAAATCTGAATCCTATCCAGAAATACATATTTTGTTCCTAAGGTTCGATATGGGACCGAAAAATCAATTAATTTCCTTTCCCAGCTACCCCAAATACAAAGATTAGGGACCCTTTATTAATGCTCATCGTGTGCTCTTTGTTTTAACTGGTTATAAACGGCGCCCTTTTATAAAAAGAAATTCGTCGTTATAAAAGAGTAGTTCCAGAAAACCTTCCTGCAACATATCGACTTCTATATTTGCCCGATTTGTTCTTTCGACTGTTTGTATTCCATCACAAACAGTCGAAATAACAAACAAAGATGAAACATGTTATCTAAAATGGCAACTGTTCGGTTTTAAAACCCAGCCTACAGCTTCCAGCAATTCAAAGAAAGAGTGTAATATCTACCCACTGAGCTACCGAAGCTACACTTTATTTATAATTGTCAGCGTTATTTTGTTTTTTTTTTAAACTTAAAGAATAACAAATTTATAAAAATCCATCAATATTCCAGCGGCTTCTTCTGCTATCTGTTCTCATAACTCGAACTTTTGTGTTTTAGACATTGTCCGTTATATGGTAGATAGTAAGGTAATTGTCGCTAGTGTTGATAAAAAAAAAGAAATTCTTTAGAGAGCTGATACCCTTCGCTCGTAGAGTGAAAGGGTATATTATCATCAGTATGACGAGCTGACCCGATTGGACGATGTCCGTCTGTTGTGACACGTTTTACTTGGCCAGTTTAAAAGCTATCGGGCTGAAATTTTGACCACATACTTCTTTTCATTGCAAGCAGTTTGTAAGTTTGAATTGCTAAGCTGACATACAAACCCAATCCCCCTAATTTGGGTTTTCTAGGAAAACTTTTTTATTTCCGCACCATTTTCAGCCAAACTCTACACAAATGTGGAAATGTGATTCTATTGAAGCCACAAAAGATATGTAAGAATGTATGGAATCGGACGGGGGGTCATGGGGCTTCCATACAAACCCAATTCTCCAAATTAGATTCTTCTGAGAAAAACTTTTTATTTCTGCACCAATTTCAACCAAACCTCATAAAAATGTATTTCTATTGATGCCACAAAACATATGTAAGAATGGAAGCAAAGGGGCCAGGGGGTCATGAGGCTGCCCTACAAACCCAACCCCCCTTTTTGGTTCTTCTGAGAAAATGTTTTTTACACCAATTTCGCAAAACCTGGTATTTATATGTCTGAATCGAAACAACAAAATCATAAATGCAATGCTCCCTTCCTGCTTCCCAAATAAAGTTTTCTAAGACAAGGGTTTTTATTTGCCTACTTATTCCAACCAAACCTCACAAATTTTATTTTTTCGCCGCCATGGAACTTACGTGGAAACGGAAGGAAAAGAAGGGGGCTTTAACCACAAGTCATAGGTACACCCGAAAAAAAACTTTTAGCCCGAGGAGAGTGAAGGGCCTCGCCCGAAATTAGCCTCAGTTTCGTTTCTTACTTCTATTTATTTAGAAATTCTATTACACTTTTGTTTTCATTCCAAAGAAATCGTATAGACAGAAGAAACAAGAAAATTATACATTCAGATGCTCTAAATGCTAAAACTTGCATAATAATAGACATAAAATAGTTGGAATAGTACTTATTGGATTTTGGAAAAAAATCAACCCATAGTCAAAAAAAAAAAAAAAACAAATATAAAAAATTAGGACCGTGAGATCAATTAACATATGTACATACATAATTAAAAACATTACTTGCATTCTTCCGTTGTCGCTCTTTTTCATCGCAATGCCTTTTTTTCACATTTCTTAAAATAAAACTCGCACTATTTTGTAAAAAGAATTTTTTCACTGTAAGTTGACACCATATGTCAAAATGAAACGAATATGAACGACTCACGACGATTCCTAATAACAAGTTGATGGCTAGTCCAAAAAGATACCAAACTGTTCCGATCTGCATTACTTTTTAACTAGTCGCGGAAGTAGTTACATTGGAAATAGTTTTAAAACTACTTATTTTCTAGACCAGTTGCCATTTTTCCTACAGGGTTAGCTGTTGTATATTGCCCACGGGCGGGGATCAGCAATACATGCGGTAATGAAAAGCTGGCACTTATAATCTAATCTAACTTGAAGCAATGTTGAAAGTCTTGGGCAAATATACTTAAAGTTACAAGAGTATTCCAACGCCTTTCTCCTCCGCCCACCAACTTATTTTTTTGCACTTCGGGTTCGCGAGACAATCTCCCGGGGAGGAGGACATTTCTTCTTCGTCGTCACTGTCGTTTAGCCCTACAACCGTCGTTTCTGGCTGAACCTAAATTAATGAATTAATTAATGATAAATTCGAAGAGTATGGAGAGTATAAGTCGTTTGTTATCCTTGTACATATTTTTTGGCATGGAGGTTAGGGATAGAAAGGCTTTGATTTATGAGCGAATTTAAGGGGGTTTTGTTTTATGGAAACGTTTTGCTTCTTGATATGAAATAGCTTATCGTAGAGCTTAGACGATCGAACGTGTTTTTTTTTTACTTCTGACCAAAAAAGTGGCTTGGGCGCTAATGGAAATTATTGTTTTCTCTGAAATGGCTTACACATTTTTTCATGACGTATCTACGACATTTCTTTTGGTAATATACTTAATTAATGATCTTCGATGTAGCTATTCTTAGATATATTTTATCTTTTTAATCCTTATACCCTTTCAACTTTTATCTTCCCCCTTACAGGGGGACGGCTTATTCCTATATCTTCTTCAGTTGTAGCATAACTGCGGACCCTTAGCTATGCAGGAGGAGTTTCTTCGGTTGAACGGCTTCGGCCAAATCCTATGTCTCTCTACGGGGCGTTACTTTCCCGCATTATCCGAGTAACCGCTGCGCCTGAGTGCTGTATTAACATCTGCAGCGTCTCAGATTTCCTAACGTGATAGGTGACAGAAAACATTTAATTCAACCACTAAAGCAGCATATTCGAGGCACGAGCATGATGGCCTTTACTCAACGATTAAACCCTATCATGGTTTAGCGATGTGCCGACAACTCATCCTAAGAAAAACTTCAAGAAAAGAAACCTGAAACAAAAGCCTCCGATTGGACGGATACAAAACAACGACGACCCCGCAAACGAACAACTGATTACTCTTTCGGATCCTGGAATGTACGCTCCCTGAATACACCGGGGGCCTTAAGGGCTCTCCTGGATCAGGTAGAACAATACAAGCTGAGCATAGTTGCAATCCAGCAAACTAAATGGCTCAAAAGCGAGATTAACGACCTCAATTCGCACACAATTTTTACGAGTGGTAAAGAGGAGGGGAACAAGGAGTTTGGAGTAGCTTCCATCGTGAGTAAGCAGCTCAAGGACCACGTTATCGGCTTCAAAACCATCAACGAGCGACTATGTGCGATCCGCATCCAGACCCGTTTCGCTAATCTCTGGCTCATTAATGCGCATGCCCCTACAGAAGTCAAAGAAGACACGATTAAGGACGAGTTCTACAATGACCTAGAAACACTCTTGGACTCACTTCCATCAAACGACGTCAAGCGGCTGCTATAGGAGACTTTAACGCCAAAGTCGGAAATGAAAGCTGGCATAGGGGAGGTCATAGCCTCCACGACGAAAACAACAACGGTCAGCGACTTATCGACTTCGCGATCGGCAGAAACCTGGTCTTAAGCTCTACATGTTTCCCTCATCGACGAATCATAAGCAGACCTGGAAGTCTCCAGATGAATACACCGTGAGCCAGATCGACCATGTACTGATCAGCAAGAGATGGGCTTCTAATGTCTTAGATGTTCGATCCTATCGAGGAGCCAACTGCGACGCCGATCACTATTTGGAGAAGACGATCTACAGGTGCAGAATCTCTGCGGTGCACCTAACGAGAATCAACCCTGCCAAGATCTTCGAGGTTGACGATTGGATTGATGATGCCACGGCGACTGCGTATACTAGAGTACTTGAGGAAAAACTGTCGCCCATACTTGATAACATGAATAAATTTAGGCATCCATGAGTTCTGGGAGGAGCTGAAAGACAGCATCAAAGGAG
The DNA here is from genome assembly GCA_949715475.1 of Microchrysa polita. Lineage (NCBI taxonomy): Eukaryota > Metazoa > Arthropoda > Insecta > Diptera > Stratiomyidae > Microchrysa > Microchrysa polita. The sequence goes on from OX454417.1 coordinate 57,827,296, forward strand.
TCGCAGAGAAGGTCGTGGGCTATAAAGTCCGGCGCAGACGAACAGACTGGTTCGACGACGAATGCAGAGCCTCGGCTGAGGCGAAAAATGAAGCCTATCGCCAATACACACAACGCGCATCCCGAGCCAAGAAAGAAAGATACAACGAACTTCGGCGAGTGTCAGGTTAATTAGACGTAAGAAACGCAAACATTTTGACGAGCAGTTACAGCAAATAAACCAAAGATTAGCCAGTAAGAACATTAGACAGGCGTACAAACTTATAAATAATATCAAGAACGGATATCAACCCAGGACAAGCCTATGTAAGGACAAGGGTGGTAACATCATCAGCGACATCGAAAGCGTCGACAAACGATGGGCCTCGCATTTTGAAGAGCTCCTCAATGCACCATCAACATCCCCCGCGGAGCCAGCAGTTAGCCGAACCAGGCCCTCCCGTTCTACCCCAACAGTAGAGGAGGTGAGTCTTGCCATACAGTCGCTTCAAAGTAATAAAGCGCGCGGCGCTGACGAGTCCCAGCAGATCTGCTGAAGCTTGGTGGAACGTGCCTGACCAACGCTGTACATGTGCTACTGCTGAAAATATGGAACGACGGGGTAATCCCCGAAGATTGGCGCAAAAGCATAATCTTCCCAATCCACAAAAAGGGTGACAAGCTGAAGTGTGAGAATTCCAGGTGCATATAATTAGTCTGTACGGCCTATAAGATTTTATCGAAAATTCTTGAAAAAGAGAATTAATCCGTACGCAGAACGAATCATTGGCAAGTATCAAGGCGGCTTCAGACCTGGTCGCTCAATGACCGATCAGCTTTTCACAGTGAAACTACTACTCCAAAAGTGCTGGGAATATAACATCGACGTATATCAAATCTTTGTCGACTTCAAGCAGGCATACGACAGTATCGATCGAAGTGTACTGTACAACATTATGCTGCAATTTGGTACCTATACCCGCAAAGTTAATGCGACTCACAAGGATGATGATTACTAATACCGTCTCGCAGGTCAGAGTGCAGAACCGACTCACTGACCTATTTGAAACTCGTACTGGACTCAAGCAGGGCGACGGGCTGGCGCCTACGCTCTTCATCCATGCTTTGGAGTATGTAATTCGAGCCATGAATATGGACAGCAGCGAAACGCTACTCATCAAGTCGACTCAATTAGTAGCGTACGCCGACGATATTAACATCATGTATCGAAGATTGGGTGATGCAGAAAGCTTTCTGCATAACCTCAATCACGCCGCAAGGGAAGTTACACTATAAATCAACGAAAGCAAAACAAAGGCCATGATGCAATCGGAAACAAGGACGCCAGCAAATTCAAGCATCACCTTAATATCGAGTATGTAGACAACTTTAACTATCTGGGTTGTAACTTATCAAAGTACGCCAACGAAACCGACGAAACTAAGCGACGATAAACTAGCCAATAAGAGATACTCGGTCCTCCCTATAATTAATTCGAAACTTGCGCACAGGAACACGAAGCTCCGCGTGTACAAAACGATCATCCGACCCGTGCTATGTTATGGTTGCGAAACAAGCCTCCGAAATTTTGCTAGACCGATTCGAACGAAAGGTCCTGCGGCGAATTTTCGGGGGCCGTTCGCGAGCGAAATCAATGGCGTATCCGATACAACCATGAGTTGTATCAATCGTACGATGAGCTGGAAGTAACGAAAATCGTGAAGCTTCAATGTTTGCAATGGGCGGGGCATGTACAACGGATGGACGATAATCGCATGCCAAAGAAAGTGATGAACGCACAACGAATTGATGGAGCGAGGTTGCGTGGACGACCGAGAGCTCGCTAGGAGAACTCCGTAGGTGAAAACGCCCACCAGCTGCTGGGCTTCCGAAACTGGAGGACAAGGTCACGTAACCGTGACAATTGGAGGTCAACGATTCAGGCGGCCAAGGCCCGAAAACGGGCTATCGTGCCACAGTGATGATGATGATGAAATAGCAGAACCTTCAGAAATCAGGACCCTCAATGGACAAATAAATTTCAGTCTACTTGTTATCCAATTGCCGAAAATTTATAGTTTCTGGGTTCAATAATTTTTTTTTTCAATTCAATTATTTGAACAATCAAAAGTCGTTGTTGCAATGCGGACGAGCTACAGAAATTTGCAATTCCTGTAATATATATATTTGAAAACCTTGCTTGTCTAGAACTATGTACGTATTCCAAAAAAAAAAAAATTCTGCAAAAATCGTTTAATTTTTATTTAATCACGATGAAATACGTATTACAATTTTGTAAGTAGTCACTAAATTCTTCTGCGGACCACCTCCGAGCCTCCGACCATCGGTTGGGAAACGGTGCGATATACAAACCTTATTGGGTGTCTGTATGACTATATGTATTTATATTAAAAATACTCATTTATAGAATTTGGTTATTATTAAGTTTTTCTTAAGGCCAGCGCGGGACCGCCTCAAGGTGCGTTAATCCGGCACTGGTTGGAACTTCCAACTTTAAGATTATCCTGCGCCCTCTACGAGGACGCGTCCCACCGGTTAAGGACGACTGATCTACAATAATAATTTCATGCGTGTATGACAGTATGTCCAGGATATGCAAATCGCTATGAGAATACGCAACGAAGATGACTGTCACAAGTTGCATTCCAAATTTTTAAAAGTTGCAAATTTGGTGCCAATATTATTTAAAATTGAAATGTTGGTAAATGTAAAGTAATTAGCGTGTTTAAATTGAAAACTCCGCTCTGAAAGGATTTCTGAAATTGAAACACATTTATAAACGCTGACCTGTTTTGCTGTCATTAAGAAGATATATTAAATAACTTTCATGGCAGAAATATTCCTCACAATTCACGGCGGAATAACTTTCATGTTTACAGTAAAGTATGTTAAATGTATAACAACGTCAATAACTTTATGAGTTTAAAGGAAAAAGACTTACTTCTCTACAAAAAAAAAATACGTTACAGCGGATTAAGCAAGTGCGGGGCCCTTTAGCCACGGCGCCCAGGGCGAGTGCCCGTTTCGCCCATCTACCTCTTCGCACGGCACGGCACGACGTCAACAACAGCAATATGCAAACAAAAATGTTCGTCTTATAAGTATAATAAGAAGAATACGACAAGTGTACGAATCATATTTGAGGAGAAAACAACCATTTTATTTCCCATATGCAAGCACACATACTGGTTAATGGTATTTCCCTCAGCTGACCATCATGTGTTTCACTTTCAATGACTTTCGTAGACTCGTGATGCACGAAGTGAAGTTTATTTTTGACTATTTGGACGATTTATGCTGGCTGGGAACTGCTCGCGAACACTGAAACACCGTGTTCGCATACAGTTGTCATTCCATTCCTCATGAAGAGAGATGAAAACTGAAAATTTTCGATCGAAGTAGAGTTTGTTGGTCAAGTATCTCTCTCTTGACTACCGTAACTCCTAGTGGAGCATGGTGCGTTGATGACTACCGTGTGTAGTCATCAACGTTACAAAGACAACTTGAATTCGGAGTGTGATACGGTTGTCAGCTATACCACTTCCTAGTCGCATTGTAAGTTTATTATTCTACGATAAGAATATTTCTTATCATCTTCTTCTGAATAATAAACTTGCGACGAGTCGTGCCGAGTTTGGAAACTCGTTTCTCTATGAGTGTCGACCCACATTGATGCTTTACCTATGCGTAATTCTGTAATAATGTTTCTGCAAGGTCAAGATCTCTGAATATATCGTACCGAGTGCGAGTACTATGAAATGTTCCCTTAATGTCAAGAAAGGCGAAAAGTTCAATTTCCCAGTAATTTAGAGCTTTCTCGGTGGTACCAACGAGATGACGGTAACTACGAAATCAAACCTTTTAAGATTTTAAGGAAATTATGATAGACTAATTGACCCATAAGATTTAGGGAGCTCCGTTGGCTTATTGCCGTGGTATATAGCTCAACTCAAGGTGTTGCTAGCTCTGAAAATGGCTTGTTTTCGTTGTGCATCTGTTGAAATATAATTTCTTTTTCGTTTTTGCATGGTTGCTGCTGCCTACTTTGTGGCTAGCCAAATTTGAAGTATTGTTTGATGTGGGCTAACTACTCTGCCTTTACTATTTATCAAATGTCAACGATTAGAAATGGAGAAAGAAAACACGAAACAAGAGTGTTTCTCTAATCGAAACAAAAAGATCCTTTACATCAAAAGCCTATATGGCTGCATAAAAAAAATTATGTGAATCTGTAACAAGTACGCATAGACCTTCTAGAAACATTAATTAAAATCGTAATTCCTTCATCTGAAACATCCTTTTTGGCACAAGCATATTTTCCGCATAAACACTCATTACAAAGATTATATTGCCGCAATAGCGCGACGCCGACGTCACCTTCGTTAATGTAATATTCGTAATATTTCCTCCTCTTGCAATTCATTTTGCTTTTGACAAACATGTTACTAAGCTAAGCCGTGTCCTTCCCAGAGCCACCCTTCCTGCTATAGCTGCTACATTGCCCAACACACGAAAACGATTCTGTATCCTTGCATACAAGATACGAACGATGCAGCAGATGCAGAGCGAAAGCAAATTCAGTTAGGTGTATGTAGAGTACCTAGTCGTACTCTCGAGGACTAAGTGAAATTTTTCTTTGCGAATGCAACTTGCCACTCCGCTTTTTGTTGATTTATAGCACGACTTAGTCCGGGGCTGCATGTTACGCGAGTTAAATTAGAAAAGCAAACTCCATGTCCTGTGTGTGATGATGATGCAACATGAAACATACGACACGGGGAGGTACAAGACGAGATGCACGAAGTGTCTGTTGCATCAAGTGAATTTTCATGATTTCGTGAACGTGAAAGATTCTTTCTTGGTGCATGCGGTTATCACCATTTGCCTCTTTTGAATGGATGACACGTTGAAGCTTTGAAGGTTGATGACGTACTGTAGAGTGTGCATCGAACATAGGTAAGTTTTCTCCTGTTATGTTGCTTGTCAAGATGGATAGGTGTGCAGTTTCTCACGTGGTTTCCATTTCCTTTTGCTGCACGATTCATTATTAGTGTAGTGAATATTTAGCAGGTATACGGTGAAGACTGATTCTGTTAAATCAACCTTTCAGAGAGCGAGCAAGATTGATTTGTGATTCAATGTGGATGGTCGTGAGGGAGTATGACGGAATATTTGAATAACTATTTTTTGAGAGAAAGCTAATAAAACCCTAGACACAACTTATTCACAGTAGTCATTTCAATATTGGTAGCTTAGTAAATCCCGAAAGGAACCCCACCTAAGTATCAGATTTGTTATAATTTGGGCTGAAGTTAACATCTTAGTGAGATTATAGTCTGTTACATCAGCCCCGAAATCGAAAAGCATAGACATAATCATACTACAGTGGGTTTCTAAAATTTGATCCTGTATCAAAAGCAAATTGCTAGCCAGTACACCAACCAGTGTACAAAAACGAAATCAAATGTACGGCGCTGTAATTCTGGATAATTGGTTGGACGTCCTTTGTCGCACGGTTAGGATCCAGTAATGATCAAATATTCCGAACTCGGTATACTATTTCATAAATGAAGCGCAATTTAATACTAAATGATTACGCTAATATCAAAGTAAGGAACAGATACACGTACAAATCATTAACAGAAATCTCCGACAATATGCGCACGCCATTGTTCAATTATTTTCTGCTGTTCAGTCTCAAAAACAACCAGAAAATAACACACACCTCGCGGCATATGCAAATACACGCGAGTACATAATCACGCAACGTCTTTTCGTATATGGATGAATAGTTCCTTTGACCTTACAAACATAATTCCCCATAGCCTCTGGAACGACAAACACAACCCTTCCTCCAGAAAGCACATCACTTCATAATAAACTGTGCCAACCGCAACCTTACCGGTTCCAACAAAGTGAAAGTCGTCAGGGTTTGGCGGCGTGCGTGATTTACTTCTAATATAGTTGTGCCTTAATTTTCGGCGCTCTACAGCTAGATGGAAAGGACGTGGAAGTTATACAGACATGGCCTCCAAAACCATAACGACATCGTCCGTCCGCGTGTTCGTATATTCCTAGTAGAACGAAACGTTAATGACCCACTAAAGCCATCCCGAACAATTAATCAGTGACTGGGTAATTAAGAGTAAGCTCCCCCAGGAATAAAATAATTATCATGTCATGCTGTTGATATTACGATTATTGTTGAATCCGTTCGAAGTTGGACCGGAACTTCTCCTGCGAGACGGTGAAGTGGTGTGTCCTTTTCACGTTGGCGGAACGGAAGTGGATACGCCTCTGCAAAAATCCAATAAGTCGATGGGTTGGCCATAAATAAATCTGTTTTGTCTGTTGTTTTTCTTTCTAGTTGAGACTCGTACTACGCGATATTTTTGCCGAAGGATATGCAGGAATTGATTTGGGTGCCGTCCTCTTCGTCGGCGACCGGTGGCATTAATGACTCCACGAACTGATGAGACGTCAGAAGGCGAATCGTTTAGGTGAGCTCAGCAAATCAGGCTTTCTGTTCGGAATGTTGTGCTAATGAAACGTAGTATTATGTATTCTGTATTCGAGTATGTCTATATGATAACAATACGGTAATAACTAGTTTTATCACATTCAATATAGTGTGGATATCAGGATTATGACACAGAAACAACGTTTTGAATTTATTTAGTGGTTCTTCTGGTTGATGTGAACCATTCGATTCTGGTTTCAAAAAGTCTCGGGATTAGGGATATGCGAAAAAATTTTCTTTTAAAATTTCTCTGTTTCCCTGGGAATCTGCAAGATTATTTCAGTGATGCAAATTTTTCATATTCGGGTAATTCCTGTAATCCTGTACAACGATCCGAGCATCCGGGTACAGCTCAGCTCAAACAAGAGTAGGGATCAGTGACAAAAAATTTCGTTGGCGAGCTGTATCTAACGAGTTCATCTCCCGCCTCGTTACATTCAATACTCCCATAAGTTTTCTGTGAGATACTCTTAAAGAATGCTTTATAGTCGCATCATCATCATCAATGTGGCACGACAGCCCGACATCGGGCCTTCGCCGCCTGAATCGTTGACCTCCAATTGTCGCGGTTACGTGACCTTGTCCTCCAGTTTCGGAAGCCCAGCAGCTGGTGGGCGTCTTCACCTACGGAGTTCTCCCAGCGAGCTCTTGGTCGTCCACGCAACCTCGCTCCGTCATTTCGTTGTGCGTTCATCACTTTCTTTGGCATGCCATTATCGTCCATCCGTTGTACATGCCCCGCCCATTGCAAATGTTCAAGTTCACGATTTTCGTTACTTCCAGCTCATTGATGATTAATTGTTCGGGATACGCCATTGATTTCGCTCGCGAACGGCCCCGAAAATTCGCCGCAGGACCTTTCGTTCGAATCGGTCTAGTAAAATTTCGGAGGTTTGTTTCGCAGCCATAATTTAGGACGGGTCGGATGATCGTTTTGTACACGCGGAGCTTCGTGTTCCTGTGCGCAAGTTTCGAATTAATTATAGGGAGGACCGAGAAATATGTCTTATTGGCTAGTTGTATCCGTCGCTTGATTTCGTCGGTTTCGTTGGCGTCCTTTGATAAGTTACAACCCATATAGTTGAAGTTGTCTACATACTCGATATTAAGGCCCCCACGGTGATGCTTGAATTTGCTGGCGTCCTTGTTTTCGATTGCATCATGGCCTTTGTTTTGCTTTCATTGATATGTAGTCCAACTTCCTTTGAGGCGTTATTGAGTTTATGCAGAAGGCTTTCTGCATCACCCAATTTTCGAGACATGATGTTGATATCGTTGGCGTACGCTACTAATTGAGTCGACTTGATGAGGAGCGTTCCGCTGCTGTCCATATTCATGGCTCGAATTACATACTCCAAAGCAAGGTTGAAGAGCGTCGGCGCCAGCCCGTCGCCCTGCTTGAGTCCAGTACGAGTTTCAAATAGGTCAGTGAGTCAGTTCTGCACTCTGACCTGCGAGACGGTATTAGTTATCATCATCCTTGTGAGTCGCACTAACTTTGCCGGTATACCAAAATTCAGCATAATATTATACAGTACACTTCGGTCGATACTGTCGTATGCCTGCTTGAAGTCGACAAAGATTTGGTATACATCGATGTTGTATTTCCAGCACTTTTGGAGTAGTAGCTTCACTGTGAAAAACCAGGTCTGAATACCAGGCCTTGATACTCGCCAATGATTCGTTCTGCGTACGGATTGATTCTCTTTTCAAGAATTTTTGATAAAATCTTATACGCCGTACAAACTAATGATATGCCTCTGTAATTCTGATACTTCAGCTTGGCACCCTTTTTGTGGATTGGGCAGATTATGCTTTTGCGCGAATCTTCGGGGATTAACTCGTTGTTCCATATTTTCAGCAGTAGCACATGTACAGCCTTGGTCAGGAACGTTTCACCATGCTTCAGCAGTTCTGCTGGGATCTCGTCAGCGCCGGGCGCTTTATTATTTTGAATCGACTGTATGGCAAGACTCACCTCCTCTACTGTTGGGGGTAGAACGGGAGGGGCTGGTTCGGCTAACTGCTCAAGAGCTGGCTCCGCGGGGGATGTTGATGATGCATTGAGGAGCTCTTCAAAATGCGAGGCCCATCGTTTGTTGACGCTTTCGATGTCGCTGATGATGTTACCATCCTTGTTCTTACATAGGCTTGTCCTGGGTTGATATCCGTTCTTGATATTATTTATAAGTTTGTACGCCTGTCTGATGTTCTTACTGGCTAATCTTTGGTTTATTTGCTGTAACTGCTCGTCAAAATGTTTGCATTTCTTACTTCTAATCAACCTATTAGACACTCGCCGAAGTTCGTTGTATCTTTCTTTCTTGGCTCGGGATGCGCGTTGTGTGTATTGGCGATAGGCTTCATTTTTCGCCTCAATCAAATTGCCAACCTCGAAGATCTTGGCAGGGTTGATTCTCGTTAGGGGCACCGAAGAGATTCAGCACCTGTATGTCGTCTTCATCTAATAGTGCTCGGAGTCGCAGTTGGCTCCTCGATAGGATCGAACATCTAAGACATTAGAAGCCCATCTCTTGCTGATCAGTACGTGGTCTGGTTCACAGTGTATTCATCCGGAGACTTCCAGGTTTGCTTATTCATTCGTCGATGAGGGAAGCATGTAGAGCTTATGACCAGGTCTCTGCCGCTCGCGAAGTCGATAAGTCGCTGACCGTTGTTATTATTTTCGTCGTGGAGGCTACGACCTCCAGTAGTTCCCCTATGCCAGCTTTCGTTTCCAACTTTAGCGTTAAAGTCTCCTGGCAGCAGCTTGACGTCGTCTGATGGAAGTGAGTCGAAGAGTGTTTCTAGATCGTTGTAGAACTCGTCCTTAATCACGCCTTCTTTTACTTCTGTAGGGGCATGTGCATTAATGAGCCAGAGATTAGCGAAACGGGTCTGAATGCGGATCGCACATAGCCGCTCGTTGATGGGTTTGAAGCCGATAACGTGGTCTTTGAGCAGCTTACTCACGATGAAAGCTACTCCAAACTCCTTGTTGCCTCCTCTTTACCACTCGTAAAAATAGTGTGCGAATTGAGGTCGTTAATTTCGCTTTTGAGCCATTTAGTTTCCTGGATTGCAACCATGCTCAGCTTGTATTGTTGTACCTGATCCAGGAGGGCCGGTCTATTCAGGGAGCGTACACTCCAGGATTCGAAAGAGTAATCAGTTGTTCGTTTGCGGGGTCGTCGTTGTTTTGTATCCGTCCAATCCGAGGCTTTTGCTTCAGGTTTCTTGACTTGAATTTTTTCTTAGGATGAGTTGTCGGCACATCGCACATAAATCATGATAGGGCTTAATCGTTGAATAAAGGCCATCATGGGCATGCCTCGAAGATGCAGCTTTCGTGGTTGAATCAAATGTTTTCTGTCACATATCACGTTAAGTAACCTGAGACGCTGCAGATGTTAATACAGCACAGCGCAACGATTACTCGGATAATGCGGGAAAGTAACGCCCCGTAGAGAGACATAGGACTTGGCCGAAGCCGATCACCCTATGAAACCCCTCCTGCATAGCTAAGGGTCCGCAGTTATGCCACAACTGAAGAAGATATAGGAATTAGCCGGAGCCTTTCAACCTTTATCTTCCCCCTTACGGGGGCATATTCTTGGATAATTCTATATAGCGGGGGCGATCAGTTTACGTTGGCAGTCAAACTGAGAATACATACAAGTTTACTAAATTAGTATTGTTGGAATCCAAAGGCGCCTGCTCGCCTTGCCAGACATGTCAAGCGTACTTACATAATATTAATGGTTTAGAGAAGGAGGCAGGATATCTTGTTCAAAAAGGCTCTGCTTACAATGCTTGCAGTCAGCTGGATATGGTCGGCGGGACAATGCGTTGGCATCACTGTGTATGCGACCACTCCGGTGAATTATCTCATAGTCATACGACTGAAGGCGTTCTATCCATCTTGCGGCTTGTCCCTCTAGGCTTCGAAAGCTCAGTAGCCATCGTAACACTCCATGATCCGTACGAATAATGAACTTTTTGCCGTATTGTATCTTGTGGAAATGTTTTGCTCCTTCAGTTACGACCAGCATTTCTTTTTTCGTTACGTAGTAATTTCGTTCGCTTTTTGACAAAACTCGACTGTGGAACGACAAAACTCTTTCTTCTCCATCGACCTCCTGTGAAAGACCATTCCTATTCCTGTATCGCTCGCATCCGTATCCAATATGAAGTGCCTGCCTGCTTGCGGGTACGGGAGCTTCGCTTAGCTTACTTTTCAGCGTCTCGAACGCTAACATTGCTCATCCCATTTAAAGTGACGGGTTTTCTTCGTCAGTTGGTGCAAGCATTTTGTAATTTTGGCAAAATCTTTGATGAATCCACGATAATACGTGGCCAGACCCAAAAAACTTCGTAGATGGGGTTTGCCTTTTGGAGCAGGCCAGGACTTTTATTTCCTCAAGATCACTCCTTCGACTGTTACCACATGGCCCAAGTACTTCACTTCTTTCGCAAAGAGTGAACATTTCTTAGTACTGAGCTTAAGATTCGCAGCTCGTAGTCGTTCGAATACCTCTCTCAAGTTCTTCAAATGGTTCTCGAAGTTCTTGCCAATGACAATAATGTCGTCGAGATATACCAAGCAAATTTGCCAACTGAGTCCTCGTGCTTTGCATAGGCCAAATGGCATTTTCACGAACTGCCAAAGCCTTGATCCGAAAGAGAAAGCCATCTTTTCTCGGTCACATTTCTCTGCCAGTAACCGCTTTTCAAATGAAGGGTGGAAAACCAGACAGCTCCTGTTAGCATGTGTATTATGTCGTCGACTCGTGGTAGCGGGTAGCTGTCTTTCTTCGTCACATTGTTGAGCAACCGATAATCGACCCAAAATCGTGAACTGCCATCCTTTTTCTTAACAAGAAATACCGGTGACGTCCAGGGGCTATTTGATGGCTCGATAATTCATGTTTTTTCATCGTTGCAATCATTTCTTCCACTTCTGGGTGTTTCGCCAAAGGTAATCGCCTCGGGGTCTGCCGTATCGGTTGAGATCCTTGGGTATTGATTTGATGAGTAACTAGATTCGTTGCTCCATAATCGTCCTCATTCTGAGCAAATACGTCACTAAATTCGTCTATTAGCTCGGATGCTTGTTTATACTCATTTCCGTTGAGGCCTTCGGTGCTGCAGTAGGGAGCTGATAATGTCTGACGAATGTCCTCCAGGGTTACGGCTTACTGCGGCATCGATCAATTCGGTAACGGCTATAGCTGGTTCACCTTGGCTTATTACCTCACCCGCTTTGAGTCTCTCTCAGATAAATTCAATATTAGTACTGGTACTAGGTTGTTATTACTCGTTTTCGCCAATGTGGGCCAGCATTAAATTCTTCAAAGCTGGCGTTTTTGCTGGCTCGACCAAGAAATTATTATGCACCCAGTATCCTTATCGATTCAGGCCCACACCATATCGGATTCCATTGGTATCGTGGATGTCAGATGGGGCGACGATTCGTACTGGGGAGCTTCCTGGTGACGTCTATTGGAACTTCGTTATTTCGCATTTTTAATATTCCCTTTCCCAAATCCAATCCAATCGCAATCAAGAATCGGTGTCGGAAGCGTAGGTCGCCCAATTGTATTTCTTGCTCGACTTTTCCTCGGATCGGCATCTTCTCGCCCGTTGCTGTCTTCAGTAGCTTCTTCGGTTCGACATTTATCCATCGCGGGTTAGTTGTATCGGATCGGATAATTGACCTGGAAGCGGCCATGTCGATAACTATTGTTCGCCATTGTGTGTCGATTCTCCCGCTGAGGCATAGATCATTTTGATCGTGGTGAACTCCTTGAAACAATGATGATGTTACTGGGACCACGGATTCGTTCAGC